>JARUHQ010000005.1:0-1200000 GCA_029955515.1 Chrysomela aeneicollis | reverse complement strand
TCGCATGGTACTCGATAAACACAATTCTTGGAGTCACTGTTTTTGTTCGTTGGTCTGGTTTTGGTGAGTTGGCTGCGGATGGTGTTTCCAGATTTGAAGCAGGTCTTGATCTTGTATTTGGATCCAATCTTCTTGATTCTCTCTGACAATCCTTTGATGTAGGGAAGGCACAATGTTGGTTGTTGCGGTTCTTCTTCTTTTTGGATTATCCTCTGTTTCCTGCTCTTCAACGTCTGTTCCACCAATTTCCTTGAATAGCCGTTCTGGTAAAGGTCTCTCTTGATGTGGTCCAGTTCGGAAGTTAGGCTTTCCTCGTTGTTGCAGAGGCTGAAGGCACGATCAATCAGAGTTTTCACTATGCCCCTTTTCGTAGCTCCGTGATGGTTGGATCCATTGTTGAGATATTGTCCTGTGTGAGTTGGTTTCCTGTAAACAGAAGTTTGCCATTTGTTGTCTGTTCTCTTCACTTTCACGTCCAGGAAAGGCAATTCGTTTTGGGATTCTCTCTCGATGGTGAATTTGATGGAAGGTCTCACGTTGTTGAGGTGTTGTAGGAAGGTGTCCAGTTCGTCGTCTCCGTGGTTCCACACTATGAATGTGTCGTCGACGTATCTCAACCAGATTCGCGGCTTTTTATGTGCTTGGTCGATGGCGAATGTTTCGAACCACGGAGACGACGAACTGGACACCTTCCTACAACACCTCAACAACGTGAGACCTTCCATCAAATTCACCATCGAGAGAGAATCCCAAAACGAATTGCCTTTCCTGGACGTGAAAGTGAAGAGAACAGACAACAAATGGCAAACTTCTGTTTACAGGAAACCAACTCACACAGGACAATATCTCAACAATGGATCCAACCATCACGGAGCTACGAAAAGGGGCATAGTGAAAACTCTGATTGATCGTGCCTTCAGCCTCTGCAACAACGAGGAAAGCCTAACTTCCGAACTGGACCACATCAAGAGAGACCTCTACCAGAACGGCTATTCAAGGAAATTGGTGGAACAGACGTTGAAGAGCAGGAAACAGAGGATAATCCAAAAAGAAGAAGAACCGCAACAACCAACATTGTGCCTTCCCTACATCAAAGGATTGTCAGAGAGAATCAAGAAGATTGGATCCAAATACAAGATCAAGACCTGCTTCAAATCTGGAAACACCATCCGCAGCCAACTCACCAAAACCAGACCAACGAACAAAAACAGTGACTCCAAGAATTGTGTTTATCGAGTACCATGCGAATGTGGCAAATCATACATCGGAGAAACCAAGAGACCACTGGAAACCAGAATCGGCGAACACAAGAAAAACACCCAACGAGGAGAAACCACCAAGTCAGGAATCGCAGAACATGTGTGGACCCACCAACATAACATCAAATGGTCTGAGGCAGAAATCATCCATAGAGAAGAACACTGGTTCAAGAGGAAATTCAAGGAAGCAGCATACATAATGAATAATAACGCTTTCAGTCAACCAAGCGTCGAGATCCGCAACACATGGAAACCGCTGATTAGCCGAATCAACCGGTTACGGCTCACTGAACCGGAAAATCCCGCCATAGCTGACCTATAAATACCCCCGTATCCCAGGACTTTGTTAGTTCTCACCTGAAGACGATTGTAGATACACACAATCGAAACGTCGTGACAAACTCGATTTGAATCTTTCTCATAATTTTAATTCTTTATTCATTCATTTTATTTTAATTTTTAATTCAACTTTTCTTTTTTCAGGCTATTGATTTCCAATTCAACTTTTCTTTTCTTTTTTCAGGCTATTGATTTCTAATTCAACTTTTCTTTTTTCAGGCTATTGATTTCTAATTCAATTTTTTCTTATTTTCAGGCTCATCGACTAGTTAAACTCCCATTTAAATCTACATTTTTCGACTTCATATATACTAACACTGATACTAACCTGATTTTTTGATACTCGAATCTTCTTGATTCGATAAAATAGTTAATTTTTATTCATCACTTATTTCGTTTTTTCAGCATAACTCATCATTTCTTTTCTCAGGATTCAAATCTTCATACCTTTAGACAATGGAAGTCCGAAACTTTTCTTCACGAATAAAACTTAGTTACAATTATCGTTCCGTCTAACCATTCAACCTTATGTTCGATTCAGACGCTCGTATGTGTAACGAAAGAACCGTTACATGGTAGGTGTAGTTAAATATACAACATAACGATATAATCGGAGACAACCCAGATACAATGATTGTTCATTCTATCCATTCAACCTTATGTTCGATTCGGTTGCTAGTATGTATAACGAAAGAACAGTTTCCTGGTTAGACATAATATATAATAATCATCACGAAATAATCGAATACAACCCAGATACGATGATTGTTCAGTCTATCCATTCAACCTTCTGTTCAGTTCAGTCGCTCTTATGTATAACTGGAGAACAGTTACCTGGTGAGTATAACTATATGAACATCATCACGATATAATCGAATACAACCCCAGATACGATCATTGTTTAGTCTATCCATTCAACCTTCAGTTCAATTCAGTCGCTCGTATGTATAACGGAAGAACAGTTACCTGGTGAGTATAACTATATAAACATAATCGAATACAACTCAGATACGATGATTGTTCAATCTATCCATTCAACCTTATGTTCGATTCGGTTGCTCGTATGTATATCGGAAGAACAGGTACCTGGTGAGTATATCTATATAAACATAATCGAATACAACTCAGATACGATGATTGTTCAATCTATCCATTTAACCTGCTGCTCGATTCGGTCGCTTGTATGTAAAACGGAAGGACAGTTACCTGGTGAGTATTGCTATATAAACATCATCACGATATCATCGAATACAACTCAGATACAATTATCGTTTCGTCTAACCATTCAACATTCTGTTCGTTTCAGTCGCTAGTATGTGTAACGGAAGTATCGTCACCTGGTAAGTATCACTATATATACAGTATTGCGATATAATCGGATACCACCCAGATACATTGATTGTTCAGTCTATCCATTCAACTTTATTTTCGTTTCGGTCGCTCGTATGTAAAACGGGAATACCGTCTCCTAGTGTGTATAACTATATACACAGCATAACATCATAATCGAATACAACCCATATACTATCCATTCAACCTTCTGTTCAATTCAGTCGCTCGTATGTATAACGGAAGAACAGTTACCTGGTGAGTATATATATATAAACATAATCGAATACAACTCAGATACGATGATTGTTCAATCTATCCATTTAACCTTCTGCTCGATTCGGTCGCTTGTATGTAAAACGGAAGGACAGTTACCTGGTGAGTATTGCTATATAAACATCATCACGATATCATCGAATACAACTCAGATACAATTATCGTTTCGTCTAACCATTTAACCTTCTGTTCGATTCAGTCGCTAGTATGTGTAACGGAAGTATCGTCACCTGGTAAGTATCACTATATATACAGTATTGCGATATAATCGGATACCACCCAGATACATTGATTGTTCAGTCTATCCATTCAACTTTCTGTTCGTTTCGGTCGCTCTTATGTGAAACGGGAATACCGTCACCTTATGTGTATAACTATATACACAGCATAACATCATAATCGAATACAACCCAGATACTATCCATTCAACCTTCTGTTCGATTCAGTTGCTCGTATGTATAACGAAAGAACAGTAACCTGGTGAGTATTTCTATATGAACGTCATCACGATATAATCGAATACATCTTAGTTACAATTATCGTTCCGTCTAATCATCCAACCTTATGTTCGATTCAGACGCTCGTATGTGTAACGAAAGAACCGTTACATGGTAGGTGTAGTTAAATATACAACATAACGATATAATCGGAGACAACCCAGATACAATGATTGTTCAATCTATCCATTCAACCTTATGTTCGATTCGGTTGCTAGTATGTATAACGAAAGAACAGTTACCTGGTTAGACATAATATATAATAATCATCACGAAATAATCGAATACAACCCAGATACGATGATTGTTCAGTCTATCCATTCAACCTCCTGTTCAGTTCAGTCGCTCTTATGTATAACTGGAGAACAGTTACCTGGTGAGTATAACTATATGAACATCATCACGATATAATCGAATACAACCCCAGATACGATCATTGTTTAGTCTATCCATTCAACCTTCAGTTCAATTCAGTCGCTCGTATGTATAACGGAAGAACAGTTACCTGGTGAGTATAACTATATAAACATAATCGAATACAACTCAGATACGATGATTGTTCAATCTATCCATTCAACCTTATGTTCGATTCGGTTGCTCGTATGTATATCGGAAGAACAGGTACCTGGTGAGTATATCTATATGAACATAATCGAATACAACTCAGATACGATGATTGTTCAATCTATCCATTTAACCTTCTGCTCGATTCGGTCGCTTGTATGTAAAACGGAAGGACAGTTACCTGGTGAGTATTGCTATATAAACATCATCACGATATCATCGAATACATTTCAGATACAATTATCGTTTCGTCTAACCATTCAACATTCTGTTCGATTCAGTCGCTAGTATGTGTAACGGAAGTATCGTCACCTGGTAAGTATCACTATATATACAGTATTGCGATATAATCGGATACCACCCAGATACATTGATTGTTCAGTCTATCCATTCAACTTTCTTTTCGTTTCGGTCGCTCGTATGAAAAACGGGAATACCGTCTCCTAGTGTGTATAACTATATACACAGCATAACATCATAATCGAATACAACCCATATACTATCCATTCAACCTTCTGTTCAATTCAGTCGCTCGTATGTATAACGGAAGAACAGTTACCTGGTGAGTATCTCTATATGAACGTCATCACGATATAATCAAATAAAATTTAGTTACAATTATCGTTCCGTCTAACCATCCAACCTTATGTTCGATTCAGACGCTCGTATGTGTAACGAAAGAACCGTTACATGGTAGGTGTAGTTAAATATACAACATAACGATATAATCGGAGACAACCCAGATACAATGATTGTTCATTCTATCCATTCAACCTTATGTTCGATTCGGTTGCTAGTATGTATAACGAAAGAACAGTTTCCTGGTTAGACATAATATATTATAATCATCACGAAATAATCGAATACAACCCAGATACGATGATTGTTCAGTCTATCCATTCAACCTTCTGTTCAGTTTAGTCGCTCTTATGTATAACTGGAGAACAGTTACCTGGTGAGTATAACTATATGAACATCATCACGATATAATCGAATACAACCCCAGATACGATCATTGTTTAGTCTATCCATTCAACCTTCAGTTCAATTCAGTCGCTCGTATGTATAACGGAAGAACAGTTACCTGGTGAGTATAACTATATAAACATAATCGAATACAACTCAGATACGATGATTGTTCAATCTATCCATTCAACCTTATGTTCGATTCGGTTGCTCGTATGTATATCGGAAGAACAGGTACCTGGTGAGTAATCTATATAAACATAATCGAATACAACTCAGATACGATGATTGTTCAATCTATCCATTTAACCTGCTGCTCGATTCGGTCGCTTGTATGTAAAACGGAAGGACAGTTACCTGGTGAGTATTGCTATATAAACATCATCACGATATCATCGAATACAACTCAGATACAATTATCGTTTCGTCTAACCATTCAACATTCTGTTCGTTTCAGTCGCTAGTATGTGTAACGGAAGTATCGTCACCTGGTAAGTATCACTATATATACAGTATTGCGATATAATCGGATACCACCCAGATACATTGATTGTTCAGTCTATCCATTCAACTTTATTTTCGTTTCGGTCGCTCGTATGTAAAACGGGAATACCGTCTCCTAGTGTGTATAACTATATACACAGCATAACATCATAATCGAATACAACCCATATACTATCCATTCAACCTTCTGTTCAATTCAGTCGCTCGTATGTATAACGGAAGAACAGTTACCTGGTGAGTATATATATATAAACATAATCGAATACAACTCAGATACGATGATTGTTCAATCTATCCATTTAACCTTCTGCTCGATTCGGTCGCTTGTATGTAAAACGGAAGGACAGTTACCTGGTGAGTATTGCTATATAAACATCATCACGATATCATCGAATACAACTCAGATACAATTATCGTTTCGTCTAACCATTTAACCTTCTGTTCGATTCAGTCGCTAGTATGTGTAACGGAAGTATCGTCACCTGGTAAGTATCACTATATATACAGTATTGCGATATAATCGGATACCACCCAGATACATTGATTGTTCAGTCTATCCATTCAACTTTCTGTTCGTTTCGGTCGCTCTTATGTGAAACGGGAATACCGTCACCTTATGTGTATAACTATATACACAGCATAACATCATAATCGAATACAACCCAGATACTATCCATTCAACCTTCTGTTCGATTCGGTTGCTCGTATGTATAACGAAAGAACAGTAACCTGGTGAGTATTTCTATATGAACGTCATCACGATATAATCGAATACATCTTAGTTACAATTATCGTTCCGTCTAATCATCCAACCTTATGTTCGATTCAGACGCTCGTATGTGTAACGAAAGAACCGTTACATGGTAGGTGTAGTTAAATATACAACATAACGATATAATCGGAGACAACCCAGATACAATGATTGTTCAATCTATCCATTCAACCTTATGTTCGATTCGGTTGCTAGTATGTATAACGAAAGAACAGTTACCTGATTAGACATAATATATAATAATCATCACGAAATAATCGAATACAACCCAGATACGATGATTGTTCAGTCTATCCATTCAACCTCCTGTTCAGTTCAGTCGCTCTTATGTATAACTGGAGAACAGTTACCTGGTGAGTATAACTATATGAACATCATCACGATATAATCGAATACAACCCCAGATACGATCATTGTTTAGTCTATCCATTCAACCTTCAGTTCAATTCAGTCGCTCGTATGTATAACGGAAGAACAGTTACCTGGTGAGTATAACTATATAAACATAATCGAATACAACTCAGATACGATGATTGTTCAATCTATCCATTCAACCTTATGTTCGATTCGGTTGCTCGTATGTATATCGGAAGAACAGGTACCTGGTGAGTATATCTATATGAACATAATCGAATACAACTCAGATACGATGATTGTTCAATCTATCCATTTAACCTTCTGCTCGATTCGGTCGCTTGTATGTAAAACGGAAGGACAGTTACCTGGTGAGTATTGCTATATAAACATCATCACGATATCATCGAATACAACTCAGATACAACTATCGTTTCGTCTAACCATTCAACATTCTGTTCGATTCAGTCGCTAGTATGTGTAACGGAAGTATCGTCACCTGGTAAGTATCACTATATATACAGTATTGCGATATAATCGGATACCACCCAGATACATTGATTGTTCAGTCTATCCATTCAACTTTCTTTTCGTTTCGGTCGCTCGTATGAAAAACGGGAATACCGTCTCCTAGTGTGTATAACTATATACACAGCATAACATCATAATCGAATACAACCCATATACTATCCATTCAACCTTCTGTTCAATTCAGTCGCTCGTATGTATAACGGAAGAACAGTTACCTGGTGAGTATCTCTATATGAACGTCATCACGATATAATCAAATAAAATTTAGTTACAATTATCGTTCCGTCTAACCATCCAACCTTATGTTCGATTCAGACGCTCGTATGTGTAACGAAAGAACCGTTACAAGGTAGGTGTAGTTAAATATACAACATAACGATATAATCGGAGACAACCCAGATACAATGATTGTTCATTCTATCCATTCAACCTTATGTTCGATTCGGTTGCTAGTATGTATAACGAAAGAACAGTTTCCTGGTTAGACATAATATATAATAATCATCACGAAATAATCGAATACAACCCAGATACGATGATTGTTCAGTCTATCCATTCAACCTTCTGTTCAGTTCAGTCGCTCTTATGTATAACTGGAGAACAGTTACCTGGTGAGTATAACTATATGAACATCATCACGATATAATCGAATACAACCCCAGATACGATCATTGTTTAGTCTATCCATTCAACCTTCAGTTCAATTCAGTCGCTCGTATGTATAACGGAAGAACAGTTACCTGGTGAGTATAACTATATAAACATAATCGAATACAACTCAGATACGATGATTGTTCAATCTATCCATTCAACCTTATGTTCGATTCGGTTGCTCGTATGTATATCGGAAGAACAGGTACCTGGTGAGTATATCTATATAAACATAATCGAATACAACTCAGATACGATGATTGTTCAATCTATCCATTTAACCTGCTGCTCGATTCGGTCGCTTGTATGTAAAACGGAAGGACAGTTACCTGGTGAGTATTGCTATATAAACATCATCACGATATCATCGAATACAACTCAGATACAATTATCGTTTCGTCTAACCATTCAACATTCTGTTCGTTTCAGTCGCTAGTATGTGTAACGGAAGTATCGTCACCTGGTAAGTATCACTATATATACAGTATTGCGATATAATCGGATACCACCCAGATACATTGATTGTTCAGTCTATCCATTCAACTTTATTTTCGTTTCGGTCGCTCGTATGTAAAACGGGAATACCGTCTCCTAGTGTGTATAACTATATACACAGCATAACATCATAATCGAATACAACCCATATACTATCCATTCAACCTTCTGTTCAATTCAGTCGCTCGTATGTATAACGGAAGAACAGTTACCTGGTGAGTATATATATATAAACATAATCGAATACAACTCAGATACGATGATTGTTCAATCTATCCATTTAACCTTCTGCTCGATTCGGTCGCTTGTATGTAAAACGGAAGGACAGTTACCTGGTGAGTATTGCTATATAAACATCATCACGATATCATCGAATACAACTCAGATACAATTATCGTTTCGTCTAACCATTTAACCTTCTGTTCGATTCAGTCGCTAGTATGTGTAACGGAAGTATCGTCACCTGGTAAGTATCACTATATATACAGTATTGCGATATAATCGGATACCACCCAGATACATTGATTGTTCAGTCTATCCATTCAACTTTCTGTTCGTTTCGGTCGCTCTTATGTGAAACGGGAATACCGTCACCTTATGTGTATAACTATATACACAGCATAACATCATAATCGAATACAACCCAGATACTATCCATTCAACCTTCTGTTCGATTCGGTTGCTCGTATGTATAACGAAAGAACAGTAACCTGGTGAGTATTTCTATATGAACGTCATCACGATATAATCGAATACATCTTAGTTACAATTATCGTTCCGTCTAATCATCCAACCTTATGTTCGATTCAGACGCTCGTATGTGTAACGAAAGAACCGTTACATGGTAGGTGTAGTTAAATATACAACATAACGATATAATCGGAGACAACCCAGATACAATGATTGTTCAATCTATCCATTCAACCTTATGTTCGATTCGGTTGCTAGTATGTATAACGAAAGAACAGTTACCTGATTAGACATAATATATAATAATCATCACGAAATAATCGAATACAACCCAGATACGATGATTGTTCAGTCTATCCATTCAACCTCCTGTTCAGTTCAGTCGCTCTTATGTATAACTGGAGAACAGTTACCTGGTGAGTATAACTATATGAACATCATCACGATATAATCGAATACAACCCCAGATACGATCATTGTTTAGTCTATCCATTCAACCTTCAGTTCAATTCAGTCGCTCGTATGTATAACGGAAGAACAGTTACCTGGTGAGTATAACTATATAAACATAATCGAATACAACTCAGATACGATGATTGTTCAATCTATCCATTCAACCTTATGTTCGATTCGGTTGCTCGTATGTATATCGGAAGAACAGGTACCTGGTGAGTATATCTATATGAACATAATCGAATACAACTCAGATACGATGATTGTTCAATCTATCCATTTAACCTTCTGCTCGATTCGGTCGCTTGTATGTAAAACGGAAGGACAGTTACCTGGTGAGTATTGCTATATAAACATCATCACGATATCATCGAATACAACTCAGATACAACTATCGTTTCGTCTAACCATTCAACATTCTGTTCGATTCAGTCGCTAGTATGTGTAACGGAAGTATCGTCACCTGGTAAGTATCACTATATATACAGTATTGCGATATAATCGGATACCACCCAGATACATTGATTGTTCAGTCTATCCATTCAACTTTCTTTTCGTTTCGGTCGCTCGTATGAAAAACGGGAATACCGTCTCCTAGTGTGTATAACTATATACACAGCATAACATCATAATCGAATACAACCCATATACTATCCATTCAACCTTCTGTTCAATTCAGTCGCTCGTATGTATAACGGAAGAACAGTTACCTGGTGAGTATCTCTATATGAACGTCATCACGATATAATCAAATAAAATTTAGTTACAATTATCGTTCCGTCTAACCATCCAACCTTATGTTCGATTCAGACGCTCGTATGTGTAACGAAAGAACCGTTACAAGGTAGGTGTAGTTAAATATACAACATAACGATATAATCGGAGACAACCCAGATACAATGATTGTTCATTCTATCCATTCAACCTTATGTTCGATTCGGTTGCTAGTATGTATAACGAAAGAACAGTTTCCTGGTTAGACATAATATATAATAATCATCACGAAATAATCGAATACAACCCAGATACGATGATTGTTCAGTCTATCCATTCAACCTTCTGTTCAGTTCAGTCGCTCTTATGTATAACTGGAGAACAGTTACCTGGTGAGTATAACTATATGAACATCATCACGATATAATCGAATACAACCCCAGATACGATCATTGTTTAGTCTATCCATTCAACCTTCAGTTCAATTCAGTCGCTCGTATGTATAACGGAAGAACAGTTACCTGGTGAGTATAACTATATAAACATAATCGAATACAACTCAGATACGATGATTGTTCAATCTATCCATTCAACCTTATGTTCGATTCGGTTGCTCGTATGTATATCGGAAGAACAGGTACCTGGTGAGTATATCTATATAAACATAATCGAATACAACTCAGATACGATGATTGTTCAATCTATCCATTTAACCTGCTGCTCGATTCGGTCGCTTGTATGTAAAACGGAAGGACAGTTACCTGGTGAGTATTGCTATATAAACATCATCACGATATCATCGAATACAACTCAGATACAATTATCGTTTCGTCTAACCATTCAACATTCTGTTCGTTTCAGTCGCTAGTATGTGTAACGGAAGTATCGTCACCTGGTAAGTATCACTATATATACAGTATTGCGATATAATCGGATACCACCCAGATACATTGATTGTTCAGTCTATCCATTCAACTTTATTTTCGTTTCGGTCGCTCGTATGTAAAACGGGAATACCGTCTCCAAGTGTGTATAACTATATACACAGCATAACATCATAATGCTGAAAGAACAACATTAAAATACTTTTACATAATAACCAAAATATCTGAGCCCAATATATGTACCCTACTACAAAAAATTATGTTTTTCCACTTTTCTCCATGTTCAGGTGTTTCCTGACAATTAAAGTCAATTTTGGTATACATATACATACCATATGTGTATATATGTCTGTATGTATATGCAGGTATGTGTGCATATGTGTGTATTTAAAACTTTTTGCCTATGTATATGAATGTATGTCTTGTCATTGGGATTTACTCCTGTTTAGACATTAAACAATTTTTTTTTTTTTTTTTTTTTTTATAATCGAATACAACCCATATACTATCCATTCAACCTTCTGTTCAATTCAGTCGCTCGTATGTATAACGGAAGAACAGTTACCTGGTGAGTATATATATATAAACATAATCGAATACAACTCAGATACGATGATTGTTCAATCTATCCATTTAACCTTCTGCTCGATTCGGTCGCTTGTATGTAAAACGGAAGGACAGTTACCTGGTGAGTATTGCTATATAAACATCATCACGATATCATCGAATACAACTCAGATACAATTATCGTTTCGTCTAACCATTTAACCTTCTGTTCGATTCAGTCGCTAGTATGTGTAACGGAAGTATCGTCACCTGGTAAGTATCACTATATATACAGTATTGCGATATAATCGGATACCACCCAGATACATTGATTGTTCAGTCTATACATTCAACTTTCTGTTCGTTTCGGTCGCTCTTATGTGAAACGGGAATACCGTCACCTTATGTGTATAACTATATACACAGCATAACATCATAATCGAATACAACCCAGATACTATCCATTCAACCTTCTGTTCGATTCGGTTGCTCGTATGTATAACGAAAGAACAGTAACCTGGTGAGTATTTCTATATGAACGTCATCACGATATAATCGAATACATCTTAGTTACAATTATCGTTCCGTCTAATCATCCAACCTTATGTTCGATTCAGACGCTCGTATGTGTAACGAAAGAACCGTTACATGGTAGGTGTAGTTAAATATACAACATAACGATATAATCGGAGACAACCCAGATACAATGATTGTTCAATCTATCCATTCAACCTTATGTTCGATTCGGTTGCTAGTATGTATAACGAAAGAACAGTTACCTGGTTAGACATAATATATAATAATCATCACGAAATAATCGATTGCAACCCAGATACGATGATTGTTCAGTCTATCCATTCAACCTCCTGTTCAGTTCAGTCGCTCTTATGTATAACTGGAGAACAGTTACCTGGTGAGTATAACTATATGAACATCATCACGATATAATCGAATACAACCCCAGATACGATCATTGTTTAGTCTATCCATTCAACCTTCAGTTCAATTCAGTCGCTTGTATGTATAACGGAAGAACAGTTACCTGGTGAGTATAACTATATAAACATAATCGAAAACAACTCAGATACGATGATTGTTCAATCTATCCATTCAACCTTATGTTCGATTCGGTTGCTCGTATGTATATCGGAAGAACAGGTACCTGGTGAGTATATCTATATGAACATAATCGAATACAACTCAGATACGATGATTGTTCAATCTATCCATTTAACCTTCTGCTCGATTCGGTGGCTTGTATGTAAAACGGAAGGACAGTTACCTGGTGAGTATTGCTATATAAACATCATCACGATATCATCGAATACAACTCAGATACAATTATCGTTTCGTCTAACCATTCAACATTCTGTTCGATTCAGTCGCTAGTATGTGTAACGGAAGTATCGTCACCTGGTAAGTATCACTATATATACAGTATTGCGATATAATCGGATACCACCCAGATACATTGATTGTTCAGTCTATCCATTCAACTTTCTTTTCGTTTCGGTCGCTCGTATGAAAAACGGGAATACCGTCTCCTAGTGTGTATAACTATATACACAGCATAACATCATAATCGAATACAACCCATATACTATCCATTCAACCTTCTGTTCAATTCAGTCGCTCGTATGTATAACGGAAGAACAGTTACCTGGTGAGTATCTCTATATGAACGTCATCACGATATAATCGAATAAAATTTAGTTACAATTATCGTTGCGTCTAACCATCCAACCTTATGTTCGATTCAGACGCTCGTATGTGTAACGAAAGAACCATTACATGGTAGGTGTAGTTAAATATACAACATAACGATATAATCGGAGACAACCCAGATACAATGATTGTTCAATCTATCCATTCAACCTTATGTTCGATTCGGTTGCTCGTATGTATATCGGAAGAACAGGTACCTGGTGAGTATATCTATATAAACATAATCGAATACAACTCAGATACGATGATTGTTCAATCTATCCATTCAACCTTCTGCTCGATTCGGTCGCTTGTATGTAAAACGGAAGGACAGTTACCTGGTGAGTATTGCTATATAAACATCATCACGATATCATCGAATACAACTCAGATACAATTATCGTTTCGTCTAACCATTCAACATTCTGTTCGATTCAGTCGCTAGTATGTGTAACGGAAGTACCGTCACCTGGTAAGTATCACTTTATATACAGTATTGCGATATAATCGGATACCACCCAGATACATTGATTGTTCAGTCTATCCATTCAACTTTCTGTTCGTTTCGGTCGCTCGTATGTGAAACGGGAATACCGTCACCTTATGTGTATAAATAACTATATACACAGCATAACATCATAATCGAATACAACCCAGATACTATCCATTCAACCTTCTGTTCGATTCGGTTGCTCGTATGTATAACGAAAGAACAGTAACCTGGTGAGTATTTCTATATGAACGTCATCACGATATAATCGAATACAACTTAGTTACAATTATCGTTCCTTCTAACCATCCAACCTTATGTTCGATTCAGACGCTCGTATGTGTAACGAAAGAACCGTTACATGGTAGGTGTAGTTAAATATACAACATAACGATATAATCGGAGACAACCCAGATACAATGATTGTTCAATCTATCCATTCAACCTTATGTTCGATTCGGTTGCTAGTATGTATAACGAAAGAACAGTTACATGGTAAGACATAATATATAATAATCATCACGAAATAATCGAATACAACCCAGATACGATGATTGTTCAGTCTATCCATTCAACCTTCTGTTCAGTTCAGTCGCTCTTATGTATAACTGGAGAACAGTTACCTGGTGAGTATAACTATATGAACATCATCACGATATAATCGAATACAACCCCAGATACGATCATTGTTTAGTCTATCCATTCAACCTTCAGTTCAATTCAGTCGCTCGTATGTATAACGGAAGAACAGTTACCTGGTGAGTATAACTATATAAACATAATCGAATACAACTCAGATACGATGATTGTTCAATCTATCCATTCAACCTTATGTTCGATTCGGTTGCTCGTATGTATATCGGAAGAACAGGTACCTGGTGAGTATATCTATATAAACATAATCGAATACAACTCAGATACGATGATTGTTCAATCTATCCATTTAACCTTCTGCTCGATTCGGTCGCTTGTATGTAAAACGGAAGGACAGTTACCTGGTGAGTATTGCTATATAAACATCATCACGATATCATCGAATACAACTCAGATACAATTATCGTTTCGTCTAACCATTCAACATTCTGTTCGATTCAGTCGCTAGTATGTGTAACGGAAGTATCGTCACCTGGTGAGTATCACTATATATACAGTATTGCGATATTATCGGATACCACCCAGATACATTGATTGTTCAGTCTATCCATTCAACTTTCTTTTTGTTTCGGTCGCTCGTATGTAAAACGGGAATACCGTCTCCAAGTGTGTATAACTATATACACAGCATAACATCATAATCGAATACAACCCATATACTATCCATTCAACCTTCTGTTCAATTCAGTCGCTCGTATGTATAACGGAAGAACAGTTACCTGGTGAGTATAACTATAAAAACATAATCGAATACAACCCAGATACGATGATTGTTCAATCTATACTGAATTCAACCTTCTGCTCGATTCGGTCGCTTGTATGTAAAACGGAAGAACAGTTACCTGGTGAGTATTGCTATATAAACATCATCACGATATCATCGAATACAACTCAGATACAATTATCGTTTCGTCTATCAATTAAACCTTCTGTTCGATTCAGTCGCTAGTATGTGTAACGGATGTACCGTCACCTGGTAAGTATCACTATATATACAGTATTGCGATATAATCGGATACCACCCAGATACATTGATTGTTCAGTCTATCCATTCAACTTTCTGTTCGTTTCGGTCGCTCGTATGTGAAACGGGAATACCGTCACCTTATGTGTATAACTATATATACAGCATAACATCATAATCGAATACAACCCAGATACTATCCATTCAACCTTCTGTTCGATTCGGTTGCTCGTATGTATAACGAAAGAACAGTAACCTGGTGAGTATTTCTATATGAACGTCATCACGATATAACCGAATACAACTTAGTTACAATTATCGTTCCGACTAACCATCCAACCTTATGTTCGATTCAGACGCTCGTATGTGTAACGGATAAACCGTTACATGGTAGGTGTAGTTAAATACACAACATAACGATATAATCGGAGACAACCCAGATACAATGATTTTTCAATCTATCCATTCAACCTTATGTTCGATTCGGTTGCTCGTATGTATATCGGGAGCACTGGTACCTGGTGAGTATATCTATATAAACATAATCGAATACAACTCAGATACGATGATTGTTCAATCTATCCATTTGACCTTCTGCTCGATTCGGTCGCTTGTATGTAAAACGGAAGGACAGTTACCTGGTGAGTATTGCTATATAAACATCATCACGATATCATCGAATACAACTCAGATACAATTATCGTTTCGTCTAACCATTCAACATTCTGTTTGATTCAGTCGCTAGTATGTGTAACGGAAGTATCGTCACCTGGTAAGTATCACTACATATACAGTATTGCGATATAATCGGATACCACCCAGATACATTGATTGTTCAGTCTATCCATTCAACTTTCTTTTCGTTTCGGTCGCTCGTATGTAAAACTGGAATACCGTCTCCTAGTGTGTATAACTATATACACAGCATAACATCATAATCGAATACAACCCATATACTATCCATTCAACCTTCTGTTCAATTCAGTCGCTCGTATGTATAACGGAAGAACAGTTACCTGGTGAGTATAACTATATAAACATAATCGAATACAACCCAGATACGATGATTGTTCAATCTATACTGAATTCAACCTTCTGCTCGATTCGGTCGCTTGTATGTGAAACGGAAGAACAGTTACCTGGTGAGTATTGCTATATAAACATCATCACGATATCATCGAATACAACTCAGATACAATTATCGTTTCGTCTAACCATTTAACCTTCTGTTCGATTCAGTTGCTAGTATGTGTAACGGAAGTACCGTCACCTGGTAAGTATCACTATATATACAGTATTGCGATATAATCGGATACCACCCAGATACATTGATTGTTCAGTCTATTCATTCAACTTTCTTTTCGTTTCGGTCGCTCGTATGTAAAACGGGAATACCGTCTCCTAGTGTGTATAACTATATACACAGCATAACATCATAATCGAATACAACCCAGATACTATCCATTCAACCTTCTGTTCGATTCGGTTGCTTGTATGTATAACGAAAGAACAGTAACCTGGTGAGTATTTCTATATGAACGTCATCACGATATAATCGAATACAACTTAGTTACAATTATCGTTCCGTCTAACCATCCAACCTTATTTTCGATTCAGACGCTCGTATGTGTAACGAAAGAACCGTTACATGGTAGGTGTAGTTAAATATACAACATAACGATATAATCGGAGAAAACCCAGATACAATGATTGTTCAATCTATCCATTCAACCTTATGTTCGATTCGGTTGCTAGTATGTATAACGAAAGAACAGTTACCTGGTTAGACATAATATATAATAATCATCACGAAATAATCGAATACAACCCAGATACGATGATTGTTCAGTCTATCCATTCAACCTTCTGTTCAGTTCAGTCGCTCTTATGTATAACTGGAGAACAGTTACCTGGTGAGTATAACTATATGAACATCATCACGATATAATCGAATACAACCCCAGATACGATCATTGTTTAGTCTATCCATTCAACCTTCAGTTCAATTCAGTCGCTCGTATGTATAACGGAAGAACAGTTACCTGGTGAGTATAACTATATGAACATAATCGAATACAACTCAGATACGATGATTGTTCAATCTATCCATTCAACCTTATGTTCGATTCGGTTGCTCGTATGTATATCGGAAGAACAGGTACCTGGTGAGTATATCTATATAAACATAATCGAATACAACTCAGATACGATGATTGTTCAATCTATCCATTTAACCTTCTGCTCGATTCGGTCGCTTGTATGTAAAACGGAAGGACAGTTACCTGGTGAGTATTGCTATATAAACATCATCACGATATCATCGAATACAACTCAGATACAATTATCGTTTCGTCTAACCATACAACATTCTGTTCGATTTAGTCGCTTGTATGTGTAACGGAAGTATCTTCACCTGGTAAGTATCACTATATATACAGTATTGCGATATAATCGGATACCACCCAGATACATTGATTGTTCAGTCTATCCATTCAACTTTCTTTTCGTTTCGGTCGCTCGTATGTAAAACGGGAATACCGTCTCCTAGTGTGTATAACTATATACACAGCATAACAACATAATCGAATACAACCCATATACTATCCATTCAACCTTCTGTTCAATTCAGTCGCTCGTATGTATAACGGAAGAACAGTTACCTGGTGAGTATAACTATATAAACATAATCGAATACATCCCAGATACGATGATTGTTCAATCTATACTGAATTCATCCTTCTGCTCGATTCGGTCGCTTGTATGTAAAACGGAAGAACAGTTACCTGGTGAGTATTGCTATATAGACATCATCACGAAATCATCGAATACAACTCAGATACAATTATCGCTTCGTCTAACCATTTAACCTTCTGTTCGATTCAGTCGCTAGTATGTGTAACGGAAGTACCGTCACCTGGTAAGTATTCCTATATATACAGTATTGCGATATAATCGGATACAAACCAGATACATTGATTGTTCAGTCTATCCATTCAACTTTCTGTTCGTTTCGGTCGCTCGTATGTAAAACGGGAATACCGTCACCTAGTGTGTATAACTATATACACAGCATAACATCATAATCGAATACAACTCAGATACCATCCATTCAACCTTCTGTTCGATTCGGTTGCTCGTATGTATAACGAAAGAACAGTAACCTGGTGAGTATTTCTATATAAACTTCATAACGATATAATCGAATACAACTCAGATACAATGATCATTCCGTCTATCCATCTAACCTTCTGTTCGATTGGGTCGCTCGTACATATAACGCAAGAACAGTCACCTGGTGAGTATTACTATATAAACATTCCCACGATATAATCGAATACAACTCAGTTACAATTATCGTTCCGTCTAACCATCCAACCTTATGTTCGATTCAGACGCTCGTATGTGTAACGAAAGGCAATTCAAGCAATAGTTTGGTAACAAGTAATATGACAAAAGGTTTTTATTATTGTGAAGGATCGCATACAATTTACAATTGTAATTCATTTCTGCAATTGCCAATACAGCAAAGGATTATTGAAGTAAAGAAACGAAAATTGTGTCTGAATTGTTTGAAATTTAATCACTCATCTTGGACTTGCAAAATGAGTAAGTGCTCTAAATGTAATAAACCACATAATTTTCTATTGCATTTGAATCTAACAAATATCAATTCAAATTCGAATAAAAAAGAAAATGAAGAAAATTGCGAAACTATTACCAGGACTGGAAAATCAGAACAGAATAGCGAGAATATTCCTGTTTCAGTTACAAATGTAAGTTCTGTTAATAACACAAGAAAAAATAATATATCAAATATATCATCAATTATCGGTCAAGTATTATTGTCGACTGCTATTATTAAAATAAAACAGAATAATGAAAGTTTTAAATGTAGAGCTTTACTTGACAGTGGATCTCAATGTAATTTTGTAACTGAAGGTGTATGTAAAAAATTCAATTTGCAACAGACAGATATAGATCACACAGTGCGAGGTGTGGGACAGACTCGTACAAGAATTGAGAATCAAGTCAACCTCACTATTATTTCTTGTTTTGATCAGGATTTCAAAATGGACATAAATTGTCTCGTTTTAAAGAAAATCACTGATTCCTTACCACTTGTTAGCTTTGACAAAGCAATATTGCAATTACCTGCATATATGAATCTAGCTGATCCAAATTTCAATTTTTCAAGTGAAATAGATATTTTATTGGGATCTCATGTATTTTGGTCAGTGATTTGTGTAGGTAAAAAAGTTATTGGAGAAAAAATGCCAATATTACACGATACACGATTTGGTTGGATATTAGCAGGAAATTTGTATCCAAATCAAAATCGTAGTGATTCACTGAATTACTTTAGTTCTGAAATGGAGAATACACTCAATGATAATATCTCGAAATTTTGGACAATTGAAGAACCTGTTGATAAACGATCGAATTTGTCGCAATCAGAAAAATATTGTGAAAACTATTATGAATCAACAACAAAAAGAGACAAAACAGGTAGATTTGTAGTGAGTATTCCTTTCAAAAAGTCAGTCAGTATGCTTGGCAATTCACGTCAAATTGCTTTGAAAAGATTTTATGCACTCGAACAAAAATTGATTAAAAATCCTGAATTGAAATTAGAATACGTAAAATTCATGCAGGAATATGAAAAAATGCATCATATGTTCAAAATTGAGGATGACTATAATTCTCGATCAGTTGGATTTTATTTACCTCACCATGCAATAATAAAAAATACAAGTATAACTACTAAAGTTCGTGTAGTTTTCGATGGATCGGCCAAAAGTGATGCAGGACTTTCTTTAAATGATGTACAATTCATCGGACCATCTCTGCAGAACGATTTATTTTCTATTTTATTGAAATTTAGGAAACATAAAATAGTAATATCTGCAGATGTATCTAAAATGTATCGTCAGATTTTAATTAATGAAAAGGAACGATGTTTTCAAAAAATATTTTGGCGAAACGATCCAACGGAAAATATATCATGTTTTCAATTGAATACAGTTACTTATGGTACTGCATCAGCTCCTTATTTAGCAGTAAGATGTTTAATTCAATTGTCGAATGAAAACAAAGATAAATATCCTGTAGCTAGTAAAATAATAGCAAATGATTTCTACATGGATGATTTATTGACAGGAGCAGATTCTATTCCAGAAGTAATACGTATTCAGAAAGACGTTAATGAAATTTTAACAGGAGCAGGATTTGAATTGAGAAAATGGCTATGCAGTGATGCAGATATTTTAAAAAGTTTTAGTCTGAATGATAATTTAGATGTTAGCATTTTGAATAATGGTGAAGATGAAAGTAATAAAACCCTAGGAATTTATTGGAATTCAGTTCATGATACAATACAGTATTCAATAAGAGATTTTTGTGAATATGAGAAAAGGCAAATAACAAAACGTACTATTCTATCAACTGTGTGTCAACTTTTTGAACCTTTAGGGTTATTAGCACCTATCATAGTCACTGCAAAGCTCATTATTCAACATTTATGGAAATTGAAATTTTCTTGGGATGACATCTTAACAAATGATATCACAGAGCAATGGCTTGAGTTTGAAATTCAACTGAAATATCTGAATAAATTAAGAATTCCTCGTAATGCATTGATCACAGAATATTTTGTAATTGAATTACACGGATTTTGTGATGCCTCAGAAAAGGCATATGGATCATGTTTTTACATCCGCTGTATTAAAAACAATAAAGTTCCAATAGCTAATTTATTTTGTGCAAAGTCGAGAGTGGCACCTCTTAAACATATCAGCTTGCCAAGGTTGGAATTATGTGGAGCTCAACTTATGGCCAATTTGTACAAGAAGATAGTTGATTCTTTGGAAATATCATTCAATAAAACTTACTTTTGGTTTGATTCAACAATCACTCTAGATTGGATTAGAGGTGAACCTAGTACTTTCAAAACTTTTGTAGCTAATCGAACTAGTGAAATACAAAGTTTAACTAATATTAATGATTGGCATCATGTAAAATCAGAAGAAAATCCAGCAGATATTTTGTCCAGGGGATCGAATTCCACTATTTTATCTTCTTCAAATCTCTGGTGGTATGGACCTGAATGGTTTTTTAAAGATAATGATGAATGGAATCTAGAAGAGATGATAATTAATCATGATATTCCAGAATTACGGTCGGTAACTGCAACAGTTGCAATCGATCTTAATAATTTAAGTTTGATTTCGGAAATGATAAATAAATATACCCCCTAAAATCGTCTTAAACGTATAACTGCATATATTCTGAGATTTATTGAGAATTGTAAATTAAATAAACTACGCAACACTAATTACGTCGCACCCCGAA
This sequence comes from Chrysomela aeneicollis, assembly GCA_029955515.1. NCBI lineage: Eukaryota > Metazoa > Arthropoda > Insecta > Coleoptera > Chrysomelidae > Chrysomela > Chrysomela aeneicollis. The sequence continues at coordinate 1,178,016 of JARUHQ010000005.1, read as the reverse complement.
ATTTTGCCCCTGTTTAAATTTTAATAACTTTTTTCTTCTTTGAACAATTCGAATTCTGTTTGCACTGTTCGCTAGCTCAGTCCTTCAGCTATAATCTCGTACTTCTTTGAAACATGAGGTTATTTCCATAAAATTGCTACAGGATGTTTTTTGGAACTGTGCAAAATTTCGAAATTTTCAAAAGGATCCCAAATGAAGAAAAACTTTTTTTTTTCAACTTCAACATCAGAGGCATTAAGATTATCTCATTACCTTTGACCATTTCCAAAATTGTCTTCTTATCACTTTTCTTTACAGAGTGATCTCAAAAAATCAATTTTTTAGTTTTGCAGTCATAACTTTTTTCCTTTTCAACCGATTTTCAAAATCTCAAGCTTATTTTGAAGCTGAAACCTTATATGTGAAGATTTGAAGATCAGAATTTACTCAAGATGAACATTCAGAATCGAGGGTTTCCTCAAAGGTGACCCAAATCTGAAACACTTTGTAAATCTCGACTGGAAGGAGAATTAAATGAAAATCAACTTGTTTTCGGAAGGATCTTCCATTCTGGACACATCCAGATCATTTTTTCTTTCAGTAGTCAAAAATTGTGCGTGAGAAAACCGAAATGAAACGCCATGTTCTAGAAAAAAAATCAGCCCAAAAAAAATTCATGGTCCGTAACCAACGTAACAAAAATCATAATGAGTGACTGACAAGACAGGTTGAAAATTACGTTCTCGTGAAAATAAAGACCAGGACAGAAAAAACTATTCGTAGGTCTTTCTTTTCTGAAGATATAAGACTTCATAAAAAAATTCAACATAAAAAAAAATTCTGAATGCAACAATATTTCAGGGTAACCTTCTCACCCCCTATACAAAGTCTTCCATCATGTTTTGGATTTTTTTCAAAGAATTTAATTTTTTAGACCCCAAAAAAAATGTTATACGTACGCCGCCCTGTACATCAAACTATGATACTTGGAGAACTCGAGTTTGGGCGATTCTTAGTAGTTTTGTACGAAAAAAACGAAAATTATACGTAAAAAAATCACAAAAATCTCCTTCCCCTTCTTTCGTACCCAAAGTACCCCAAGGGGGGTCAGGTGAAATATGTTTACCGATATATCTAACCGTTTGACCAGCAAAAATTTTACCCGCAAAAAAAATTTTGGGGGGGAGGGGGTAAAAAATTTTTCATCAGTATTTTTGGTGGTGATATTTTCGTTTCGATCAAACACCGTTTTGGAAATGTTTCTTTTTTAATCGGGATTTCGAGGGGGATTTAGATTTGGGTCACCTTTGCAGAAACCCTTGATCTTTAATATTCATCTTTAGTCAATTCTAATCTTCATGTCTGTTCATCTAACGTTTCAGCTTCAAAATGATCCTGAGATCTTGAAAATCGGTTGAAGAGGAAAAAAGTTATGACTGCAAAACCAAAAAATTGATTTTTTGAGATCACTCTGTAAAGAAAAGTGATGGGAAGACAATTTTGGAAATGGCCAAAGGTAATGAGATAATCTTCATGCCTCTGCTGTTAAAGTTGAAAAAAACTGTTTTTCTTCATTTGGGATCCTTTTGAAAATTTCGAAATTTTGCACAGTTCCAAAAAACATCCTGTAGCAATTTTATGGAAATAACCTTATGTATCAAAGAAGTACGAGATTATAGCTGAAGGACTGAGCTAGCGAACATTGCAAACAGAATTCGAATTGTTCAAAGAAGAAAAAAGTTATTCAAATCTCAACAGGGGCAAAATTTCGGGGTGCGACGTAATAAGTGTTGCGTAGTTTAGAACAAATATCGAGAAGAGGCAGAAAGGAATCTTAACACCTTCAGAAATGGATAGGTCCTTAGATTTATTGATTAGAACAGCACAAATTGAATGTTTTTCTAAGGATTATATTGTACTTGTAAAAAATAAGGAATTACATAAAAAAAGTAAAATTTTGTGTTTGAATCCATTCATCAAAGACGGTATAATTCGTGTTGGAGGAAGATTACAAAACTCGAAATTGAATTTTGATCATAAACATCCAAAAATTCTTCCAAAAGGTCATAGATTAACTAATTTGATAATTCAATCTGAACATGTAAGATTATTGCATTGCGGTGCTCAAAATCTTTTATGCGTTCTTCGAGAGGAATACTGGCCAATAGCTGGTAAAAACAGTTGTAAAAAAATCATTAAGAATTGTATAACCTGTTTCAGAGTCAAACCTAGTGAGTCAAATTATATAATGGGTAATTTACCTGATTTTCGAGTGACTGATTGTGCTCCATTTATAAATACTGGCTTAGATTATGGTGGTCCTGTGATGATAAAAGATCGAAAAACGCGAGGTGCCAAAATTTCCAAGGCATATTTTTGTATATTCGTTTGTATGTCTTCTAAAGCAGTTCATCTTGAATTGGTATCAGAATTAACAACATCAGCTTTCAATGCCACATTAAAACACTTTATCAGTAGAAGAGGAAAACCATATAATTTATTTTCTGATAATGGTTCCAACTTCATAGGTTCTCGAAATGAATTGTCAAGACTTTTTGCTTTTCTCAAAAATGAGAATGAAGGCATTGGAAATCAATTAGCCAATGAAAATATACAGTGGAAAATGATTCCACCAAGATCACCGACTTTCGGTGGAATTTGGGAAACTGGTATTAAAAGCACAAAATTCCATATTAAGAGAGTTGTGGGAAATAGTAATTTGACATTTGAAGAGTTTGCCACCGTGTTGACTCAAATCGAAGCAATTTTAAATTCGCGACCTTTATGTCCCTTATCAAATGATCCCCATGACCTTGCGGCCTTAACACCAGCCCATTTGTTAATTGGGCGAGCACTGACAACACTTCCTGAAGAAAATTTACTGAAAATTTCTGAAAATCGACTGAAGAATTTTGCAAGATTGCAGAAAATTGTACAGCATTACTGGCAACGCTGGCAAAAGGAATATTTGTCTGAGTTACAGACAAGAGTCAAGTGGAGAAGAGAATCTCAACGAATGTTGAAAGTTGGCAGTTTGTTGCTGATCAAGAATGACAACGTACCACCTCTACAATGGCAGTTGGGCAGAGTTAAGGCTTTGTATCCAGGAAAGGATAACGTCGTCCGTGTCATCGACATCCAGACTGCTTCTGGAATCATCAGACGTGCTGTGAATCGAGTTTGTGTATTACCTATCGAATGATCATTGAGCAGTGTAACTGCATTAATTTGGGGTATTTTATTCTTGTTGATATTTTATAATATCGCACTAGATATCGCATTTGTTGTTTGTTAAAAATTTTTATGTTCTATCATTGAAAATCATAGATTTTTCAAGGCGAGCGGTATGTTCAGAGAAGAGCCCAGTATATTGTATCCATGGTAGGAATTCAAGACAAAATATAACAAATTAATTAACAATATAAATAAATGTAAAAAAGTTGTATATTCGAGAATAAATAGTATTGAAATCAATATACAGTCCACGAATTTATTAATTTTACCAGAAAATCACAACAGTTTAGTCTATCCATTCAACCTTCTGTTCAATTCAGTCGCTCGTATGTATAACGGAAGAACAGTTACTAGGTGAGTATAACTATATAAACATAATCGAATACAACTCAGATACGATGATTGTTCAATCTATCCATTCAACCTTATGTTCGATTCGGTTGCTCGTATGTATAACGAAAGAACAGGTACCTGGTGAGTATAAATATATGAACATAATCGAATACAACTCAGATACGATGATTGTTCAATCTATCCATTTAACCTTCTGCTCGATTCGGTCACTTGTATGTAAAACTGAAGGACAGTTACCTGGTGAGTATTGCTATATAATCATCATCACGATATCATCGAATACATCTCAGATACAATTATCGTTTCGTCTTACCATTCAACATTCTGTTCGATTCAGTCGCTAGTATGTATAACGGAAGAACAGTTACCTGGTGTGTATAACTATATAAACATAATCGAATGCAACCCAGATACGATGATTGTTCAATTCATACTAAATTCAACCTTCTGCTCGATTCGGTCGCTTGTATGTAAAACGGAAGAACAGTTACCTGGTGAGTATTGCTATATAAACATCATCACGATATCATCGAATACAACTCAGATACAATTATCGTTTCGTCTTACCATTTAACCTTAAGTTTGATTCAGTCGCTAGTATGTGCAACGGAAGTACCGTCACCTGGTAAGTATCACTATATATACAGAATTGCGATATAATCGGATACCACCCAGATACATTGATTGTTCAGTCTATCCATTCAACTTTCTGTTCGTTTCGGTCGCTCGTATGTAAAATGGGAATACCGTCACCTAATGTGTATAACTATATACACAGCATAACATCATAATCGAATACAACCCAGATACTATCCATTCAACCTTCTGTTCGATTCGGTTGCTCGTATGTATAAAGAAAAAACAGTAACCTGGTGAGTATTTCTATATGAACGTCATCACGATATAATCGAATACAACTCAGATACAATGATCATTTCGTCTATCCATCCAAACTTCTGTTCGATTGGGTCGCTCGTATGTATAACGAAAGAACAGTAACCTGGTGAGTATTCTTATATAAATTTCATCACGATATAATCGAATACAACTCAGTTACAATTATCGTTCCGTCTAACCATCCAACCTTATGTTCGATTCAGACGCTCGTATGTGTAACGAAAGAACCGTTACATGGTAGGTGTATCTAAATATACAGCATAACGATATAATCGGAGACAACCCAGATACAATGATTGTTCAATCTATCCATTCAACCTTATGTTCGATTCGGTTGCTCGTATGTATAACGAAAGAACAGTTACCTGGTTAGACATAATATATAATAATCATCACGAAATAATCGAATACAACCCAGATACGATGATTGTTCAGTCTATCCATACAACCTTCTGTTCAGTTCAGTCGCTCTTATGTATAACTGGAGAATGGTTACCTGGTGAGTATAACTATATAAACATCATCACGATATAATCGAATACAACCCCAGATACGATCATTGTTTAGTCAGTCTATCCATTCAACCTTCTGTTCAATTCAGTCGCTCGTATGTATAACGGAAGTACATTTACTTGGTGAGTATAACTAAATAAACATAATCGAATACAACTCAGATACGATGATTGTTCAATCTATCCATTCAACCTCATGTTCGATTCGGTTGCTCGTATGTATAACGGAAGAACAGGTACCTGGTGAGTATAACTATATAAACATAATCGAATACAACTCAGATACGATGATTGTTCAATCTATCCATTTAACCTTCTGCTCGATTCGGTCACTTGTATGTAAAACTGAAGGACAGTTACCTGGTGAGTATTGCTATATAAACATCATCACGATATCATCGAATACAACTCAGATACAATTATCGTTTCGTCTAACCATTCAACATTCTGTTCGATTCAGTCGCTAGTATGTATAACGGACGAACAGTTACCTGGTGAGTATAACTATATGAACATAATCGAATACAACCCAGATACGATGATTGTTCAATCCATACTAAATTTAACATTCTGCTCGATTCGGTCGCTTGTATGTGAAACGGAAAAAGAGTTACCTGGTGAGTATTGCTATATAAACATCATCACGATATCATCGAATACAACTCAGATACAATTATCGTTTCGTCTCACCATTTAACCTTAAGTTCGATTCAGTCGCTAGTATGTGCAACGGAAGTACCGTCACCTGGTAAGTATCACTATATATACAGTATTGCGATATAATCGGATACCACCCAGATATATTGATTGTTCAGTCTATCCATTCAACTTTCTGTTCGTTTTGGTCGCTCGTATGTAAAACGGGAATACCGTCACCTAATGTGTATAACTATATACACAGCATAACATCATAATCGAATACAACCCAGATACTATCCATTCAACCTTCTGTTCGATTCGGTTGCTCGTATGTATAAAGAACAAACAGTAACCTGGTGAGTATTTCTATATGAACGTCATCACGATATAATCGAATACAACTCAGATACAATGATCATTTCGTCTATTTATCCAAACTTCTGTTCGATTGGGTCGCTCGTATGTATAACGCAAGAACAGTCACCTGGTGAGTATTACTATATAAACATCACCACGAAATAATCGAATACAACTCAGCTACAATTATTGTTCCGTCCAATCATCCAACCTAATGTTCGATTCAGACGCTCGTATGTGTAACGAAAGAACCGATACATGGTAGGGGTAACTTAATATACAGCATAACGATATAATCGGAGACAACCCAGATACAATGATTGTTCAATCTATCCATTCAACCTTATGTTCGATTCGGTTGCTCGTATGTGTAACAGAAGAACTGTTACCTGGTTAGACATACTATATGATAATCATCACGATATAATCGAATACCACCCAGATACATTGATTGTTCAGTCTATCCATTCAACTTTCTGTTCAATTCAGTCGCTCGTATGTATAACGGAAGAACAGGTACCTGGTGAGTATAACTATATAAACATAATCAAATACAACCCAGATACGATGATTGTTCAATCTATACATTTAACCTTCTGCTCGATTCGGTCGCTTGTATGTGAAACGGAAGAATAGTTACCTGGTTATTATTGCTATATAAACATCATCACGATATCATCGGATACAACTCAGATACAATTATCGTTTCGTCTAACCATTCAACCTTCTGTTCGATTCAGTCGCTAGTATGTGTAACGGAAGTACCGTCACCTGGTAAGTATCACTATATATACAGTATTGCGATATAATCGGATACCACCCACATACATTGATTGTTCAGTCTATCCATTCATTTTTCTGTTTTTTTCGGTCGCTCGTATGTAAAACGGGAATACCGTCATCAAATGTGTATAACTATATACACAGCATAAGATCATAATCGAATACAACCCAGATACTATCCATTCAACCTTCTGTTCGATTCGGTTGCTCGTATGTATAACGAAAGAACAGTAACCTGGTGAGTATTTCTATATAAACTTCATCACGATATAATCGAATACAACTGAGATACAATGATAATTCCGTCTATCCATCCAACCTTCTGTTCGATTGGGTCGCTCGTATGTATAACGCAAGAACAGTCACCTGGTGAGTATTACTATATAAACATCACCACGATATAATCGAATACAACTCAGTTACAATTATCGTTCCGTCTAACCATCCAACCTTATGTTTGATTCAGACGCTCGTATGTGTAACGAAATAACCGTTACATGGTAGGTGTTACCGAATATACAGCATAAAGATATAATCGGAGACAACCCAGATACAATGATTGTTCAATCTATCCATCCAACCTTATGTTCGATTCGGTTGCCCGTATGTTTAACGAAAGAACTGTTACCTGGTTAGACATACTATATGATAATCATCACGATATACTCGAATACAACCCCAGATACGATTATTGTTTAGTCTATCCATTCAACCTTCTGTTCAATTCAGTCGTTCTTATGTATAACGGAAAAACAGTTACCTGGTGAGTATAACTATATAAACCTAATCGAATACAACCCAGATACGATGAATTTTCAATCTATCCATTTAACCTTCTGCTGGATTTGGTCGCTTTTATGTAAAACGGAAGAACAGTTACCTGGTGAGTATTGCTATATAAACATCATCACGAAATCATCGAATACAACTCAGATACAATTATCGCTTCGTCTAACCATTTAACCTTCTGTTCGATTCAGTCGCTAGTATGTGTAACGGAAGTACCGTCACCTGGTAAGTATCCCTATATATACAGTATTGCGATATAATCGGATACAAACCAGATACATTGATTGTTCAGTCTATCCATTCAACTTTCTGTTCGTTTCGGTCGCTCGTATGTAAGACGGGAATACCGTCACCTAGTGTGTATAACTATATACACAGCATAACATCATAATCGAATACAACTCAGATACCATCCATTCAACCTTCTGTTCGATTCGGTTGCTCGTATGTATAACGAAAGAACAGTAACCTGGTGAGTATTTCTATATGAACGTCATCACGATATAATCGAATACAACTCAGATACAATGATCATTTCGTCTATCCATCCAAACTTCTGTTCGATTGGGTCGCTCGTATGTATAACGAAAGAACAGTTACCTGGTGAGTATTCCTATATAAATTTCATCACGATATAATCGAATACAACTCAGTTACAATTATCGTTCCGTCTAACCATCCAACCTTATGTTCGATTCAGACGCTCGTATGTGTAACGAAAGAACCGTTACATGATAGGTGTATCTAAATATACAGCATAACGATATAATCGGAGACAACCCAGATACAATGATTGTTCAATCTATCCATTCAACCTTATGTTCGATTCGGTTGCTCGTATGTATAACATAAGAACAGTTACCTGGTTAGACATAATATATAATAATCATCACGAAATAATCGAATACAACCCAGATACGATGATTGTTCAGTCTATCTATACAACCTTCTGTTCAGTTCAGTCGCTCTTATGTATAACTGGAGAACATAATCGAATACAACCCAGATACGATGATTGTTCAATCCATACTAAATTCAACCTTCTGCTCGATTTGGTCGCTTGTATGTAAAACGGAAGAACAGTTACCTGGTGAGTATTGCTATATAAACATCATCACGATATCATCGAATACAGCTCAGATACAATTATCGTTTCGTCTCACCATTTAACCTTAAGTTCGATTCAGTCGCTAGTATGACGGAAGTACCGTCACCTGGTAAGTATCACTATATATACAGAATTGCGATATAATCGGATACCACCCAGATACATTGATTTTTCATCGAATACAACTCAGTTACAATTATCGTTCCGTCTAACCATCTAACCTTATGTTCGATTCAGACGCTCGTATGTGTAACGAAAGAACCGTTACATGGTAGGTGTATCTAAATATACAGCATAACGATATAATCGGAGACAACCCAGATACAATGATTGTTCAATCTATCCATTCAACCTTATGTTCGATTCGGTTGCTCGTATGTATAACGGAAGAACAGTTACCTGGTTAGACATAATATATAAAAATCATCACGAAATAATCGAATACAACCCAGATACGATGATTGTTCAGTCTATCTATACAACCTTCTGTTCAGTTCAGTCGCTCTTATGTATAACTGGAGAACATAATCGAATACAACCCAGATACGATGATTGTTCAATCCATACTAAATTCAACCTTCTGCTCGATTTGGTCGCTTGTATGTATAAAGAAAAAACAGTAACCTGGTGAGTATTTCTATATGAACGTCATCACGATATAATCGAATACAACTCAGATACAATGATCAATCCGTCTATCCATCCAAACTTCTGTTCGATTGGGTCGCTCGTATGTATAACGCAAGAACAGTCACCTGGTGAGTATTACTATATAAACATCACCACGATATAATCGAATACAACTCAGTTACAATTATTGTTCCGTCTAATCATCCAACCTTATGTTCGATTCAGTTGCTAATATGTGTAACAAAGAACTGTTACCTGGTTAGACATACGATATGATAATCATCACGATATAATCGAATACAACCCAGATACAATGATTGTTCAGTCTATCCATTCAACCTTCTGTTCAGTTCAGTCGCTCTTATGTATAACTGGAGAACATAATCGAATACAACCCAGATACGATGATTGTTCAATCCATACTAAATTCAACCTTCTGCTCGATTTGGTCGCTTGTATGTATAAAGAAAAAACAGTAACCTGGTGAGTATTTCTATATGAACGTCATCACGATATAATCGAATACAACTCAGATACAATGATCATTCCGTCTATCCATCCAAACTTCTGTTCGATTGGGTCGCTCGTATGTATAACGCAAGAACAGTCACCTGGTGAGTATTACTATATAAACATCACCACGATATAATCGAATACAACTCAGTTACAATTATTGTTCCGTCTAATCATCCAACCTTATGTTCGATTCAGTTGCTCATATGTGTAACAAAGAACTGTTACCTGGTTAGACATACGATATGATAATCATCACGATATAATCGAATACAACCCAGATACAATGATTGTTCAGTCTATCCATTCAACCTTCTATTCAGTTCAGTCGCTCTTATGTATAACTGGAGAACAGTTACCTGGTGAGTATAACTATATAAACATCATCACGATATAATCGAATACAACCCCAGATACGATCATTGTTTAGTCTATCCATTCAACCTTCTGTTCAATTCAGTCGCTCGTATGTATAACGGAAGAACAGGTACCTGGTGAGTATAACTATATAAACATAATCAAATACAACCCAGATACGATGATTGTTCAATCTATAAATTTAACCTTCTGCTCGATTCGGTCGCTTGTATGTAAAACGAAAGAACAGTTACCTGGTGATTATTGCTATATAAACATCATCACGATATCATCGAATACAACTCAGATACAATTATCGTTTCGTCTAACCATTCAACCCTCTGTTCGATTCAGTCGCTAGTATGTGTAACGGAAGTACCGTCACCTGGTAAGTATCACTATATATACAGTATTGCGATATAATCGCATACCACCCAGATACATTGATTGTTCAGTATATCCATTCAACTTTCTGTTCGTTTCGGTCGCTCGTATGTAAAACGGGAATACCGTCATCAAATGTGTATAACCATATACACAGCATAACATCATAATCTAATACAACCCAGATACTATCCATTCAACCTTCTGTTCGATTCGGTTGCTCGTATGTATAACGAAAGAACAGTAACCTGGTGAGTATTTCTATATGAACGTCATCACGATATAATAGAATACAACTAAGATACAATGATCATTCCGTCTATCCATCCAACCTTCTGTTCGATTGGGTCGCTCGTATGTATAACGCAAGAACAGTCACCTGGTGAATATTACTATATAAACATCACCACGATATAATCGAATACAACTCAGTTACAATTATCGTTTCGTCTCACCATCCAACCTTATGTTCGATTCAGACGCTCGTATGTGTAACGAAAAAACCTTTACATGGTAGGTGTAACTAAATATACAGCATAACGATATAATCGGAGACAACCCAGATACATTCAACCTTATGTTCGATTCGGTTGCTCGTATGTATAACGGAAGAACTGTTACCTGGTTAGACATACTATATCATAATCATCACGATATAATCAAATACAACCCAGATACGATGATTGTTCAGTCTATCCATTCAACCTTCTGTTCAGTTCAGTCGCTCTTATGTATAACTGGAGAACAGTTTCCTGGTGAGTATAACTATATAAACATCATCAAGATATAATCGAATACAACCCCAGATACGATTATTGTTTAGTCTATCCATTCAACCTTCTGTTCAATTCAGTCGCTCCTATGTATAACGGAAGAACAGTTACCTGGTGAGTATAACTATATGAACATAATCGAATACAACCCAGATACGATGATTGTTCAATCTATACTGAATTCAACCTTATGCTCGATTCGGTCGCTTGTATGTAAAACGAAAGAACAGTAACCTGGTGAGTATTTCTATATGAACGTCACCACGATATAATCGAATACAACTCAGATACAATGATCATTCCGTCTATCCATCCAACTTTCTGTTCGATTGGGTCGCTCGTATGTATAACGCAAGAACAGTCACCTGGTGAGTATTACTATATAAACATCACCACGATATAATCGAATACAACTCAGTTACAATTATCGTTCCGTCTAATCATCCAACCTTATGTTCGATGCAGACGCTCGTATGTGTAACGAGAGAACCGTTACATGGTAGGTGTTACTAAATATACAGCATAACGATATAATCGGAGACAACCCAGATACAATGATTGTTCAATCTATCCATTCAACTTTTTGTTCGATTCGGTTGCTCTTATGTGTAACAGAAGAACTGTTACCTGGTTAGACATACTATATGAAAATCATCACGATATAATCGAATACAACCCAGATACAAAGATTGTTCAGTCTATCCATTCAACCTTCTGTTCAGTTTAGTCGCTCTTATGTATAACTGGAGAACAGTTACCTGTTGAGTATGACTATATAAACATCATCACGATATAATCGAATACAACCTCAGATACGATCATTGTTTAGTCTATCCATTCAACCTTCTGTTCAATTCAGTCGCTCGTATGTATAACGGAAGAACAGTTACCTGGTGAGTATAACTATATAAACCTAATCGAATACAACCCAGATACGATGAATTTTCAATCTATACATTTAACCTTCTGCTCGATTCGGTCGCTTTTAAGTAAAACGGAAGAACAGTTACCTGGTGAATATTGCTATATAAACATCATCACGATATCATCGAATACAACTCAGATACAATTATCGCTTCGTCTAACCATTTAACCTTCTGTTCGATTCAGTCGCTAGTATGTGTAACGGAAGTACTGTCACCTGGTAAGTATCACTATATATACAGTATTGCGATATATTCGGATACTAAATTTAACCTTCTGCTCGATTCGGTCGCTTGTATGTTAAACGGAAGAACAGTTACCTGGTGAGTATTGCTATATAAACATCATCACGATATCATCGAATACAACTCAGATACAATTATCGTTTCGTCTAACCATTTAACCTTCTGTTCAATTCAGTCGCTAGTATGTGTAACGGAAGTACCGTCACCTGGTAAGTAATATATACAGTTTTGCGATATAATCGGATACCAACCAGATACATTGATTGTTCAGTCTATCCATTCAACTTTCTCATCGTTTCGGTCGCTCGTATGTAAAACGGGGATACCGTCACCTAGTGTGTATAACTATAAACACAGCATAACATCATAATCTGTCCTGGTGAGTATAACTATATGAACATCATCAAGATATAATCGAATACAACCCCAGATACGATTATTGTTTAGTCTATCCATTCAACCTTCTGTTCAATTCAGTCGCTCGTATGTATAATGGAAGAACAGTTACCTGGTGAGTATAACTATATAAACATAATCGAATACAACCCAGATACGATGATTATTCAATCTATACTGAATTCAACCTTCTGCTCGATTCGGTCGCTTGTATGTAAAACGGAAGAACAGTTACCTGGTGAGTATTGCTATATAAACATCATCACGATATCATCGAATACAACTCAGATACAATTGTCGTTTCGTCTATCAATTAAACCTTCTGTTCGATTCAGTCGCTAGTATGTGTAACGGAAGTACCGTCACCTGGTAAGTATCACTATATATACAGTATTGCGATATAATCGGATACCACCCAGATACATTGATTGTTCAGTCTATCCATTCAACTTTCTGTTCGTTTCGGTCGCTCGTATGTGAAACGGGAATACCGTCACCTTATGTGTATAACTATATACACAGCATAACATCATAATCGAATACAACCCAGATACTATCCATTCAACCTTCTGTTCGATTCGGTTGCTCGTATGTATAACGAAAGAACAGTAACCTGGTGAGTATTTCTATATGAACGTCATCACGATATAATCGAATACAACTTAGTTACAATTATCGTTCCGTCTAACCATCCAACCTTATGTTCGATTCAGACGCTCGTATGTGTAACGAATAAACCGTTACATGGTAGGTGTAGTTAAATATACAACATAACGATATAATCGGAGACAACCCAGATACAATGATTGTTCAATCTATCCATTCAACCTTATGTTCGATTCGGTTGCTCGTATGTATATCGGAAGAACAGGTACCTGGTGAGTATATCTATATAAACATAATCGAATACAACTCAGATACGATGATTGTTCAATCTATCCATTTAACCTTCTGCTCGATTCGGTCGCTTGTATGTAAAACGGAAGGACAGTTACCTGGTGAGTATTGCTATATAAACATCATCACGATATCATCGAATACAACTCAGATACAATTATCGTTTCGTCTAACCATTCAACATTCTGTTCGATTCAGTCGCTAGTATGTGTAACGGAAGTATCGTCACCTGGTAAGTATCACTATATATACAGTATTGCGATATAATCGGATACCACCCAGATACATTGATTGTTCAGTCTATCCATTCAACTTTCTGTTCGTTTCAGTCGCTCGTATGTGAAACGGGAATACCGTCACCTTATGTGTATAACTATATACACAGCATAACATCATAATCGAATACAACCCAGATACTATCCATTCAACCTTCTGTTCGATTCGGTTGCTCATATGTATAACGAAAGAACAGTAACCTGGTGAGTATTGCTATATAAACATCATCACGATATCATCGAATACAACTCAGATACAATTATCGTTTCGTCTAACCATTCAACATTCTGTTCGATTCAGTCGCTAGTATGTGTAACGGAAGTATCGTCACCTGGTAAGTATCACTATATATACAGTATTGCGATATAATCGGATACCACCCAGATACATTGATTGTTCAGTCTATCCATTCAACTTTCTTTTTGTTTCGGTCGCTCGTATGTAAAACGGGAATACCGTCTCCTAGTGTGTATAACTATATACACAGCATAACATCATAATCGAATACAACCCATATACTATCCATTCAACCTTCTGTTCAATTCACTCGCTCGTATGCATAACGGAAGAACAGTTACCTGGTGAGTATAACTATATAAACATAATCGAATACAACCCAGATACGATGATTTTTCAATCTATACTGAATTCAACCTTCTGCTCGATTCGGTTGCTCATATGTATAACGAAAGAACAGTAACCTGGTGAGTATTGCTATATAAACATCATCACGATATCATCGAATGAGTGAGTATCTATCATCGTTTCGTCTAACCATTCAACATTCTGTTCGATTCAGTCGCTAGTATGTGTAACGGAAGTATCGTCACCTGGTAAGTATCACTATATATACAGTATTGCGATATAATCGGATACCACCCAGATACATTGATTGTTCAGTCTATCCATTCAACATTCTTTTCGTTTCGGTCGCTCGTATGTAAAACGGGAATACCGTCTCCTAGTGTGTATAACTATATACACAGCATAACATCATAATCGAATACAACCCATATACTATCCATTCAACCTTCTGTTCAATTCAGTCGCTCGTATGTATAACGGAAGAACAGTTACCTGGTGAGTATAACTATATAAACATAATCGAATACAACCCAGATACGATGATTGTTTAATCTATACTGAATTCAACCTTCTGCTCGATTCGGTCGCTTGTATGTAAAACGGATGAACAGTTACCTGGTGAGTATTGCTATATAAACATCATCACGATATCATCGAATACAACTCAGATACAATTATCGTTTCGTCTAACCATTCAACATTCTGTTCGATTCAGTCGCTAGTATGTGTAACGGAAGTATCGTCACCTGGTAAGTATCACTATATATACAGTATTGCGATATAATCGGATACCACCCAGATACATTGATTGTTCAGTCTATCCATTCAACTTTCTTTTTGTTTCGGTCGCTCGTATGTAAAACGGGAATACCGTCTCCTAGTGTGTATAACTATATACACAGCATAACATCATAATCGAATACAACCCATATACTATCCATTCAACCTTCTGTTCAATTCAGTCGCTCGTATGTATAACGGAAGAACAGTTACCTGGTGAGTATAACTATATAAACATAATCGAATACAACCCAGATACGATGATTGTTCAATCTATACTGAATTCAACCTTCTGCTCGATTCGGTCGCTTGTATGTAAAACGGAAGAACAGTTACCTGGTGAGTATTGCTATATAAACATCATCACGATATCATCGAATACAACTCAGATACAATTGTCGTTTCGTCTATCAATTAAACCTTCTGTTCGATTCAGTCGCTAGTATGTGTAACAAAAGTACCGTCACCTGGTAAGTATCACTATATATACAGTATTGTGATATAATCGGATACCACCCAGATACATTGATTGTTCAGTCTATCCATTCAACTTTCTGTTCGTTTCGGTCGCTCGTATGTGAAACGGGAATACCGTCACCTTATGTGTATAACTATATACACAGCATAACATCATAATCGAATACAACCCAGATACTATCCATTCAACCTGTCAACCTTCTGTTCGATTCGGTTGCTCGTATGTATAACGAAAGAACAGTAACCTGGTGAGTATTTCTATATGAACCTCATCACGATATAATCGAATACAACTTAGTTACAATTATCGTTCCGTCTAACCATCCAACCTTATGTTCGATCCAGACGCTCGTATGTGTAACGAATAAACCGTTACATGGTAGGTGTAGTTAAATATACAACATAACGATATAATCGGAGACAACCCAGATACAATGATTGTTCAATCTATCCATTCAACCAATGTTCGATTCGGTTGCTCGTATGTATATCGGGAGCACTGGTACCTGGTGAGTATATCTATATAAACATAATCGAATACAACTCAGATACGATGATTGTTCAATCTATCCATTTAACCTTCTGCTCGATTCGGTCGCTTGTATGTAAAACGGAAGGACAGTTACCTGGTGAGTATTGCTATATAAACATCATCACGATATCATCGAATACAACTCAGATACAATTATCGTTTCGTCTAACCATTCAACATTCTGTTCGATTCAGTCGCTAGTATGTGTAACGGAAGTTTCGTCACCTGGTAAGTATCACTATATATACAGTATTGCGATATAATCGGATACCACCCAGATACATTGATTGTTCAGTCTATCCATTCAACTTTCTTTTCGTTTCGGTCGCTCGTATGTAAAACGGGAATACCGTCTCCTAGTGTGTATAACTATATACACAGCATAACATCATAATCGAATACAACCCATATACTATCCATTCAACCTTCTGTTCAATTCAGTCGCTCGTATGTATAACGGAAGAACAGTTACCTGGTGAGTATAACTATATAAACATAATCGAATACAACCCAGATAAGATGATTGTTCAATCTACACTGAATTCAACCTTCTGCTCGATTCGGTCGCTTGTATGTAAAACGGAAGAACAGTTACCTGGTGAGTATTGTTATATAAACATCATCACGATATCATCGAATACAACTCAGATACAATTATCGTTTCGTCTAACCATTTAACCTTCTGTTCGATTCAGTCGCTAGTATGTGTAACGGAAGTACCGTCACCTGGTAAGTATCACTATATATACAGTATTGCGATATAATCGGATACCACCCAGATACATTGATTGTTCAGTCTATCCATTCAACTTTCTGTTCGTTTCGGTCGCTCGTATGTGAAACGGGAATACCGTCACCTTATGTGTATAACTATATACACAGCATAACATCATAATCGAATACAACCCAGATACTATCCATTCAACCTTCTGTTCGATTCGGTTGCTCGTATGTATAACGAAAGAACAGTAACCTGGTGAGTATTTCTATATGAACGTCATCACGATATAATCGAATACAACTTAGTTACAATTATCGTTCCGTCTAACCATCCAACCTTATGTTCTATTCAGACGCTCGTATGTGTAACGAAAGAACCGTTACAAGGTAGGTGTAGTTAAATATACAACATAGCGATATAATCGGAGACAACCCAGATACAATGATTGTTCAATCTATCCATTCAACCTTATGTTCGATTCGGTTACTAGTATGTATAACGAAAGAACAGTTACCTGGTTAGACATAATATATAATAATCATCACGAAATAATCGAATACAACCCAGATACGATGATTGTTCAGTCTATCCATTCAACCTTCTGTTCAGTTCAGTCGCTCTTATGTATAACTGGAGAACAGTTACCTGGTGAGTATAACTATATGAACATCATCACGATATAATCGAATACAACCCCAGATACGATCATTGTTTAGTCTATCCATTCAACCTTCTGTTCAATTCAGTCGCTCGTATGTATAACGGAAGAACAGTTACCTGGTGAGTATAACTATATAAACATAATCGAATACAACCCAGATACGATGATTGTTCAATCTATACTGAATTCAACCTTCTGCTCGATTCGGTCGCTTGTATGTAAAACGGAAGAACAGTTACCTGGTGAGTATTGCTATATAAACATCATCACGATATCATCGAATACAACTCAGATACAATTGTCGTTTCGTCTATCAATTAAACCTTCTGTTCGATTCAGTCGCTAGTATGTGTAACGGAAGTACCGTCACCTGGTAAGTATCACTATATATACAGTATTGCGATATAATCGGATACCACCCAGATACATTGATTGTTCAGTCTATCCATTCAACTTTCTGTTCGTTTCGGTCGCTCGTATGTGAAACGGGAATACCGTCACCTTATGTGTATAACTATATACACAGCATAACATCATAATCGAATACAACCCAGATACTATCCATTCAACCTTCTGTTCGATTCGGTTGCTCGTATGTATAACGAAAGAACAGTAACCTGGTGAGTATTTCTATATGAACGTCATCACGATATTATCGAATACAACTTAGTTACAATTATCGTTCCGTCTAACCATCCAACCTTATGTTCGATTCAGACGCTCGTATGTGTAACGAATAAACCGTTACATGGTAGGTGTAGTTAAATATACAACATAACGATATAATCGGAGACAACCCAGATACAATGATTGTTCAATCTATCCATTCAACCTTATGTTCGATTCGGTTGCTCGTATGTATATCGGGAGCACTGGTACCTGGTGAGTATATCTATATAAACATAATCGAATACAACTCAGATACGATGATTGTTCAATCTATCCATTCAACCTTATGTTCGATTCGGTTGCTCGTATGTATATCGGAAGAACAGGTACCTGGTGAGTATATCTATATAAACATAATCGAATACAACTCAGATACGATGATTGTTCAATCTATCCATTTAACCTTCTGCTCGATTAGGTCGCTTGTATGTAAAACGGAAGGACAGTTACCTGGTGAGTATTGCTATATAAACATCATCACGATATCATCGAATACAACTCAGATACAATTATCGTTTCGTCTAACCATTTAACCTTCTGTTCGATTTAGTCGCTAGTATGTGTAACGGAAGTACCGTCACCTGGTAAGTATCACTATATATTCAGTATTGCGATATAATCGGATACCACCCAGATACATTGATTGTTCAGTCTATCCATTCAACTTTCTGTTCGTTTCGGTCGCTCGTATGTGAAACGGGAATACCGTCACCTTATGTGTACAACTATATACACAGCATAACATCATAATCGAATACAACCCAGATACTATCCATTCAACCTTCTGTTCGATTCGGTTGCTCATATGTATAACGAAAGAACAGTAACCTGGTGAGTATTGCTATATAAACATCATCACGATATCATCGAATACAACTCAGATACAATTATCGTTTCGTCTAACCATTCAACATTCTGTTCGATTCAGTCGCTAGTATGTGTAACGGAAGTATCGTCACCTGGTAAGTATCACTATATATACAGTATTGCGATATAATCGGATACCACCCAGATACATTGATTGTTCAGTCTATCCATTCAACTTTCTTTTTGTTTCGGTCGCTCGTATGTAAAACGGGAATACCGTCTCCTAGTGTGTATAACTATATACACAGCATAACATCATAATCGAATACAACCCATATACTATCCATTCAACCTTCTGTTCAATTCATTCGCTCGTATGCATAACGGAAGAACAGTTACCTGGTGAGTATAACTATATAAACATAATCGAATACAACCCAGATACGATGATTTTTCAATCTATACTGAATTCAACCTTCTGCTCGATTCGGTCACTTGTATGTAAAACGGAAGAACAGTTACCTGGTGAGTATTGCTATATAAACATCATCACGATATCATCGAATACAACTCAGATACAATTATCGTTTCGTCTAACCATTTAACCTTCTGTTCGATTCAGTCGCTAGTATGTGTAACGGAAGTACCGTCACCTGGTAAGTATCACTATATATACAGTATTGCGATATAATCGGATACCACCCAGATACATTGATTGTTCAGTCTATCCATTCAACTTTCTGTTCGTTTCGGTCGCTCGTATGTGAAACGGGAATACCGTCACCTTATGTGTATAACTATATACACAGCATAACATCATAATCGAATACAACCCAGATACTATCCATTCAACCTTCTGTTCGATTCGGTTGCTCATATGTATAACGGAAAAACAGTAACCTTGTGAGTATTGCTATATAAACATCATCACGATATCATCGAATACAACTCAGATACAATCATCGTTTCGTCTAACCATTCAACATTCTGTTCGATTCAGTCGCTAGTATGTGTAACGGAAGTATCGTCACCTTGTAAGTATCACTATATATACAGTATTGCGATATAATCGGATACCACCCAGATACATTGATTGTTCAGTCTATCCATTCAACTTTCTTTTTGTTTCGGTCGCTCGTATGTAAAACGGGAATACCGTCTCCTAGTGTGTATAACTATATACACAGCATAACATCATAATCGAATACAACCCATATACTATCCATTCAACCTTCTGTTCAATTCATTCGCTCGTATGTATAACGGAAGAACAGTTACCTGGTGAGTATAACTATATAAACAAAATCGAATACAACCCAGATACGATGATTTTTCAATTTATACTGAATTCAACCTTCTGCTCGATTCCGTCGCTTGTATGTTGAACGGAAGAACAGTTACCTGGTGAGTATTGCTATATAAACATCATCACGATATCATCGAATACAACTCAGATACAATTATCGTTTCGTCTAACCATTCAACATTCTGTTCGAATCAGTCGCTAGTATGTGTAACGGAAGTATCGTCACCTGGTAAGTATCACTATATATACAGTATTGCGATATAATCGGATACCACCCAGATACATTGATTGTTCAGTCTATCCATTCAACTTTCTTTTCGTTTCGGTCGCT
Source organism: Chrysomela aeneicollis (assembly GCA_029955515.1). Classification (NCBI taxonomy): domain Eukaryota; kingdom Metazoa; phylum Arthropoda; class Insecta; order Coleoptera; family Chrysomelidae; genus Chrysomela; species Chrysomela aeneicollis. Next base: position 1,157,100 of record JARUHQ010000005.1, on the reverse strand, counting down.
CGTATGTAAAACGGGAATACCGTCTCCTAGTGTGTATAACTATATACACAGCATAACATCATAATCGAATACAACCCATATACTATCCATTCAACCTTCTGTTCAATTCAGTCGCTCGTATGTATAACGGAAGAACAGTTACCTGGTGAGTATAACTATATAAACATAATCGAATACAACCCAGATACGATGATTGTTCAATCTATACTGAATTCAACCTTCTGCTCGATTCGGTCGCTTGTATGTAAAACGGAAGAACAGTTACCTGGTGAGTATTGCTATATAAACATCATCACGATATCATCGAATACAACTCAGATACAATTGTCGTTTCGTCTATCAATTAAACCTTCTGTTCGATTCAGTCGCTAGTATGTGTAACGGAAGTACCGTCACCTGGTAAGTATCACTATATATACAGTATTGTGATATAATCGGATACCACCCAGATACATTGATTGTTCAGTCTATCCATTCAACTTTCTGTTCGTTTCGGTCGCTCGTATGTGAAACGGGAATACCGTCACCTTATGTGTATAACTATATACACAGCATAACATCATAATCGAATACAACCCAGATACTATCCATTCAACCTGTCAACCTTCTGTTCGATTCGGTTGCTCGTATGTATAACGAAAGAACAGTAACCTGGTGAGTATTTCTATATGAACGTCATCACGATATAATCGAATACAACTTAGTTACAATTATCGTTCCGTCTAACCATCCAACCTTATGTTCGATCCAGACGCCCGTATGTGTAACGAATAAACCGTTACATGGTAGGTGTAGTTAAATATACAACATAACGATATAATCGGAGACAACCCAGATACAATGATTGTTCAATCTATCCATTCAACCAATGTTCGATTCGGTTGCTCGTATGTATATCGGGAGCACTGGTACCTGGTGAGTATATCTATATAAACATAATCGAATACAACTCAGATACGATGATTGTTCAATCTATCCATTTAACCTTCTGCTCGATTCGGTCGCTTGTATGTAAAACGGAAGGACAGTTACCTGGTGAGTATTGCTATATAAACATCATCACGATATCATCGAATACAACTCAGATACAATTATCGTTTCGTCTAACCATTCAACATTCTGTTCGATTCAGTCGCTAGTATGTGTAACGGAAGTTTCGTCACCTGGTAAGTATCACTATATATACAGTATTGCGATATAATCGGATACCACCCAGATACATTGATTGTTCAGTCTATCCATTCAACTTTCTTTTCGTTTCGGTCGCTCGTATGTAAAACGGGAATACCGTCTCCTAGTGTGTATAACTATATACACAGCATAACATCATAATCGAATACAACCCATATACTATCCATTCAACCTTCTGTTCAATTCAGTCGCTCGTATGTATAACGGAAGAACAGTTACCTGGTGAGTATAACTATATAAACATAATCGAATACAACCCAGATACGATGATTGTTCAATCTACACTGAATTCAACCTTCTGCTCGATTCGGTCGCTTGTATGTAAAACGGAAGAACAGTTACCTGGTGAGTATTGTTATATAAACATCATCACGATATCATCGAATACAACTCAGATACAATTATCGTTTCGTCTAACCATTTAACCTTCTGTTCGATTCAGTCGCTAGTATGTGTAACGGAAGTACCGTCACCTGGTAAGTATTACTATATATACAGTATTGCGATATAATCGGATACCACCCAGAAACATTGATTGTTCAGTCTATCCATTCAACTTTCTGTTCGTTTCGGTCGCTCGTATGTGAAACGGGAATACCGTCACCTTATGTGTATAACTATATACACAGCATAACATCATAATCGAATACAACCCAGATACTATCCATTCAACCTTCTGTTCGATTCGGTTGCTCGTATGTATAACGAAAGAACAGTAACCTGGTGAGTATTTCTATATGAACGTCATCACGATATAATCGAATACAACTTAGTTACAATTATCGTTCCGTCTAACCATCCAACCTTATGTTCTATTCAGACGCTCGTATGTGTAACGAAAGAACCGTTACAAGGTAGGTGTAGTTAAATATACAACATAGCGATATAATCGGAGACAACCCAGATACAATGATTGTTCAATCTATCCATTCAACCTTATGTTCGATTCGGTTGCTAGTATGTATAACGAAAGAACAGTTACCTGGTTAGACATAATATATAATAATTATCACGAAATAATCGAATACAACCCAGATACGATGATTGTTCAGTCTATCCATTCAACCTTCTGTTCAGTTCAGTCGCTCTTATGTATAACTGGAGAACAGTTACCTGGTGAGTATAACTATATGAACATCATCACGATATAATCGAATACAACCCCAGATACGATCATTGTTTAGTCTATCCATTCAACCTTCTGTTCAATTCAGTCGCTCGTATGTATAACGGAAGAACAGTTACCTGGTGAGTATAACTATATAAACATAATCGAATACAACCCAGATACGATGATTGTTCAATCTATACTGAATTCAACCTTCTGCTCGATTCGGTCGCTTGTATGTAAAACGGAAGAACAGTTACCTGGTGAGTATTGCTATATAAACATCATCACGATATCATCGAATACAACTCAGATACAATTGTCGTTTCGTCTATCAATTAAACCTTCTGTTCGATTCAGTCGCTAGTATGTGTAACGGAAGTACCGTCACCTGGTAAGTATCACTATATATACAGTATTGCGATATAATCGGATACCACCCAGATACATTGATTGTTCAGTCTATCTATTCAACTTTCTGTTCGTTTCGGTCGCTCGTATGTGAAACGGGAATACCGTCACCTTATGTGTATAACTATATACACAGCATAACATCATAATCGAATACAACCCAGATACTATCCATTCAACCTTCTGTTCGATTCGGTTGCTCGTATGTATAACGAAAGAACAGTAACCTGGTGAGTATTTCTATATGAACGTCATCACGATATGATCGAATACAACTCAGATACAATGAACATTCCGTCTATCCATCCAACCTCCTGTTCGATTGGGTCGCTCGTATGTATAACGCAAGAACAGTCACCTGGTGAGTATTACTATATAAACATCACCACGATATAATCGAATACAACTCAGTTACATTTATCGTTCCGTCTAACCATCCAACCTTATGTTCGATTCAGACGCTCGTATGTGTAACGAAAGAACCGTTACATGGTAGGTGTAACTAAATATACAGCATAACGATATAATCGGAGACAACCCAGATACAATGATTGTTCAATCTATCCATCCAACCTCATGTTCGATTTGGTTGCTCGTATGTATAACGGAAGAACTGTTACCTGGTTAGACATACTATATGATAATAATCACGATATAATCAAATACAACCCAGATACGATGAATGTTCAGTCTATCCATTCAACCTTCTGTTCAGTTCAGTCGCTCTTATGTATAACTGGAAAACAGTTTCCTGGTGAGTATAACTATATGAACATCATCAAGATATAATCGAATACAACCCCAGATACGATTATTGTTTAGTCTATCCATTCAACCTTTTGTTCAATTCAGTCGCTCGTATGTATAACGGAAGAACAGTTACCTGGTGAGTATAACTATATAAACATAATCGAATACAACCCAGATACGATGATTGTTCAATTTATACTAAATTTAAGCTTCCGCTCGATTCGGTCGCTTGTATGTAAAACGGAAGAACAGTTACCTGGTGAGTATTGCTATATAAACATTATCACGATATCATCGAATACAACTCAGATACAATTATCGTTTCGTCTAACCATTTAACCTTCTGTTCGATTCAGTCGCTAGTATGTGTAACGGAAGTACCGTCACCTGGTAAGTATCACTATATATACAGTATTGCGATATAATCGGATACCACCCAGATACATTGATTGTTCAGTCTATCCATTCAACTTTCTGTTCGTTTCGGTCGCTCGTATGTGAAACAGGAATACCCTCACCTTATGTGTTTAACTATATACACAGCATAACATCATAATCGAATACAACCCAGATACTATTCATTCAACCTTCTGTTCGATTCGGTTGTTCGTATGTATAACGAACGAACAGTAACCTGGTGAGTATTTCTATATGAACGTCATCACGATATAATCGAATACAACTCAGATACAATGATCATTCCGTCTATCCATCCAACCTTCTGTTCGATTGGGTCGCTCGTATGTATAACGCAAGAACAGTCACCTGGTGAGTATTACTATATAAACATCACCACGATATAATCGAATACAACTCAGTTATAATTATCGTTTCGTCTAACCATCCAACCTTATGTTCGATTCAGACGCTCGTATGTGTAACGAAAGAACCGTTACATGGTAGGTGTAAATAAATATACAGCATAACGATATAATCGAAGACAACCCAGATACAATGATTGTTCAATCTATCCATCCAACCTTATGTTCGATTCGGTTGCTCGTATGTATAACGGAAGAACTGTTACCTGGTTAGACATAACATATGATAATAATCACGATATAATCTAACACAACCCAGATACGATGAATGTTCAGTCTATCCATTCAACCTTCTGTTCAGTTCAGTCGCTCTTATGTATAACTGGAGAACAGTTTCCTGGTGAGTATAACTTTATGAACATCATCAAGATATAATCGAATACAACCCCAGATACGATTATTGTTTAGTCTATCCTTTCAACCATCTGTTCAATTCAGTCGCTCGTATGTATAACGGAAGAACAGTTACCTGGTGAGTATCACTATATAAACATAATCGAATACAACCCAGATAAGATGATTGTTCAATCTATACTAAATTTAAGCTTCTGCTCGATACGGTCGCTTGTATGTAAAACGGAAGAACAGTTACCTGGTGAGTATTGCTATATAAACATCATCACGATATCATCGAATACAACTCAGAGATACAATTATCGTTTCGTCTAACCATTTAACCTTCTGTTCGATTCAGTCGCTAGTATGTGTAACGGAAGTACCGTCACCTGGTGAGTATCACTATATATACAGAATTGCGATATAATCGGATTCCACCCAGATACATTGATTGTTCAGTCTATCCATTCAACTTTCTGTTCGTTTCGGTCGCTCGTATGTAAAACGGGAATACCGTCACCTTATGTGCATAACTATATACACAGCATAACATCATAATCGAAAACAACCCCGATACTATCCATTCAACCTTCTGTTCGATTCGTCTGCTCTTATGTAAAACGAAAGAAAAGTAACCTGGTGAGTATTTCTATATGAACGTCATCACGATATAATCGAATTCAACTCAGATACAATGATCATTCCGTCTATCCATCCAACCTTCTGTTCGATTGAGTCGTTCGTATGTATAACGCAAGAACAGTCACCTGGTGAGTATTACTATATGAACATCACCACGATATAATCGAATACAACTCAGTTACAATTATCGTTCCGTCTAACCATCCAACCTTATGTTCGATTCAGACGCTCGTATGTGTAACGAAAGAACCGTTACCTGGTAGGTGTAACTAAATATACAGCATAACGATATAATCGGAGACAACCCAGATACAATGATTGTTCAAATTATCCATCCAACCTTATGTTCGATTCGGTTGCTCGTATGTATAACGGAAGAACTGTTACCTGGTTAGACATACCATATGATAATAATCACGATATAATTAAATACAACCCAGATACGATGAATGTTCAGTCTATCCATTCAACCTTCTGTTCAGTTCAGTCGCTCTTATGTATAACTGGAGAACATTTTTATGGTGAGTATAACTATATGAACATCATCAAGATATAATTGAATACAACCCCAGATACGATTATTGTTTAGTCTATCCATTCAACCTTCTGTTCAATTCAGTCGCTCGTATGTATAACGGAAGAACAGTTACCTGGTGAGTATAACTATATAAACATTATCGAATACAACCCAGATACGATGATTGTTCAATCTATACTAAATTTAGGCTTCTGCTCGATTCGGTCGCTTGTATGTAAAACGGAAGAACAGTTACCTGGTGAGTATTGCTATATAAACATCATCACGATATCATCGAATACAACTCAGAGATACAATTATCGTTTCGTATAACCATTTAATCTTCTGTTCGATTCAGTCGCTAGTATGTGTTACGGAAGTAACGTCACCTGGTATGTATCACTATATATACAGTATTGCGATATAATCGGATACCACCCAGATACATTGATTGTTCAGTCTATCCATTCAACTTTCTGTTCGTATCGATCGCTCGTATGTAAAACGGGAATACCGTCACCTTATGTGCATAACTATATACACAGCATAACATCATAATCGAATACAACCCAGATACTATCCATTCAACCTTCTGTTCGATTCGAATGCTCGTATGTATAACGGAAGAACAGTAACCTGGTGAGTATTTCTATATGAACGTCATCACGATATAATCGAATACAACTCAGAGATACAATTTCCATTTCGTCTAACCATTTGACCTTCTGTTCGATTCAGTCGCTAGTATGTGTAACGGAAGTACCGTCACCTGGTAAGTATCACTATATATACAGTATTGCGATATAATCGGATACCACCCAGATACATTGATTGTTCAGTCTATCCATTCAACTTTCTGTTCAGTACAGTCGCACTTATGTATAACTGGAGAACAGTATCCTGGTGAGTATAACTATATGAACATCATCAAGATATAATTGAAAACAACCCCAGATACGATTATTGTTTAGTCTATCCATTCAACCTTCTGTTCAATTCAGTCGCTCGTATGTATAACGGAAGAACAGTTACCTGGTGAGTATATCTATATAAACATAATCGAATACAACCCAGATACGATGATTGTTCAATCTATACCAAATTTAACCTTCTGCTCGATTCGGTCGCTTGTATGTAAAACGGAAGAACAGTTACCTGGTGAGTATTGCTATATAAACATCATCACGATATCATCGAATACATTTCAGATACAATTATCGTTTCGTCTAACCATTTAACCTTCTGTTCGATTCAGTCGCTAGTATGTGTAACGGAAGTACCGTCACCTGGTAAGTATCACTATATATACAGTATTGCGATATAATCGGATACCACCCAGATACATTGATTGTTCAGTCTATCCATTCAACTTTCTGTTCGTTTCGGTCGCTCGTATGTAAAACGGGAATACCGTCACCTAATGTGTATAACTATATACACAGCATAACATCATAATCGAATACAACCCAGATACTATCCATTCAACCTTCTGTTCGATTCGATTGCTCGTATGTATAACGGAAGAACAGTTACCTGGTGAGTATAACTATATAAACATAATCGAATACAACCCAGATACGATTATTGTTAAATCAATACTGAATTCAAACTTCTGCTCGATTCAGTCGCTCTAATGTATAACTGAAGAACAGTTACCTGTTGAGTATAACTATATAAACATCATCACGATATAATGAAATACAACCTCAGATACGATCATTGTTTAGTCTATCCATTCATTTTTCTGTTCAATTCAGTCGCTCGTATGTATAACGGAAGAACAGGTACCTGGTGAGTATAACTATATAAACCTAATCGAATACAACCCACATACGATGATTGTTCAATCTATACTAAATTTAAGCTTCTGCTCGATACGGTCGCTTGTATGTAAAACGGAAGAACAGTTACCTGGTGAGTATTGCTATATAAACATCATCACGATATCATCGAATACAACTCAGAGATACAATTATCGTTTCGTCTAACCATTTAACCTTCTGTTCGATTCAGTCGCTAGTATGTGTAACGGAAGTACCATCACCTGGTGAGTATCACTATATATACAGAATTGCGATATAATCGGATTCCACCCAGATACATTGATTGTTCAGTCTATCCATTCAACTTTCTGTTCGTTTCGGTCGCTCGTATGTAAAACGGGAATACCGTCACCTTATGTGCATAACTATATACACAGCATAACATCATAATCGAAAACAACCCCAATACTATCCATTCAACCTTCTGTTCGATTCGTCTGCTCTTATGTAAAACGAAAGAAAAGTAACCTGGTGAGTATTTCTATATGAACGTCATCACGATATAATCGAATTCAACTCAGATACAATGATCATTCCGTCTATCCATCCAACCTTCTGTTCGATTGAGTCGTTCGTATGTATAACGCAAGAACAGTCACCTGGTGAGTATTACTATATGAACATCACCACGATATAATCGAATACAACTCAGTTACAATTATCGTTCCGTCTAACCATCCAACCTTATGTTCGATTCAGACGCTCGTATGTGTAACGAAAGAACCGTTACCTGGTAGGTGTAACTAAATATACAGCATAACGATATAATCGGAGACAACCCAGATACAATGATTGTTCAAATTATCCATCCAACCTTATGTTCGATTCGGTTGCTCGTATGTATAACGGAAGAACTGTTACCTGGTTAGACATACTATATGATAATAATCACGATATAATTAAATACAACCCAGATACGATGAATGTTCAGTCTATCCATTCAACCTTCTGTTCAGTTCAGTCGCTCTTATGTATAACTGGAGAACATTTTTATGGTGAGTATAACTATATGAACATCATCAAGATATAATTGAATACAACCCCAGATACGATTATTGTTTAGTCTATCCATTCAACCTTCTGTTCAATTCAGTCGCTCGTATGTATAACGGAAGAACAGTTACCTGGTGAGTATAACTATATAAACATTATCGAATACAACCCAGATACGATGATTGTTCAATCTATACTAAATTTAAGCTTCTGCTCGATTCGGTCGCTTGTATGTAAAACGGAAGAACAGTTACCTGGTGAGTATTGCTATATAAACATCATCACGATATCATCGAATACAACTCAGAGATACAATTATCGTTTCGTATAACCATTTAATCTTCTGTTCGATTCAGTCGCTAGTATGTGTTACGGAAGTAACGTCACCTGGTATGTATCACTATATATACAGTATTGCGATATAATCGGATACCACCCAGATACATTGATTGTTCAGTCTATCCATTCAACTTTCTGTTCGTATCGATCGCTCGTATGTAAAACGGGAATACCGTCACCTTATGTGCATAACTATATACACAGCATAACATCATAATCGAATACAACCCAGATACTATCCATTCAACCTTCTGTTCGATTCGAATGCTCGTATGTATAACGGAAGAACAGTAACCTGGTGAGTATTTCTATATGAACGTCATCACGATATAATCGAATACAACTCAGAGATACAATTTCCATTTCGTCTAACCATTTGACCTTCTGTTCGATTCAGTCGCTAGTATGTGTAACGGAAGTACCGTCACCTGGTAAGTATCACTATATATACAGTATTGCGATATAATCGGATACCACCCAGATACATTGATTGTTCAGTCTATCCATTCAACTTTCTGTTCAGTACAGTCGCACTTATGTATAACTGGAGAACAGTATCCTGGTGAGTATAACTATATGAACATCATCAAGATATAATTGAAAACAACCCCAGATACGATTATTGTTTAGTCTATCCATTCAACCTTCTGTTCAATTCAGTCGCTCGTATGTATAACGGAAGAACAGTTACCTGGTGAGTATATCTATATAAACATAATCGAATACAACCCAGATACGATGATTGTTCAATCTATACCAAATTTAACCTTCTGCTCGATTCGGTCGCTTGTATGTAAAACGGAAGAACAGTTACCTGGTGAGTATTGCTATATAAACATCATCACGATATCATCGAATACATTTCAGATACAATTATCGTTTCGTCTAACCATTTAACCTTCTGTTCGATTCAGTCGCTAGTATGTGTAACGGAAGTACCGTCACCTGGTAAGTATCACTATATATACAGTATTGCGATATAATCGGATACCACCCAGATACATTGATTGTTCAGTCTATCCATTCAACTTTCTGTTCGTTTCGGTCGCTCGTATGTAAAACGGGAATACCGTCACCTAATGTGTATAACTATATACACAGCATAACATCATAATCGAATACAACCCAGATACTATCCATTCAACCTTCTGTTCGATTCGATTGCTCGTATGTATAACGGAAGAACAGTTACCTGGTGAGTATAACTATATAAACATAATCGAATACAACCCAGATACGATTATTGTTAAATCAATACTGAATTCAACCTTCTGCTCGATTCAGTCGCTCTAATGTATAACTGAAGAACAGTTACCTGTTGAGTATAACTATATAAACATCATCACGATATAATGAAATACAACCTCAGATACGATCATTGTTTAGTCTATCCATTCATTTTTCTGTTCAATTCAGTCGCTCGTATGTATAACGGAAGAACAGGTACCTGGTGAGTATAACTATATAAACCTAATCGAATACAACCCACATACGATGAATTTTCAATCTATCCATTCAACCTTCTGCTCGATTCGGTCGCTTTTATGTAAAACGGAAGAACAGTTACCTGGTGAATATTGCTATATAAACATCATCACTATATCATCGAATACAACTCAGATACAATTATCGCTTCGTCTAACCATTTAACCTTCTGTTCGATTCAGTCGCTAGTATGTGTAACGGAAGTACCGTCACCTGGTAACTATATATACAGTATTGCGATATAATCGGATACCAACCAGATACATTGATTGTTCAGTCTATCCATTCAACTTTCTGTTCGTTTCGGTCGCTCGTATGTAAAACGGGTATACCGTCACCTAGTGTGTATAACTATATACACAGCATAACATCATAATCGAATACTACTCAGATACTATCCATTCAACCTTCTGTTCGATTCGGTCGCTTGTATGTAAAACGGAAGAACAGTCACCTGGTAAGTATTTCTGAATGAACGTCATCACGAAATAATCGAATACAACTCAGATACAATGAACATTCCGTCTATCCATCCAACCTTTTGTTCGATTGGGTCGCTCGTATGTATAACGCAAGAACATTCACCTGGTAGTAGTGTACCTAGGCGGGTACCAGACCAAGATGGCCGCCATGGGGCAATGACGTCATCCAAGATGGCCACCATGGGGCAGCTGTCAACTGTCATGTCAACTGTCATGTCAAATGTCATCTGTCATGTCAAATGTCATATGTCATCTGTCATTTCAACTGTCAAATATTCTATGTCATCTGTCAATCAGAAAGTGTTCTATGCCTATTACGTCAGAGAGTGGACATGGAAACGCGACGCGTCATAGCCCCACCCACTTTTTTGGCGCGAAATTCAAGTTATTTTTGAGGTTATGTATTCTGCTTGCAACATGGGATAGGATATCGGCCCCTTTGCCCTCCTTCAGGTGCCCCCTTGGCCCCCTCAGGCCTTCGCTGTACCCCCTTGGCCCCCTTCAGGTCTTCGCTGTACCCCCTTAGCCCACTTAGGTTTTTCAATACCCCCCAGACCCCCCCAAGACTGCGCATCCTTAGCGCTCCGCATCCGGAAACATCTCATGACGTCATATTTTATTTAAAAAAATCCTTCTATCGGCGGGATTTGAACTCCAGACCACCGGATTACGAGTCCGATGCGTTCCCACAGAGCTACGACCACTATATAATTTAATTGCAGTCAATGTCGATGCAACGTTATCGCTCAGCGTGACGTAGTCGAGCAGATCCGTCCCAAAGATAAGAGAATGTAGCAACTTCGGCAAGCGGGGAGCAGGGGAAACGAACAATGGCTTATTCATTCATTAAACATTATTGTATTAATAGACATAATCGCATTCAAGGTCAGGTTCGCTGGATTCCATTGATGATTCAACATGATACAATATTTCGCAAGACGTTACAAAGATAAGAGACGACAAAGCGACTGACACTGTTGCCAGACGTTTGAAAAAATAAGGCATTGATGCCAGACTTTCAAAAATATCTGGAAATATATCATAATGCACCTACAGCTTACCCAAGTGGAATCCGAACCATAGATGGATAACGTCTGAAGTATTACAGGGTGTGGCTGCCTGAAATTAGGCGTCTGATATCTGACGTATGACGTCATCGTTTCAAAATATCGAAAGGTCACCAACTGTTTAGTTATTTCCATCTGAACCACAACGTGTGATTATTCAAAATTGATGGATAACGTTTGACGTATTACAGGGTGTCAACCTGAAGTCAGGCGTCTGACATCTGACGTATGACGTCATCATTTCAAAATGGCCGATGAAATCGGGAGATCACTAACTGTTTAGTAATTTCCGTATTATAAAGGTAATATACATACAGCTTATACAAGTAGAATCGGAATCACCACGTCTGAATACTCAAAATTGATGAATAAAGTTTGACGTATGACAAGGTGTGGCTGCCTGAAGTTATTTATTATTTAGTAATTTTCGTATTAAATATACCTACAGCTCACACAAGTAGAATCCGAACCACAGCATTGATATCGACTCAACAGAATTCATGAACTCGTTAATATAAAGATGTCAATGACAAAATGATTGATTTTCTCTACGAATTATCAAAAAATATTCACTTCTGGTTTATTAAAAAGCGACATAGAGAAAAACTAATGTTTTATTCGTGATCCCCATGACGTGTAAACTTCAAAAACATCAACTTCCGGTTTCACTTCCGGTTTCCATTTTTCCACTTAACATAGTCATGTGGGTACTCTGAGAGAAGGATTTTTCACGGACATTCCAAATATATCATTTTACCTATGTACAAAGTCTCAAGGTTAAAGAGATATCATTCAAAATAAATCGAAATAATGAAAAAAATCTATGTAAACAATTCACAAACTCTTCGTGTAATGATTTTCTGGTCGATCCAGCTTTTCGACGAGTTATCAAAAAATATCCACTTCCGGTTCATCAAAAATCGATATAGAGAAAAACTAATGTTTTATTCGTGATCCCCATGACGTGTAGACTTCAAAAACATCAACTTCCGGTTTTACTTCAGGTTTCTATTTCTCCACTCAACATAGTCATGTGGGTACTCTGAGAGAAGGAATTTTCACGGATATTCCAAATATATCATTTTACCTATGTACAAAGTCTCAAGGATAAAGAGATATCAATCAAAATAAATCGAAATAATGAAAAAAATTTATGTAAACAATTCATAATCTCTTCGTGTAATGATTTCCTGGCCGATCCAGCTTCTCGACAAATTATCACAGAATATCCACTTCCGGTTCATTGAAAAGCTATATAGAGAAAAACTAATGGAATATTCGTGACCCCCATGACGTGTAGACTTCAAAAACAACAACTTCCGGTTTCACTTCCGGTTTCCATTTTGTTAGTAAACAGGGTCATGTGGGTACTCATTGAAAAGGTTATTTCACGTACATTCCTAATATATCAACTTACCCATATACAAAGTCCCAAGGTTTGCGAGATAACAATCAAAATTTCTCGAAATATTGATAAAACAATAAAAACTGTTCACCATCTCTTTGAGTACTGCTTTTCTAACCGATCTATCTCCTTGATGAATTATCGAAAAATATCCTCTTCCAATTCGTAAAAAATCGGGATAGAGGAAAAATGATGAGATGTTAGTGAACCCATAACGTTCGGACATCGAAACAACAACTTCCGGTTTCACTCCCGGTTACAATTTTTTCAGTAAACAGAGCCATGTGGGTACTCTGAGAGAAGGATATCTCACGGACATCCCGAATATATCAACTTACCAATATACAAAATCTCAAGGTTTGCGAGATATTGACGAAAATTGGTGAAATAATCAAAACAACACTGTTACACGCAAGAAAGTGCTATGGAGAGTCGATTTGAGTCCACGGTTGACTCATGTTTCTATCTTATTAATCAATATTCTAGTAGGAGACTATAATTTTTGTACAACTCATATCAGGAAATGACATTTACACCATAATGAAAACCAAGTAGGTGAAATGATAAATAGGAAATCGATAATCAATTTTGAAGTAATCGATAACACATAGGGTTAATAAAGTTTCAAAAAAAGCTCTGTTCAAGGTATGTTTATAAATTCCAAGGCTATCTATTAAGATCACATTATATTGGAACCAGGTATTTCAATCATTGATCTACTCAAAAAATATGTCTCGAAACATATATAATTTTCTATATTTAGGATTGCACTTCCAGCATCGGCAATACATGGAATATTATCGGAAATCTTGAGGTGAATGTTTCAAGGACTAAGAATTATCGAAATTTCAAAAACGGAGCTCTGATCAAGGTATGGTTATAAATTCCAAAGCTGTATAACTATTCACATCACATTATATTGAAGCCAGATACTTCAATCATTATTCACCTCGAAAAATATGATACGAAACATATATACTTTTCTATATTTGGGATCGCACTTTCAGCAAAGAGAATATGTGTCAACGTCTACAGAAATCAATGCTTTCATTCAAAATGTTTTCGATAGGTCTAACGATGGAACCAACAGGCTGATGAAATACAGGGATGTAAAAACTATCTAGTCTGGAAGAAATATACTGGGTGTGTAAGAAATTACACTTAATATTTTCAATAGGTGTACCGTTCGAAAAATACAAATGTACTGACTGGTACAGGATGTATCAAGAATTAATGATGACGTTTAACGTTTGATAGGTATAATTTGATAGTTGACGCTCAACGACTGGAACTTGAGAGCCTTGGTCACGTGAGGGTGGATATGGTTGTATTATGATCAGTGACAAAAACAATTTTATATTGATGAATTATTGAAAAAGTGTTCCTATATTTTCGTGAAAACGCGACATAGGAGAAAACAAATGATACATTTATGATCCCCATGATGAAAAGAGCTCAAACTTTTTGTTTTTCTAGTGAACAGGGATTATATGGGTACTCCGGAAAAATGATTTTTCACGGACATTTCGAGAATTCAACTTGTATATATTCTGAGACTCAAGACCAAAATTGATATTAATTGATAAACATTCATAACAATGACAAACCTTACGAATACAACGCACATATGTCGCGCAAATACAAAAAACGCGCAGACATCGCACCCTTATCAAAAAACTATCAAAAATGATAAATAGCACGACGAAAAGTCGAACATGCGTCTTACATATATCATGCTAACGTCGTTATCCGTCAAAGATCTATCAGACAACGTCGTCTAAAATTTTTGAATACGATGATTCGCATGACAAAGCGTCACGCATTCATTAAACAAGTAGAAAACATCAAAATTCATCACGCATACATCACCCATACGTCGCACATGCGTCGAACATACGTTATGAAAACGTCACACATTCATCGAGAATTTATCAAACAGCAACATAAAAACGATTAATAACGTACTGACATTGCAAATCCAAAATGGTAGCTATTAAAGTTTAGCATCTGGCATCTGACATTCGGTGTCCGACATTTGACGCTTGGCGTACTAAGATCTCTGTTATTCACCAACATAAAGTTGTAGATATAAAAATAAACATAGGGCAATCATTGAAGAACATTGAATATGTTAAAAAAAACATGACGCATGCGTTGTGCATACGTTGCGCATACGTCATACATACGTCGTGCAAACGTAGCGCCTACATCGAAAATCCATAATACAACGTGTTTAAAACCTTGAAATGAGAAATAGCATGACATGATATCCATCACACATTCATTTTATGACGTTGAAAAATTTGAAAATAAAAACTCCACGCATGCGTCGTACGTACACCACGCTGACGTCGTGCCTTCGTCGGAAATCTACCAAGCAACGTATAATAACTTCAATAACAATAAATAGCATAACGAAACGTCAGACATGAGTTATACATATATTGCATCGACGTCGTGTCCTTGTGAAAATGAAAATGTTCAAAACGATTTATAAATCTAATAACCATCACTTATTCATTAAACAATATCAAAAACTTTGAAAAACACTACACGAAAATTGTAGAGATGTCATTGAAAAATTCAACGACAGACGACAAAGAGTACTAGAAGCAAGAGAAGTGAGTAATTGAAAGATTCGACGATAGGGTCGATAGGAGTGAGTGAGTCATAGTGAATTACCCGGTGTTGAAATTATTATGATACAGGGTGACACATAATTCTCAATGAATCATCACATGGAATATTCACTTCCGGATGGCGGAAGATCTACGTGACCGAATAGCTATGTTCAAAACTTCAATTACAATTATTAACATTAGTTTTGAATTCGTTAAATTATGGTTACATGAAAATAGGACAGTATATGACAAAATACATCAAGAGTATATTCATTTCATTATTGCTTTCAAATTCAAGTTGATCTATGTAATGAAATATGAATAATGAATCATTATTTACCACCACTTTTACAATTATTCACCAACAGATGTCAACTTCGATGAAAAACCCATACACTTAGTTGAAAAACCTCGATATCAATATAATGATGGATTCAGGAATGCTAGTAAATGGAATAATATCAAACCTAACGTCATACATGACGTAGAACCTGACATCACACGCGACGTCTGAGACGTGCGTAAGACGTTAGACTCAGGTTTTCGATCAAGTAAGCTTCATTAATGTGGAAGAGGATCGTTTGGTAGGTCACACTTTTCTTTTCAATTTCTCAAGAAATTCGCAAATTCATTGAATGGATCTGGTGGTAACAATGATCATTTTATGAAAAATAGAAAAATAATCCACTTTCATCTTTCAAATTTGGTAAATGTTATACATCATAATTCCTAGGGGAAAAATAAAAACGAAAAATTATAGATTTTTATATATATTTCTCACACATTATTCAAATCTCTCAATACATTCATTTCATGAAGGAACAAATATTCCCTGAGTGCATTACTTACTAAACTATCATTTGATATTTCACAAAATGAATACAGAGCTTCAAAATAATCAATATAACCAGCATCTGTATTGAAAATCGATTTAATCAAATTCAAAATATTATTATAAAATGTACAGAAGTTCATTTTTTCCAGTGAAACCACCCGATGGCCCACTAAACTTCGATGAACTTGAAGGATCTGCGTAGCATCCTTGACACCGATAAGGAACTCGACATCATGTTTTTTGACGAGTAGACATTTGATCCCATCAAACACCAATTGTGATATTTTGCAGAAATCTCCACATGGAAACATTACTGGCTCATATTCATCTTGGTGGGTTGGTAACTTCTCGTAGAAAAAATTGTCCAATGCTCGTTTCAGTAAATCAGTGAAAGTTTTCTATTCCGTTGTACAAAAAGATTGTTTATTTGGTTTGTATGATTGTGATAAAATTATAGATGGATTGAATTTTCTCGCTGGACTCAAACCCACTCCTACCTGGAAGGCTCTCAACTGGAATAATGTGTAGAGTAGGTAATGTTTCTCGGCTCGGGCTGCATTTTCGTACATCTCCAACACTTCATCTAATTCTTGATGATATTTCGCATTATTGAAAGATGATTCGGTGAAATATGAATCAATATCGTCTTCTGACACACTCACATAACCACTATCTCGACTTGATGTTGACATGATAGACTAAGTTAAAATATTTTCAGATTGAGATCAATTTCATGTATCTATTTATAGTCTCATTCCACATTCGAGAACAATAGAGTTGAAATCATTATTGCGAGATGAATCTTGACATATCAAATATGAGAATAATGCTGATTCAAGTAGAATAGCAGAAAAACAGAGGTATTACATGAATGCGTTGCTTATCTCCCAAAATGATGCCCTGAGGAATGCAAAGTTGCATATCGAATATGAGATGTAATAAACATGATGATTCAGGGAGATAACATCAACATCATCACAATCTTTGAATTATGGTCGTGATTTATGATATCATCATCGACCACCTGCGAACTTATCAAAGATCTCTTTTATAGTGTCGATTCATCTGATGAAATACAGAGAATAAGCATGACATTATTATTGCCAAATGAAATCCGAACCACCACATGTGAAAACCCCAAATTGATGGATACTATTTGACGTATGACAGAGGCGTACTAGGGCTGCTGGAGTTTGGCGTCTGACATCTGACAGTTAACGTTTGACGATACGTCATGCATACGAAGTCTTTTTTCTATAGAAAATCTATCAATCAACGCACAAAAACTTCAAAAACAATGGAAAGCATGACGAAACGTCAAGCATGCGTCATACATACATCGCGCAGACATCGTGTATTTCTTAAAAATCTATCGAACAATATATTGAAACTATAAAAACGAGTAATAGCATGACTAGATATAATGCATTCATCAAATAACATCGAAAACGATAAAAAACATCACGAATACGTCATGCAACTTATGTCAACTGTCAAGTATTCCATGGCGCTGTGTCATATGTCAATCGGAAAGTGTTCCATGATGCTGCTGATGACGCCAGAGTATGGAAACGCAACGCGTCATAGACTACTAGCTCGACCAATCAGAAGCCGTCATATTCCAAATCACTTCTTTTTTGGCGGTAAATTAAAGTTATTTTTATGATATCACCCCTTAGCCCCCCCAGGTCACCGCTGTGCCCCCTTTATGCGCAACACGTTAGACTCTGAGTTTAGGTGGGGCTTCGTGACGTTAGATTCAGAGGTTAGGTTGGGTTGGGTCTCGAGACGTTAGACTCAAAGGTTATGTTAGGACCCCGTGACGTTCGATTCTAACGTTAGGTTAGGTTGGATCCCGAGACGTTGGGTCGTTAGGTTAGGTTAGGTCGGAGACCTAACCTATCTTCTGAGGCTAACGTCTCGGGATCCAACCTAACCTAACGTTAGAATCGAACGTCACGGGGTCCTAACATAACCTTTGAGTCTAACGTCTCGAGACCCAACCTAACCTAACCTCTGAATCTAACGTCACGAAGCCCCACCTAAACTCAGAGTCTAACGTGTTGCGAATAAAGGGGGCACAGCGGTGACCTGGGGGGGCTAAGTGGTGATATCATAAAAATAACTTTAATTTACCGCCAAAAAAGAAGTGGTTTGGAATATGACGGCTTCTGGTTGGTCGAGCTAGTAGTCTATGACGCGTTGCGTTTCCATACTCTGGCGTCATCAGCAGCATCATGGAACACTTTCCGATTGACATATGACACAGCGCCATGGAATACTTGACAGTTGAAATAAGTTGCATGACGTATTCGTGATGTTTTTTATCGTTTTCGATGTTATTTGATGAATGCATTATATCTAGTCATGCTATTACTCGTTTTTATAGTTTCAATATATTGTTCGATAGATTTTTAAGAAATACACGATGTCTGCGCGATGTATGTATGACGCATGCTTGACGTTTCGTCATGCTTTCCATTGTTTTTGAAGTTTTTGTGCGTTGATTGATAGATTTTCTATAGAAAAAAGACTTCGTATGCATGACGTATCGTCAAACGTTAACTGTCAGATGTCAGACGCCAAACTCCAGCAGCCCTAGTACGCCTCTGTCATACGTCAAATATTATCCATCAATTTGGGGTTTTCACATGTGGTGGTTCGGATTTCATTTGGCAATAATAATGTCATGCTTATTCTCTGTATTTCATCAGATGAATCGACAATATAGAAGAGATCTTTGATAAGTTCGCAGGTGGTCGATGATGATATCATAAATCACGACCATAATTCAAAGATTGTGATGATGTTGATGTTATCTCCCTGAATCATCATGTTTATTACATCTCATATTCGATATGCAACTTTGCATTCCTCAGGGCATCATGTGGGGAGATAAGCAACGCATTCATGTAATACCTCTGTTTTTCTGCTATTCTACTTGAATCAGCATTATTCTCATATTTGATATGTCAAGATTCATCTCGCAATAATGATTTCAACTCTATTGTTCTCGAATGTGGAGGGAGACTATAAATAGATAAATGAAATTGATCTCAGTCTGAAAATATTTTAACTTAGTCTATCATGTCAACATCAAGTCGAGATAGTGGTTATGTGAGTGTGTCAGAAGATGATATTGATTCATATTTCACCGAATCATCTTTCGATAATGCGAAATATCATCAAGAATTAGATGAAGTGTTGGAGATGTACGAAAATGCAGCCCGAGCCGAGAAACATTACCTACTCTACACATTATTCCAGTTGAGAGCCTTCCAGGTAGGAGTGGGTTTGAGTCCAGCGAGAAAATTCAATCCATCTATGATTTTATCACAACCATACAAACCAAATAAACAATCTTTTTGTACAACGGAATAGAAAACTTTCACTGATTTACTGAAACGAGCATTGGACAATTTTTTCTACGAGAAGTTACCAACCCACCAAGATGAATATGAGCCAGTAATGTTTCCATGTGGAGATTTCTGCTAAATATCACAATTGGTGTTTGATGGGATCAAATGTCTACTCGTCAAAAAACATGATGTCGAGTTCCTTATCGGTGTCGAGGATGCTACGCAGATCCTTCAAGTTCATCGAAGTTTAGTGGGCCATCGGGTGGTTTTACTGGAAAAAATGAACTTCTGTACATTTTATAATAATATTTTGAATTTGATTAAATCGATCTTCAATACAGATGCTGGTTATATTGATTATTTTGAAGCTCTGTATTCATTTTGTGAAATATCAAATGATAGTTTAGTAAGTAATGCACGCAGGGAATATTTGTTCCTTCATGAAATGAATGTATTGAGAGATTTGAATAATGTGTGAGAAATATATATAAAAATCTATAATTTTTCGTTTTTATTTTTTTCCTAGGAATTATGATGTATAACATTTACCAAATTTGAAAGATGAAAGTGGATTATTTTTCTATTTTTTATAAAATGATCATTGTTACCACCAGATCCATTCAATGAATTTGCGAATTTCTTGAGAACTTGAAAAGAAAAGTGTGACCTACCAAACGATCCTCTTCCACATTCATGAAGCTTACTTGATCGAAAACCTGAGTCTAACGTCTTACGCACGTCTCAGACGTCGCGTGTGATGTCAGGTTCTACGTCATGTATGACGTTAGGTTTGATATTATTCCATTTACTAGCATTCCTGAATCCATCATTATATTGATATCGAGGTTTTTCAACTAAGTGTATGGGTTTTTCATCGAAGTTGACATCTGTTGGTGAATAATTGTAAAAGTGGTGGTAAATAATGATTCATTATTCATATTTCATTACATAGATCAACTTGAATTTGAAAGCAATAATGAAATGAATATACTCTTGATGTATTTTGTCATATACTGTCCTATTTTCATGTAACCATAATTTAACGAATTCAAAACTAATGTTAATAATTATAATTGAAGTTTTGAACATAGCTATTCGGTCACGTAGATCTTCCGCCATCCGGAAGTGAATATTCCATGTGATGATTCATTGAGAATTATGTGTCACCCTGTATCATAATAATTTCAACACCGGGTCATTCGTCTATGACTCACTCACTCCTATCGACCCTATCGTCGAATCTTTCAATTACTCACTTCTCTTGCTTCTAGTACTCTTTGTCGTCTGTCGTTGAATTTTTCAATGACATCTCTTCAATTTTCGTGTAGTGTTTTTCAAAGTTTTTGATATTGTTTAATGAATAAGTGATGGTTATTAGATTTATAAATCGTTTTGAACATTTTCATTTTCACAAGGACACGACGTCGATGCAATATATGTATAACTCATGTCTGACGTTTCGTTATGCTATTCATTGTTATTGAAGTTCTTATACGTTGCTTGGTAGATTTCCGACGAAGGCACGACGTCAGCGTGGTGTACGTACGACGCATGCGTGGAGTTTTTATTTTCAAAATTTTCAACGTCATAAAATGAATGTGTGATGGATATCATGTCATGCTATTTCTCATTTCAAGGTTTTAAACACGTTGTATTATGGATTTTCGATGTAGGCGCTACGTTTGCACGACGTATGTATGACGTATGCGCAACGTATGCACAACGCATGCGTCATGTTTTTTTTAACATATTCAATGTTCTTCAATGATTGCCCTATGTTTATTTTTATATCTACAACTTTATGTTGGTGAATAACAGAAATCTTAGTACGCCAAGCGTCAAATGTCGGACACCGAATGTCAGATGCCAGATGCTAAACTTTAATAGCTACCATTTTGGATTTGCAATGTCAGTACGTTATTAATCGTTTTTATGTTGCTGTTTGATAGATTCTCGATGAATGTGTGACGTTTGCATGACGTATGTTCGACGCATGTGCGACGTATGGGTGATGTATGCGTGATGAATTTTGATGTTTTCTACTTGTTTAATGAATGCGTGACGCTTTGTCATGCGAATCATCGTATTCAAAAATTTTAGACGACGTTGTCTGATAGATCTTTGACGGATAACGACGTTAGCATGATATATGTAAGACGCATGTTCGACTTTTCGTCGTGCTATTTATCATTTTTGATAGTTTTTTGATAAGGGTGCGATGTCTGCGCGTTTTTTGTATTTGCGCGACATATGTGCGTTGTATTCGTAAGGTTTGTCATTGTTATGAATGTTTATCAATTAATATCAATTTTGGTCTTAAGTCTCAGAATATATACAAGTTGAATTCTCGAAATGTCCGTGAAAAATCATTTTTCCGGAGTACCCATATAATCCCTGTTCACTAGAAAAACAAAAAGTTTGAGCTCTTTTCATCATGGGGATCATAAATGTATCATTTGTTTTCTCCTATGTCGCGTTTTCACGAAAATATAGGAACACTTTTTCAATAATTCATCAATATAAAATTCTTTTCGTCACTGATCATAATACAACCATATCCACCCTCACGACCAAGGCTCTCAAGTTCCAGTCGTTGAGCGTCAACTATCAAATTATACCTATCAAACGTTAAACGTCATCATTAATTCTTGATACATCCTGTACCAGTCAGTACATTTGTATTTTTCGAACGGTACACCTATTGAAAATATTAAGTGTAATTTCTTACACACCCAGTATATTTCTTCCAGACTAGATAGTTTTTACATCCCTGTATTTTATCAGCCTGTTGGTTCCATCGTTAGACCTATCGAAAACATTTTGAATGAAAGCATTGATTTCTGTAGACGTTGACACATATTCTCTTTGCTGAAAGTGCGATCCCAAATATAGAAAAGTATATATGTTTCGTATCATATTTTTCGAGGTGAATAATGATTGAAGTATCTGGCTTCAATATAATGTGATGTGAATAGTTATACAGCTTTGGAATTTATAACCATACCTTGATCAGAGCTCCGTTTTTGAAATTTCGATAATTCTTAGTCCTTGAAACATTCACCTCAAGATTTCCGATAATATTCCATGTATTGCCGATGCTGGAAGTGCAATCCTAAATATAGAAAATTATATATGTTTCGAGACATATTTTTTGAGTAGATCAATGATTGAAGTACCTGGTTCCAATATAATGTGATCTTAATAGTTATATAGCCTTGGAATTTATAAACATACCTTGAACAGAGCTTTTTTTGAAACATTATTAACCCTATGTGTTATCGATTACTTCAAAATTGATTATCGATTTCCTATTTATCATTTCACCTACTTGGTTTTCATTATGGTGTAAATGGCATTTCCTGATATGAGTTGTACAAAAATTATAGTCTCCTACTAGAATATTGATTAATAAGATAGAAACATGAGTTAACCGTGGACTCAAATCGACTCTCCATAGCACTTTCTTGCGTGTAACAGTGTTGTTTTGATTATTTCACCAATTTTCGTCAATATCTCGCAAACCTTGAGATTTTGTATATTGGTAAGTTGATATATTCGGGATGTCCGTGAGATATCCTTCTCTCAGAGTACCCACATGGCTCTGTTTACTGAAAAAATTGTAACCGGAAGTGAAACCGGAAGTTGTTGTTTCGATGTCCGAACGTCATCATTTTTCCGCTATCTCGATTTTTTACGAATTGGAAGAGGATATTTTTCGATAATTCATCAAGGAGATAGATCGGTTAGAAAAGCAGTTCTCAAAGAGATGGTGAACAGTTTTTATTGTTTTATCAATATTTCGAGAAATTTTGATTGTTATCTCGCAAACCTTGGGACTTTGTATATAGGTAAGTTGATATATTAGGAATGTACGTGAAATAACCTTTTCAATGAGTACCCACATGACCCTGTTTACTAACAAAATGGAAACCGGAAGTGAAACCGGAAGTTGTTGTTTTTGAAGTCTACACGTCATGGGGGTCACGAATATTCCATTAGTTTTTCTCTATATAGCTTTTTAATGAACCGGAAGTGGATATTTTGTGATAATTTGTCGAGAAGCTGGATCGGCCAGGAAATCATTACACGAAGAGATTATGAATTGTTTACATAAATTTTTTTCATTATTTCGATTTATTTTGGTTGATATCTCTTTATCCTTGAGACTTTGTACATAGGTAAAATGATATATTTGGAGTGTCCGTGAAAATTCCTTCTCTCAGAGTACCCACATGACTATGTTGAGTGGAGAAATAGAAACCTGAAGTAAAACCGGAAGTTGATGTTTTTGAAGTCTACACGTCATGGGGATCACGAATAAAACATTAGTTTTTCTCTATATCGATTTTTGATGAACCGGAAGTGGATATTTTTTGATAACTCGTCGAAAAGCTGGATCGACCAGAAAATCATTACACGAAGAGTTTGTGAATTGTTTACATAGATTTTTTTCATTATTTCGATTTATTTTGATTGATATCTCTTTAACCTTGAGACTTTGTACATAGGTAAAATGATATATTTGGAATGTCCGTGAAAAATCCTTCTCTCAGAGTACCCACATGACTATGTTAAGTGGAAAAATGGAAACCGGAAGTGAAACCGGAAGTTGATGTTTTTGAAGTTTACACGTCATGGGGATCACGAATAAAACATTAGTTTTTCTCTATGTCGCTTTTTAATAAACCAGAAGTGAAAATTTTTTGATAATTCGTAGAGAAAATCAATCATTTTGTCATTGACATCTTTATATTAACGAGTTCATGAATTCTGTTGCGTCGATATCAATGCTGTGGTTCGGATTCTACTTGTGTGAGCTGTAGTTATATTTAATACGAAAATTACTAAATAATAAATAACTTCAGGCAGCAACACCTTGTCATACGTCAAACTTTATTCATCAATTTTGAGTATTCAGACGTGGTGATTCCGATTCTACTTGTGTAAGCTGTATGTATATTACCTTTATAATACGGAAATTACTAAACAGTTAGTGATCTCCCGATTTCAGCAGCCATTTTGAAATGATGACGTCATACGTCAGATGTCAGACGCCTGACTTCAGGTTGACACCCTGTAATACGTCAAACGTTATCCATCAATTTTGAATAATCACACGTTGTGGTTCAGATGGAAATAACTAAACAGTTGGTGACCTTTCGATATTTTGAAACGATGACGTCATACGTCAGATATCAGACGCCTAATTTTAGGCAGCCACACCCTGTAATACTTCAGACGTTATCCATCTATGGTTCGGATTCCACTTGGGTAAGCTGTAGGTGCATTATGATATATTTCCAGATATTTTTGAAAGTCTGGCATCAATGCCTTATTTTTTCAAACGTCTGGCAACAGTGTCAGTCGCTTTGTCGTCTCTTATCTTTGTAACGTCTTGCGAAATATTGTATCATGTTGAATCATCAATGGAATCCAGCGAACCTGACCTTGAATGCGATTATGTCTATTAATACACTGATGTTTAATGAATGAATAAGCCATTGTTCGTTTCCCCTGCTCCCCGCTTGCCGAAGTTGCTACATTCTCTTATCTTTGGGACGGATCTGCTCGACTACGTCACGCTGAGCGATAACGTTGCATCGACATTGACTGCAATTAAATTATATAGTGGTCGTAGCTCTGTGGGAACGCATCGGACTCGTAATCCGGTGGTCTGGAGTTCAAATCCCGCCGATTGAAGGATTTTTTTAAATAAAATATGACGTCATGAGATGTTTCCGGATGCGGAGCGCTAAGGATGCGCAGTCTTGGGGGGTCAGGGGGGTATAGAAAAACCTAAGGGGGCTAAGGGGGTACAGCGAAGACCTGAGGGGGGCCAAGGGGGTACAGCGAAGGCCTAAGGGGGCCAAGAAGGCACCTGAAGGAGGGCAAAGGGGCCGATATCCTATCCCATAATGCAAGCAGAATACATAACCTCAAAAATAACTTGAATTTCGCGCCAAAAAAGTGGGTGGGGCTATGACGCGTCGCGTTTCCATGTCCACTCTCTGACGTAATGGGCATAGAACACTTTCTGATTGACATATGACATAGAATATTTGACAGTTGAAATGACAGATGACATATGACATTTGACATGACAGATGACATTTGACATGACAGATGAAATGACAGTTGACAGCTGCCCCATAGCGGCCATCTTGGATGACGTCATTGCCCTATGGCGGCCATCTTGGTCTGGTACCCGCCTAGGTACACTACTCCTGGTGAGTATTACTATATAAACATCACCACGATATAATCGAATACAACTCAGTTACATTTATCGTTCCGTCTAACCATCCAACCTTATGTTCGATTCAGACGCTCGTATGTGTAACGAAAGAACCGTTACATGGTAGGTGTAACTAAATATACAGCATAACGATATAATCGGAGACAACCCAGATACAATGATTGTTCAATCTATCCATCCAACCTCATGTTCGATTCGGTTGCTCGTATGTATAACGGAAGAACTGTTACCTGGTTAAACATACTATATGATAATAATCACGATATAATCAAATACAACCCAGATACGATGAATGTTCAGTCTATCCATTCAACCTTCTGTTCAGTTCTGTCGCTCTTATGTATAACTGGAAAACAGTTTCCTGGTGAGTATAACTATATGAACATCATCAAGATATAATCGAATACAACCCCAGATACGATTATTGTTTAGTCTATCCATTCAACCTTCTGTTCAATTCAGTCGCTCGTATGTATAACGGAAGAACAGTTACCTGGTGAGTATAACTATATAAACATAATCGAATACAACCCAGATACGATGATTGTTCAACTTATACTAAATTTAAGCTTCAGCTCGATTCGGTCGCTTGTATCTAAAACGGAAGAACAGTTACCTGGTGAGTATTGCTATATAAACATTATCACGATATCATCGAATACAACTCAGATACAATTATCGTTTCGTCTAACAATTTAACCTTCTGTTCGATTCAGTCGCTAGTATGTGTAACGGAAGTACCGTCACCTGGTAAGTATCACTATATATACAGTATTGCGATATAATCGGATACCACCCAGATACATTGATTGTTCAGTGTATCCATTCAACTTTCTGTTCGTTTCGGTCGCTCGTATGTAAAACGGGAATACCGTCACCTTATGTGCATAACTATATACACAGCATAACATCATAATCGAAAACAACCCAGATACTATCCATTCAACCTTCTGTTCGATTCGTCTGCTCTTATGTATAACGAAAGAAAAGTAACCTGGTGAGTATTTCTATATGAACGTCATCACGATATAATCGAATACAACTCAGATACAATGATTATTCCGTCTATCCATCCAACCTTCTGTTCGATTGAGTCGTTCGTATGTATAACGCAAGAACAGTCACCTGGTGAGTATTACTATATGAACATCACCACGATATAATCGAATACAACTCAGTTACAATTATCGTTCCGTCTAACCATCCAACCTTATGTTCGATTCAGACGCTCGTATGTGTAACGAAAGAACCGTTACCTGGTAGGTGTAACTAAATATACAGCATAACGATATAATCGGAGACAACCCAGATACAATGATTGTTCAATCTATCCATCCAACCTAATGTTCGATTTGGTTGCTCGTATGTATAACGGAAGAACTGTTACCTGGTTAGACATACTATATGATAATAATCACGATATAATCAAATACAACCCAGATACGATGAATGTTCAGTCTATCCATTCAACCTTCTGTTCAGTTCAGTCGCTCTTATGTATAACTGGAGAACATTTTTCTGGTGAGTATAACTATATGAACAACATCAAGATATAATTGAATACAACCCCAGATACGATTATTGTTTAGTCTATCCATTCAACCTTCTGTTCAATTCAGTCGTATGTATAACGGAAGAACAGTTACCTGGTGAGTATAACTATATAAACATTATCGAATACAACCCAGATACGATGATTGTTCAATCTATACTAAATTTAAGCTTCTGCTCGATTCGGTCGCTTGTATGTAAAACGGAAGAACAGTTACCTGGTGAGTATTGCTATATAAACATCACCACGATATAATCGAATACAACTCAGTTACAATTATCGTTCCGTCTAACCATCCAACCTTATGTTCGATTCAGACGCTCGTATGTGTAACGAAAGAACCGTTACATGGTAGGTGTAACTAAATATACAGCATAACGATATAATCGGAGACAACCCAGATACAATGATTGTTCAATCTATCCATCCAACCTTATGTTCGATTCGGTTGCTCGTATGTATCACGAAAGAACTGTTACCTGGTAAGACATACTATATGATAATAATCACGATATAATCGAATACAACCCCAGATACGATTATTATTTAGTCTATCCATTCAACCTTCTGTTCAATTCAGTCGCTCGTATGTATAACGGAAGAGCAGTTACCTGGTGAGTATAACTATATAAACATAATCGATTACAACCCAGATACGATGATTGTTCAATCTATACTAAATTTAAGCTTCTGCTCGATTCGGACGCTTGTATGTAAAACGGAAGAACAGTTACCTGGTGAGTATTGCTATATAAACATCATCACGATATCATCGAATACAACTCAGAGATACAATTATCATTTCGTCTAACCATTCAACTTTCTGTTCGATTCAGTCGCTAGTATGTGTATCGGTAGTACCGTCACCTGGTAAGTATCACTATATATACAGTATTGCGATATAATCGGATACCACCCATATACATTGATTGTTCAGTCTATCCATTCAATTTTCTGTTCAGTTCAGTCGCTCTTATGTATAACTGGAGAACAGTTTCCTGGTGAGTATAACTATATGAACATCATCAAGATATAATCGAATACAACCCCAGATACGATTATTGTTTAGTCTATCCATTCAACCTTCTGTTCAATTCAGTCGCTCGTATGTATAACGGAAGAACATTTACCTGGTGAGTATAACTATATAAACCTTATCGAATACAACCCAGATACGATGAATTTTCAATCTATCCATTTAACCTTCTGCTCGATTCGGTCGCTTTTATATAAAACGGAAGAACAGGCGATCGGAAGAAGGCGATTTGAAGAATTCGTTACACATACGAGCGTATGCATCGAACATAAGGTTGGATGATTAGACGGAACGATAATTGTTATTTTTTCATAGAATCCATTTCTCCAATCGTAAAAAACGAAATCGAAAAAAAAAATGCATCGAAGGGGGCCCCCTTGGAACTTGTTCGAATTCTTCAGATCGCCTTAACTTCCGAACGGATGGACCGATTTTCAACTTCGCGCATACCAATTTGCTTGTTTTTTTTCATAGAATCCATTTTTCCAATCGAAAAAACCGAAATCGAAATAAAAATCGCATCAAAGGGGGTCCTCTTGAAACTTTTTCGAATTCTTCAGATCGCCTTAACTTCCGAACGGATGGACCGATTTTCAACTTCGATCATACCAATCTGCTTGTTTTTTTTCATTGAATCCTTTTCTTCAATCGAAAAAACCGAAATCGAAAAAAAAAATTGCATCAAAGGGGGTCCCCTTGGAACTTTTTCGAATTCTTCAGATCGCCTTAACTTCCGAACGGATGGACCGATTTCCAACTTCGATCATACCAATCTGCTTGTATTTTTTCATAGAATCCATTTCTCCAATCGAAAAAACCGAAATCGAAAAAAAAATGCACCAAAGGGGGCCCCCTTGGAACTTTTTCGAATTCTTCAGATCGACTTAACTTCCGAACGGATGGACCGATTTTCAACTTCGATCATACCAAACTGCTTGTTTTTTTTCATAGAATCCATTTCTCCAATCGAAAAAACCGAAATAGAAAAAAAGAAAGCATCAAAGGGGGCCCCTTGGAACTTTTTCGAATTCTTCAGATCGCCTTAACTTTCGAACGTATGGACCGATTTTCAACTTCTATCATACCAATCTGCTTGTTTTTTTCATAGAATCCATTTCTCCAATCGAAAAAAACGAAATCGAAAAAAAAAATGCATCAAAGGGGGCCCCTTTGGAACTTTTTCGAATTCTTCAGATCGCCTAACTTCCGAACGGATGGACCGATTTTCAACTTCGATCATACCAATCTGCTTGTTTTCTTTCATAGAATCCATTTCTCCAATCGAAAAAACCGAAAACGTAAAAAAAAATTCACCAAAGGGGGCCCCCTTGGAACTTTTTCGAATTCTTCAGATCGCCTTAACTTCCGAACGGATGGACCGATTTTCAACTTCGATCATACCAATCTGCTTGTTTTTTTTCATAGAATCCATTTCTCCAATCGAAGTAACCGAAATCTGAAAAAAAAATTCATCAAAGGGGGCCCCCTTGGAACTTTTTCGAATTCTTCAGATCGCCTCAACTTCCGAACGGATGGACCGATTTTCAACTTCGATCATACCAATCTGCTTGTTTTTTTTCATAGAGTCCATTTCTCCAATCGAAAAAACCGAAATGAAAAAAAAAATGCATCAAAGGGGGCCCCCTTGTAACTTTTTCGAATTCTTCAGATCGCCTTAACTTCCAAACGGATGAACCGATTTTCAACTTCGATCTTACCAATCTGCTTGTTTTTTTCATAGAATCCATTTCTCCAATCGAAAAAACCGAAATCGAAAAAAAAATTGCATCAAAGGGGGCCCCCTTGGAACTTTTTCGAATTCTTCAGACCGCCTTAACTTCCGAACTGATGGACCGATTTTCAATTTCGCGCATACCAATTTGATTGTTTTTTCATAGAATCCATTTCTCCAATCGAAAAAACCGAAATCGAAAAAAAAATTGCATCAAAGGGGGTCCCCTTGGAACTTTTTCGAATTCTTCAGATCGCCTTAACTTCCAAACGGATGGACCGATTTTCAACTTCGATCATACCAATCTGCTTGTTTTTTTTCATAGAATCCATTTCTCCAATCGAAAAAACCGAAATCGAAAAAAAAATTGCATCAAAGGGGGTCCCCTTGGAACTTTTTCGAATTCTTCAGATCGCCTTAACTTCCGAACGGATTGACCGATTTTCAACTTCGATCATACCAATCTGCTTGTTTTTTTCATAGAATCCATTTCTCCAATCTAAAAAACCGAAATCGAAAAAAAAAAATGCATCAAAGGGGGCACCCTTGGAACTTTTTCGAATTCTTCAGACCGCCTTAACTTCCGAACGGATGGACCGATTTTCAATTTCGCGCATACCAATTTGCTTGTTTTTTCATAGAATCCATTTCTCCAATCTAAAAAACCGAAATCGAAAAAAAAAAATGCATCAAAGGGGGCCCCCTTGAAACTTTTTCGAATTCTTCAGATCGCCTTAACTTCCAAACGGATGGACCGATTTTCAACTTCGATCATACCAATCTGCTTGTTTTTTTTCATAGAATCCATTTCTCCAATCGAAAAAACCGAAATCTAAACAAAAATATCATCAAATGGGGCATCCTTGGAACTTTTTCGAATTCTTCAGATCGCCTTAACTTCCGAACGGATGGACCGATTTTCAACTTCGATCATACCAATCTGCTTGTTTTTTTCATAGAATCCATTTCTCCAATCAAAAAAACCGAAATCGAAAAAAAAATGCATCAAAGGGGGCCCCCTTGGAACTTTTTCGAATTCTTCAGACCGCCTTAACTTCCAAACGGATGGACCGATTTTCAACTTCGATCATACCAATCTGCTTGTTTTTTTCATAGAATCCATTTCTCCAATCGAAAAAACCGAAATCGAAAAAAAAATTGCATCAAAGGGGGTCCCCTTGGAACTTTTTCGAATTCTTCAGATCGCCTTAACTTCCGAACGGATTGACCGATTTTCAACTTCGATCATACCAATCTGCTTGTTTTTTTCATAGAATCCATTTCTCCAATCTAAAAAACCGAAATCGAAAAAAAAAATGCATCAAAGGGGGCACCCTTGGAACTTTTTCGAATTCTTCAGACCGCCTTAACTTCCGAACGGATGGTCCGATTTTCAATTTCGCGCATACCAATTCGCTTGTTTTTTCATAGAATCCATTTCTTCAACAGAAAAAACCAAAATCGAAAAAAAAATTGCATCAATGGGGGTCCTCTTGGAACTTTTTCGAATTCTTCAGATCGCCTTAACTTCCGAACGGATGGACCGATTTTCAACTTCGATCATACCAATCTGCTTGATTTTTCTCATAGAATCCATTTCTCCAATCGAAAAAACCGAAATCGAAAAAAAAATTGCATCAAAGGGGGCCCCATTGGAACTTTTTCGAATTCTTCAGATCGCCTTAACTTCCAAACGGATGGACCGATTTTCAACTTCGATCATACCAAACTGCTTGTTTTTTTATATAGAATCCATTTCTCCAATCGAAAAAACCAAAATCGAAAAAAAAATTGCATCAAAGGGGGTCCCCTGGGAACTTTTTCGAATTCTTCAGATCGCCTTAACTTCCAAACGGATGGACCGATTTTCAACTTCGATCATACCAATCTGCTTGTTTTTTTTCATAGAATCCATTTCTCCAATCGAAAAAACCGAAAAAAAAAAAATTGCATCCAAGGGGGCCCCCTTGGAACTTTTTCGAATTCTTCAGATCGCCTTAACTTCCGAACGGATTGACCGATTTTCAACTTCGATCGTACCAATCTGCTTGTTTTTTTCATAGAATCCATTTCTCCAATCGAAAAAACCGAAATCGAAAAAAAAATGCATCAAAGGGGGCCCCCTTGGAACTTTTTCGAATTCTTCAGACCGCCTTAACTTCCGAACTGATGGACCGATTTTCAATTTCGCGCATACCAATTTGCTTGTTTTTTCATAGAATCCATTTCTTCAATAAAAAAAACCGAAATCGAAAACAAAATTGCATCGAAGGGGGTCCTCTTGGAACTTTTTTCGAATTCTTCAGATCGCCTCAACTTCCGAACGGATGGACCGATTTTCAACTTCGATCATACCAATCTGCTTGTTTTTTTTCATAGAATCCATTTCTCCAATCGGAAAAACCGAAATCTAAAAAAAACATTGCATCAAAGGGGGCCCCCTTGAAACTTTTTCGAATTCTTCAGATCGCCTTAACTTCCAAACGGATGAACCGATTTTCAACTTCGATCTTACCAATCTGCTTGTTTTTTTCATAGAATCCATTTCTCCAATCGAAAAAACCGAAATCGAAAAAAAAATTGCATCAAAGGGGGCCCCCTTGGAACTTTTTCGAATTCTTCAGACCGCCTTAACTTCCGAACTGATGGACCGATTTTCAATTTCGCGCATACCAATTTGATTGTTTTTTCATAGAATCCATTTCTCAAATCGAAAAAACCGAAATCGAAAAAAAAAATTGCATCAAAGGGGGTCCCCTTGGAACTTTTTCGAATTCTTCAGATCGCCTTAACTTCCAAACGGATGGACCGATTTTCAACTTCGATCATACCAATCTGCTTGTTTTTTTTCATAGAATATATTTCTCCAATCGAAAAAACCGAAATCAAAAAAAAAAATTGCATCAAAGGGGGCCCCCTTGGAACTCTTTCGAATTCTTCAGATCGCCTTAACTTTCAAACGGATGAACCGATTTTCAACTTCGATCATACCAATCTGCTTGTTTTTTTTTTCATAGAATCCATTTCTCCAATCGAAAAAACCGAAATCTAAAAAAACATTGCATCAAAGGGGGCCCCCTTGGAACTTTTTCGAATTCTTCAGATCGCCTCAACTTCCGAACGGATTGACCGATTTTCAACTTCGATCATACCAATCTGCTTGTTTTTTTCATAGAATCCATTTCTTCAATCAAAAAAACCGAAATCGAAAAAAAAAATGCATCAAAGGGGGCCCCCTTGGAACTTTTTCGAATTCTTCAGACCGCCTTAACTTCCGAACTGATGGACCGATTTAAAATTTCGCGCATACCAATTTGCTTGTTTTTTCATAGAATCCATTTCTTCAATAGAAAAAACCGAAATCGAAAAAAAAATTGCATCGAAGGGGGTCCTCTTGGAACTTTTTCGAATTCTTCAGATCGCCTTAACTTCCGAACGGATGGACCGATTTTCAACTTCGATCATACCAATCTGCTTGTTTTTTTTCATAGAATCCATTTCTCCAATCGAAAAAACCGAAATCTAAAAAAAAAATCGCATCAAAGGGGGCCCCCTTGGAACTTTTTCGAATTCTTCAGATCGCCTTAACTTCCAAACGGATGAACAGATTTTCAACTTCGATCATACCAATCTGCTTGTTTATTTTTCATAGAATCCATTTCTCCAATCGAAAAAACCGAAATCTAAAAAAAACATTGCATCAAAGGGGGCCCCCTTGGAACTTTTTCGAATTCTTCAGATCGCCTTAACTTCCAAACGGATGGACCAATTTTCAACTTCGATCATGCCAAACTGCTTGTTTTTTTTTCATAGAATCCATTTCTCCAATCGAAAAAACCGAAATCGAAAAAAAATTGCATCAAAGGGGGTCCCCTGGGAACTTTTTCGAATTCTTCAGATCGCCTTAACTTCCAAACGGATGGACCGATTTTCAACTTCGATCATACCAATCTGCTTGTTTTTTTTCATAGAATCCATTTCTCCAATCGAAAAAACCGAAATCTAAAGAAAAATTGCATCAAAGGGGGCCCCCTTGGAACTTTTTCGAATTCTTCAGATCGCCTTAACTTCCGAACGGATTGACCGATTTTCAACTTCGATCATACCAATCTGCTTGTTTTTTTCATAGAATCCATTTCTCCAATCGAAAAAACCGAAATCGAAAAAAAAAATGCATCAAAGGGGGCCTCCTTGGAACTTAAGGTCAACATTTGAAGTTGATATCACCAGAAAGAAAAAAAATCATAAGGTGACATTCTCACGACAAACTATCATATCTCATGATTTTCGCCGAAAATATTACAAGTCCAAAAGGTATCATATTTTCGCAAATAACTCGAAAACGGCTTGAAATATCGAAAATCTGAATCGAAAATCACCCCCCGCCAACTTCCCTGTCGCGTTTGACGAAATCCTAACGAAAGGTCAACATTTGAAGTTGATATCACCAGAAAGAAAAAAAATCATAAGGTGACATTCTCACAAAAACTATCATACTTCATGATTTTCGCCGAAATTATTACAAGTCCAAAAAAAAAAAAAAATTGCATCAAAGGGGGCCCCATTGGAACTTTTTCGAATTCTTCAGATCGCCTTAACTTCCAAACGGATGGACCGATTTTCAACTTCGATCATACCAAACTGCTTGTTTTTTTATATAGAATCCATTTCTCCAATCGAAAAAACCAAAATCGAAAAAAAAATGCATCAAAGGGGGCCTCCTTGGAACTTAAGGTCAACATTTGAAGTTGATATCACCAGAAAGAAAAAAAATCATAAGGTGACATTCTCACGACAAACTATCATATCTCATGATTTTCGCCAGTCCAAAAGGTATCATATTT
Source organism: Chrysomela aeneicollis (assembly GCA_029955515.1). Taxonomy (NCBI): domain Eukaryota; kingdom Metazoa; phylum Arthropoda; class Insecta; order Coleoptera; family Chrysomelidae; genus Chrysomela; species Chrysomela aeneicollis. The sequence continues at coordinate 1,121,495 of JARUHQ010000005.1, read as the reverse complement.
TCGCAAATAACTCGAAAACGGCTTGAAATATCGAAAATCTGAATCGAAAAACACCCCCCGCCAACCCCCCTGTCGCGTTTGACGAAATTCTAACGAAAGGTCAACATTTGAAGTTGATATCACCAGAAAGAAAAAAATTCATAAGGTGACATTCTCACAAAAACTATCATACCTCATGATTTTCGCCGAAATTATTACAAGTCCAAAAGGTATCATATTTTCCAGAATAAGACGAAAATAGCTTCAAATATCGAAAATTTTAATCAAAACCACCCCCCCCCTTCCTTGGCCACAGGCCCCTGTCGTATTCGATAACAGACTAACAAATTAAAAAATATTTAGTCTACCACAAAAAAGCCTCAAAAGTGTCGTCATCACGAAAAAATCATACCTGAATGTTCTGGAGTCTGGTGAAGTTAATCACTGGAAGGCACTTCCATTCACCACTGTTAACATCACAATAACATTTTCGTCTCCATGTTGTCATGGAATTCACTTTTTCTCCCAAAAATTAACGTAAAATCTACCTATTTTTCCAAATTATGCTTTTTCTCGTGTATCCGAGCCTAACTCGAATACACAAGACCTCCTAACCATGTAAATTCATAACGGCTTACCAGTGCCTTTATTACTCACCCTGTATAGTATACCTAATTAGCATATTAACGGTCGTTCTTGTTTATCGACTGCCTAACTACGCAGTTAGTGATTTTGAGTAATTCTAGACCCCTGCTGTGCGCGAGCACGCTATTGGTGCAGACGCTGTTTTAGGGCGGGGCCGAGTCTATAAAACGCTGCGGTTCCGCGAAACCGACAGCACTCGCGATTTCACTTTTTAAGCAACCACGCTGCCATTCGTGGAATAATTTTTGGTATCAACGCTTCATTCTTTCAATTCTTTCGATCTCACGTCCACCTTGAGGTCTTGGAGGGTCGCCCAGATCGCTCCATAAAGAATTCGTTGATCCAGTAATTAAATCGAAGCACAGGAGTGCACAATACCCTACCTACACCCAAATAAAGATCCCTATTTCCTACCTTTATGCAAGAAAGAAGAGCTCCCGATCACAGTGGGTTTGGAAAGACTTTCATCCCTGCGTCGCTGAGCCTGGCGTTCGCCCCCACTGTGAGCCCGCGATCGTCGCCGAGGTAGTCTGCTCTCCCGCGTGACTTGTTCCTACCTGCCTTCCCGGTGGAGGTCGTTAGTAGCCCACGGGTGAAAGCCACCACACGCTCCACTGGACGTGGCGTTAAACGCGGAGGACCTGCGGGACTCTATCGTTCGCGTCGTGCAACAACCCTGTTTCTTGTTTTTCGTATAGAAGCCTTCAGCTTGCTAGGTCTAGGGACTTTAGGCGCACTTTGGTTGATCGTGGTGCAACGCCGTCGTTGACAACCAAAGTTCCCTCGGTTAGCTAGTTAGCGAGTTTGTTTCTTAGGACGCAACATTCCCTATTTAACTGACATCCGCGAACCGCGAATTCCCAACTTTTAACCCTGTTTTTGTACATCATTTTCTAAATAATCTGCGAGGTTTGGGTACCCAATATACCTGAGATTCATTTTTACAGAGCTAATCGGCATCATTTTCAGTCATCATTATGACTTCTCGTAAAAATCCAAACCCAAATCCTTGTCAAGGCGCCCACCGTTTTGTGGCTTCGGGGGAGGGTATGCCTGGTCACTCTTTGACTACGCAAAGGCGTGAAACTCCGGTTTCACTTCCTACGAGCGACCAGTCACCGGCGTACCAACTTCGATCCCGAACTATTCCAAGTTCGGGTGATTTGCGTTCTCGTGTGCTTTCCGAGCACGACGAGACTTTAAGACGTATTCTCGACCAAAATCAGATGATGCTCGAGCAGAACCGGACAATCATTGAATATCTCTCTGATCGTTCTGGGGATGCTACATTCGTTTCCCTTGGAGATAACGATCTCCACAATCTCGATCCCGACATCGAGAAATCCCACACAGTCGAGAATACAATGCTCGAGCCTATTCCAAGGCAAGTCGACCGTGTCTCGTGGGTCGATAGCGCTGTGGTTTCCGCTCCTACCGATCAGGTAGAATACGTTGATAGCGTAGAGGGGCGGGGCGAGCAGTGCGAACCGACCGTGCGTGGCTCCAGTCCGACTCGAGCACGAACAATCGATGGAACGAAGATCGGTCCAAGCGACAGTGCTTCCGCGTTGGCTCGTCTCGCCGACCCGGCAGGCGCTTCGTCGCAGCCGGCGGTCGAGAGCGTGCCTCGTTCTTCGAGCGTCGATGATTTAATTAACTTTTCGGATGACTTCGTAACCATCGACGCTACAGGCCCTTTTGTTATTCCCCCTACTTCGACTATCAATAGTCGACGACCCCCAGGTAATATCGCTGTCGAAGATATTACCCATTATTTGGAAAATGAGTTCAATATTTCAAAAATGGACTTAGAAAAATTTTCAACATTTTTAGCTTTGGACAAAAGCCGAAATTTTTCAGGTTTGAATAAACCGACTCCTCTTCCAAGGAGGAGACTAGAACGAGATGTGCCTGTTACACATATACAGGATGTCCCGAATCCGGTTACCCGATCTGATGTGTGGAATGTCGGAGTTTCTACATCAGGGAACGGCTTTCTGGATGGCGGTTTCCCGGTTAATTGTGTACAGGGTGATCATACTGGCGTGCCGAAAAATGTACAGGGTGTCCATTTCCCTGAATTAGGTAGCAACGAACAGGATGTTCTTTTCCCTGGATTGCCTCCTAATAATCAGGATGCTAGGACCCCAGTCATTGGCAATTGGGACAACCCCAGCCCTGGACCCTCTTGTGTACAGGGTGTCCCACTGACGAACCCGTTTTTGTTTTCCGGGAATCAAAAACAATGGCGCCCTTTGGAGATGTCTATTCCTCCAACTAGTGAGCTTGCTCCAGTCGAGCCCTCACACCCTTCACATAATCAATTGGGTTCAGACCCGGTTGTAGTCATGGCCGATGTGATTCGTTCACTGTCCAGGATGAATGTGAAGGTTGAGTTACCCGAATTTTCAGGCACAGATTCTTAGTGTCCTAGAGAATTCCTAGACCAATGTGTTGCTGAATTCCGGCGACACAAAAGCATCGTGAAATCACGATGGGTCTCGTTGGCTAAGAGGCAGTTAGTAGGTGAAGCCCGCATTTGGTATAACCAATCATTTGGAATTACCCCACTTTCCTGGCAGAACTTTTATAACAGGATGTTGCAAAAGTATGCCTCCACCCCAGTGATTTGGCGGTTAACTTCTAAGTTATTCGGCCAACATCACACCGGTTCTTCAACCCCACAGTCTTTCATAGCTGAAAAGTGCGCTCTTGCACGTCGCCTCGTGCCAACCCACCGCGAAGAAGACCTCGTGTCTTTAATAATTCCTTTGTTGAAGCCTGAACTTCAAGTCTTCCTGCTTAATGGAAGCAACATCACCTCCATAGAGGATTTGCAGCAGGTGGTGACGGATTTACATCAGAATACGTCACTTTTGATTCGGCCTTTTGGGCAGGGTTTCTGCCGTGACCCCCCCAATCCCCCACAGGGTAGTTTTAGGAATTTTCAGAATTCCAGTGGCGTGCCTAGGATTCAGGCTGGGCCCCCACAAAATTTCAATAATAGGGACCGGAATACAGGCGGGTATTCCGGAGGGAATTATTCCAAGAATTCCCAGCCTAGTAGGAATCAGGAACAGGGGCGTAGGGAATTTCCCCCTGCCCCCTCCAGGCTAGCAATTGAGCCGAGGCGTACGGAGGACCGGAGGCCGGAAGCCTCTAGGGGCCCTTCAAGAGCGCCTGCTCGATTGAACCAGGTAGTGGTTTCTGAACCACCAGTGGCGTCCTCCAGGCAGGGCCCACCAACCCCAAGGAAGAAGAGGCAGTACCAACCAAAAAGGACTCCGAGTTCGGGAAACGAGTCCAAGGGCGGGTCGTTCCCAGGATCGGACCGTCCAAGAAGCCCTCAATAAATCATGAGCAAATTGAGGAGGGTGGAGCTCGGCTCGACTCCTCAATGCTCGGCTCGTCGTCGGATTGTAGAGTGCGTGGAGAAAAATTGAGTATGCTTGATTTTCTCGAAGGTTCCGACGAGCCCTTGTATGTCCACACCGAAGAAGAAGTTCTGAGTGATGAGAATGATTCGGGAGTGAATAGTTTGTCACCCATCTCTCTCAATTCTGTTTGTGAGGATGATGAATTCCGTCTTCAAGACGCTGATTTTGATTTTCATGTCGCGGCCGATCCTGATTATTTCCAAATCAGAGATCCTAAGTCCCCGAAAAATTCCAGAAGTGTAAGAGAATTGAATGTTGGTACAAATGTGAAAGAGAACGTGGATAGACTATCGGCGCATAGTTTCGATTGTGGTTCTGAGCGTTTGTGGAATCGTTCCAATCCAGTGGCGTGCGGTCGAGAGGTATTAGCCACTGTCGACAAGGAGGCTGACCTTAGGTCTAGGAATGTCGAGTCGATATTTTCTGAGTTGAAGGCTTTCTATCTCAGTCTTGATGGTGTTCCTAAGGTTAGTGACGGAAATGGGGTAGTTACAGATTGTTCTGGAGAACTTTCTGCAGAGAATGGGACGTTGTTTCTGGCGGATTCCAAGGGAGACCATGCCGTACGTGCTGAGCCTGTGGTTCCTGTTTCCAGATCCAGCTATGTCATCACCGAGAGCGGAGTTTGGCGTGGGTCCGAGCTTGTCGACGACCTAGTCCCAGGGAAGGAGAAAAGCGTTGACTCATTTAGGGTTTCTTCTGGCTTCGATGAAGTCGAGTTCAACGTGTTGCGACCCCATATACCGGATGAAGTGAAGGAAGGCGGCGTGTCATTCGCCCCCTTCGAGGACAGGCTCCCTGAAGATGCTGTTCGGCATGCGAGAATACGTAAGAGGATGGATGTAAGAAGGAGATTGCCGAAAGGTTTCAGGAGAGTGAATGATTGTATCCCAGTCGTTGTAAGACAACCAGATAGCAGTTCGTCACCAACATCAGAGGATGAAGAACGGACGCACTGCACACCAGAGGAGTGGAATTTATCTACATCCCAGGAAGTCGTAGTCGAAGACTTAGTTTCTGAGGATGAGTTTGTCGAAACGTTGTCTCACGCCCGACGGCTTAGCCCTAGGGGTAGTTCAACACAAACCCATCCACAACATCAGGTTATGAAGTTACCATCTTTGTGTTGTACTGAGGACAGAACATTGGCTTCTCTGACTCCAGGAAACTTGGCGGAATGTTCAGGGCGTTTGCCCCGAATACAAGTGGTGGTCGAAACAAAAGTCGTTCATGCTCTCATAGACACTGGTGCTTCAACTAGCTTCGTTAGACCAGACATTATTCCGGATGTGGATTTGTCCAATCTGGAGCGTCCAGGAACCGTGGTTCTTGGGTGCCAGAACAATTCAACGTTCAGTCTGGGTTGTCTCGAAATTGAGTGTTTTGTTGAAGGTAGGTCAACTGTGGTAGATGCGACGGTGGTTTCTAATCTCCACGAAGAGTTGATTCTAGGTATGCCGTGGTTATCAATGAATCATGCGATTTTAGATTTATTTCGGAATTGCATTTATTTTGGTTACACCCCACGTCAGACAGTGTTTTTCAAGGGTTGTTTAAAGAGGCCTTCAATGACTGCCCCTCATGGGTTGAGCTTCGAGCCAACTCAATTCTCTGAGGAGACAAAATCTGCCGTATTGCCTATAGTGCAGGAATACGCAGATATTTTTGAGGAGAGCATTCGTCAGCCGACGACTCATGCAGTGGTCCACACCATTAAGGTGCACCATGAGCGTCCTTTTAAGCAATATCGGTACAATAAAATGTCTGACGTTCGTAAACAATTAATCCATGATGAGATAACCAAGCTCTTGGAGGCGGGAGTTATTAACCAGAGTAACTCTCCCTATTGTAGTCCAGTCGTGTTGATACCCAAGAAGAACGGCAAACTTCGATTCTGTGTTGATTATCGGGAGATCAACAAGTTGATTATCCCCGAAGCACCTCATCTTCCTCCTATTCAGGAGACAGTTCGGGAAATGGGGAAGGCCTCCATTTTCACGACCTTGGACCTTCGAAACGGGTTCTGGCAGGTGTTACTGAGTCCGGAGAGCCGGAAGTACACTGCCTTTGGTGGACCCGATGGGACGGTGTACGAGTTTCGAGTACTCGCTTTTGGTCTAAAGAACGGACCTGCTGCTTTCCAGAATTTAACATCTTCTGTACTTGCCGGATATACGGATCGCTTTTGCAAGGTTTACCTGGACGACATCATCGTGTATTCCAACACCTTGGAGGAACATCTTGACCACCTGAAGCTCATCTTCGAGCGTCTCAGGGCTCATGGTCTGTGGGTCTCGCCATCCAAGTGTACGTTCGCAGTGGATAGACTCGAGTACCTTGGACGCGTCGTTACCAAGGATGGAAATTTCCCTCAGGAAAGACACATCCTAAATGTCCAAAGCTATCAAATCCCCAAGTCCTTGAAGCAGCTCCGTGCCTTTCTAGGTACAGCTGGTTGGCTCCGGGAATATATCCCACATTTCGCGGAAGTAGCTGTACCGCTGACAGATCTCATTGATAAATCCCGCAGGTTCCAGTGGTCGAAAGAAGCCGATTCTGCTTTTCAGGCAATCAAGGACATGGTGTCCCGACCACTAAAACTTGCCCGGCCAGATTCGTCTCGGCCTTATTGTTTGCAGACCGACGCTAGTCACCTAGGATTAGGTGCAGTTCTTTTCCAGGAACGGGAAGATGGCGATCGGGACATCATAGCGTATTCTAGCGCGAAACTTTCTGAAACCGAAAAGAAGTACCACATCAACGAGATAGAGTGCCTATCTGTTGTGTGGGCTGTGAAGAAGTATCGTCACTATCTTCAAGACGGTCCCTTCACCCTGTATACTGACAGTTCTGCTCTGTTGTGGCTCGATCGTTTCAAGGACGATAGAGCCAAGCTGACCCGATGGGCCTTGCTCCTTCAAGAATATGACTTTGTTATAAAGCATGTTCCTGGCAAGCACAACCAGCTGCCCGATTTCTTATCCAGAAATCCGGTCAATGTTCCATCCGGCGTAGATGCGATCAAAGACCTGGAAAGGATGATGTTCCCCCATCCTGAAGCTGAGCAAGTGCCTATACCCCAGGTTGTAGAGTCCGAGCTCCTTGAAGGCGAGACACCAGGTTCTGCCCTGGCTGTCTGCAACGAAATGGTCACCTTCTTCGACCAAATCAAGGAACTCCAACGACGCAGTAAGGGCGTCAAGCGATTTCTTAATCGCCACCGCAACTACCGTCTAGTCCCACATGCATATCATGATCTTGGTGAATTTCACATTGTCGATGGACTTCTCTACCGCGCTATTCCAGCCGATAAACCCAAGCGCTTGGTAGTTCCCAAACAAGGTTTCCCTTTGGTTCTTAAGAAATATCATGACGACGCTGGTCACCCAGGTCGTGCTGAAACCCATCGAAAAATTGCTGAAATCTTCTATTGGCCAGGAATGGCCAAGGTAGTTGCAGACTATGTCCGGAGTTGTTTAGTTTGCGCGCAAACTAAAAGAGCTCCTCCCCAGCCTAGAGCCGGTCAAAGGCCACACGAGCCAGACCGACCTTGGCAATTTGTATCGGTAGATGTCTTGGGCCCATATCCGAGAACATCTAGAGGCAATAGATACTTGTTCTTAGCAACAGACTGCTTCAGCAAGTGGGTCGAAGCACTCCCCACACAGGAGGCTGATGCGAAAACAGCTGTTAGCTTCATAAAAGAGCAAGTCTGTTTCAGGTGGGGTTTCCCTGAACAATTGATTTCCGACAATGGTGGACAGTTTCGTGGTGTAGCCTGGGAAAGGTTTTCTGAAGCCAATAACGTGCGTATTCGCTTCAGTCCTGTCCACCATCAGCAGGCAAATCCGGTGGAACGGAGAGCACAGGAAGTCAAGAAATGGCTTCGTGCAAAACTACTAATGAAGAGAAAGAAGCTCTGGGACAACCAAATCCCAAAGATGCTCTTTGATCTTCGAGGACGACAGAATTCTTCTACGAACATGTCTCCTTCGATGCTGCTGCTTGGTTACGAACTCCCTAGACCTGGCTAGTGGGCCGTTCCGGCCCAAAGAGCTCGCGCGCAGGCACCGGTAAACGCGCCTGAGGTTCGCGAAGACCGGATCGCCACTGCAAACCAACGTCGAATCGTGTTTCAACGTAATCTGTTTCCTGACAGGGACGAGCAGCCCATCGAATTCGAGGCCGACCAATGGGTTTTATGTCGAAATAGCGATTCTGGTCGCAAACAGTTTGGCCCTACTTGGCTTGGCCCCAATAGGGTCGTGAGGAGATTAGGTCATAGTACCTACTTAGTCAACAAGGAAGGTATGGATCGGGTAGTCCATGTTGACGATTTACGGCTAGCTCCTGCTCAGCGAGTGGGGCAAGAGCAGCTTGACCCAAGGCTCAACCGTAGGTTGAATCCCTGATTTGTTGTTTTCACAGCTGTAGCTTCGCCTACCTCTGTCCCTGACTTCCATCGTGGAATCTCGGAAGCTGTATTCACCTTTCTTTCCTCTCCTCCATCCCGGAACAAAGACACTCCGCGAGTGGAAGTTCCCAAAGACACTATCGAGTGCGATCCCACTACGTCAGTGCGGTGACGTAGTACAGACATTTGTTTTGCAGACCCTGGTCATCCCGTATCCTTTTTGAAACTGCAGCGTATCCTTTTGTTAAATTTCAGGACCCCTTTTGTTTTGGCCTGTTAATTTTTTTTTGTTTGTTGCAGTTTTCACCCTCACCGAGCCGGGATTACAGACCAAGAGGATCCAGTGGAGCATACCACTTGTAAAAAAAACAAACATACAAGTTCTTTTTAGAACAGGCCCTACAAGAGCTCAAGGCAGGACAACGATCGTTTTAAGGGGGGAGGTGTCATGGAATTCACTTTTTCTCCCAAAAATTAACGTAAAATCTACCTATTTTTCCAAATTATGCTTTTTCTCGTGTATCCGAGCCTAACTCGAATACACAAGACCTCCTAACCATGTAAATTCATAACGGCTTACGAGTGCCTTTATTACTCACCCTGTATAGTATACCTAATTAGCATATTAACGGTCGTTCTTGTTTATCGACTGCCTAACTACGTAGTTAGTGATTTTGAGTAATTCTAGACCCCTGCTGTGCGCGAGCACGCTATTGGTGCAGACGCTGTTTTAGGGCGGGGCCGAGTCTATAAAACGCTGCGGTTCCGCGAAACCGACAGCACTCGCGATTTCACTTTTTAAGCAACCACGCTGCCATTCGTGGAATAATTTTTGGTATCAACGCTTCATTCTTTCAATTCTTTCGATCTCACGTCCACCTTGAGGTCTTGGAGGGTCGCCCAGATCGCTCCATAAAGAATTCGTTGATCCAGTAATTAAATCGAAGCACAGGAGTGCACAATACCCTACCTACACCCAAATAAAGATCCCTATTTCCTACCTTTATGCAAGAAGGAAGAGCTCCCGATCACAGTGGGTTTGGAAAGACTTTCATCCCTGCGTCGCTGAGCCTGGCGTTCGCCCCCACTGTGAGCCCGCGATCGTCGCCGAGGTAGTCTGCTCTCCCGCGTGACTTGCTCCTACCTGCCTTCCCGGTGGAGGTCGTTAGTAGCCCACGGGTGAAAGCCACCACACGCTCCACTGGACGTGGCGTTAAACGCGGAGGACCTGCGGGACTCTATCGTTCGCGTCGTGCAACAACCCTGTTTCTTGTTTTTCGTATAGAAGCCTTCAGCTTGCTAGGTCTAGGGACTTTAGGCGCACTTTGGTTGATCGTGGTGCAACGCCGTCGTTGACAACCAAAGTTCCCTCGGTTAGCTAGTTAGCGAGTTTGTTTCTTAGGACGCAACATTCCCTATTTAACTGACATCCGCGAACCGCGAATTCCCAACTTTTAACCCTGTTTTTGTACATCATTTTCTAAATAATCTGCGAGGTTTGGGTACCCAATATACCTGAGATTCATTTTTACAGAGCTAATCGGCATCATTTTCAGTCATCATTATGACTTCTCGTAAAAATCCAAACCCAAATCCTTGTCAATGTTCATAATTTATCAGTACTTGGTCGGACCGACGACTGAACGCCTCAATAGAATCAAACACCACCACACCAAAGGCCCTTCATTGAATATAAAACTGACGGTGTATAGAGGGGCCTTTGGTGTGGTGGTGTTTGATTCTATTGAGGCGTTCAGTCGTCGGTCCGACCAAGTACTGATAAATTATGAACATGGAGACGAAAATGTTATCATTCATTCGACAGCCAGCCACCGTTCGAAGCAGACCGTTCTTGGAAGGACTCGTGAGAGTGAAGGCAAGAATAGAAGTTTTTGGACGACGACACGGATGATCGAGTACGATACTAATTAGAACCTCCAAAAGAAGACTTGACGACACCATAGGAAGCCGGTTCAGCCGGAATAGCATGCAGTGCGCAGGTTCACCGGGCGCACTGTCGATCTGGAAGAAGAAATCAGGTGAATATAATTAACCTTTTTAATTTTTCAGGTTTTCCCTTTCAGGATTCTTTTCAGGAATACCTTTCAGGGAAAAAACAAAGATGAATACCCCACAGGATGATATGTTTGTACCTCCTGGCGGGTCTAGAGAAAAGAAGTCAAGGAAGACGGCTTCGAAAAGCCGCAGCCCCCGGAGGAATACCGGCACCAGCGACGAAACCCTCCTGAAGATCATCCAAGGTCTGCAGGAGAAGATCATCAGCCTCGAGGCAAAGATCGCCGACCTGACGAAGGCCCAAGAGCCAAAACAAGCAACAAAAACCGAAGTCCTCACTGGGGACCTCGAGATACTCGCCCGAAAGGCGGAAAAAGAGGCGGAGAAATACCGCCGCAAAGGAGATACAGAGAGCTCCAAACTGCACGTCGCTCTCGCCGCCCTAATAAGGGCAAACACTGAAACCGACGACGATCCAACGGTCGCAGAAAGCGACATGGAAGTAGAAGATGTGGCCGGATACACGGCCACAAGTCAAAAAAGGAAAGCGGAGCGGAGCCCAGAAAGGGCGGAAGAAGCGACCGCAGTAACCGCACCGAATAAAGAAGAAAAGAAAACCAGCATCCCGCCGATCGTCCTGAAGACGCCCGGAGAATGGACTCTGGTGAAAAGCAAACTGGCTAAAAGGGGCATAGAAGTCCCGCTAGTTAAGCTGACCGGACAGGGGCTGAAAATTCAAACCAAAAATTCCACGGAATTCAGAAACGCAACGAAACTTCTAGAGGAGGAACAACATGAGTACCATACGTACTCACTCCCTGAAGAAAAACTACTGAACGTAGTGATGAGGGGAATTGATGTTTCCGTAAAAACGGAAGACATCAAGAACGACCTGACCCTAAAGAACATTCAGGTTAAGGAAGTACACCGGATGAAATCCGGCGTAACAAAAAAAGAGATCCCGCTGGTGCTGGTTCAGGTACCAAAGACTGAAGCAGCAATTTGGAAAGTGACCGACTGCTGCAACTACATCGTGAAATGGAAACGCAGCGCCCAAAGAAAGGGCAGGTGATGCAGTGTCATCGATGCCAATATTTCGGGCACGGCCAAAGGAATTGCCGCTGCCAACACAGATGCGTGAAGTGTGGTGAAAATCACGACTCAGCCACCTGTGTAAAACCCAGGACCACGGACGCCAAATGCGCAAACTGTGGAGGCAAACACCCGGCGAGTTATCGTGGATGCCCCAAAGTTCCGAAGAGGACGAGGCAAGCCCCAAGACCTGCAGTAGCAGCCGCAGCTAGACCTGCAGCCGCCGCCCCAAGGCCCGCAGCGACTACCCCGAGACCTGCAGCTGCACCAGCAACAGCAGGACGGACTTACGCCGCCGCCGCAGCCTCCGGCACCACATCCGCTCCCAGGCCTGCACCCAGGCCTTCATCAAGGCCTGCACAGACTCCTCCTGCGAGCATAATGAACGTGGACCTGCAGGAGTACATCCGGCAGGTTATCGAGAAAACAGTGCAACAAACCCTTGCACAACTCACCTTACCGGTTATCAATGGCGTCTAAGAAGGACTCACTCCTGATCGGCTCCTGGAACATCAACGGAGCCGCAGCGAGAAAACTGGAACTCCAGGAAATCCTCTCGAGAACCTCCATCGACGTCATGGCACTCCAGGAAACCCGGCTCAAACCAGGTAAGTCATTCAAGGTACCTAACTATGTTTGTTACAGAAATGACAGGGTAGACAGACAAGGAGGGGGAACCCTCCTGCTGATCAAGAAAACCCTAGACCACTATCCAGTCAACACACCAGACCTGGAACACCTGGAAGCCACCATAGCGGTAGTGAATACGGCCACCAAAGGGGAAATCCAAGTGGTATCCGTGTACCTAACCTCGAATCAGGCAGCCACCTTGACGGACGGAGACCTGAACGCCGTACTAAGCGAAAACAGGCAAACCATCGCAATAGGAGACTGGAACGCGAAACACCCCCAGTGGAACTGCACGACAACAAACTTGAAAGGTAGGCTTCTTTTAGGCTACCTGGAACGGAACGAAGAAGTATCAGTCCTGGGACCAACCGAACCTACTAGGAACGACGATCGCACTGCACCCAGCATCCTAGATATTGCCGTACTACGAGGACTTCAAGTCCCTGTAGAAATCGCAGTACTGCACGACGGAACCTCAGACCATAGCCCGATACTGCTTCAAGTGGGAGAAGACAGAACAGAGGAGGACACCCCGATAAACCGGAACAAGGTAAACTGGTCTCAATTTCAGCGAAACTTCCACGAGCAAATGGGCCCCATGCCCGTTATAAGCTCGATAGAAGACCTGGAGAGAGCAGTGAAAAACTTTGAACGAGACGTCCAAAGAGCTATAGAAACCAGCACCACCGTTACCCGAACCACGTACTGGAACCTGCAGCACGAACTGCCCCCTGAGCTCAAAGAGCTCATTAGGCAAAAAAGGAGAGCTAGAAAGCTATCCATGCGAACCAGGCTACCAGAACACAACCAGATAGCGAGACAACTTGCGAGAGACGTGAGGAGAGAACTGCAGGCAAACAGCGATGAACGCTGGGCTAGCAAAATCTCATCACTGAACACGGAAGATGGGAGCATCTGGAACATGCAGAAACTTCTGAGGAACGGACCAACACCTATTCCCCCTCTTCAAGGAGAGAACGGAATCGCCTACACGAACAAAGACAAAGCGACAGCCTTTGCAGAAGCCTTAGAAAGGCAATTCGTGGAAAACCATAGGCCAGAAGAAGACGCAGAACACGTGGCTCGATGCAAACGGAAAGTGGACAGGATCAGGATGATAGAAGACCAGGAGGAAATCCTAAGGCCAACTTCACCAGAAGAGGTGAGAGAAATCATCAAATACCTGAAAACCAAAAAGGCTCCCGGGATAGACCACATCCCGAACAAAGCTCTGAAGCAACTCCCCAGGAAGGGGATAGCAGCCCTTACCAACATAGGGAACGCAGTATTGCGGCTGAGACACTTCCCAGATAGCTGGAAAGAAGCCTCAGTGATAATGTTGAGAAAACCAAATAAGGACGCAACCCGGCCCGAAAACTACCGCCCAATCAGCCTACTACCCGCCCCCAGCAAGGTGATAGAGAGGATCATAAAGAGACGACTAGAAGAGATGACAACAGAACTTGGCATACTTCCAGACGAACAGTTCGGCTTCAGAAGCGGACACTCGACAGAAATGCAGGTCACGAGACTCGTCGACTACGCAACCGTAGGGTTGAATAGGAGACACTTCACGGGAGCTGTGTTTCTAGACGTTGCCAAAGCTTTCGACCGAGTCTGGCACGACGGACTTATCACCAAGATGGCCCTTCTAGAGTACCCCACACCCATGGTAAGATTAATCGACTCTTATATTCGCAGGAGAACTTTTAGCACCAAGACAGGAACGGACAGATCGGAAGTGAAGTCCATGAGAGCAGGAGTACCCCAAGGTGCAGTGCTGAGTCCACACCTCTACTCCATCTACACATCAGATATTCCAAACAACAATAGACATTGCACCCTGTCATTGTATGCAGATGATACAGCCATCGCATCTAGGTCCCCTAGAGCCGAGTTCGTTACCAGGTACCTGCAAAGGTCCATTGACGAGCTCGAGCAATGGTGTATCAACTGGAAAATCCAGATCAACCCGGAGAAGAGCCAAGCCATACTCATCACGAGATCTAAAAAACCTCCAGTCGGACATGTGTCGATAGGAGGCCACGACATCCCATGGACAAACTCAGCAAAATACCTTGGGGTAATCATCGACAACAAGTTGACCTTCAAGGCTCACGTGGACTCCCGTGTGAAAACCGCCATACGAGTCAGAGGACAACTGAACCCACTCATCGGACGCAGAAATCCGATGAGGATCGACCTGAAACTCCTCCTCATGAAGACGATACTCCTCCCGATCCTGACCTACGCAGTAGCAGCCTGGGGACATTGTGCCAAAACTCACCTCAAACGAATCCAGAGTTACGAAAATCGATGCGTTCGTATGTTCGTCAACGCACCATGGTTCGTCAGAACCAACTCCATCTTCAGAGACCTGCAACACCCACCCGTCCTGGACAGAATGAAAATTCTATCCGCAAAGACCCATACCAAGATGGAGAGCCACGACAACCCCCTCAACAGAGAGGCGATGGATTACGACCCGAGATTCCGAGAGCGATATAAACGTCCAAAACACCAGCATTTGGACCAACAAGCCCCTTAGGTGAGTAAGGAAACACACAGGTAAGTCAAACACACTACACACCGGAATAGTAGCCTTTTTTAGCCTGAAAAGGGTTACCAATTCCAACAAACACTGCGCCACGGAATAGTAACTATTTCAACGAATGCAAATTCTTACGTTTCCGACTAACACCCAAGCCCCTATACGCCATGCTATCCCACTAACAAGTCAGTTTTCAAAACATCAGTCCCTGCGGATTGTTTTGCTCCCCTTTTTTTCTATCACCCCAAAACGCCAGACTCTTAAAGTCCCACTGCCACTAGGGCTTTAAAAATATGAGGACCGTAGCGCTGCTACGGGGGTTGGTGGATACGGGTAGGGCTGTTCCTGATCACCTTCAGTGATTAGTAATGTCCTTATCCGGGGCCTCATAACGATAGGGCGCGAAAATGTTATTGTGATGTTAACAGTGGTGAATGGAAGTGCCTTCCAGTGATTAACTTTACCAGACTCCAGAACATTCAGGTATGATTTTTTCGTGGTGACGACACTTTTGAGGCTTTTTTGTGGTAGACTAAATATTTTTTAATTTGTTAGTCTGTTATCGAATACGACAGGGGCCTGTGGCCAAGGAAGGGGGGGGTGGTTTTGATTAAAATTTTCGATATTTGAAGCTATTTTCGTCTTATTCTGGAAAATATGATACCTTTTGGACTTGTAATATTTTCGGCGAAAATCATGAGGTATGATAGTTTTTGTGAGAATGTCACCTTATGTTTATTTTTCTTTCTGGTGATATCAACTTCAAATGTTGACCTTTCGTTAGGATTTCGTCAAACGCGACAGGGGGGTTGGCGGGGGGTGATTTTCGATTCAGATTTTCGATATTTCAAGCCGTTTTAGAGTTATTTGCGAAAATATGATACCTTTTGGACTTGTAATATTTTTGGCGAAAATCATGAGATATGATAGTTTGTCGTGAGAATGTCACCTCATGAATTTTTTTCTTTCTGGTGATATCAACTTCAAATGTTGACCTTTCGTTAGGATGTTGTCAAACGCGACAGGAGGCGTTGGCGGGGGGTGATTTTTGGTTCAGATTTTTGATATTCAAAGTCGTTTTCTAGTTATTTGTAATTTCACTGAAAATCATGATATAATAGTTTTTTATGAGATTGTCGCCCTATGAATTCTTTTCTTTCTAGTGATATCAATTGCAGATGTTGACCTACCGTTAGAATTTAGTCAAACACGATAAGGTGGATTGGCGGGGACTATAATTTTCGATATTTCGTGCCGTTCGTGAAATATTTGTTGAAATAGTTATTATTGGTCATTGGAAAATTTCGATAGAGATGTCCATTTACGATAGAGAGTGAGTATAATTAGACTTCAATATTTCTCATTGAAATATTAAAATATCGAATTTCAGTACAGTTAAGTGATTATTGCAATTTCAACTACGTGTATATAAACTTTTCTGAAATTGATTTTTACATGATGAAGTCACAACTATGTCATTTCCTTTGTTTTTTGTGATACCCGCTCTGATTTTATTCCATTTGATAAGCAGTATTTGGATACTTCTCAAAAAATGATCCTATTTTTGGGATTGATTTATTGTACGCAACAGGTTGAAGGAAAATGGACGACTTTTTCTCGCACGAAACACGCAAGGTACCCTCTTAGGAGGGGAGTGTATCGACTCTGGAGTCTGTAATTTCCTCTTTACAACGGAGGTCGTCTCCATCAAGGAGTCAGGTATAAACAGTGTTTTCGTTTGTTCAATTGAACATGTTCAGGAGAAATTGTCACCTATAGGTTATCAAAGAACCATTTTCTTTCTTGAACGCCGTCTACCTCGGGCCTCTGTGTAGCGCCTTTGAATTCCGAGGGGCCTTTTGGCTATAAATAACTTGACGGCTGTCCTGATGTGTTTCTTGCTACTTCCCTTAGATATTTGTTCAATACCTCCCAATTCTTGAAGGAAGGAAAACAATGTTAAATAATTCAGTCATGAACTTGTATGATCCTATTCTTGAGTTTGATATAGTGTACGCTTCAGGTTGAACGAAAATGGACGACTTTTTCTCGCACGATACACGCTAGGTACCCTCTTAGGAGGGGAGTGTACCGACTCTGGAGTCTTTAATTTCCTCTCTACAACGGAGGTCGTCTCCATTAAGGAGTCAGGTATAAACAGTGTTTTCGTTTGTTCAATTGAACATGTTCAGGAGAAATTGTCACCTATAGGTTATCAAAGAACCATTTTCTTTCTTGAACGCCGTCTACCTCGGGCCTCTGTGTAGCGCCTTCGAATTCCGAGGGGCCTTTCGGCTATAAATAACTTGACGGCTAACCTGATGTGTTACTCTATATATTTGTGTCAACATAATTGATATGTGATATATCAATATCGAATTAATTAACAATGGTTCTTATGGAAAACATGCACAAATTTTCATCAGTCCGGGGCCTTTCATGTTATTTGGTGATAGCGTTCAGTCTTCCGTCCGACCTAAATTTTACTTATACCCCCACATTCTTCAATTTTTCTCATTCATTCGCAGATAGTTGTACTGTAGAGGCAAACTACAAGATGGTGAAAACGTCACTCTTCGCTAATTTGATTAGTCAAATCGCATCCCTACTTGGTCTTCAAACGTCCTCTTATGACGAAAATCGTGAGAGAAAAGGGCTTCGGGAATGTCAGAAGGGGATAAAACGTATACATAATGCAATGAGATGTGCAAAAAACCTCGGTGAGAAGCAACATCTGGAAGCTTGCCTTAGGAATTTGAAAAGCTCGCGGAACCAGTTCAAAGCGATTCAGAAGAAAGGAGCTGGACTCAAATCTAGGAAGGAAACTGCACGAGATAGAGTTAGCTGGGATGATTCCGAATCAGCATTTCAGTCTCGCATCAGAACTGGAGTTATATCAAATTTGAAACACAAGGATCCTGCAGCATTTTTGATTGACTGTAGAGCTCTCTCCAAAATTCGAATTCAGAATGCACTCAAAAAGGATGAGGCAGTTAAAGTTAACGCTACGTTTTGTGGAGAATTTGAGATTACTAGGGGAGACCGTGTACTTACTGAGTACAAATATTTCACTACCTCGAACTATCCTATCTATAGGGATACCGACATCAATGATTGGTTCAATAATAAAGTAATCGATCCTATCATGAAGGAGTAAGAGGAGTTTCAGGAGCGTGACAGTGGTTGGGCGTTGAAGGCAGTCATAAACTTGGGTGTCAATATCAATAAGTTCACTCCACAGCTTGGCTCTTCATATATTGAGTTGCCGCATGAAATAAAAAACAGACAAGCTTGTATAAATGTTAAGAATAACGATCAAGCTTGTTTTGCTTGGGCTGTTACATCAGCGTTATATCCTACAAACGAGAATACTGATAGAACTTCATCATACCCTCATCCTTCTTCAATTTTGAACCTCAAGGGGATTCACTTTCCGATAACCACCAATCAGATATCTCGATTCGAGAAGCAAAATGATGTATCGATTAACGTTTACATTCTTCAGAAGAAATCTAAACGAATGAATACGCTATCTACATATCTCACCAAGAATTATAAAGATAAGCACGTCAATCTCCTTCTCATCCAAGATCAATACTTCAATGAAGATGGTGACTATAATGGAATTGAGACTTTCCCAATCAAGTACCACTATGTATGGATCAAGGATCTCTCTAGACTTCTTTCTACTCAACTAAACAAAGAGGGTCATAAAAAATATTTCTGCGATCGCTGCCTTCACTACTTTTATTCAGAAAAGAAACTTGCTGCGCATTCTATCGACTGTGTTAAGATGAACGAGACTGCAATCAAAATGCCCGCAGTTGGAAGAAATATTTTGAAATTCAAAAATCATAGGAACAAGGAGAAAGTACCATTTGTTGTTTACGCTGATATGGAGTCTGTTTTGAAACCAACAGAGGATCCTAAGAAGCCCCAACATCACATTCCTGCTGCTGTCGGATACTATCTCAAGTGCTCCTACGATAATTCTCTATCATTTTATCGCTTTCATCGTGGAGAAAACTGCATGGAATGGTTTGCCAATGAGCTCAAGCAACTGGCTGAAGATATAACAACTGTATTCTGGTGTCCATTCAATATCCATATGACGGAAGTACAAGAAGTGGAGTTTAAAAAGGCAACACATTGTCATATTTGTGAACAGCATTTTGGGCTTGCAGATAAGAAAGTCAGAGACCATAATCACCTTATTCCTGAAAATAATTATAGAGGTCCTGCACATGAAGGCTGTAACATAAAATACCAGGATAGTCATGTGGTACCTGTTGTTTTTCACAACTTGAGTGGGTATGACGCCAATTTCATCATTGGAGATATTGCATCTAAAATGGTTGGTCGTATTGATTTACTACCTATCAACAAAGAAAAGTACATTTCCTTTACTAAGCACGTTGATGGGACTTCTATTCAGTTCCGATTCATAGACAGTTTCCGATTTATGGGTTCCTCCCTTGACAAGTTGGCATCGTATTTAGTAGAATTTCCGAATTTGAGGTCTCAATTCCATGACATCTCTGAAGAGCAATTCCAACTTTTAACTAAGAAAGGAGTTATGCCGTATGATTATATCGACTCGTTTGAACGTTTCACCGAAACCTGTCTTTCACCAATTCATGCTTTCTACAATAAACTGGATGATAATCCATGTCCTCGCAGATTCTATATCCGCGCTAAGCTTGTATGGAGCGAATTCAACTGTCAAAACTTAGGTCAATATGTGGATCTATATATGATGACTGATATTCTCCTCCTCGCAGACGTATTCGAACAGTTTCGTTCAAGCTGTATCAGGACATACGACCTTGACCCCGCCCACTATTACACCCTACCAGGATTTACGTGGGATGCCATGTTGAAGTATACAAATCAGGAGTTGGAGCTCATAACGGATCCAGATATGTTTCTCTTTGTTGAACAAGGTATTCGGGGAGGGCTCAGTCAAGTATGTTCCAAAAGACGTGCCGAAGCTAATAATAGGTATATTGACGGCTATGACCCTATGAAGCCTGAAACATTCTTGATGTATTTTGATGTGAACAACCAGTATGGTTGGGCTATGAGCCAGTACTTACCATATGGCCGGTTTGAATGGGTGGATGATAACATCGATGTGATGTCAATTGCGGACGATGCTCATGAGGGATATATGTTTGAAGTGGATTTAGAATATCCTCAAAACCTCCACGATATGCATAAAGATATACCCTTCTGCCCTCAACATATTGATCTTAAAACTGGAATGCCTTCGAAGTCGGTGCGAGGAAACATCAAATTGATGGCAACCCTTCGCTCTAAAGAGAAATATGTTATCCACTATCGAGCACTGAAACAAGCGTTAGCACATGGTTTGGTGTTGAAGAAGATCCATCGGGTTCTTCGATTCAGGCAAGCTCCATGGCTGAAATCCTACATTGATCTGAACACAGACCTCCGTAAGCAAGCAAAAAATGAATTCGAAAAAAATCTTTTCAAGCTCATGAATAATGCTGTCTTTGGAAAGACGATGGAAAATATTAGGAAAAGGGGAATGTGAGGCTTCTGACACAGTGGGGTGGAAGATATGGGGCAGAGGCATATATCTCGAAACCGGAGTTTAAGAATTGTACTGTTTTCAATGAGAGTTTGATTGCTGTTGAGCTGAGGAAGCTGGAAACATATCTCAACAAACCCATTTACGTTGGTCAAGCTATTTTGGATCTAGCAAAGACTACCTTATACAACTTCCACTACGACTATATGGCTAGCGTATTTCCTGATTGCTCTGTTCTCTACACCGATACTGATAGCCTAATCTATGAAATAAGGAGTCAAGATCCATATAAAATAATTAGGAGAGATTGTCATCAACGTTTCGATACTTCCGATTATCATCCAGCCAACATTTTCAATATTCCACAAGTTAATAAGAAGGTACTGGGAATGATGAAGGACGAACACAATGGAGTCCCGATGATTGGTTACGTTGGTTTGAGATCTAAGCTGTATTCTACTAAAATTTCAATAACCGAAGATAGCGTAATGAAGATACAGAACGATTTAACGGAAAGGGAATATGATGATTTTGAAATCGAGAATATTTTGAAAAATCTCGGTGTAACTAAAAAGGCAAAAGGTGTAAAGTCATCTGTAGTAGAAACGAGAATAACCTTTGCTGATTACGTTGAGTGTTTGGATAATTGGAAGCAGAAAACTATTACTCAAAATTTAATAAGGTCTAATAAACATCAAGTTTATTCCATCATGCAAAAGAAGATTGCTCTCAGCCCAAACGATGATGGAAGGTATATCATTCCTGGAACTGATGAAACTTTACCGTAGGGACACTATTCAATTGATGATCATCCGAGGATTTGAATGATATATCTCTAGAATAATATTATATCTTATTTTGAATGAATAAATATATATATATATATATATATAACATGTTTTTTATATTTCTTTCCTCCCTCCTCCTCAGGATTATGATGAAGGTTAGTCACCCTTCCTATAATCCGTTACCCTCCTCATCCCACCTCGACGATACTCTGCAGACTGACGGATGAAAATGAGACAATTTTTTGCTATTTTCGAGCTTAAATTTTCTTATGGGAAATAACATGGAAAAAGTGGTCAAAATGAGCCCGTATCGGTATAGCATATCTACTGATCATTCCGTCTATCCATCCAACCTTATATTCGATTGGGTCGCTCGTATGTATAACGCAAGAACAGTCACCTGGTGAGTATCACTATATAAACATCACCACGATATAATCGAATACATGTCAGTTACAATTATCGTTCCGTCTAACCATCCAACCTTATGTTCGATTCAGACGTTCGTATGTGTAACGAAAGAACCGTTACATGGTAGGTGTAACTAAATATACAGCATAACGAAATAATCGGAGACATCCCAGATACAATGATTGTTCAAACTATCCATTCAAGCTTATGTTCGATTTGGTTGCTCATATGTATAACGGAAGAACTGTTACCTGGTTAGACATACTATGTGATGATAATCACGATATAATCAAATACAACCCAGATACGATGATTGTTCAGTCTATCCATTCAACCTTCTGTTCAGTTCAGTCGCTCTTATGTATAACTGGAGAACAGTTTCCTGATGAGTATAATTATATGAACATCATAAAGATATAATCGAATACAACCCCAGATACGATTATTGTTTAGTCTATCCATTCAACCTTCTGTTCAATTCAGTCGCTCGTATGTATAACGGAAGAACAGTAACCTGGTGAGTATAAATATATAAACATAATCGAATACAACCCAGATACGATGATTGTTCAATCTATACCAAATTTAACCTTCTGCTCGATTCGGTCGCTTGTATGTTAAACGGAAGAACAGTTACCTGGTGAGTATTACTATATAAACATAATCGAATACAACCCAGATACGATGATTGTTCAATCTATTCATTTAACCTTCTGCTCGATTCGGTCGCTTGTATGTAAAACGGAAGAACAGTTACCTGGTGAGTATTGCTATATAAACATCATCACGATATCATCGAATACAACTCAAATACAATTATCGTTTCGTCTAATCATTCAACCTTCTGTTCGATTTAGTCGCTAGCATGTGTAACGGAAGTACCGTCACCTGGTAAGTATCACTATATATACAGTATTGCGATATAATCGGATACCACCCAGATACATTGATTGTTCAGTCTATCCATTCAACTTTCTGTTCGTTTCGGCCGCTCGTATGTAAAACGGGAATACCGTCACCTTATGTGTATAACTATATACACAGCATAACATCATAATCGAATACAACCCAGATACTATCCATTCAACCTTCTGTTCGATTCGGTTGCTCGTATGTATAACGAAAGAACAGTGACCTGGTGAGTATTTCTATATGAACGTCATCACGATATAATCGAATACAACTCAGATACAATGATCATTCCGTCTATCCATCCAACCTTCTGTTCGATTGGGACGCTCGTATGTGTAACGCAAAAACAGTCACCTGGTGAGTATTACTATATAAACATCACCACGATATAATCGAATACAACTCAGATACAATGATCATTCCGTCTATCCATCCAACCTTCTGTTCGATTGGGTCGCTCGTATGTATAACGCAAGAACAGTCACCTGGTGAGTATTACTATATAAACATCACCACGATATAATCGAATACAACTCAGTTACAATTATCGTTCCGTCTAACCATCCAACCTTATGTTCGATTCAGACGCTCGTATGTGTAACGAAAGAACCGTTACATGGTGGGTGTAACTAAATATACAGCATAACGATATAATCGGAGACAACCCAGATACAATGATTGTTCAATCTATCCATCCAACCTTATGTTCGATTCGGTTGCTCGTATGTTTAACGGAAGAACTGTTACCTGGTTAGACATA
The DNA here is from genome assembly GCA_029955515.1 of Chrysomela aeneicollis. Taxonomy (NCBI): domain Eukaryota; kingdom Metazoa; phylum Arthropoda; class Insecta; order Coleoptera; family Chrysomelidae; genus Chrysomela; species Chrysomela aeneicollis. The sequence continues at coordinate 1,098,306 of JARUHQ010000005.1, read as the reverse complement.
CTATATGATAATCATCACGATATACTCGAATACAACCCCAGATACGATTATTGTTTAGTCTATCCATCCAACCTTCTGTTCAATTCAGTCGTTCTCATGTATAACGGAAGAACAGTTACCTGGTGAGTATAACTATATAAACATAATCGAATACAACCCAGATACGATGAATTTTCAATCTATCCATTTAACCTTCTGCTCGATTCGGTCGCTTTTATGTAAAACGGAAGAACAGTTACCTGGTGTGTATTGCTATATAAACATCATCACGATATCATCGAATACAACTCAGATACAATTATCGCTTCGTGTAAACATTTAACCTCCTGTTCGATTCAGTCGCTAGTATGTGTAACGGAAGAACCGTCACCTGGTAAGTATCACTATATATACAGTATTGCGATATAATCGGATACCAACCAGATAAATTGATTGTTCAGTCTATCCATTCAACTTTCTGTTCGTTTCGGTCGCTCGTATGTAAAACGGAAATACCGTCACCTAGTGTGTATAACTATATACACAGCATAACATCATAATCGAATACAACCCAGATACTATCCATTCAACCTTCTGATCGATTCGGTTGCTCGTATGTATAACGAAAGAACAGTAACCTGGTGAGTATTACTATATAAACATCACCACGATATAATCGAATACAACTCAGTTACAATTATCGTTCCGTCTAACCATCCAACCTTATGTTCGATTCAGGCGCTCGTATGTGTAACGAAAGAACCGTTACATGGTGGGTGTAACTAAATATACAGCATAACGATATAATCGGAGACAACCCAGATACAATGATTGTTCAATCTATCCATCCAACCTTCTGCTCGATTCGGTCGCTTGTATGTAAAACGGAAGAACAGTTACCTGGTGAGTATTGCTATATAAACATCATCACGATATCATCGAATACAACTCAAATACAATTATCGTTTCGTCTAACCATTCAACCTTCTGTTCGATTTAGTCGCTAGCATGTGTAACGGAAGTACCGTCACCTGGTAAGTATCACTATATATACAGTATTGCGATATAATCGAATACCACCCAGATACATTGATTGTTCAGTCTATCCATTCAACTTTCTTTTCGTTTCAGTCGCTCGTATGTAAAACGGGAATACCGTCACCTTATACAGCATAACATCATATGTTCGATTCAGACGCTCGTATGTGTAACGAAAGAACCGTTACATGGTGGGTGTAACTAAATATACAGCATAACGATATAATCGGAGACAACCCAGATACAATGATTGTTCAATCTATCCATCCAACCTTATGTTCGATTCGGTTGCTCGTATGTTTAGCGGAAGAACTGTTACCTGGTTATACATACTATATGATAATCATCACGATATACTCGAATACAACCCCAGATACGATTATTGTTTAGTATATCCATTCAACCTTCTGTTCAATTCAGTTGTTCTCATGTATAACGGAAGAACAGTTACCTGGTGAGCATAACTATATAAACATAATCGAATATTACCCAGATACGATGAATTTTCAATCTATCCATTTAACCTTCGGCTCGATTCGGTCGCTTTTATGTAAAACGGAAGAACAGTTACCTGGTGAGTATTGCTATATAAACATCATCACGATATCATCGAATACAACTCAGATACAATTATCGCTTCGTGTAAAAATTTAACCTCCTGTTCGATTCAGTCGCTAGTATGTGTAACGGAAGTACCGTCACCTGGTAAGTATCACTATATATACAGTATTGCGATATAATCGGATACCAACCAGATACATTGATTGTTCAGTCTATCCATTCAACTTTCTGTTCGTTTCGGTCGCTCGTATGTAAAACGGGAATACCGTCACCTAGTGTGTATAACTATATACACAGCATAACATCATAATCGAATACAACCCAGATACTATCCATTCAACCTTCTGTTCGATTTGGTTGCTCGTTTGTATAACGAAAGAACAGTAACTTGGTGAGTATTTCTATATGATCTTCATCACGATATAATCGAATACAACTCAGATACAATGATCATTCCGTCTATCCATCCAACCTTCTGTTCGATTGGGTCGCTCGTACGTATAATGCAAGAACAGTCACCTGGTGAGTATTACTATATAAACATTACCACGATATAATCGAATACAACTCAGTTACAATTATCGTTCCGTCTAACCATCCAACCTTATGTTCGATTCAGACGCTCGTATGTGTAACGAAAGAACCTTTACATGGTAGGTGTATCTTAATATTCAGCATAACGATATAATCGGAGACAACCCAGATACAATGATTGTTCAATCTATCCATTCAACCTTATGTTCGATTCGGTTGCTCGTATGTATAATGGAAGAACAGTTACCTGGTTAGACATAATATATAATGATCATCACGAAATAATCGAATACAACCCAGATACGATGATTGTTCAGTCTATCCATACAACCTTCTGTTCAGTTCAGTCGCTCTTATGTATAACTGGAAAAAAGTTACCTGGTGAGTATAACTATATAAACATCATCTCGATATAATCGAATACAACCCCAGATACGATCATTGTTTAGTCTATCCATTCAACCTTCTGTTCAATTCAGTCGCTCGTATGTATAACGGAAGAACAGTTACTTGGTGAGTATAACTATATAAACATAATCGAATACAACTCAAATACGATGATTGTTCAATCTATCCATTCAACCTTATGTTCGATTTGGTTGCTCGTATGTATAACGGAAGAACAGGTACCTGGTGAGTATAACTATATAAACATCATCACGATATCATCGAATACAACTCAGATACAATTATCGTTTCGTCTAACCATTCAACATTCTGTTCGATTCAGTCGCTATGTTCGATTTGGTTGCTCGTATGTATAACGGAAGAACTGTTACCTGGTTAGACATACTATATGATAATAATCACGATATAATCAAATACAACCCAGATACGATGATTGTTCAGTCTATCCATTCAACCTTCTGTTCAGTTCAGTCGCTCTTATGTATAACTGGAGAACAGTTTCCTGGTGAGTATAACTATATGAACATCATCAAGATATAATCGAATACAACCCCAGATACGATGATTGTTCAGTCTATCCATTCAACCTTCTGTTCAGTTCAGTCGCTCGTATGTATACCGGAAGAACAGTTACCTGGTGAGTATTACTATATAAACATAATCGATTATAACCCAGATACGATGATTGTTCAATCTATACTTATTTTAACCTTCTGCTCGATTCGGTCGCTTGTATGTAAAACGGAAGAACAGTTACCTGGTGAGTATTGCTATATAAACATCATCACGATATCATCGAATACAACTCAGATACAATTATCGTTTCGTCTAACCATTTAACCTTCTGTTCGATTCAGTCGCTAGTATGTGTAACGGAAGTACCGTCACCTGGTAAGTATCCCTATATATACAGTATTGCGATATAATCGGATACCACCCAGATACATTGATTGTTCAGTCTATCCATTCAACTTTCTATTCGTTTCGGTCGCTCGTATGTAAAACGGGAATACCGTGACCTAATGTGTATAATTATATACACAGCATAACATCATAATCGAATACAACCCAGATAATATCCATTCAACCTTCTGTTCGATTCGGTTGCTCGTATGTATAACGGAAGAACAGTTACCTGGTGAGTATAACTATATAAACATAATCGAATACAACCCAGATACGATGATTGTTCAATCCATACTGAATTCAACCTTCAGCTCGATTCGGTCGCTTGTATGTAAAACGGAAGAAAAGTTACCTGGTGAGTATTGCTATATAAACATCATCACGATATCATCGAATACAACTCAGAGTTACAATGATCATTCCGTCTATCCATTCAACCTTCTGTTCGATTGGGTCGCTCGTATGTATAACGCAAGAAAAGTCACCTGGTGAGTATTACTATATAAACATCACCACGATATAATCGAATACAACTCAGTTACAATTATCGTTCCGTCTAACCATCTAACCTCATGTTCGATTTAGACGCTCGTATGTGTAACGAAAGAACCGTTCCATGGTAGGTGTAACTAAATATACAGCATAACGATATAATCGGAGACAACCCAGATACAATGATTGTTCAATCTATCCATCCAACCTTATGTTCGATTCGGTTGCTCGTATGTTTAACGGAAGAACTGTTACCTGGTTAGACATACTATATGATATTCATCACGATATACTCGAATACAACCCCAGATACGATTATTGTTTAGTCTATCCATTCAACTTTCTGTTCAATTCAGTCGTTCTTATGAAAAACGGAAGAACAGTTACCTGGTGAGTATAACTATATAAACCTAATTGAATACAACCCAGATACGATGAATTTCCAATCTATTCATTTAACCTTCTGCTCGATTCGGTCGCTTTTATGTAAAACGGAAGAACAGTTACCTGGTGAATATTGCTATATAAACATCATCACGATATAATCGAATACAACTCAGATACAATTATCGCTTCGTCTAACCATTTAACCTTCTGTTCGATTCAGTCGCTAGTATGTGTAACGGAAGTACCGTCACCTGGTAAGTATCACTATATATACAGTATTGCGATATAATTGGATACCAACCAGATACATTGATTGTTCAGTCTATCCATTCAACTTTCCGTTCGTTTCGGTCGTTCGTATGTAAAACGGGAATACCGTCACCTAGTGTGTATAACTATATACACAGCATAACATCAAAATCGAATACAACCCAGATACTATCCATTCAACCTTCTGTTCGATTCGGTTGCTCGTATGTATAACGAAAGAACAGTAACCTGGTGAGTATTTCTATATGAACGTCATCACGATATAATCGAATACAACTCAGATACAATGATCATTTCGTCTATCCATCCAACCTTATATTCGATTGGGTCGCTCGTATGTATTACGCAAGAACAGTCACCTGGTGAGTATTACTATATAAACATCACCACGATATAATCGAATACAACTCAGTTACAATTATCGTTCCGTCTAACCATCCAACCTTATGTTCGATTCAGACGCTCGTATGTGTAACGAAAGAACCGTTACATGGTAGGTGTAACTAAATATACAGCATAACGAAATAATCGGAGACAACCCAGATACAATAATTGTTCAATCTATCCATTCAACCTTATGTTCGATTTGGTTGCTCATATGTATAACGGAACAACTGTTACCTGGTCAGAGATACTATGTGATGATAATCACGATATAATCAAATACAACCCAGATACGATGATTGTTCAGTCTATCCATTCAACCTTCTGTTCAGTTCAGTCGCTCTTATGTATAACTGGAGAACAGTTTCCTGGTGAGTATAATTATATGAACATCATAAAGATATAATCGAATACAACCCCAGATACGATTATTGTTTAGTCTATCCATTCAACCTTCTGTTCAATTCAGTCGCTCGTATGTATAACGGAAGAACAGTTACCTGGTGAGTATAACTATATAAACATAATCGAATACAACCCAGATACGATGATTGTTCAATCTATACTAAATTTAACCTTCTGCTCGATTCGGTCGCTTGTATGTGAAACGGAAGAACAGTTACCTGGTGAGTATTACTATATAAACATAATCGAATACAACCCAGATACGATGATTGTTCAATCTATCCATTTAACCTTCTGCTCGATTCGGTCGCTTGTATGTAAAACGGAAGAACAGTTACCTGGTGAGTATTGCTATATAAACATCATCACGATATCATCTAATACAACTCAGATACAATTATCGTTTCGTCTAACCATTCAACCTTCTGTTCGATTTAGTCGCTAGCATGTGTAACGGAAGTACCGTCACCTGGTAAGTATCACTATATATACAGTATTGCGATATAATCGAATACCACCCAGATACATTGATTGTTCAGTCTATCCATTCAACTTTCTTTTCGTTTCGGTCGCTCGTATGTAAAACGGGAATACCGTCACCTAGTGTGTATAACTATATACACAGCATAACATCATAATCGAATACAACCCAGATACTATCCATTCAACCTTCTGTTCGATTCGGTTGCTCGTATGTATAACGAAAGAACAGTAACCTGGTGAGTATTTCTATATGAACTTCATCACGATATAATCGAATACAACTCAGATACAATGATCATTCCGTCTATCCATCCAACCTTCTGTTCGATTGGGTCGCTCGTACGTATAATGCAAGAACAGTCACCTGGTGAGTATTACTATATAAACATTACCACGATATAATCGAATACAACTCAGTTACAATTATCGTTTCGTCTAACCATCCAACCTTATGTTCGATTCCGACGCTCGTATGTGTAACGAAATAACCGTTACATGGTAGGTGTATCTAAATATACAGCATAACGATATAATCGGAGACAACCCAGATACAATGATTGTTCAATCTATCCATTCAACCTTGTGTTCGATTCGGTTGCTCGTATGTATATTGGAAGAACAGTTACCTGGTTAGACATAATATATAATAATCATCACGAAATAACCGAATACAACCCAGATACGATGATTGTTCAGTCTATCCATTCAACCTTCTGTTCAATTCAGTCGCTCGTATGTATAACGGAAGAACAGTTACCTGGTGAGTATAACTATATAAACATAATCGAATACAACTCAGATACAATGATTGTTCAATCTATCCATTCAACCTTATGTTCGATTCGGTTGCTCGTATGTATAACGGAAGAACAGGTACCTGGTGAGTATAACTATATAAACATAATCGAATACAACTCAGATACGATGATTGTTCAATCTATCCATTTAACCTTCTGCTCGATTCGGTCGCTTGCATGTAAAACGGAAGGACAGTTACCTGGTGAGTATTGCTATATAAACATCATCACGATATCATCGAATACAACTCAGATACAATTATCGTTTCGTCTAAGCATTCAACAATCTGTTCGATTTAGTCGCTAGTATGTGTAACGAAAGAACCGTTACATGGTAGGTGTAACTAAATATACAGCATAACGATATAATCGGAGACAACCCAGATACAATGATTGTTCAATCTATCCATTCAACCTTATGTTCGATTTGGTTGCTCGTATGTATAACGGAAGAACTGTCACCTGGTTAGACATACTATATGATAATAATCACGATATAATCAAATACAACCCAGATACGATGATTGTTCAGTCTATCCATTCAACCTTCTGTTCAATTCAGTCGCTCGTATGTATAACGGAAGAACAGTTACCTGGTGAGTAAAACTATATAAACATAATCGAATACAACCCAGATACGATGATTGTTCAATCTATACTAAATTCAACCTTCTGCTCGATTCGGTCGCTTGTATGTAAAACGGAAGAACAGTTACCTGGTGAGTATTGCTATATAAACATCATCACGATATCATCGAATACAACTCAAATACAATCATCGTTTCGTCTAACCATATAACCTTCTGTTCGATTCAGTCGCTAGTATGTGTAACGGAAGTACCGCCACCTGGTAAGTATCACTTTATATACAGTATTGCGATATAATCGGATACCACCCAGATACATTGATTGTTCAGTCATTCCATTCAACTTTCTGTTCGTTTCGGTCGCTCGTATGTAAAACGAGAATACCGTCACCTAATGTGTATAACTATATACACAGCATAACATCATAATCGAATACAACCCAGATACTATCCATTCAACCTTCTGTTCGATTCGGTTGCTCGTAAGTATAACGAAAGAACAGTAACCTGGTGAGTATTTCTATATGAACGTCATCACGATATAATCGAATACAACTCAGATACGATGATCATTCCGTCTATCCATCCAACCTTCTGTTCGATTGGGTCGCTCGTACGTATAACGCAAGAACAGTCACCTGGTGAGTATTACTATATGAACATTACCACGATATAATCGAATACAACTCAGTTACATCTATCGTTCCGTCTAACCATCCAACCTTATGTTCGATTCAGACGCTCGTATGTGTAATGAAAGAACCGTTACATGGTAGGTGTATCTCAATATACAGCATAACGATATATTCGGAGACAACCCAGATACAATGATTGTTCAATCTATCCATTCAACCTTATGTTCGATTCGGTTGCTCGTATGTATAACGGAAGAACAGTTACCTGGTTAGACATTATATATAATAATCATCACGAAATAATCGAATACAACCCAGATACGATGATTGTTCAGTCTATCCATACAACCTTCTGTTCAGTTCAGTCGCTCTTATGTATAACTGGAAAACAGTTACCTGGTGAGTATAACTATATAAACATCATCACGATATAATCGAATACAACCCCAGATACGATCATTGTTTAGTCTATCCATTCAACCTTCTGTTCGATTTGGTTGCTCGTATGTATAACGGAAGAACAGTTACTTGGTGAGTATAACTATATAAACATAATCGAATACAACTCAAATACGATGATTGTTCAATCTATCCATTCAACCTTATGTTCGATTTGGTTGCTCGTATGTATAACGGAAGAACAGGTACCTGGTGAGTATAACTATATAAACATAATCGAATACAACTCAGATACGATGATTGTTCAATCCATCCATTTAACCTTCTGCTCGATTCGATCGCTCGTATGTAAAACGGAAGGACAGTTACCTGGTGAGTATTGCTATATAAACATCATCACCATATCATCGAATACAACTCAGATACAATTATTGTTTCGTCCAACCATTTAACCTTCTGTTCGATTCAGTCGCTGGTATGTGTAAAGGCAGTACCGTCACCTGGTAAGTATCACTATATATACAGTATTGCGATATAATCGGATACCACCCAGATACATTGATTGTTTAGTCTATCCATTCAACTTTCTGTTCGTTTCGGTTGCTCGTATGTATTATGGAAGAACAGTTACCTGGTTGGACATAATATATGATAATCATCACGAAATAATCGAAGACAACCCAGATACGATGATTGTTTAGTCTATCCATTCAACCTTCTGTTCAGTTCAGTCGCTCTTATATATAACTGGAGAACAGTTACCTGGTGAGTATAACTATATAAACATCATCACGATATAATCGAATGAAACCTCAGATACGATCATTGTTTAGTCTATCCATTCAACCTTATGTTCGATTCGGTTGCTTGTATGTATAACGGAAGAACAGGTACCTGGTGAGTATAACAATATAAACATAATCGAATACAACTCAGATACGATTATTGTTCAATCTATCCATTTAACCTTATGCTCGATTCGGTCGCTTGTATGTAAAACGGCAGGACAGTTACTTGGTGAGTATTGCTATATAAACATCATCACGATATCATCGAATACAACTCAGATACAATTATCATTTCGTCTAACCATTTAACCTTCTGTTCGATTCAGTAGCTAGTATGTATAACGGGAGAACAGTTACCTGGTGAGTATTACTATATAATTATATACGAATACAACCCAGAAACGATGATTGTTCAATCTATCCATTTAACCTTCTGCTCAATTTGGTCGCTTATATGTAAAACGGAAGCACAGTTACCTGGTGAGTATTGCTATATAAACATCATCACGATATCATCGAATACAACTCAGATACAATTATCGTTTTGTCTAACCATTCAACCTTCTGTTCGATTCAGTCGCTAGAATGTGTAACGGAAGTACCGTCACCTGGTAAGTATCACTATATATACAGTATTGCGATATAATCGGATACCACCCAGATACATTGATTGTTCAGTCTATCCATTAATTTCTCTGTTCGTTTGTAAAACGCTCGTTTGTAAAACGGGAATACCGTCACCTAATGTGTATAACTATATACACTGCATAACATCATAATCGAATACAACCCAGATACTATCCATTCAACCTTCTGTTCGATTCGGTTGCTCGTATGTATAACGAAAGAACAGTAACCTGGTGAGTATTTCTATATGAACGTCATCACGATATAATCGAAAACAACTCAGATACAATGATCATTCCGTCTATCCATCCAACCTTCTGTTCGATTGGGTCGCTCGTATGTATAACGCAAGAACAGTCACCTGGTGAGTATTACTATATTTACTTCCAGCGTACAAAGTGAGACACTCCAATGAGAAACCTACGGAAGCTGTGAGGACCATGTCAAAGTGAGGTCCGTATACGGACCTCACAACGTTTTCCTTCATAAAATTTACTTCCTTCTTATTTTTCAATGGGAGTTTCATTGCCTCGGAACGTGGAAGTATATGGAGTTCAGGTTATTTTTCTCCTTAAATTTCAATCACTGTTAATCGATTTATGGCTGAAAATAGGTGGACCTCACTTTGGTAGGAGCATGATAATTATGATATACTTTAGTTCGATGATTTGACACTTGGAACGCTGCTGCGCGTGTATATTATCTATACGTGTATATTTCAGTCCCTGTGCATTTATATGTTGAGTACAAAGTGAGGACTGGAAAAGTGGCAACACTGCAAAACATATTAAATCTTGCCATCCATAATTATACTGACCGAAATTGATTTGAAGGGGTTTTCGCGGTCAAGGACCATGTCGAAATTCAAAAATCGAGATGATGGCTCCTAGATGGCGGATCCAAGATGGCGGAAGAGTTTTGTAGTTACTGTCCCATTCGATTCAAAATTGGTCTGTAAGGGTTCTCGAGTACAAAGATCGAGACTTTTTTAACAAAATTAATGAAATCAAGATGGCGTCTCCATGATGGTGGCCCCAAGATGGCGATTGGGTTTGGTGATTTATATCCGATTCGATTCAAAATTGGTATGTAGGGGTTCTCGCAGTCAGATACTTTGAATAATTCAATGTTAAGATCAATAAAATCGAGATGGTGGCTCCAAGATGGCGGATCCAAGATGGTGGAAGAGTTATGTATTCACTGTCCGATTCAATTCAAAATTGGATTATGAGGGGTTTCGGATGCAGAGATCGGGAGTTGTTTGTCAAAATTCATGAAATAAAGATGGCGGTTTCAAAATGGCGGCTTCAACATTGCAGGCGAGTTTGGTGTTTACTGTCCGATTTGTTTCAGAATTGGATTGTAAACGTTTGAGGGTGCGGAAGATTGATATCCTCTGTCCAAATTCATGGAATAAAGATGGCGGCTTCATGATGGTGGATGAATTTGGTGATTATTGTCAGATTTCATTCAAAACTGGTTTGTAGGATTTTTCGTGTGCGGAGATCATGAAACCTAGATGGCGGATTCGACCCAATCGTTTATCAAAATTGATGAAACCAAGATCGCGGCTCAATGATGGCGGCCCCAAGATGGCGAATGAGTTTCGTGATTTCTATCCGATTCGATTCAAAACTGGTATGTAGGGGTGTTCTAGGTCAGAGACTTTGATTGATCCAATGTAAAAATCTATAAAATCAAGATGGTGGCTTCAAGATGGCGGATCCAAGATGGCGGAAGAGTTTTCTTATTACTGTCCGATTCAATTCAAAATTGGTTTCTGAGGCTTTTCAGGTGCGGAGATCGAGAATTGTTCGTCAAAATTCATGGAATCGAATAGGCGTCTTCAAGATGGCGGCTCCAACATTGCGGACTATCTGATTCCCAGAATAACCAAGTTCATCGAACTAAACTATGTTTTTCTTACAAGTACATTTGCATAAAATATTGTTTTGAAATTATTTTTTACGTTTATTTTATATTGTTCTTTTTAGCATCATACTTTGTAAATTGAAACTTTCAATTTTGAATTGACTGCCAATAATAAAAAAAAAACTCAATCTTGAAGCCGCCATTTCAATTTCTTGAATATAACCTATGCTTGAACATTATAAATCTACGACCTTGAAAACCGCTACATACCCAATCAGACCATAATTATATATTTCGTTTGTCCATTTGCACCCACCATCATAAATTCATGAACTTTGGATTAAATTGCATTCTCTCCGAACCCAAAAACTCCCACACACCAATTTCAAATGAAATCAAACCATGATCACATATTCATTGGAGCCGCCATGTCTATTTTTTTAATAGTAATTTCCTGATGAATTGTCTTCGGAATTAAATTCACCTGCCGAATTTCAGATCAATCGGACGATTTGGAATGTGTTGAATTCGACTGTTTGAATAACTCAAATTATAATCACGTATCTTCACGTTCCTAACAACTGAGTGAATAAATTGATGATAATTTTCAATAATTGAGAATATTACATACAGAATATTTCAAATTCACATTGCTATAAAAATTAGTTTTTTAACGATTATTTCAATCCACTTTCTAGTTCACATTGTTATATAAATGTGATTTATGTAATGAGTTCCACAGATTTACCATTCGACAAAAAAAATAATTCTGATAGAAAGATAATTTCGTCAGGTGTCAATCCTAACAATGAAACGGTGGCGAGTCTGTCTGAAATTGCTGGTGATGTATCAACATACATGATTTCCTATGTGCATCAACATTGATAATATCTATGGAAGAGATAGACCTACTTTTTTGCGGTATTCTAGAAAGGTCAATCAATACCTACATGATTGCAGGATTACCAACTCTCAACTCAGCGAGTCCTAGCGAATGGGGAGCTGAACTTCGAATACGTGTGCGATACTTCATGATATGTTGAATTCGGGTTGTTGATCGTGTTGAAGAATCGAAATATGAAAAAATGGATTAGCCATAAATTGGACAAAAAACATTTTTTGAAAGAGAAAAATAGTCTATCCAATTAAAAATATCAAACATAGTTTGAAATGAATGTCTGGTAGACTACGAGCAGAAAAGAACTACTTTCCTGGTAAATGCATTCACAGTGTGAATCGTTGCATGGACTACGAACAGATATAATTCAATGTTCTGCGTGGTATTCACCAGGAAAGTAGTTGTTTTCTGCTCGTAGTCTACCAGACATTCTTTTCAAACTCTATTCGATATTTTTAATTGGATAGACTATTTTTCTCTTTCAAAAAATTGTTTTTGTCCAATTTATGGCTAATCCATTTTTTCATTTATTACGCTTAGTCAAGCTCTTAGCCACTTCCAAGTTCTGTAAAACTTGAGAGATTCGTTTCTGTTTCTTTCTTATGCCTCATGATGTCGCCACATTGGGACAGGCGACGCTTCGAGTGGAGATCTTACGGTCTCTACTCGAATAACTACCCTGCACTGATGAGGGCCAATAAGCCCGAAACCGGTCTGTAGGTTGTTAGGCGTGCCTGTCCCGATGTGAATTTGTCACGTCTTAGGAAGAAAGAAACATTTGCGATCTGCATTCACAGTGTGAATCGTTGCATGGACTACGAACAGATATAATTCAATGTTCTGCGTGGTATTTACCAGGAAAGTAGTTGTTTTCTGCTCGTAGTCTACCATACATTCTTTTCAAACTATGTGTGGTATTTTTAATTGGATAGACTATTTTTCTCTTTGAAAAAAAAATCGAAATATATGTCGATGGAGTAAAAAAGTCAGCAGAATACTCGGCTAGGTGGTGACTGTATTTTTCATCATTGGTTTCATTTTCAGATAAATAAGGGAAATATTCTTGCCTCGATACTTCTTGTAGTTGGAATGTTTCTTCTCGGTCTACGAGTTCTTTTTTTCTGGAGGTTCATCCATGAAAAGTTTGTGACAATCTGAAATGTATTGTTTTGTAATTCTGATGTTCCAAAAGCATAATTGATAACTGATTTGATGATCAATACCTAGTTTTTATGACTTATTCCATCGAATCTGATATCAAATATAACATTTATAAGTTCGTACAGTATCTTAATTTTTCGAGACTGGGCATTGAAGTTGAATTTGTAGAGAAATTGTCTGGAATATAATTCTGAAATTTTGTTGGTTCACTGAGTAAACTGAGTTCATCCATGAGTGTTCGGAGTATTGATTACAAAAATTGAAAGAAATCACAGGAAGTAAGTTAGTGAGAGCGTGCTGAAACATGTATATTTTGAGAAATTTCAAACACAGGTTTTATATCATTAAGTTATGTAAGAATATAGGTCGAGAGCACCCTCGGAAAATTCTAAACTTCCAATTTGAAATTTGAATCGAATCAGACCATATAATTAAAAATATCTTACCTCAAATACACCCACATACTAAATTCTAATGAAATCAGTTCATAAACAAACTCGTCCATCTTGGAGCCGCCATCTTGAACTTCTGAATTTTGAACACAAATTCTCCAATTCACACCCCGAAAAACTCCACGAACCAATTTTGGATCGTATCAGATCATAAACACATTACTTGTTCGTCATCTTGGAGCCACCTTTTTTTTATAGAAAATTATTTATATTCGACCAAAATAACCCCCAACATACCAAACTTGAATAGGATCGGACTAAAAATACAAAATAGCCCGCCCATCACGGAGCCGCCATCTTGAATTATGCCAAAACATCAATGATATCCTACCTTGAAGAACCCCCACATACTGATTTTTAATCGAGCCGGATCATAATTACAAAATACGTTTGCCATCTTGAAGCCGCCATCTCGAATCAGTGAATAGAAAAAACATAATAATCTGCTACCTCAAAAATGTCCATATTCAAAATTTTGAAAAAATCGGATCGTTATCACAAAATGCGTTCGACATCTTGAAGTCACTCTTTTATCTTTTTCTCTATAAAGTTATTTTATGAATTTTCACAAAAAAATATGCAATTAAATATTGATGGATCATAATCGTAATTTTGGACCCCAAAAACCCCTGAATATCAGTTTTGAAGCCGATTGGACCATAATCACAAAAGTCGTTCGCCATCTTAAAGCCGTCATCTTGAATTGTTGACTTTTTATATAGAATTCATGATCTACGACCTTAAACATTCCCATACCAAATTTGAATAGATTTGGATCATAATCACGATTTATACGCCATATTCAAGCCGCCATCTTGTTTTCTTTTCAAATGATTCCTTAATGCATTGTATTCAGAGTTATGAACACCTGCCAAATTCAAATTCACTCAGACATCTAAAAGTTGGTAAAACTTCACCTCAAAGATTCATACAGGTGAAGTAAAAATAAAACATCAGGAAAATAATTTTGTTAAAGGGAAGTTCGGTATGTCTCGAATTTGACAAATGAGGGATGGTCAGTCTGAGCCCGTCTAGATTCCATTATATTAAAACATCAAACAGGTGAAGTTGAAATAAACCGTATGAATAATAGGGATGCAGATGATTGATTCCAAAATGGTCTAAGTCAATATGAAAGTGGAGTACCTATTGATGTTGCCTAAAGTACCATACTTTGAAACAATGAGAAATAGTTTGATCGAAACGAATATGAAAGTTTCTCAGTATTTTGACTTTCACCAAGACAATTCGTGGTTTCATATTTTGGGATTTGAAGTTGCCTCATTATGGTTTTCTCTTTATTATTCATAGCATATATACATTTCTTCGTTTTACGATCCATCCTGGAAATAAATATTCAGTCACATAGTATTATTTCATGTATCAAGCTAACTGATCAACGTAACCTTTTTTAATTGAACAATAAACACGATAACTACTACCAAATTTAACTCACAGTCAGTGTTGCCACTTGAAATTGTTCTATTGCTGCAAAATTTGTTTCAAAATCCTTGCAAAATCCTTGCAAAATATTTTTATATCGAAGATTCTGAAGTCGAAATGGAAAAATTTAAGTAATAAAACATCGAAAAATTGTGAAAATACTAGCATAATCTACTGAATTATTATGAACTAGGTTTCTTCATCAAAGACATCTAGTGACGAGAAGCTCAAGCGTACCCATACATCAAATCCTTTTTTAAAGGAGTAAAATATTCAACTGAAAATAAAAAATGTTTTGATAAAAATAGAGCTGAGCAGTAAATCATTTCAGTTATATATACTACAATATCTGGAATTTACATATTTTAAACTTTTGCTCCAATCGAATTAATGCATAATAATATGCATAAAAAAAGTTGACAACTGTCAGTGTCAAGCCATCAGTCAATGAGAGAAAATCATAGGAGAAAATGAACATGGAACCACAGAAATGTAATGGATAATGTGCATAGAACACATCTCAAAACTTCAAAACAATCACAAAACGAAGAAATGCATTTTTGATTCGACAATTTCGACCAATATCATGAACAAATTCGCATCGCTAGGCCTTTCTCAAAATACTTGCAAAATCCTGGCAATACATCATTTGCTGCCCGAATGCTGCAAAGCGTTGAATTTACTTGCAAATGCAAGTAATTACTTGCAAAACGGCAGCACTGCTCACAGTACGATGTTGCGCAGACTGATAGTCATTCGAGCTTCAATTGCGACGCACGTGATGATTCGGAAAGAGGCAACTGACCATCTGCGCATAATGCGTAGTGAAATAAGGCAACATTGTGCGGTCCTCACTTTATACGGTTCATAATAATATACATGGTAAAAAGACCTCACTTTGGTAGAAGCATATATAAAAATAAACGGACCCCACTTTGATATTGTGGCGGACGGTCCTCATATCGTTCAGATATACGCGAAAAAATCAACTCTGAAATAATCAACATTCTACGTGTATACTCGAGGTTTTTATGTTTCCTTGCTTCATAAGAGGACAGAAAAAGTGAAATCAAGTGCTTAGCTCAACTCCTTCTGGTGGTCCTCACAACGTGCATCCGACGGTGTGTCCTCAGTTTGATAGCTGGCCGTATATATATATAAACATCACCACGATATAATCGAATACAACTCAGTTACAATTATCGTTCCCTCTAATCATCCAACGTTATGTTCGATTCAGACGCTCGTATGTGTTACGAAAGAACCGTCACATGGTAGGTGTAACTAAATATACAGCATAACGATATAATCGGAGACAACCCAGATACAATGATTGTTCAATCTATCCATTCAACCTTATGTTCGATTCGGTTGCTCGTATGTATAACGGAAGAACAGTTATATGGTTAGACATAATATGTAATAATCATCACGAAATAATCGAATACAACCCAGATACGATGATTGTTCAGTCTATCCATTCACCCTTCTCTACGATTCAGTCGCTCGTATTTGTAACGAAAGAACCGTTACATGGTAGGCTAAATTAAATATACAGCATAACGATATATTCAGATACAACCCAGATACAATGATTGTTCAATCTATCCATTCAACCTTATGTTCGATTCGGTTGCTCGTATGTATAACGGAAGAACTGTTACCTGGTTAGACATACAATATGATAATCATCACGATATAATTAAATACAACCCAGATACGATGATTGTTCAGTCTATCCATTCAACCTTCTGTTCAGTTCAGTCGCTCTTATGTATAACTGGATAACAGTTTCCTGGTGAGTATAACTATATAAACATCATCAAGATATAATCGAATACAACCCCAGATACGATTATTGTTTAGTCTATCCATTCAACATTAAGTTCAATTCAGTCGCTCGTATGTATAACGGAAGAACAGAGACCTGGTGAGAATAACTATATAAACATAATCGAATGGAACCCAGATAAGATGATTGTTCAATCTATCTATTTAACCTTCTGCTCGATTCGGTCGCTTGTATGTAAAACGGAAGAACAGTTATCTGGTGAGTATTTCTATAAACATCATCACGATATCATCGAATACAACTCAGATACAATTATCGTTTCGTCCAACCATTCAACCTTCTGTTCGATTCAGTCGCTAGTATGTGTAACGGAAGTACCGTCACCTGGTAAGTATCACTTTATATACAGTATTGCGATATAATCGGATACCAACCAGATACATTGATTGTTCAGTCATTCCATTCAACTTTCTGTTAGTTTTGGTCGCTCGTATGTAAAACGGGAATACCGTCACCTAATGTGTATAACTATATACACAGCATAACATCATAATCGAATACAACCCAGATACTATCCATTCAACCTTCTGTTCGATTGGGTCGCTCGTACTTATAACGCAAGAACAGTCACCTGGTGAGTATTACTATATAAACATTACCACGATATAATCGAATACAACTCAGTTACAATTATCGTTCCGTCTAACCATCCAACCTTATGTTCGATTCAGACGCTCGTATGTGTAATGAAAGAACCGTTACATGGTAGGTGTATCTTTTTATACAGCATAACGATATATTCGGAGACAACCCAGATACAATGATTGTTCAATCTATCCATTCAACCTTATGTTCGATTCGGTTGCTCGTATGTATAACGGAAGAACAGTTACCTGGTTAGACATAATATATAATAATCATCACGAAATAATCGAATACAACCCAGATACGATGATTATTCAGTCTATCCATACAACCTTCTGTTCAGTTCAGTTGCTCTTATGTATAACTGGAAAACAGTTACCTGGTGAGTATAACTATATAAACATCATCACGATATAATCGAATACAACCCCAGACACGATCATTGTTTAGTCTATCCATTCAACCTTCTGTTCGATTTGGTTGCTCGTATGTATAACGGAAGAACAGTTACTTGGTGAGTATAACTATATGAACATAATCGAATACAACTCAAATACGATGATTGTTCAATCTATCCATTCAACCTTATGTTCGATTTGGTTGCTCGTATGTATAACGGAAGAACAGGTACCTGGTGAGTATAACTATATAAACATAATCGAATACAACTCAGATACGATGATTGTTCAATCTATCCATTTAACCTTCTGCTCGATTCGATCGCTTGTATGTAAAACGGAAGGACAGTTACCTGGTGAGTATTGCTATATAAACATCATCACGATATCATCGAATACAACTCAGATACAATTATCGTTTCGTCTAACCATTCAACATTCTGTTCGATTCAGTCGCTATGTTCGATTTGGTTGCTCGTATGTATAACGGAAGAACTGTTACCTGGTTAGACATACTATATGATAATAATCACGATATAATCAAATACAACCCAGATACGATGATTGTTCAGTCTATCCATTCAACCTTCTGTTCAGTTCAGTCGCTCTTATGTATAACTGGAAAACAGTTTCCTGGTGAGTATAACTATATAAACCTAATCGAATACAACCCAGATACGATGATTGTTCAATCTATACTAAATTCAAACTTCTGTTCGATTCGGTCGCTTGTATGTAAAACGAAAGAACAGTTACCTGGTGAGTATTGCTTAATAAACATCATCACGATATCATCGAATACAACTCAGATACAATTATCGTTTCGTCTAACCATTCAACCTTCTGTTCGATTCAGTCGCTAGTATGTGTAACGAAAGTACCGTCACCTGGTAAGTATCACTATATATACAGTTTTGCGATATAATCGGATACCACCCAGATACATTGATTGTTCAGTCTATCCTTTCAACTTTCTGTTCGTTTCGGTCGCTCGTATGTAAAACGGGAATACCGTCACCTAATGTGTATAACTATATACACAGTATAACATCATAATCGAATATAACCCAGATACTATCCATTCAACCTTCTGTTCGATTCGGTTGCTCGTATGTATAACGAAAGAACAGTTACCTGGTGAGTATAACTATATAAACATAATCGAATACAACCCAGAAACGATGATTGTTCAATTGATACTGAATTCAACCTTCTGCTCGATTCGGTCGCTTGTATGTAAAACGGAAGAACAGTTACCTGGTGAGTATTGCTATATAAACATCATCACGATATCATCGAATACAACTCAGATACAATTATCATTTCGTCTAACCATTTAACCTTTTGTTCGATTTAGTCGCTAGTATGTGTAACGGAAGTACCGTCACCTGGTAAGTATCACTATATATACATTATTGCGATATAATCGGATACCAACCATATACATTGATTGTTCAGTCTATCCATTCAACTTTCTGTTCGTTTCGGTCGCTCGTATGTAAAACGGGAATACCGTCACCTAATGGGTATAACTATATACACAGCATAACATCAAAATCGAATATAACCCAGATACTATCCATTCAACCTTCTGTTCGATTCGAAAGCTCGTATGTATAACGAAAGAACAGGAACCTGGTGAGTATTTCTATATCAACGTCATCACGATATAATCGAATACAACTCAGATACAATGATCATTCCGTCTATCCATCCAACCTTCTGTTCGATTGGGTCGCTCGTACGTATAACGAAAGAACAGTCACCTGGTGAGTATTACTATATAAACATTACCACGATATAATCGAATACAACTCAGTTACAATTATCGTTCCGTATAACCATCCAACCTTATGCTCGATTCAGACGCTCGTATGTGTAACGAAAGAACCGTTACATGATAGGTGTATCTAAATATACAGCATAACGATATAATCGAAGACAACCCAGATACAATGATTGTTCAATCTATTCATTCAACCTTATGTTCGATTCGGTTGCTCGTATGTATAACGGAAGAACAGTTACCTGGTTAGACATAATATATATTAATCATCACGAAATAATCGAATACAAACCAGATACGATGATTGTTCAGTCTATCCATACAACCTTCTGTTCAGTTCAGTCGCTCCTATGTATAACAGGAAAACAGTTACCTGGTGAGTATAACTATATAAACATCATCACGATATAATCGAATACAACCCCAGATACGATCATTGTTTAGTCTATCCATTCAACCTTTTGTTCAATTCAGTCGCTCGTATGTATAACGGAAGAACAGTTAGTTGGTGAGTATAACTATATAAACATAATCGAATACAACTCAGATACGATGATTGTTCAATCTACCCATTCAACCTTATGTTCGATTTGGTTGCTCGTATGTATAACGGAAGAACAGGTACATGGTGAGTATAACTATATAAACATAATCGAATACAACTCAGATACGATGATTGTTCAATCTATCCATTTAACCTCCTGCTCGATTCGATCGCTTGTATGTAAAACGGTAGGACAGTTACCTGGTGAGTATTGCTATATAAACATCATCACGATATCATCGAATACAACTCAGATACAATTATCGTTTCGTCTTTCCATTCAACATTCTGTTCGATTCAGTCGCTAGTATGTTTAACGGAAGTATCGTCACCTGGTAAGTATCACTATATATACAGAATTGCGATATAATCAGATACCACCCAGATACATTGATTGTTCAGTCTATCCATTCAACTTTCTGTTCGTTTCGGTCGCTCGTATGTAAAACGGGAATACCGTCACCTAGTGTGTATAACTATATACACAGCATAACATCATATTCGAATACAACCCAGATACTATCCATTAAACCTCCTGTTCGATTCGGTTGATCGTATGTATAACGAAAGAACAGTAACCTGGTGAGTATTTCTATATGAACGTCATCACGATATAATCGAATACAACTCAGATACAATTATCATTCCGTCTAACCATCCAACCTTATGTTCGATTCAGACGCTCGTATGTATAACGAAAGAACCGTTACATGGTAGGTGTAACTAAATATACAGAATAACGATATAATCGGAGACAACCCAGATACAATGATTGTTCAATCTATCCATCCAACCTCATGTTCGATTCGGTTGCTCGTATGTTTAACGGAAGAACAGTTACCTGGTTAGACATAATATATAATAATCATCACGAAATAATCGAATACAACCCAGATACGATGATTGTTCAGTCTATCCATTCACCCTTTTCTACGATTCAGTCGCTCGTATGTGTAACGAAAGAACCGTTACATGGTAGGCTAAACTGAATACACAGCATAACGATATATTCGGATACAACCGAGATACAATGATTGTTCAATCCATCCATTCAACCTTATGTTCGATTCGGTTGCTCGTTTGTATAACGAAAGAACTGTTACCTGGTTTGACATACCATATGATAATCATCACGATATAATCGAATACAACCCAGATACGATGATTGTTCAGTCTATCCATTCAACCTTCTGTTCAATTCAGTCGCTCGTATGTATAACGAAAGAACAGTTATCTGGTGAGAATAACTATATAAACATTATCGAATACAACCCAGATACGATGAATTTTCAATCTATCCATTTAACCTTCTGCTCGATTCGGTCGCTTGTATGTAAAACAGAAGAACAGTTACCTGGTGAGTATTGCTATATAAACATCATCACCATATCATCGAATACAACTCAGATACAATTATCGTTTCGTCCAACCATTTAACCTTCTGTTCGATTCAGTCGCTGGTATGTGTAAAGGAAGTACCGTCACCTGGTAAGTATCACTATATATACAGTATTGCGATATAATCGGATACCACCCAGATACATTGATTGTTCAGTCTATCCATTCAACTTTCTGTTCGTTTCGGTTGCTCGTATGTATTATGGAAGAACAGTTACCTGGTTGGACATAATATAATTATGATAATCATCACGAAATAATCGAAGACAACCCAGATACGAAGATTGTTCAGTCTATCCATTCAACCTTCTGTTCAGTTCAGTCGCTCTTATATATAACTGGAGAACAGTTACCTGGTGAGTATAACTATATAAACATCATCACGATATAATCGAATGAAACCTCAGATACGATCATTGTTTAGTCTATCCATTCAACCTTATGTTCGATTCGGTTGCTCGTATGTATAACGGAAGAACAGGTACCTGGTGAGTATAACAATATAAACATAATCGAATACAACTCAGATACGATTATTGTTCAATCTATCCATTTAACCTTAAGCTCGATTCGGTCGCTTGTATGTAAAACGGAAGGACAGTTACTTGGTGAGTATTGCTATATAAACATCATCACGATATCATCGAATACAACTCAGATACAATCATCATTTCGTCTAACCATTTAACCTTCTGTTCGATTCAGTAGCTAGTATGTATAACGGAAGAACAGTTACCTGGTGAGTATTACTATATAAACATATACGAATACAACCCAGATACGATGATTGTTCAATTTATCCATTTAACCTTCTGCTCAATTTGGTCGCTTATATGTAAAACAGAAGAACAGTTACCCGGTGAGTATTGCTATATAAACATCATTACGATATCATCGAATACAACTCAGATACAATTATCGTTTCGTCTAACCATTCAACATTCTGTTCGATTCAGTCGCTAGAATGTGTAACGGAAGTACCGTCACCTGGTAAGTATCACTATATATACAGTATTGCGATATAATCGGATACCACCCAGATACATTGATTGTTCAGTCTATCCATTCATTTCTCTGTTCGTTTGTAAAACGCTCGTTTGTAAAACGGGAATACCGTCACCTAATGTGTATAACTATATACACTGCATAACATCATAATCGAATACAACCCAGATACTATCCATTCAATTTTCTGTTCGATTCGGTTGCTCGTATGTATAACGAAAGAACAGTAACCTGGTGAGTAATTCTATATGAACGTCATCACGATATAATCGAAAACAACTCAGATACAATGATCATTCCGTCTATCCATCCAACCTTCTGTTCGATTGGGTCGCTCGTATGTATAACGCAAGAACAGTCACCTGGTGAGTATTACTATATAAACATCACCACGATATAATCGAATACAACTCAGTTACAATTATCGTTCCGTCTAATCATCCAACGTTATGTTCGATTCAGACGCTCGTATGTGTTACGAAAGAACCGTTAGACGAAACGATAATTGTATCTGAGTTGTATTCGATGATATCGTGATGATGTTTATATAGCAATACTCACCAGGTAACTGTCCTTCAGTTTTACATACAAGTGACCGAATCGAGCAGAAGGTTAAATGGATAGATTGAACAATCATCGTATCTGAGTTGTATTCGATTATGTTTATATAGTTATACTCACCAGGTACCTGTTCTTCCGTTATACATACGAGCAACCGAATCGAACATAAGGTTGAATGGATAGATTGAACAATCATCGTATCTGAGTTGTATTCGATTATGTTTATATAGTTATACTCACCAAGTAAATGTACTTCCGTTATACATACGAGCGACTGAATTGAACAGAAGGTTGAATGGATAGACTAAACAATGATCGTATCTGGGGTTGTATTCGATTATATCGTGATGATGTTTATATAGTTATACTCACCAGGTAACTATTCTCCAGTTATACATAAGAGCGACTGAACTGAACAGAAGGTTGAATGGATAGACTGAATAATCATCGTATCTGGGTTGTATTCGATTATTTCGTGATGATTATTATATATTATGTCTAACCAGGTAACTGTTCTTCCGTTATACATACGAGCAACCGAATCAAACATAAGGTTGGATGGATAGATTGAAAAATCATTGTATCTGGGTTGTCTCTGATTATATCGTTATGCTGTATAATTAGATACACCTACCATGTAACGGTTCTTTCGTTACACATACGAGCGTCTGAATCGAACATAAGGTTGGATGGTTAGAGATAATTGTAACTGAGTTGTATTCGATTATATCGTGGTAATGTTTATATAGTAATACTCACCAGGTGACTGTTCTTGCGTTATACGTACGAGCGACCCAATCGAACAGAAGGTTGGATGGATAGACGGAATGATCATTGTATCTGAGTTGTATTCGATTATATCGTGATGAAGTTCATATAGAAATACTCACCAGGTTACTGTTCTTTCGTTATACATACGAGCAACCGAATCGAACAGAAGGTTGAATGAATGGTATCTGGGTTGTATTCGATTATGATGTTATGCTGTGTATATAGTTATACACACTAGGTGACGATTTTTCCGTTTTACATACGAGCGACCGAAACGAACAGAAAGTTGAATGGATAGACTGAACAATCAATGTATCTGGTTGGTATCCGATTATATCGCAATACTGTATATATAGTGATACTTACCAGGTGACGGTACTTCCGTTACACATACTAGCGACTGAATCGAACAGAATGTTAAATGGTCAGACGAAGCGATAATTGTATCTGAGTTGTATTCGATGATATCGTGATGATGTTTATATAGCAATATTCACCAGGTAACTGTTCTTTCGTTTTACATAAAAGCGACCGAATCGAGCAGAAGGTTAAATGGATAGATTGAAAATTCATCGTATCTGGATTGTATTCGATTAGGTTTATATAGTTATACTCACCAGGTAACTGTTCTTCCGATATACATACGAGCGACTGAATTGAACAGAAGGTTGAATGGATAGACTAAATAATGATCGTATCTGAGGTTGTATTCGATTATATCGTGATGATGTTTATATAGTTATACTCAACAGGTAACTGTTCTCCAGTTATACATTAAAGCGACTGAATCGAGCAGAAGGTTGAATTCAGTATTGATTGAACAATAATCGTATCTGGGTTGTATTCGATTATGTTTATAAAGTTATACTCACCAGGTAACTGTTCTTCCGTTATACATACGAGCAATCGAATCGAACAGAAGGTTGAATGGATAGTATCTGGGTTGTATTCGATTATGATGTTATGCTGTGTATATAGTTATACACATTAGGTGACGGTATTCCCGTTTTACATACGAGCGACCGAAACGAACAGAAAGTTGAATGGATAGACTGAACAATCAATGTATCTGGGTGGTATCCGATTATATCGCAATACTGTATATAAAGTGATACTTACCAGGTGACGGTACTTCCGTTACACATACTAGCAACTGAATCGAACAGAAGGTTAAATGGTTAGACGAAACGATAATTGTATCTGAGTTGAATTCGATGATATCGTGATGATGTTCAAAGCAATACTCACCAGGTAACTGTTCTTCCGTTTTACATACAAGCGACCGAATCGAGCAGAAGGTTAAATAGATAGATTGAACAATCATCGTATCTGGGTTGTATTCGATTATGTTTATATAGTTATACTCACCAGGTAACTGTTCTTCCGTTATACATACGAGCGACTGAATTGAACAGAGGGTTGAATGGATAGACTAAACAATGATCGTATATGGGGTTGTATTCGATGATATCGTGATGATGTTTATATAGTTATACTCACCATGTAACTGTTCTCCAGTTATACATAAGAGCGACTGAACTGAACAGAAGGTTGAATGGATAGACTGAATAATCATCGTATCTGGGTTGTATTCGATTATTTCGTGATGATTATTATATATTATGTCTAACCAGGTAACTGTTCTTCCGTTATACATATGAGCAACCGAATCAAACATAAGGTTGGATGGATAGATTGAAAAATCATTGTATCTGGGTTGTCTCTGATTATATCGTTATGCTGTATAATTAGATACACCTACCATGTAACGGTTCTTTCGTTACACATACGAGCGTCTGAATCCACCAGGTGACTGTTCTTGCGTTATACGTACGAGCGACCCAATCGAACAGAAGGTTGGATGGATAGACGGAATGATCATTGTATCTGAGTTGTATTCGATTATATCGTGATGAAGTTCATATAGAAATACTCACCAGGTTACTGTTCTTTCGTTATACATACGAGCAACCGAATCGAACAGAAGGTTGAATGAATGGTAACTGGGTTGTATTCGATTATGATGTTATGCTGTGTATATAGTTATACACACTAGGTGACGGTATTTTCGTTTTACATACGAGCGACCGAAACGAACAGAAAGTTGAATGGATAGACTGAACAATCAATGTATCTGGTTGGTATCCGATTATATCGCAATACTGTATATATAGTGATACTTACCAGGTGACGGTACTTCCGTTACACATACTAGCGACTGAATCGAACAGAATGTTAAATGGTTAGACGAAGCGATAATTGTATCTGAGTTGTATTCGATGATATCGTGATGATGTTTATATAGCAATATTCACCAGGTAACTGTTCTTCCGTTTTACATAAAAGCGACCGAATCGAGCAGAAGGTTGAATGGATAGATTTAAAATTCATCGTATCTGGGTTGTATTCGATTAGGTTTATATAGTTATACTCACCAGGTAACTGTTCTTCCGATATACATACGAGCGACTGAATTGAACAGAAGGTTGAATGGATAGACTAAATAATGATCGTATCTGAGGTTGTATTCGATTATATCGTGATGATGTTTATATAGTTATACTCAACAGGTAACTGTTCTCCAGTTATACATTAAAGCGACTGAATCGAGCAGAAGGTTGAATTCAGTATTAATTGAACAATAATCGTATCTGGGTTGTATTCGATTATGTTTATGAAGTTATACTCACCAGGTAACTGTTCTTCCGTTATACATACGAGCAATCGAATCGAACAGAAGGTTGAATGGATAGTATCTGGGTTGTATTCGATTATGATATTATGCTGTGTATATAGTTATACACATTAGGTGACGGTTTTCCCGTTTTACATACGAGCGACCGAAACGAACAGAAAGTTGAATGGATAGACTGAACAATCAATGTATCTGGGTGGTATCCGATTATATCGCAATACTGTATATATAGTGATACTTACCAGGTGACGATACTTCCGTTACACATACTAGCGACTGAATCGAACAGAATGTTGAATGGTTAGACGAAACGATAATTGTATCTGAGTTGTATTCGATGATATCGTGATGATGTTTATATAGCAATACTCACCAGGTAACTGTTCTTCCGATTTACATACAAGCGACCGAATCGAGCAGAAGGTTGAATTCAGTATAGATTGAACAATCATCGTATCTGGGTCGTATTCGATTATGTTTATATAGTTATACTCACCAGGTAACTGTTCTTCCGTTATACATACGAGCGACTGAATTGAATGGAAGGTTGAATGGATAGTATATGGGTAGTATTCGATTATGATGTTATGCTGTGTATATAGTTATACACACTAGGAGACGGTATTCCCGTTTTACATACGAGCGACCGAAACGAAAAGAAAGTTGAATGGATAGACTGAACAATCAATGTATCTGGGTGGTATCCGATTATATTGCAATACTGTATATATAGTGATACTCACCAGGTGATGATACTTCCGTTACACATACTAGCGACTGAATCGAACAGAATGTTGAATGGTTAGACGAAACGATAATTGTATCTGAGTTGTATTCGATGATATCGTGATGATGTTAATATAGCAATACTCACCAGGTAACTGTCTTTCCGTTTTACATACAAGCGACCGAATCGAGCAGAAGGTTGAATTCAGTATAGAATGAACAATCAGCGTATCTGGGTTGTATTCGATTATGTTTATATAGTTATACTCACCAGGTAACTGTTCTTCCGTTATACAT
Source organism: Chrysomela aeneicollis (assembly GCA_029955515.1). Lineage (NCBI taxonomy): Eukaryota > Metazoa > Arthropoda > Insecta > Coleoptera > Chrysomelidae > Chrysomela > Chrysomela aeneicollis. The sequence continues at coordinate 1,070,182 of JARUHQ010000005.1, read as the reverse complement.
ACGAGCGACTGAATTGAACTGAAGGTTGAATGGATAGACTGAACAATGATCGTATCTGGGGTTGTATTCGATTATATCGTGATGATGTTCATATAGTTATACTCACCAGGTAACTGTTCTCCAGTTATACATAAGAGCGACTGAACTGAACAGAAGGTTGAATGGATAGACTGAACAATCATCGTATCTGGGTTGTATTCGATTATTTCGTGATGATTATTATATATTATGTCTAACCAGGTAACTGTTCTTTCGTTATACATACTAGCAACCGAATCGATCATAAGGTTGAATGGATAGATTGAACAATCATTGTATCTGGGTTGTCTCCGATTATATCGTTATGTTGTATATTTAACTACACCTACCATGTAACGGTTCTTTCGTTACACATACGAGCGTCTGAATCGAACATAAGGTTGGATGGTTAGACGGAACGATAATTGTAACTAAGTTGTATTCGATTATATCGTGATGACGTTCATATAGAAATACTCACCAGGTTACTGTTCTTTCGTTATACATACGAGCAACCGAATCGAACAGAAGGTTGAATGGATAGTATCTGGGTTGTATTCGATTATGATGTTATGCTGTGTATATAGTTATACACATAAGGTGACGGTATTCCCGTTTCACATACGAGCGACCGAAACGAACAGAAAGTTGAATGGATAGACTGAACAATCAATGTATCTGGGTGGTATCCGATTATATCGCAATACTGTATATATAGTGATACTCACCAGGTGACGGTACTTCCGTTACACATACTAGCGACTGAATCGAACAGAAGGTTAAATGGTTAGACGAAACGATAATTAAATCTGAGTTGTATTCGATGATATCGTGATGATGTTTATATAGCAATACTCACCAGGTAACTGTTTTTCCGTTTTACATACAAGCGACCGAATCGAGCAGAAGGTTGAATTCAGTATAGATTGAACAATCCTCGTATCTGGGTTGTATTCGATTATGTTTATATAGTTATACTCACCAGGTAACTGTTCTTCCGTTATACATACAAGCGACTGAATTGAACAGGAGGTTGAATGGATAGTATATGGGTTGTATTCGATTATGATGTTATGCTGTGTATATAGTTATACACACTTGGAGACGGTATTCCCGTTTTACATACGAGCGACCGAAACGAAAAGAAAGTTGAATGTTGTATTCGATTATGATGTTATGCTGTGTATATAGTTATACACATAAGGTGACGGTATTCCCGTTTCACATACGAGCGACCGAAACGAACAGAAAGTTGAATGGATAGACTGAACAATCAATGTATCTGGGTGGTATCCGATTATATCGCAATACTGTATATATAGTGATACTTAACAGGTGACGATACTTCCGTTACACATACTAGCGACTGAATCGAACAGAATGTTGAATGGTTAGACGAAACGATAATTGTATCTGAGTTGTATTCGATGATATCGTGATGATGTATATATAGCAATACTCACCAGGTAACTGTCCTTCCGTTTTACATACAAGCAGAAGGTTAAATGGATAGATTGAACAATCATCGTATCTGAGTTGTATTCGATTATGTTAATATAGATATACTCACCAGGTACCTGTTCTTCCGATATACATACGAGCAACCAATTCTATATATATAGAAGGTTAAATGGTTAGACGAAACGATAACTGTATCTGAGTTGTATTCGATGATATCGTGATGATGTTTATATAGCAATACTCACCAGGTAACTGTCCTTCCGTTTTACATACAAGCGACCGAATCGAGCAGAAGGTATAATGGATAGATTGAACAATCATCGTATCTGAGTTGTATTCGATTATGTTTATATAGATATACTCACCAGGTACCTATTCTTCCGATATACATACGAGCAACCGAATCGAACATAAGGTTGAATGGATAGATTGAACAATCATCGTATCTGAGTTGTATTCGATTATGTTTATATAGTTATACTCACTAGGTAACTGTTCTTCCGTTATACATACGAGCGACTGAATTGAACTGAAGGTTGAATGGATAGACTAAACAATGATCGTATCTGGGGTTGTATTCGATTATATCGTGATGATGTTCATATAGTTATACTCACCAGGTAACTGTTCTCCAGTTATACATAAGAGCGACTGAACTGAACAGAAGGTTGAATGGATAGACTGAACAATCATCGTATCTGGGTTGTATTCGATTATTTCGTGATGATTATTATAAGTTATGTCTAACCAGGTAACTGTTCTTTCGTTATACATACTAGCAACCGAATCGAACATAAGGTTGAATGGATAGATTGAACAATCATTGTATCTGGGTTGTCTCCGATTATATCGTTATGTTGTATATTTAACTACACCTACCATGTAACGGTTCTTTCGTTACACATACGAGCGTCTGAATCGAACATAAGGTTGGATGGTTAGACGGAACGATAATTGTAACTAAGTTGTATTCGATTATATCGTGATGACGTTCATATAGAAATACTCACCAGGTTACTGTTCTTTCGTTATACATACGAGCAACCGAATCGAACAGAAGGTTGAATGGATAGTATCTGGGTTGTATTCGATTATGATGTTATGCTGTGTATATAGTTATACACATAAGGTGACGGTATTCCCGTTTCACATACGAGCGACCGAAACGAACAGAAAGTTGAATGGATAGACTGAACAATCAATGTATCTGGGTGGTATCCGATTATATCGCAATACTGTATATATAGTGATACTCATCAGGTGACGGTACTTCCGTTACACATACTAGCGACTGAATCGAACAGAAGGTTAAATGGTTAGACGAAACGATAATTAAATCTGAGTTGTATTCGATGATATCGTGATGATGTTTATATAGCAATACTCACCAGGTAACTGTTCTTCCGTTTTACATACAAGCGACCGAATCGAGCAGAAGGTTGAATTCAGTATAGATTGAACAATCCTCGTATCTGGGTTGTATTCGATTATGTTTATATAGTTATACTCACCAGGTAACTGTTCTTCCGTTATACATACAAGCGACTGAATTGAACAGGAGGTTGAATGGATAGTATATGGGTTGTATTCGATTATGATGTTATGCTGTGTATATAGTTATACACACTTGGAGACGGTATTCCCGTTTTACATACGAGCGACCGAAACGAAAAGAAAGTTGAATGGATAGACTGAACAATCAATGTATCTGGGTGGTATCCGATTATATCGCAATACTGTATATATAGTGATACTTACCAGGTGACGATACTTCCGTTACAAATACTAGCGACTGAATCGAACAGAATGTTGAATGATTAGACGAAACGATAATTGTATCTGAGTTGTATTCGATGATATCGTGATGATGTTTATATAGAAATACTCACCAGGTAACTGTCCTTCCGTTTTACATACAAGCAACCGAATCGAGCAGAAGGTTAAATGGATAGATTGAACAATCATCGTATCTGAGTTGTATTCGATTATGTTTATATAGATATACTCACCAGGTACCTGTTCTTCCGATATACATACGAGCAACCGAATCGAACATAAGGTTGAATGGATATATTGAACAATCATCGTATCTGAGTTGTATTCGATTATGTTTATATAGTTATACTCACCAGGTAACTGTTCTTCCGTTATACATACGAGCGACTGAATTGAACTGAAGGTTAAATGGATAGACTAAACAATGATCGTATCTGGGAATGTATTCGATTATATCGTGATGATGTTCATATAGTTATACTCACCAGGTAACTGTTCTCCAGTTATACATAAGAGCGACTGGAACTGAACAGAAGGTTGAATGGAAAGACTGAACAATCTTCGTATCTGGGTTGTATTCGATTATTTCGTGATGATTATTATATATTATGTCTAACCAGGTAACTGTTCTTTCGTTATACATACTAGCAACCGAATCGAACATAAGGTTGAATGGATAGATTGAACAATCATTGTATCTGGGTTGTCTCCGATTATATCGTTATGTTGTATATTTAACTACAAAAACCATGTAACGGTTCTTTCGTTACACATACGAGCGTCTGAATCGAACATAAGGTTGGATGGTTAGACGGAACGATAATTGTAACTAAGTTGTATTCGATTATATCGTGATGACGTTCATATAGAAATACTCACCAGGTTACTGTTCTTTCTTTATACATTCGAGCAACCGAATCGAACAGAAGGTTGGATGGATAGTATCTGGGTTGTATTCGATTATGATGTTATGCTGTGTATATAGTTATACACACTAGGAGACGGTATTCCCGTTTTACATACGAGCGACCGAAACGAAAAGAAAGTTGAATGGATAGACTGAACAATCAATGTATCTGGGTGGTATCCGATTATATCGCAATACTGTATATATAGTGATGCTTACCAGGTGACGATACTTCCGTTACACATACTAGCGACCGAATCGAACAGAATGTTGAATGGTTAGACGAAACGATAATTGTATCTGAGTTGTATTCGATGATATCGTGATGATGTTTATATAGCAATACTCACCAGGTAACTGTCCTTCCGTTTTACATACAAGCGACCGAATCGAGCAGAAGGTTAAATGGATAGATTGAACAATCATCGTATCTGAGTTGTATTCGATTATGTTTATATAGATATACTCACCAGGTACCTGTTCTTCCGATATACATACGAGCAACCGAATCGAACATAAGGTTGAATGGATAGATTGAACAATCATCGTATCTGAGTTGTATTCGATTATGTTTATATAGTAATACTCACCAGGTAACTGTTCTTCCGTTATACATACGAGCGACTGAATTGAACTGAAGGTTGAATGGATAGACTGAACAATCATCGTATCTGGGTTGTATTCGATTATTTCGTGATGATTATTATATATTATGTCTAACCAGGTAACTGTTCTTTCGTTATACATACTATCAACCGAATCGAACATAAGGTTGAATGGATAGATTGAACAATCATTGTATCTGGGTTGTCTCCGATTATATCGTTATGTTGTATATTTAACTACACCTACCATGTAACGGTTCTTTCGTTACACATACGAGCGTCTGAATCGAACATAAGGTTGGATGGTTAGACGGAACGATAATTGTAACTAAGTTGTATTCGATTATATCGTGATGACGTTCATATAGAAATACTCACCAGGTTACTGTTCTTTCGTTATACATACAAGCAACCGAATCGAACAGAAGGTTGAATGGATAGTATCTGGGTTGTATTCGATTATGATGTTATGCTGTGTATATAGTTATACACATAAGGTGACGGTATTCCCGTTTCACATACGAGCGACCGAAACGAACAGAAAGTTGAATGGATAGACTGAACAATCAATGTATCTGAGTGGTATCCGATTATATCGCAATACTGTATATATAGTGATACTTACCAGGTGACGGTACTTCCGTTACACATACTAGCTACTGAATCGAACAAAAGGTTAAATGGTTAGACGGAACGATAATTGTATCTGAGTTGTATTCGATGATATCGTGATGATGTTTATATAGCAATACTCACCAGGTAACTGTTCTTCCGTTTTACATACAAGCGACCGAATCGAGCAGAAGGTTAAATGGATAGATTGAACAATCATCGTATCTGAGTTGTATTCGATTATGTTTATATAGATATACTCACCAGGTACCTGTTCTTCCGATATACATACGAGCAACCGAATCGAACATAAGGTTGAATGGATAGATTGAACAATCATCGTATCTGAGTTGTATTCGATTATGTTTATATAGTAATACTCACCAGGTAACTGTTCTTCCGTTATACATACGAGCGACTGAATTGAACTGAAGGTTGAATGGATAGACTGAACAATCATCGTATCTGGGTTGTATTCGATTATTTCGTGATGATTATTATATATTATGTCTAACCAGGTAACTGTTCTTTCGTTATACATACTATCAACCGAATCGAACATAAGGTTGAATGGATAGATTGAACAATCATTGTATCTGGGTTGTCTCCGATTATATCGTTATGTTGTATATTTAACTACACCTACCATGTAACGGTTCTTTCGTTACACATACGAGCGTCTGAATCGAACATAAGGTTGGATGGTTAGACGGAACGATAATTGTAACTAAGTTGTATTCGATTATATCGTGATGACGTTCATATAGAAATACTCACCAGGTTACTGTTCTTTCGTTATACATACAAGCAACCGAATCGAACAGAAGGTTGAATGGATAGTATCTGGGTTGTATTCGATTATGATGTTATGCTGTGTATATAGTTATACACATAAGGTGACGGTATTCCCGTTTCACATACGAGCGACCGAAACGAACAGAAAGTTGAATGGATAGACTGAACAATCAATGTATCTGAGTGGTATCCGATTATATCGCAATACTGTATATATAGTGATACTTACCAGGTGACGGTACTTCCGTTACACATACTAGCGACTGAATCGAACAAAAGGTTAAATGGTTAGACGGAACGATAATTGTATCTGAGTTGTATTCGATGATATCGTGATGATGTTTATATAGCAATACTCACCAGGTAACTGTTCTTCCGTTTTACATACAAGCGACCGAATCGAGCAGAAAGTTGAATTCAGTATAGATTGAACAATCATCGTATCTGGGTTGTATTCGATTATGTTTATATAGTTATACTCACCAGGTAACTGTTCTTCCGTTAAACATACGAGCGACTGAATTGAACAGAAGGTTGAATGGATAGTATATAGGTTGTATTCGATTATGATGTTATGCTGTGTATATAGTTATACACACTAGGAGACGGTATTCCCGTTTTACATACGAGCGACCGAAACGAAAAGAAAGTTGAATGGATAGACTGAACAATCAATGTATCTGGGTGGTATCCGATTATATCGCAATACTGTATATTCAGTGATACTTACCAGGTGACGATACTTCCGTTACACATACTAGCGACTGAATCGAACAGAATGTTGAATGGTTAGACGAAACGATAATTGTATCTGTTGTATTCGATGATATCGTGATGATGTTTATATAGCAATACTCACCAGGTAACTGTCCTTCCGTTTTACATACAAGCGACCGAATCGAGCAGAAGGTTAAATGGATAGATTGAACAATCATCGTATCTGAGTTGTATTCGATTATGTTTATATAGATATACTCACCAGGTACCTGTTCTTCCGATATACATACGAGCAACCGAATCGAACATAAGGTTGAATGGATAGATTGAACAATCATCGTATCTGAGTTGTATTTGATTATGTTTATATAGTTATACTCACCAGGTAACTGTTCTTCCGTTATACATACGAGCGACTGAATTGAACTGAAGGTTGAATGGATAGACTAAACAATGATCGTATCTGGGGTTGTATTCGATTATATCGTGATGATGTTCATATAGTTATACTCACCAGGTAACTGTTCTCCAGTTATACATAAGAGCGACTGAACTGAACAGAAGGTTGAATGGATAGACTGAACAATCATCGTATCTGGGTTGTATTCGATTATTTCGTGATGATTATTATATATTATGTCTAACCAGGTAACTGTTCTTTCGTTATACATACTAGCAACCGAATCGAACATAAGGTTGAATGGATAGATTGAACAATCATTGTATCTGGGTTGTCTCCGATTATATCGGTATGTTGTATATTTAACTACACCTACCATGTAACGGTTCTTTCGTTACACATACGAGCGTCTGAATCGAACATAAGGTTGGATGGTTAGACGGAACGATCATTGTAACTAAGTTGTATTCGATTATATCGTGATGACGTTCATATAGAAATACTCACCAGGTTACTGTTCTTTCGTTATACATACGAGCAACCGAATCGAACAGAAGGTTGAATGGATAGTATCTGGGTTGTATTCGATTATGATGTTATGCTGTGTATATAGTTATACACATAAGGTGACGGTATTCCCGTTTCACATACGAGCGACCGAAACGAACAGAAAGTTGAATGGATAGACTGAACAATCAATGTATCTGGGTGGTATCCGATTATATCGCAATACTGTATATATAGTGATACTTACCAGGTGACGATACTTCCGTTACACATACTAGCGACTGAATCGAACAGAATGTTGAATGGTTATACGAAACGATAATTGTATCTGTTGTATTCGATGATATCGTGATGATGTTTATATAGCAATACTCACCAGGTAACTGTCCTTCCGTTTTACATACAAGCGACCGAATCGAGCAGAAGGTTAAATGGATAGATTGAACAATCATCGTATCTGAGTTGTATTCGATTATGTTTGTATAGATATACTCACCAGGTACCTGTTCTTCCGATATACATACGAGCAACCGAATCGAACATAAGGTTGAATGGATAGATTGAACAATCATCGTATCTGAGTTGTATTCGATTATGTTTATATAGTTATACTCACCAGGTAACTGTTCTTCCGTTATACATACGAGCGACTGAATTGAACTGAAGGTTGAATGGATAGACTAAACAATGATCGTATCTGGGGTTGTATTCGATTATATCGTGATGATGTTCATATAGTTATACTCACCAGGCAACTGTTCTCCAGTTATACATAAGAGCGACTGAACTGAACAGAAGGTTGAATGGATAGACTGAACAATCATCTTATCTGGGTTGTTTTCGATTATTTCGTGATTATGTCTAACCAGGTAACTGTTCTTTCGTTATACATACTAGCAACCGAATCGAACATAAGGTTGAATGGATAGATTGAACAATCATTGTATATGGGTTGTCTCCGATTATATCGTTATGTTGTATATTTAACTACACCTACCATGTAACGGTTCTTTCGTTACACATACGAGCGTCTGAATCGAACATAAGGTTGGATGGTTAGACGGAACGATCATAGAATCCATTTCTTCAATCGAAAAAACCGAAATCGAAAAAAAAAATGCATCAAAGGGGGCCCCCTTGGAACTTTTTCGAATTCTTCAGACCGCCTTAACTTCCGAACTGATGGACCGATTTAAAATTTCGCGCATACCAATTTGCTTGTTTTTTCATAGAATCCATTTCTTCAATAGAAAAAACCGAAATCGAAAAAAAAATTGCATCGAAGGGGGTCCTCTTGGAACTTTTTCGAATTCTTCAGATCGCCTTAACTTCCGAACGGATGGACCGATTTTCAACATCGATCATACCAATCTGCTTGTTTTTTTTCATAGAATCCATTTCTCCAATCGAAAAAACCGAAATCTGAAAAAAAAATCGCATCAAAGGGGGCCCCCTTGGAACTTTTTCGAATTCTTCAGATCGCCTTAACTTCCAAACGGATGAACAGATTTTCAACTTCGATCATACCAATCTGCTTGTTTATTTTTCATAGAATCCATTTCTCCAATCGAAAAAACCGAAATCTAAAAAAAACATTGCATCAAAGGGGGCCCCCTTGGAACTTTTTCGAATTCTTCAGATCGCCTTAACTTCCAAACGGATGGACCAATTTTCAACTTCGATCATGCCAAACTGCTTGTTTTTTTTTCATAGAATCGATTTCTCCAATCGAAAAAACCGAAATCGAAAAAAAATTGCATCAAAGGGGGTCCCCTGGGAACTTTTTCGAATTCTTCAGATCGCCTTAACTTCCAAACGGATGGACCGATTTTCAACTTCGATCATACCAATCTGCTTGTTTTTTTTCATAGAATCCATTTCTCCAATCGAAAAAACCGAAATCTAAGGAAAAATTGCATCAAAGGGGGCCCCCTTGGAACTTTTTCGAATTCTTCAGATCGCCTTAACTTCCGAACGGATTGACCGATTTTCAACTTCGATCATACCAATCTGCTTGTTTTTTTCATAGAATCCATTTCTCCAATCGAAAAAACCGAAATCGAAAAAAAAAATGCATCAAAGGGGGCCTCCTTGGAACTTAAGGTCAACATTTGAAGTTGATATCACCAGAATGAAAAAAAATCATAAGGTGACATTCTCACGACAAACTATCATATCTCATGATTTTCGCCGAAAATATTACAAGTCCAAAAGGTATCATATTTTCGCAAATAACTCGAAAACGGCTTGAAATATCGAAAATCTGAATCGAAAATCACCCCCCGCCAACTTCCCTGTCGCGTTTGACGAAATCCTAACGAAAGGTCAACATTTGAAGTTGATATCACCAGAAAGAAAAAAAATCATAAGGTGACATTCTCACAAAAACTATCATACTTCATGATTTTCGCCGAAAATATTACAAGTTCAAAAGGTACCATATTTTCGCGAATAACTCGAAAACGGCTTGAAATATCGAAAATCTGAATCGAAAAACACCCCCCGCCAAGCCCCCTGTCGCGTTTGACGAAATTCTAACGAAAGGTCAACATTTGAAGTTGATATCACCAGAAAGAAAAAAATTCATAAGGTGACATTCTCACAAAAACTATCATACCTCATGATTTTCGCCGAAATTATTACAAGTCCAAAAGGTATCATATTTTCCAGAATAAGACGAAAATAGCTTCAAATATCGAAAATTTTAATCAAAACCACCCCCCCCCTTCCTTGGCCACAGGCCCCTGTCGTATTCGATAACAGACTAACAAATTAAAAAATATTTAGTCTACCACAAAAAAGCCTCAAAAGTGTCGTCATCACGAAAAAATCATACCTGAATGTTCTGGAGTCTGGTGAAGTTAATCACTGGAAGGCACTTCCATTCACCACTGTTAACATCACAATAACATTTTCGTCTCCATGTTCATAATTTATCAGTACTTGGTCGGACCGACGACTGAACGCCTCAATAGAATCAAACACCACCACACCAAAGGCCCTTCATTGAATATAAAACTGACGGTGTATAGAGGGGCCTTTGGTGTGGTGGTGTTTGATTCTATTGAGGCGTTCAGTCGTCGGTCCGACCAAGTACTGATAAATTATGAACATGGAGACGAAAATGTTATTGTGATGTTAACAGTGGTGAATGGAAGTGCCTTCCAGTGATTAACTTTACCAGACTCCAGAACATTCAGGTATGATTTTTTCGTGGTGACGACACTTTTGAGGCTTTTTTGTGGTAGACTAAATATTTTTTAATTTGTTAGTCTGTTATCGAATACGACAGGGGCCTGTGGCCAAGGAAGGGGGGGGTGGTTTTGATTAAAATTTTCGATATTTGAAGCTATTTTCGTCTTATTCTGGAAAATATGATACCTTTTGGACTTGTAATATTTTCGGCGAAAATCATGAGGTATGATAGTTTTTGCGAGAATGTCACCTTATGATTTTTTTTCTTTCTGGTGATATCAACTTCAAATGTTGACCTTTCGTTAGGATTTCGTCAAACGCGACAGGGGGGGGTTTTTCGATTCAGATTTTCGATATGTCAAGCCGTTTTCGAGTTATTTGCCAAAATATGATACCTTTTGGACTTGTAATATTTTCGGCGAAAATCATGAGGTATGATAGTTTTTGTGAGAATGTCACCTTATGATTTTTTTTCTTTCTGGTGATATCAACTTCAAATGTTGACCTTTCGTTAGGATTTCGTCAAACGCGACAGGCGGGTTTGGCGGGGGGTGATTTTCGATTCAGATTTTCGATATTTCAAGCCGTTTTCTAGTTATTTGTAATTTCACTGAAAATCATGATATAATAGTTTTTTATGAGATTGTCGCCCTATGAATTCTTTTCTTTCTAGTGATATCAATTGCAGATGTTGACCTACCGTTAGAATTTAGTCAAACACGATAAGGTGGATTGGCGGGGACTATAATTTTCGATATTTCGTGCCGTTCGTGAAATATTTGTTGAAATAGTTATTATTGGTCATTGGAAAATTTCGATAGAGATGTCCATTTACGATAGAGAGTGAGTATAATTAGACTTCAATATTTCTCATTGAAATATTAAAATATCGAATTTCAGTACAGTTAAGTGATTATTGCAATTTCAACTACGTGTATATAAACTTTTCTGAAATTGATTTTTACATGATGAAGTCACAACTATGTCATTTCCTTTGTTTTTTGTGATACCTGCTCTGATTTTATTCCATTTGATAAGCAGTATTTGGATACTTCTCAAAAAATGATCCTATTTTTGGGATTGATTTATTGTACGCAACAGGTTGAAGGAAAATGGACGACTTTTTCTCGCACGAAACACGCAAGGTACCCTCTTAGGAGGGGAGTGTATCGACTCTGGAGTCTGTAATTTCCTCTTTACAACGGAGGTCGTCTCCATCAAGGAGTCAGGTATAAACAGTGTTTTCGTTTGTTCAATTGAACATGTTCAGGAGAAATTGTCACCTATAGGTTATCAAAGAACCATTTTCTTTCTTGAACGCCGTCTACCTCGGGCCTCTGTGTAGCGCCTTTGAATTCCGAGGGGCCTTTTGGCTATAAATAACTTGACGGCTGTCCTGATGTGTTTCTTGCTACTTCCCTTAGATATTTGTTCAATACCTCCCAATTCTTGAAGGAAGGAAAACAATGTTAAATAATTCAGTCATGAACTTGTATGATCCTATTCTTGAGTTTGATATAGTGTACGCTTCAGGTTGAACGAAAATGGACGACTTTTTCTCGCACGATACACGCTAGGTACCCTCTTAGGAGGGGAGTGTACCGACTCTGGAGTCTTTAATTTCCTCTCTACAACGGAGGTCGTCTCCATTAAGGAGTCAGGTATAAACAGTGTTTTCGTTTGTTCAATTGAACATGTTCAGGAGAAATTGTCACCTATAGGTTATCAAAGAACCATTTTCTTTCTTGAACGCCGTCTACCTCGGGCCTCTGTGTAGCGCCTTCGAATTCCGAGGGGCCTTTCGGCTATAAATAACTTGACGGCTAACCTGATGTGTTACTCTATATATTTGTGTCAACATAATTGATATGTGATATATCAATATCGAATTAATTAACAATGGTTCTTATGGAAAACATGCACAAATTTTCATCAGTCCGGGGCCTTTCATGTTATTTGGTGATAGCGTTCAGTCTTCCGTCCGACCTAAATTTTACTTATACCCCCACATTCTTCAATTTTTCTCATTCATTCGCAGATAGTTGTACTGTAGAGGCAAACTACAAGATGGTGAAAACGTCACTCTTCGCTAATTTGATTAGTCAAATCGCATCCCTACTTGGTCTTCAAACGTCCTCTTATGACGAAAATCGTGAGAGAAAAGGGCTTCGGGAATGTACGTATACATAATGCAATGAGATGTGCAAAAAACCTTGGTGAGAAGCAACATCTGGAAGCTTGCCTTAGGAATTTGAAAAGCTCGCGGAACCAGTTCAAAGCGATTCAGAAGAAAGGAGCTGGACTCAAATCTAGGAAGGAAACTGCACGAGATAGAGTTAGCTGGGATGATTCCGAATCAGCATTTCAGTCTCGCATCAGAACTGGAGTTATATCAAATTTGAAACACAAGGATCCTGCAGCATTTTTGATTGACTGTAGAGCTCTCTCCAAAATTCGAATTCAGAATGCACTCAAAAAGGATGAGGCAGTTAAAGTTAACGCTACGTTTTGTGGAGAATTTGAGATTACTAGGGGAGACCGTGTACTTACTGAGTACAAATATTTCACTACCTCGAACTATCCTATCTATAGGGATACCGACATCAATGATTGGTTCAATAATAAAGTAATCGATCCTATCATGAAGGAGTTAGAGGAGTTTCAGGAGCGTGACAGTGGTTGGGCGTTGAAGGCAGTCATAAACTTGGGTGTCAATATCAATAAGTTCACTCCACAGCTTGGCTCTTCATATATTGAGTTGCCGCATGAAATAAAAAACAGACAAGCTTGTATAAATGTTAAGAATAACGATCAAGCTTGTTTTGCTTGGGCTGTTACATCAGCGTTATATCCTACAAACGAGAATACTGATAGAACTTCATCATACCCTCATCCTTCTTCAATTTTGAACCTCAAGGGGATTCACTTTCCGATAACCACCAATCAGATATCTCGATTCGAGAAGCAAAATGATGTATCGATTAACGTTTACATTCTTCAGAAGAAATCTAAACGAATGAATACGCTATCTACATATCTCACCAAGAATTATAAAGATAAGCACGTCAATCTCCTTCTCATCCAAGATCAATACTTCAATGAAGATGGTGACTATAATGGAATTGAGACTTTCCCAATCAAGTACCACTATGTATGGATCAAGGATCTCTCTAGACTTCTTTCTACTCAACTAAACAAAGAGGGTCATAAAAAATATTTCTGCGATCGCTGCCTTCACTACTTTTATTCAGAAAAGAAACTTGCTGCGCATTCTATCGACTGTGTTAAGATGAACGAGACTGCAATCAAAATGCCCGCAGTTGGAAGAAATATTTTGAAATTCAAAAATCATAGGAACAAGGAGAAAGTACCATTTGTTGTTTACGCTGATATGGAGTCTGTTTTGAAACCAACAGAGGATCCTAAGAAGCCCCAACATCACATTCCTGCTGCTGTCGGATACTATCTCAAGTGCTCCTACGATAATTCTCTATCATTTTATCGCTTTCATCGTGGAGAAAACTGCATGGAATGGTTTGCCAATGAGCTCAAGCAACTGGCTGAAGATATAACAACTGTATTCTGGTGTCCATTCAATATCCATATGACGGAAGTACAAGAAGTGGAGTTTAAAAAGGCAACACATTGTCATATTTGTGAACAGCATTTTGGGCTTGCAGATAAGAAAGTCAGAGACCATAATCACCTTATTCCTGAAAATAATTATAGAGGTCCTGCACATGAAGGCTGTAACATAAAATACCAGGATAGTCATGTGGTACCTGTTGTTTTTCACAACTTGAGTGGGTATGACGCCAATTTCATCATTGGAGATATTGCATCTAAAATGGTTGGTCGTATTGATTTACTACCTATCAACAAAGAAAAGTACATTTCCTTTACTAAGCACGTTGATGGGACTTCTATTCAGTTCCGATTCATAGACAGTTTCCGATTTATGGGTTCCTCCCTTGACAAGTTGGCATCGTATTTAGTAGAATTTCCGAATTTGAGGTCTCAATTCCATGACATCTCTGAAGAGCAATTCCAACTTTTAACTAAGAAAGGAGTTATGCCGTATGATTATATCGACTCGTTTGAACGTTTCACCGAAACCTGTCTTTCACCAATTCATGCTTTCTACAATAAACTGGATGATAATCCATGTCCTCGCAGATTCTATATCCGCGCTAAGCTTGTATGGAGCGAATTCAACTGTCAAATCTTAGGTCAATATGTGGATCTATATATGATGACTGATATTCTCCTCCTCGCAGACGTATTCGAACAGTTTCGTTCAAGCTGTATCAGGACATACGACCTTGACCCCGCCCACTATTACACCCTACCAGGATTTACGTGGGATGCCATGTTGAAGTATACAAATCAGGAGTTGGAGCTCATAACGGATCCAGATATGTTTCTCTTTGTTGAACAAGGTATTCGGGGAGGGCTCAGTCAAGTATGTTCCAAAAGACGTGCCGAAGCTAATAATAGGTATATTGACGGCTATGACCCTATGAAGCCTGAAACATTCTTAATGTATTTTGATGTGAACAACCAGTATGGTTGGGCTATGAGCCAGTACTTACCATATGGCCGGTTTGAATGGGTGGATGATAACATCGATGTGATGTCAATTGCGGACGATGCTCATGAGGGATATATGTTTGAAGTGGATTTAGAATATCCTCAAAACCTCCACGATATGCATAAAGATATACCCTTCTGCCCTCAACATATTGATCTTAAAACTGGAATGCCTTCGAAGTCGGTGCGAGGAAACATCAAATTGATGGCAACCCTTCGCTCTAAAGAGAAATATGTTATCCACTATCGAGCACTGAAACAAGCGTTAGCACATGGTTTGATGTTGAAGAAGATCCATCGGGTTCTTCGATTCAGGCAAGCTCCATGGCTGAAATCCTACATTGATCTGAACACAGACCTCCGTAAGCAAGCAAAAAATGAATTCGAAAAAAATCTTTTCAAGCTCATGAATAATGCTGTCTTTGGAAAGACGATGGAAAATATTAGGAAAAGGGGAATGTGAGGCTTCTGACACAGTGGGGTGGAAGATATGGGGCAGAGGCATATATCTCGAAACCGGAGTTTAAGAATTGTACTGTTTTCAATGAGAGTTTGATTGCTGTTGAGCTGAGGAAGCTGGAAACATATCTCAACAAACCCATTTACGTTGGTCAAGCTATTTTTGATCTAGCAAAGACTACCTTATACAACTTCCACTACGACTATATGGCTAGCGTATTTCCTGATTGCTCTGTTCTCTACACCGATACTGATAGCCTAATCTATGAAATAAGGAGTCAAGATCCATATAAAATAATTAGGAGAGATTGTCATCAACGTTTCGATACTTCCGATTATCATCCAGCCAACATTTTCAATATTCCACAAGTTAATAAGAAGGTACTGGGAATGATGAAGGACGAACACAATGGAGTCCCGATGATTGGTTACGTTGGTTTGAGATCTAAGCTGTATTCTACTAAAATTTCAATAACCGAAGATAGCGTAATGAAGATACAGAACGATTTAACGGAAAGGGAATATGATGATTTTGAAATCGAGAATATTTTGAAAAATCTCGGTGTAACTAAAAAGGCAAAAGGTGTAAAGTCATCTGTAGTAGAAACGAGAATAACCTTTGCTGATTACGTTGAGTGTTTGGATAATTGGAAGCAGAAAACTATTACTCAAAATTTAATAAGGTCTAATAAACATCAAGTTTATTCCATCATGCAAAAGAAGATTGCTCTCAGCCCAAACGATGATGGAAGGTATATCATTCCTGGAACTGATGAAACTTTACCGTAGGGACACTATTCAATTGATGATCATCCGAGGATTTGAATGATATATCTCTAGAATAATATTATATCTTATTTTGAATGAATAAATATATATATATATATATATATATATATATATAACATGTTTTTTATATTTCTTTCCTCCCTCCTCCTCAGGATAATGATGAAGGTTAGTCACCCTTCCTATAATCCGTTACCCTCCTCATCCCACCTCGACGATACTCTGCCGACTGACGGATGAAAATGAGACAGTTTTTTGCTATTTTCGAGCTTAAATTTTCTTATGGGAAATAACATGGAAAAAGGGGTCAAAATGAGCCCGTATCGGTATAGCATATCTACTGATCATTCCGTCTATCCATCCAACCTTATATTCGATTGGGTCGCTCGTATGTATAACGCAAGAACAGTCACCTGGTGAGTATCACTATATAAACATCACCACGATATAATCGAATACATGTCAGTTACAATTATCGTTCCGTCTAACCATCCAACCTTATGTTCGATTCAGACGTTCGTATGTGTAACGAAAGAACCGTTACATGGTAGGTGTAACTAAATATACAGCATAACGGAATAATCGGAGACATCCCAGATACAATGATTGTTCAAACTATCCATTCAAGCTTATGTTCGATTTGGTTGCTCATATGTATAACGGAAGAACTGTTACCTGGTTAGACATACTATGTGATGATAATCACGATATAATCAAATACAACCCAGATACGATGATTGTTCAGTCTATCCATTCAACCTTCTGTTCAGTTCAGTCGCTCTTATGTATAACTGGAGAACAGTTTCCTGATGAGTATAATTATATGAACATCATAAAGATATAATCGAATACAACCCCAGATACGATTATTGTTTAGTCTATCCATTCAACCTTCTGTTCAATTCAGTCGCTCGTATGTATAACGGAAGAACAGTAACCTGGTGAGTATAAATATATAAACATAATCGAATACAACCCAGATACGATGATTGTTCAATCTATACTAAATTTAACCTTCTGCTCGATTCGGTCGCTTGTATGTTAAACGGAAGAACAGTTACCTGGTGAGTATTACTATATAAACATAATCGAATACAACCCAGATACGATGATTGTTCAATCTATTCATTTAACCTTCTGCTCGATTCGGTCGCTTGTATGTAAAACGGAAGAACAGTTACCTGGTGAGTATTGCTATATAAACATCATCACGATATCATCGAATACAACTCAAATACAATTATCGTTTCGTCTAATCATTCAACCTTCTGTTCGATTTAGTCGCTAGCATGTGTAACGGAAGTACCGTCACCTGGTAAGTATCACTATATATACAGTATTGCGATATAATCGGATACCACCCAGATACATTGATTGTTCAGTCTATCCATTCAACTTTCTGTTCGTTTCGGCCGCTCGTATGTAAAACGGGAATACCGTCACCTTATGTGTATAACTATATACACAGCATAACATCATAATCGAATACAACCCAGATACTATCCATTCAACCTTCTGTTCGATTCGGTTGCTCGTATGTATAACGAAAGAACAGTGACCTGGTGAGTATTTCTATATGAACGTCATCACGATATAATCGAATACAACTCAGATACAATGATCATTCCGTCTATCCATCCAACCTTCTGTTCGATTGGGACGCTCGTATGTGTAACGCAAAAACAGTCACCTGGTGAGTATTACTATATAAACATCACCAGGATATAATCGAATACAACTCAGATACAATGATCATTCCGTCTATCCATCCAACCTTCTGTTCGATTGGGTCGCTCGTATGTATAACGCAAGAACAGTCACCTGGTGAGTATTACTATATAAACATCACCACGATATAATCGAATACAACTCAGTTACAATTATCGTTCCGTCTAACCATCCAACCTTATGTTCGATTCAGACGCTCGTATGTGTAACGAAAGAACCGTTACATGGTGGGTGTAACTAAATATACAGCATAACGATATAATCGGAGACAACCCAGATACAATGATTGTTCAATCTATCCATCCAACCTTATGTTCGATTCGGTTGCTCGTATGTTTAACGGAAGAACTGTTACCTGGTTAGACATACTATATGATAATCATCACGATAAACTCGAATACAACCCCAGATACGATTATTGTTTAGTCTATCCATCCAACCTTCTGTTCAATTCAGTCGTTCTCATGTATAACGGAAGAACAGTTACCTGGTGAGTATAACTATATAAACATAATCGAATACAACCCAGATACGATGAATTTTCAATCTATCCATTTAACCTTCTGCTCGATTCGGTCGCTTTTATGTAAAACGGAAGAACAGTTACCTGGTGAGTATTGCTATATAAACATCATCACGATATCATCGAATACAACTCAGATACAATTATCGCTTCGTGTAAACATTTAACCTCCTGTTCGATTCAGTCGCTAGTATGTGTAACGGAAGAACCGTCACCTGGTAAGTATCACTATATATACAGTATTGCGATATAATCGGATACCAACCAGATAAATTGATTGTTCAGTCTATCCATTCAACTTTCTGTTCGTTTCGGTCGCTCGTATGTAAAACGGGAATACCGTCACCTAGTGTGTATAACTATATACACAGCATAACATCATAATCGAATACAACCCAGATACTATCCATTCAACCTTCTGATCGATTCGGTTGCTCGTATGTATAACGAAAGAACAGTAACCTGGTGAGTATAACTATATAAACATCACCACGATATAATCGAATACAACTCAGTTACAATTATCGTTCCGTCTAACCATCCAACCTTATGTTCGATTCAGGCGCTCGTATGTGTAACGAAAGAACCGTTACATGGTGGGTTTAACTAAATATACAGCATAACGATATAATCGGAGACAACCCAGATACAATGATTGTTCAATCTATCCATCCAACCTTCTGCTCGATTCGGTCGCTTGTATGTAAAACGGAAGAACAGTTACCTGGTGAGTATTGCTATATAAACATCATCACGATATCATCGAATACAACTCAAATACAATTATCGTTTCGTCTAACCATTCAACCTTCTGTTCGATTTAGTCGCTAGCATGTGTAACGGAAGTACCGTCACCTGGTAAGTATCACTATATATACAGTATTGCGATATAATCGAATACCACCCAGATACATTGATTGTTCAGTCTATCCATTCAACTTTCTTTTCGTTTCGGTCGCTCGTATGTAAAACGGGAATACCGTCACCTTATACAGCATAACATCATATGTTCGATTCAGACGCTCGTATGTGTAACGAAAGAACCGTTACATGGTGGGTGTAACTAAATATACAGCATAACGATATAATCGGAGACAACCCAGATACAATGATTGTTCAATCTATCCATCCAACCTTATGTTCGATTCGGTTGCTCGTATGTTTAGCGGAAGAACTGTTACCTGGTTATACATACTATATGATAATCATCACGATATACTCGAATACAACCCCAGATACGATTATTGTTTAGTCTATCCATTCAACCTTCTGTTCAATTCAGTTGTTCTCATGTATAACGGAAGAACAGTTACCTGGTGAGCATAACTATATAAACATAATCGAATATTACCCAGATACGATGAATTTTCAATCTATCCATTTAACCTTCGGCTCGATTCGGTCGCTTTTATGTAAAACGGAAGAACAGTTACCTGGTGAGTATTGCTATATAAACATCATCACGATATCATCGAATACAACTCAGATACAATTATCGCTTCGTGTAAACATTTAACCTCCTGTTCGATTCAGTCGCTAGTATGTGTAACGGAAGTACCGTCACCTGGTAAGTATCACTATATATACAGTATTGCGATATAATCGGATACCAACCAGATACATTGATTGTTCAGTCTATCCATTCAACTTTCTGTTCGTTTCGGTCGCTCGTATGTAAAACGGGAATACCGTCACCTAGTGTGTATAACTATATACACAGCATAACATCATAATCGAATACAACCCAGATACTATCCATTCAACCTTCTGTTCGATTTGGTTGCTCGTTTGTATAACGAAAGAACAGTAACTTGGTGAGTATTTCTATATGATCTTCATCACGATATAATCGAATACATCTCAGATACAATGATCATTCCGTCTATCCATCCAACCTTCTGTTCGATTGGGTCGCTCGTACGTATAATGCAAGAACAGTCACCTGGTGAGTATTACTATATAAACATTACCACGATATAATCGAATACAACTCAGTTACAATTATCGTTCCGTCTAACCATCCAACCTTATGTTCGATTCAGACGCTCGTATGTGTAACGAAAGAACCTTTACATGGTAGGTGTATCTTAATATTCAGCATAACGATATAATCGGAGACAACCCAGATACAATGATTGTTCAATCTATCCATTCAACCTTATGTTCGATTCGGTTGCTCGTATGTATAATGGAAGAACAGGTACCTGGTTAGACATAATATATAATGATCATCACGAAATAATCGAATACAACCCAGATACGATGATTGTTCAGTCTATCCATACAACCTTCTGTTCAGTTCAGTCGCTCTTATGTATAACTGGAAAAAAGTTACCTGGTGAGTATAACTATATAAACATCATCTCGATATAATCGAATACAACCCCAGATACGATCATTGTTTAGTCTATCCATTCAACCTTCTGTTCAATTCAGTCGCTCGTATGTATAACGGAAGAACAGTTACTTGGTGAGTATAACTATATAAACATAATCGAATACAACTCAAATACGATGATTGTTCAATCTATCCATTCAACCTTATGTTCGATTTGGTTGCTCGTATGTATAACGGAAGAACAGGTACCTGGTGAGTATAACTATATAAACATCATCACGATATCATCGAATACAACTCAGATACAATTATCGTTTCGTCTAACCATTCAACATTCTGTTCGATTCAGTCGCTATGTTCGATTTGGTTGCTCGTATGTATAACGGAAGAACTGTTACCTGGTTAGACATACTATATGATAATAATCACGATATAATCAAATACAACCCAGATACGATGATTGTTCAGTCTATCCATTCAACCTTCTGTTCAGTTCAGTCGCTCTTATGTATAACTGGAGAACAGTTTCCTGGTGAGTATAACTATATGAACATCATCAAGATATAATCGAATACAACCCCAGATACGATGATTGTTCAGTCTATCCATTCAACCTTCTGTTCAGTTCAGTCGCTCGTATGTATACCGGAAGAACAGTTACCTGGTGAGTATTACTGTATAAACATAATCGATTATAACCCAGATACGATGATTGTTCAATCTATACTAATTTTAACCTTCTGCTCGATTCGGTCGCTTGTATGTAAAACGGAAGAACAGTTACCTGGTGAGTATTGCTATATAAACATCATCACGATATCATCGAATACAACTCAGATACAATTATCGTTTCGTCTAACCATTTAACCTTCTGTTCGATTCAGTCGCTAGTATGTGTAACGGAAGTACCGTCACCTGGTAAGTATCCCTATATATACAGTATTGCGATATAATCGGATACCACCCAGATACATTGATTGTTCAGTCTATCCATTCAACTTTCTATTCGTTTCGGTCGCTCGTATGTAAAACGGGAATACCGTGACCTAATGTGTATA
Source organism: Chrysomela aeneicollis (assembly GCA_029955515.1). NCBI lineage: Eukaryota > Metazoa > Arthropoda > Insecta > Coleoptera > Chrysomelidae > Chrysomela > Chrysomela aeneicollis. The sequence goes on along the minus strand of JARUHQ010000005.1, from coordinate 1,047,707 downwards.
ATTATATACACAGCATAACATCATAATCGAATACAACCCAGATAATATCCATTCAACCTTCTGTTCGATTCGGTTGCTCGTATGTATAACGGAAGAACAGTTACCTGGTGAGTATAACTATATAAACATAATCGAATACAACCCAGATACGATGATTGTTCAATCCATACTGAATTCAACCTTCAGCTCGATTCGGTCGCTTGTATGTAAAACGGAAGAAAAGTTACCTGGTGAGTATTGCTATATAAACATCATCACGATATTATCGAATACAACTCAGAGATACAATGATCATTCCGTCTATCCATTCAACCTTCTGTTCGATTGGGTCGCTCGTATGTATAACGCAAGAAAAGTCACCTGGTGAGTATTACTATATAAACATCACCACGATATAATCGAATACAACTCAGTTACAATTATCGTTCCGTCTAACCATCTAACCTCATGTTCGATTTAGACGCTCGTATGTGTAACGAAAGAACCGTTCCATGGTAGGTGTAACTAAATATACAGCATAACGATATAATCGGAGACAACCCAGATACAATGATTGTTCAATCTATCCATCCAACCTTATGTTCGATTCGGTTGCTCGTATGTTTAACGGAAGAACTGTTACCTGGTTAGACATACTATATGATATTCATCACGATATACTCGAATACAACCCCAGATACGATTATTGTTTAGTCTATCCATTCAACTTTCTGTTCAATTCAGTCGTTCTTATGAAAAACGGAAGAACAGTTACCTGGTGAGTATAACTATATAAACCTAATTGAATACAACCCAGATACGATGAATTTCCAATCTATTCATTTAACCTTCTGCTCGATTCGGTCGCTTTTATGTAAAACGGAAGAACAGTTACCTGGTGAATATTGCTATATAAACATCATCACGATATAATCGAATACAACTCAGATACAATTATCGCTTCGTCTAACCATTTAACCTTCTGTTCGATTCAGTCGCTAGTATGTGTAACGGAAGTACCGTCACCTGGTAAGTATCACTATATATACAGTATTGCGATATAATTGGATACCAACCAGATACATTGATTGTTCAGTCTATCCATTCAACTTTCCGTTCGTTTCGGTCGTTCGTATGTAAAACGGGAATACCGTCACCTAGTGTGTATAACTATATACACAGCATAACATCATAATCGAATACAACCCAGATACTATCCATTCAACCTTCTGTTCGATTCGGTTGCTCGTATGTATAACGAAAGAACAGTAACCTGGTGAGTATTTCTATATGAACGTCATCACGATATAATCGAATACAACTCAGATACAATGATCATTCCGTCTATCCATCCAACCTTATATTCGATTGGGTCGCTCGTATGTATAACGCAAGAACAGTCACCTGGTGAGTATTACTATATAAACATCACCACGATATAATCGAATACAACTCAGTTACAATTATCGTTCCGTCTAACCATCCAACCTTATGTTCGATTCAGACGCTCGTATGTGTAACGAAAGAACCGTTACATGGTAGGTGTAACTAAATATACAGCATAACGAAATAATCGGAGACAACCCAGATACAATAATTGTTCAATCTATCCATTCAACCTTATGTTCGATTTGGTTGCTCATATGTATAACGGAAGAACTGTTACCTGGTCAGAGATACTATGTGATGATAATCACGATATAATCAAATACAACCCAGATACGATGATTGTTCAGTCTATCCATTCAACCTTCTGTTCAGTTCAGTCGCTCTTATGTATAACTGGAGAACAGTTTCCTGGTGAGTATAATTATATGAACATCATAAAGATATAATCGAATACAACCCCAGATACGATTATTGTTTAGTCTATCCATTCAACCTTCTGTTCAATTCAGTCGCTCGTATGTATAACGGAAGAACAGTTACCTGGTGAGTATAACTATATAAACATAATCGAATACAACCCAGATACGATGATTGTTCAATCTATACTAAATTTAACCTTCTGCTCGATTCGGTCGCTTGTATGTGAAACGGAAGAACAGTTACCTGGTGAGTATTACTATATAAACATAATCGAATACAACCCAGATACGATGATTGTTCAATCTATCCATTTAACCTTCTGCTCGATTCGGTCGCTTGTATGTAAAACGGAAGAACAGTTACCTGGTGAGTATTGCTATATAAACATCATCACGATATCATCTAATACAACTCAGATACAATTATCGTTTCGTCTAACCATTCAACCTTCTGTTCGATTTAGTCGCTAGCATGTGTAACGGAAGTACCGTCACCTGGTAAGTATCACTATATATACAGTATTGCGATATAATCGAATACCACCCAGATACATTGATTGTTCAGTCTATCCATTCAACTTTCTTTTCGTTTCGGTCGCTCGTATGTAAAACGGGAATACCGTCACCTAGTGTGTATAACTATATACACAGCATAACATCATAATCGAATACAACCCAGATACTATCCATTCAACCTTCTGTTCGATTCGGTTGCTCGTATGTATAACGAAAGAACAGTAACCTGGTGAGTATTTCTATATGAACTTCATCACGATATAATCGAATACAACTCAGATACAATGATCATTCCGTCTATCCATCCAACCTTCTGTTCGATTGGGTCGCTCGTACGTATAATGCAAGAACAGTCACCTGGTGAGTATTACTATATAAACATTACCACGATATAATCGAATACAACTCAGTTACAATTATCGTTTCGTCTAACCATCCAACCTTATGTTCGATTCCGACGCTCGTATGTGTAACGAAATAACCGTTACATGGTAGGTGTATCTAAATATACAGCATAACGATATAATCGGAGACAACCCAGATACAATGATTGTTCAATCTATCCATTCAACCTTGTGTTCGATTCGGTTGCTCGTATGTATAATGGAAGAACAGTTACCTGGTTAGACATAATATATAATAATCATCACGAAATAACCGAATACAACCCAGATACGATGATTGTTCAGTCTATCCATTCAACCTTCTGTTCAATTCAGTCGCTCGTATGTATAACGGAAGAACAGTTACCTGGTGAGTATAACTATATAAACATAATCGAATACAACTCAGATACAATGATTGTTCAATCTATCCATTCAACCTTATGTTCGATTCGGTTGCTCGTATGTATAACGGAAGAACAGGTACCTGGTGAGTATAACTATATAAACATAATCGAATACAACTCAGATACGATGATTGTTCAATCTATCCATTTAACCTTCTGCTCGATTCGGTCGCTTGCATGTAAAACGGAAGGACAGTTACCTGGTGAGTATTGCTATATAAACATCATCACGATATCATCGAATACAACTCAGATACAATTATCGTTTCGTCTAAGCATTTAACAATCTGTTCGATTTAGTCGCTAGTATGTGTAACGAAAGAACCGTTACATGGTAGGTGTAACTAAATATACAGCATAACGATATAATCAAATACAACCCAGATACGATGATTGTTCAGTCTATCCATTCAACCTTCTGTTCAATTCAGTCGCTCGTATGTATAACGGAAGAACAGTTACCTGGTGAGTAAAACTATATAAACATAATCGAATACAACCCAGATACGATGATTGTTCAATCTATACTAAATTCAACCTTCTGCTCGATTCGGTCGCTTGTATGTAAAACGGAAGAACAGTTACCTGGTGAGTATTGCTATATAAACATCATCACGATATCATCGAATACAACTCAAATACAATCATCGTTTCGTCTAACCATTTAACCTTCTGTTCGATTCAGTCGCTAGTATGTGTAACGGAAGTACCGCCACCTGGTAAGTATCACTTTATATACAGTATTGCGATATAATCGGATACCACCCAGATACATTGATTGTTTAGTCATTCCATTCAACTTTCTGTTCGTTTCGGTCGCTCGTATGTAAAACGAGAATACCGTCACCTAATGTGTATAACTATATACACAGCATAACATCATAATCGAATACAACCCAGATACTATCCATTCAACCTTCTGTTCGATTCGGTTGCTCGTAAGTATAACGAAAGAACAGTAACCTGGTGAGTATTTCTATATGAACGTCATCACGATATAATCGAATACAACTCAGATACGATGATCATTCCGTCTATCCATCCAACCTTCTGTTCGATTGGGTCGCTCGTACGTATAACGCAAGAACAGTCACCTGGTGAGTATTACTATATGAACATTACCACGATATAATCGAATACAACTCAGTTACATCTATCGTTCCGTCTAACCATCCAACCTTATGTTCGATTCAGACGCTCGTATGTGTAATGAAAGAACCGTTACATGGTAGGTGTATCTCAATATACAGCATAACGAAAGAAGAAAAATACTCTAAATCATCTCCACAACATTTAATCTAAATACCTATATCAGGGACATGTTTCGAACGTATATACGTTCATCTTCAGCCTGAATAAACGTTCTACAAAGAAAAAGGGGGGAATTAAAGTTAGATGTTATACAATACAATTTCACATCACTACTTACATGTAGATGAAAAAAATTGTTTACAACATATTAAATTTGAGAAAAAACAGGTTAGTTATTAGGGCCCTGTGCCCTTAAATTCAGTCCATCAGGGTTGAAAGAAAGATAAAAATGGGAAATACATGATTACAAAAATATCAACTACCGACATCTTGTTAACGGAAATACGGGAATTAATTTGACCTTGATTGAATATTCAAATGACAATCTGAACAGAGAACACATCATGACATTGACATAGAGGTGTTATGATACGGACCATAGGCGTAGGTAATGAAATATATCAATTATTGACGAAATTAAGGATTTCAAGGAAAATAACGAGAAACGGATGGGCCAAGGTAAGAAGAAAACTAAAAAGAAAGAGAATAATCAAAAGGTTAATCTGTTGAAAAATTTTTGGCAGTCAAAATGAGTTTGTTCATTCAGAGACAAAATATCACGGTTATTCAAAGATTTGTTAATTTCAAAAATTTCCAGAAGATTCAAGAGAGGGCCTTTATTGCAAACATGTAAAACTTTAATATCATTACTTATATCGAAATGATGGTCTGAGTTGAGAATGTGATTAGCAAAGGAACTTTTTGTGTTAAATATCTCCAAGGGTGAATTCCTAGATCTTTCAATAAGTTTACTATGTTCATTAACTCTAGTGATAATTTTCCTCCCAGACTGTCCGATGTACTGTGCTTTACAATCAGGTTCAGAACAAGAAATTCGATAAACTCCTGATTTCTGTAATATATGGGTTTTATCTTTAGAATTGATTAAATTAGATATGTTGTTGAGGGTACGAAAGGATATGTTTATGTCATTGTAATAATGTTGGAAAATGTTCTTCAAACGGTATGATACTGTACCTATAAAAGGAATGGAGTAAAATTTTGAGCCAGGTGGGTTAAGTGATCTCAAACTATGGGTTAAGATTTTTCTTTGATGTCTATTGTAAATTTTATTAATGAAGGAAGGGGGAAACCCATTATTATGACCAATTTGTCTAATTATATTCAACTCAGTATTGAAGTTTGTAGGTGACAAAGGAATGGAAAAAAGTCTATGAAATAAAGAATTGAAAGCGGCTGTCTTATGAGAGTACGGGTGGCAAGAAGAAAAAGGAATGACTGTATCTGTGTGAGTGGGTTTTCTGTATATAGAGAAACTGAAACTATTATTATTGGTATTAACAAGAAGATCCAAGAAAGGAAGACTATTATTGGAAGACAATTCCATTGTGAATTTAATACTGTGATGTAAAGAATTTAGAAAATCTAAAAGTGAATTTACTTGATCAATCGTGCCATCAAAAAGAACAAGACAATCATCTACATATCTGTACCAAAATAAAATATTTTGAAAAAATTGAAAATTTTTGAGTTTTGTTTCTAGGTGGTGAAGAAAAATTTCTGCTAAGAGAGGGGATAAGTTGCTACCCATAGCTAGGCCTGATACTTGAGTGAAAAAACTGTTGTTAAATTGAAAGAAATTTTGTTTTAAAACACAATCCAATAAATTACATAAGTTCAAAGTGTGATGGGTAGGAATATTGGAATCAAAAAGTAGATTACGAACTAAGCAAATACAGTCTTCTGGGGGAACACTAGGGAAAAGATTTACAACATCAAACGATAATAAAATTGCGTTTGGTGGAATATTAATATTTTTTATTTTTTGGGTGAGTTCAAAAGAGTTTTTAATTGAAAAAGGATTATGGAACTGAGTTAATTCTTTAATGATGAAATTGAGCCATGAAGCAAGTTTGGAAGCCGGAGAGTTACAATATGAGACAACTGGTCTAATAGGAACATTATCTTTGTGAATTTTTGGAAGTCCATAAAGAAGAGGAGTAGATGGGTTCATGGGTGTTAATCTATATTTAGAAGAATCATAAAAAGTAATAGTGTCCATACATAGGTTGAGAGTGGATTTCATGGATGCAAAGAATCTAGTAGTTGGATCAGAATTCAATTTGGAGAAACTATTGGTATCTAAAAATTGAGAAACTTTGGAAATGTAGTCTGTTCTATCAAGTAGGACTATGCAATTTCCTTTATCAGCTTTTGTGATTACAATATTATTATCTGAAATTGTTTTAGAAAACTTTTTTGAAATTATGATATCTGAACTAATGGGAGTATTAGCAAGAGGTAAATAAAAAGAATTATTCAAAGATCTAGCAATCTCACTTCTTAGTAGGTCTTTGTTAGGAATATGACATTGTTCAACAATCTTTTCACATTCTATGGCAAGCAAGCTATAATTTTGAGGGTTATTGACTTTTTTGACATTATAATTGAGACCACGATTCAGGAGTGATATTTCTTTGTCAGATGGAGTATAGGAAGATAAATTGAGAACTCTAGGATGAAATTTGTAATTAGAAAAATTATTATTTGATGAATGAGGAAAATTACTTTCATTAGTTGATTGAGAAGATTGTAAATGAGAAAGTTTACGCTTTAAAATTAAGTGTTTCTTCTTACCTTGGTCCTCTACATAATCTAGAAAAGAAGAGTAAAGGAAATCTAGTTCAATATCATGAAGTGTGTTAGCAATGTTAGAAAATAGCCAATGTAGTTTTTCATTGATATCTGTGAGTTTCAAATAATGAGATTTAATTTCTTGCTTTAACCAGAGTCTTGAAGCCAGGGTAGTAGCTCTTCTAGCAGAGTAGCTGTGTGTCCTAGGCTTGATTGAGGCATAATTTGGCACTAGGTTACGATGTAGACATTCTCTGTTAAACCAAATATCTAAACAGGTGATTTTTCTTTGTAGTAGAATTCTCTTGAAGGAATGGACCCAGGTTGCTCGACTAGCATTTTGTAATCTTTGGTAGAAGTCCATATAATAGCTCAAAGTGGAGTAGTGTATATTGAAAGAAGAAAAATACTCTAAATCATCTCCACAACATTTAATCTAAATACCTATATCAGGGACATGTTTCGAACGTATATACGTTCATCTTCAGCCTGAATAAACGTTCTACAAAGAAAAAGGGGGGAATTAAAGTTAGATGTTATACAATACAATTTCACATCACTACTTACATGTAGATGAAAAAAAAATTGTTTACAACATATTAAATTTGAGAAAAAACAGGTTAGTTATTAGGGCCCTGTGCCCTTAAATTCAGTCCATCAGGGTTGAAAGAAAGATAAAAATGGGAAATACATGATTACAAAAATATCAACTACCGACATCTTGTTAACGGAAATACGGGAATTAATTTGACCTTGATTGAATATTCAAATGACAATCTGAACAGAGAACACATCATGACATTGACATAGAGGTGTTATGATACGGACCATAGGCGTAGGTAATGAAATATATCAATTATTGACGAAATTAAGGATTTCAAGGAAAATAACGAGAAACGGATGGGCCAAGGTAAGAAGAAAACTAAAAAGAAAGAGAATAATCAAAAGGTTAATCTGTTGAAAAATTTTTGGCAGTCAAAATGAGTTTGTTCATTCAGAGACAAAATATCACGGTTATTCAAAGATTTGTTAATTTCAAAAATTTCCAGAAGATTCAAGAGAGGGCCTTTATTGCAAACATGTAAAACTTTAATATCATTACTAATATCGAAATGATGGTCTGAGTTGAGAATGTGATTAGCAAAGGAACTTTTTGTGTTAAATATCTCCAAGGGTGAATTCCTAGATCTTTCAATAAGTTTACTATGTTCATTAACTCTAGTGATAATTTTCCTCCCAGACTGTCCGATGTACTGTGCTTTACAATCAGGTTCAGAACAAGAAATTCGATAAACTCCTGATTTCTGTAATATATGGGTTTTATCTTTAGAATTGATTAAATTAGATATGTTGTTGAGGGTACGAAAGGATATGTTTATGTCATTGTAATAATGTTGGAAAATGTTCTTCAAACGGTATGATACTGTACCTATAAAAGGAATGGAGTAAAATTTTGAGCCAGGTGGGTTAAGTGATCTCAAACTATGGGTTAAGATTTTTCTTTGATGTCTATTGTAAATTTTATTAATGAAGGAAGGGGGAAACCCATTATTATGACCAATTTGTCTAATTATATTCAACTCAGTATTGAAGTTTGTAGGTGACAAAGGAATGGAAAAAAGTCTATGAAATAAAGAATTGAAAGCGGCTGTCTTATGAGAGTACGGGTGGCAAGAAGAAAAAGGAATGACTGTATCTGTGTGAGTGGGTTTTCTGTATATAGAGAAACTGAAACTATTATTATTGGTATTAACAAGAAGATCCAAGAAAGGAAGACTATTATTGGAAGACAATTCCATTGTGAATTTAATACTGTGATGTAAAGAATTTAGAAAATCTAAAAGTGAATTTACTTGATCAATCGTGCCATCAAAAAGAACAAGACAATCATCTACATATCTGTACCAAAATAAAATATTTTGAAAAAATTGAAAATTTTTGAGTTTTGTTTCTAGGTGGTGAAGAAAAATTTCTGCTAAGAGAGGGGATAAGTTGCTACCCATAGCTAGGCCTGATACTTGAGTGAAAAAACTGTTGTTAAATTGAAAGAAATTTTGTTTTAAAACACAATCCAATAAATTACATAAGTTCAAAGTGTGATGGGTAGGAATATTGGAATCAAAAAGTAGATTACGAACTAAGCAAATACAGTCTTCTGGGGGAACACTAGGGAAAAGATTTACAACATCAAACGATAATAAAATTGCGTTTGGTGGAATATTAATATTTTTTATTTTTTGGGTGAGTTCAAAAGAGTTTTTAATTGAAAAAGGATTATGGAACTGAGTTAATTCTTTAATGATGAAATTGAGCCATGAAGCAAGTTTGGAAGCCGGAGAGTTACAATATGAGACAACTGGTCTAATAGGAACATTATCTTTGTGAATTTTTGGAAGTCCATAAAGAAGAGGAGTAGATGGGTTCATGGGTGTTAATCTATATTTAGAAGAATCATAAAAAGTAATAGTGTCCATACATAGGTTGAGAGTGGATTTCATGGATGCAAAGAATCTAGTAGTTGGATCAGAATTTAATTTGGAGAAACTATTGGTATCTAAAAATTGAGAAACTTTGGAAATGTAGTCTGTTCTATCAAGTAGGACTATGCAATTTCCTTTGTCAGCTTTTGTGATTACAATATTATTATCTGAAATTGTTTTAGAAAACTTTTTTGAAATTATGATATCTGAACTAATGGGAGTATTAGCAAGAGGTAAATAAAAAGAATTATTCAAAGATCTAGCAATCTCACTTCTTAGTAGGTCTTTGTTAGGAATATGACATTGTTCAACAATCTTTTCACATTCTATGGCAAGCAAGCTATAATTTTGAGGGTTATTGACTTTTTTGACATTATAATTGAGACCACGATTCAGGAGTGATATTTCTTTGTCAGATGGAGTATAGGAAGATAAATTGAGAACTCTAGGATGAAATTTGTAATTAGAAAAATTATTATTTGATGAATGAGGAAAATTACTTTCATTAGTTGATTGAGAAGATTGTAAATGAGAAAGTTTACGCTTTAAAATTAAGTGTTTCTTCTTACCTTGGTCCTCTACATAATCTAGAAAAGAAGAGTAAAGGAAATCTAGTTCAATATCATGAAGTGTGTTAGCAATGTTAGAAAATAGCCAATGTAGTTTTTCATTGATATCTGTGAGTTTCAAATAATGAGATTTAATTTCTTGCTTTAACCAGAGTCTTGAAGCCAGGGTAGTAGCTCTTCTAGCAGAGTAGCTGTGTGTCCTAGGCTTGATTGAGGCATAATTCGGCACTAGGTTACGATGTAGACATTCTCTGTTAAACCAAATATCTAAACAGGTGGTTTTTCTTTGTAGTAGAATTCTCTTGAAGGAATGGACCCAGGTTGCTCGACTAGCATTTTGTAATCTTTGGTAGAAGTCCATATAATAGCTCAAAGTGGAGTAGTGTATATTGAAAGAAGAAAAATACTCTAAATCATCTCCACAACATTTAATCTAAATACCTATATCAGGGACATGTTTCGAACGTATATACGTTCATCTTCAGCCTGAATAAACGTTCTACAAAGAAAAAGGGGGGAATTAAAGTTAGATGTTATACAATACAATTTCACATCACTACTTACATGTAGATGAAAAAAATTGTTTACAACATATTAAATTTGAGAAAAAACAGGTTAGTTATTAGGGCCCTGTGCCCTTAAATTCAGTCCATCAGGGTTGAAAGAAAGATAAAAATGGGAAATACATGATTACAAAAATATCAACTACCGACATCTTGTTAACGGAAATACGGGAATTAATTTGACCTTGATTGAATATTCAAATGACAATCTGAACAGAGAACACATCATGACATTGACATAGAGGTGTTATGATACGGACCATAGGCGTAGGTAATGAAATATATCAATTATTGACGAAATTAAGGATTTCAAGGAAAATAACGAGAAACGGATGGGCCAAGGTAAGAAGAAAACTAAAAAGAAAGAGAATAATCAAAAGGTTAATCTGTTGAAAAATTTTTGGCAGTCAAAATGAGTTTGTTCATTCAGAGACAAAATATCACGGTTATTCAAAGATTTGTTAATTTCAAAAATTTCCAGAAGATTCAAGAGAGGGCCTTTATTGCAAACATGTAAAACTTTAATATCATTACTAATATCGAAATGATGGTCTGAGTTGAGAATGTGATTAGCAAAGGAACTTTTTGTGTTAAATATCTCCAAGGGTGAATTCCTAGATCTTTCAATAAGTTTACTATGTTCATTAACTCTAGTGATAATTTTCCTCCCAGACTGTTTGATGTACTGTGCTTTACAATCAGGTTCAGAACAAGAAATTCGATAAACTCCTGATTTCTGTAATATATGGGTTTTATCTTTAGAATTGATTAAATTAGATATGTTGTTGAGGGTACGAAAGGATATGTTTATGTCATTGTAATAATGTTGGAAAATGTTCTTCAAACGGTATGATACTGTACCTATAAAAGGAATGGAGTAAAATTTTGAGCCAGGTGGGTTAAGTGATCTCAAACTATGGGTTAAGATTTTTCTTTGATGTCTATTGTAAATTTTATTAATGAAGGAAGGGGGAAACCCATTATTATGACCAATTTGTCTAATTATATTCAACTCAGTATTGAAGTTTGTAGGTGACAAAGGAATGGAAAAAAGTCTATGAAATAAAGAATTGAAAGCGGCTGTCTTATGAGAGTACGGGTGGCAAGAAGAAAAAGGAATGACTGTATCTGTGTGAGTGGGTTTTCTGTATATAGAGAAACTGAAACTATTATTATTGGTATTAACAAGAAGATCCAAGAAAGGAAGACTATTATTGGAAGACAATTCCATTGTGAATTTAATACTGTGATGTAAAGAATTTAGAAAATCTAAAAGTGAATTTACTTGATCAATCGTGCCATCAAAAAGAACAAGACAATCATCTACATATCTGTACCAAAATAAAATATTTTGAAAAAATTGAAAATTTTTGAGTTTTGTTTCTAGGTGGTGAAGAAAAATTTCTGCTAAGAGAGGGGATAAGTTGCTACCCATAGCTAGGCCTGATACTTGAGTGAAAAAACTGTTGTTAAATTGAAAGAAATTTTTTTTTAAAACACAATCCAATAAATTACATAAGTTCAAAGTGTGATGGGTAGGAATATTGGAATCAAAAAGTAGATTACGAACTAAGCAAATACAGTCTTCTGGGGGAACACTAGGGAAAAGATTTACAACATCAAACGATAATAAAATTGCGTTTGGTGGAATATTAATATTTTTTATTTTTTGGGTGAGTTCAAAAGAGTTTTTAATTGAAAAAGGATTATGGAACTGAGTTAATTCTTTAATGATGAAATTGAGCCATGAAGCAAGTTTGGAAGCCGGAGAGTTACAATATGAGACAACTGGTCTAATAGGAACATTATCTTTGTGAATTTTTGGAAGTCCATAAAGAAGAGGAGTAGATGGGTTCATGGGTGTTAATCTATATTTAGAAGAATCATAAAAAGTAATAGTGTCCATACATAGGTTGAGAGTGGATTTCATGGATGCAAAGAATCTAGTAGTTGGATCAGAATTTAATTTGGAGAAACTATTGGTATCTAAAAATTGAGAAACTTTGGAAATGTAGTCTGTTCTATCAAGTAGGACTATGCAATTTCCTTTATCAGCTTTTGTGATTACAATATTATTATCTGAAATTGTTTTAGAAAACTTTTTTGAAATTATGATATCTGAACTAATGGGAGTATTAGCAAGAGGTAAATAAAAAGAATTATTCAAAGATCTAGCAATCTCACTTCTTAGTAGGTCTTTGTTAGGAATATGACATTGTTCAACAATCTTTTCACATTCTATGGCAAGCAAGCTATAATTTTGAGGGTTATTGACTTTATTGACATTATAATTGAGACCACGATTCAGGAGTGATATTTCTTTGTCAGATGGAGTATAGGAAGATAAATTGAGAACTCTAGGATGAAATTTGTAATTAGAAAAATTATTATTTGATGAATGAGGAAAATTACTTTCATTAGTTGATTGAGAAGATTGTAAATGAGAAAGTTTACGCTTTAAAATTAAGTGTTTCTTCTTACCTTGGTCCTCTACATAATCTAGAAAAGAAGAGTAAAGGAAATCTAGTTCAATATCATGAAGTGTGTTAGCAATGTTAGAAAATAGCCAATGTAGTTTTTCATTGATATCTGTGAGTTTCAAATAATGAGATTTAATTTCTTGCTTTAACCAGAGTCTTGAAGCCAGGGTAGTAGCTCTTCTAGCAGAGTAGCTGTGTGTCCTAGGCTTGATTGAGGCATAATTCGGCACTAGGTTACGATGTAGACATTCTCTGTTAAACCAAATATCTAAACAGGTGATTTTTCTTTGTAGTAGAATTCTCTTGAAGGAATGGACCCAGGTTGCTCGACTAGCATTTTGTAATCTTTGGTAGAAGTCCATATAATAGCTCAAAGTGGAGTAGTGTATATTGAAAGAAGAAAAATACTCTAAATCATCTCCACAACATTTAATCTAAATACCTATATCAGGGACATGTTTCGAACGTATATACAATACAATTTCACATCACTACTTACATGTAGATGAAAAAAAAATTGTTTACAACATATTAAATTTGAGAAAAAACAGGTTAGTTATTAGGGCCCTGTGCCCTTAAATTCAGTCCATCAGGGTTGAAAGAAAGATAAAAATGGGAAATACATGATTACAAAAATATCAACTACCGACATCTTGTTAACGGAAATACGGGAATTAATTTGACCTTGATTGAATATTCAAATGACAATCTGAACAGAGAACACATCATGACATTGACATAGAGGTGTTATGATACGGACCATAGGCGTAGGTAATGAAATATATCAATTATTGACGAAATTAAGGATTTCAAGGAAAATAACGAGAAACGGATGGGCCAAGGTAAGAAGAAAACTAAAAAGAAAGAGAATAATCAAAAGGTTAATCTGTTGAAAAATTTTTGGCAGTCAAAATGAGTTTGTTCATTCAGAGACAAAATATCACGGTTATTCAAAGATTTGTTAATTTCAAAAATTTCCAGAAGATTCAAGAGAGGGCCTTTATTGCAAACATGTAAAACTTTAATATCATTACTAATATCGAAATGATGGTCTGAGTTGAGAATGTGATTAGCAAAGGAACTTTTTGTGTTAAATATCTCCAAGGGTGAATTCCTAGATCTTTCAATAAGTTTACTATGTTCATTAACTCTAGTGATAATTTTCCTCCCAGACTGTCCGATGTACTGTGCTTTACAATCAGGTTCAGAACAAGAAATTCGATAAACTCCTGATTTCTGTAATATATGGGTTTTATCTTTAGAATTGATTAAATTAGATATGTTGTTGAGGGTACGAAAGGATATGTTTATGTCATTGTAATAATGTTGGAAAATGTTCTTCAAACGGTATGATACTGTACCTATAAAAGGAATGGAGTAAAATTTTGAGCCAGGTGGGTTAAGTGATCTCAAACTATGGGTTAAGATTTTTCTTTGATGTCTATTGTAAATTTTATTAATGAAGGAAGGGGGAAACCCATTATTATGACCAATTTGTCTAATTATATTCAACTCAGTATTGAAGTTTGTAGGTGACAAAGGAATGGAAAAAAGTCTATGAAATAAAGAATTGAAAGCGGCTGTCTTATGAGAGTACGGGTGGCAAGAAGAAAAAGGAATGACTGTATCTGTGTGAGTGGGTTTTCTGTATATAGAGAAACTGAAACTATTATTATTGGTATTAACAAGAAGATCCAAGAAAGGAAGACTATTATTGGAAGACAATTCCATTGTGAATTTAATACTGTGATGTAAAGAATTTAGAAAATCTAAAAGTGAATTTACTTGATCAATCGTGCCATCAAAAAGAACAAGACAATCATCTACATATCTGTACCAAAATAAAATATTTTGAAAAAATTGAAAATTTTTGAGTTTTGTTTCTAGGTGGTGAAGAAAAATTTCTGCTAAGAGAGGGGATAAGTTGCTACCCATAGCTAGGCCTGATACTTGAGTGAAAAAACTGTTGTTAAATTGAAAGAAATTTTGTTTTAAAACACAATCCAATAAATTACATAAGTTCAAAGTGTGATGGGTAGGAATATTGGAATCAAAAAGTAGATTACGAACTAAGCAAATACAGTCTTCTGGGGGAACACTAGGGAAAAGATTTACAACATCAAACGATAATAAAATTGCGTTTGGTGGAATATTAATATTTTTTATTTTTTGGGTGAGTTCAAAAGAGTTTTTAATTGAAAAAGGATTATGGAACTGAGTTAATTCTTTAATGATGAAATTGAGCCATGAAGCAAGTTTGGAAGCCGGAGAGTTACAATATGAGACAACTGGTCTAATAGGAACATTATCTTTGTGAATTTTTGGAAGTCCATAAAGAAGAGGAGTAGATGGGTTCATGGGTGTTAATCTATATTTAGAAGAATCATAAAAAGTAATAGTGTCCATACATAGGTTGAGAGTGGATTTCATGGATGCAAAGAATCTAGTAGTTGGATCAGAATTTAATTTGGAGAAACTATTGGTATCTAAAAATTGAGAAACTTTGGAAATGTAGTCTGTTCTATCAAGTAGGACTATGCAATTTCCTTTATCAGCTTTTGTGATTACAATATTATTATCTGAAATTGTTTTAGAAAACTTTTTTGAAATTATGATATCTGAACTAATGGGAGTATTAGCAAGAGGTAAATAAAAAGAATTATTCAAAGATCTAGCAATCTCACTTCTTAGTAGGTCTTTGTTAGGAATATGACATTGTTCAACAATCTTTTCACATTCTATGGCAAGCAAGCTATAATTTTGAGGGTTATTGACTTTTTTGACATTATAATTGAGACCACGATTCAGGAGTGATATTTCTTTGTCAGATGGAGTATAGGAAGATAAATTGAGAACTCTAGGATGAAATTTGTAATTAGAAAAATTATTATTTGATGAATGAGGAAAATTACTTTCATTAGTTGATTGAGAAGATTGTAAATGAGAAAGTTTACGCTTTAAAATTAAGTGTTTCTTCTTACCTTGGTCCTCTACATAATCTAGAAAAGAAGAGTAAAGGAAATCTAGTTCAATATCATGAAGTGTGTTAGCAATGTTAGAAAATAGCCAATGTAGTTTTTCATTGATATCTGTGAGTTTCAAATAATGAGATTTAATTTCTTGCTTTAACCAGAGTCTTGAAGCCAGGGTAGTAGCTCTTCTAGCAGAGTAGCTGTGTGTCCTAGGCTTGATTGAGGCA
Source organism: Chrysomela aeneicollis (assembly GCA_029955515.1). Taxonomy (NCBI): domain Eukaryota; kingdom Metazoa; phylum Arthropoda; class Insecta; order Coleoptera; family Chrysomelidae; genus Chrysomela; species Chrysomela aeneicollis. Next base: position 1,031,417 of record JARUHQ010000005.1, on the reverse strand, counting down.
TAATTCGGCACTAGGTTACGATGTAGACATTCTCTGTTAAACCAAATATCTAAACAGGTGGTTTTTCTTTGTAGTAGAATTCTCTTGAAGGAATGGACCCAGGTTGCTCGACTAGCATTTTGTAATCTTTGGTAGAAGTCCATATAATAGCTCAAAGTGGAGTAGTGTATATTGAAAGAAGAAAAATACTCTAAATCATCTCCACAACATTTAATCTAAATACCTATATCAGGGACATGTTTCGAACGTATATACGTTCATCTTCAGCCTGAATAAACGTTCTACAAAGAAAAAGGGGGGAATTAAAGTTAGATGTTATACAATACAATTTCACATCACTACTTACATGTAGATGAAAAAAATTGTTTACAACATATTAAATTTGAGAAAAAACAGGTTAGTTATTAGGGCCCTGTACCCTTAAATTCAGTCCATCAGGGTTGAAAGAAAGATAAAAATGGGAAATACATGATTACAAAAATATCAACTACCGACATCTTGTTAACGGAAATACGGGAATTAATTTGACCTTGATTGAATATTCAAATGACAATCTGAACAGAGAACACATCATGACATTGACATAGAGGTGTTATGATACGGACCATAGGCGTAGGTAATGAAATATATCAATTATTGACGAAATTAAGGATTTCAAGGAAAATAACGAGAAACGGATGGGCCAAGGTAAGAAGAAAACTAAAAAGAAAGAGAATAATCAAAAGGTTAATCTGTTGAAAAATTTTTGGCAGTCAAAATGAGTTTGTTCATTCAGAGACAAAATATCACGGTTATTCAAAGATTTGTTAATTTCAAAAATTTCCAGAAGATTCAAGAGAGGGCCTTTATTGCAAACATGTAAAACTTTAATATCATTACTAATATCGAAATGATGGTCTGAGTTGAGAATGTGATTAGCAAAGGAACTTTTTGTGTTAAATATCTCCAAGGGTGAATTCCTAGATCTTTCAATAAGTTTACTATGTTCATTAACTCTAGTGATAATTTTCCTCCCAGACTGTCCGATGTACTGTGCTTTACAATCAGGTTCAGAACAAGAAATTCGATAAACTCCTGATTTCTGTAATATATGGGTTTTATCTTTAGAATTGATTAAATTAGATATGTTGTTGAGGGTACGAAAGGATATGTTTATGTCATTGTAATAATGTTGGAAAATGTACTTCAAACGGTATGATACTGTACCTATAAAAGGAATGGAGTAAAATTTTGAGCCAGGTGGGTTAAGTGATCTCAAACTATGGGTTAAGATTTTTCTTTGATGTCTATTGTAAATTTTATTAATGAAGGAAGGGGGAAACCCATTATTATGACCAATTTGTCTAATTATATTCAACTCAGTATTGAAGTTTGTAGGTGACAAAGGAATGGAAAAAAGTCTATGAAATAAAGAATTGAAAGCGGCTGTCTTATGAGAGTACGGGTGGCAAGAAGAAAAAGGAATGACTGTATCTGTGTGAGTGGGTTTTCTGTATATAGAGAAACTGAAACTATTATTATTGGTATTAACAAGAAGATCCAAGAAAGGAAGACTATTATTGGAAGACAATTCCATTGTGAATTTAATACTGTGATGTAAAGAATTTAGAAAATCTAAAAGTGAATTTACTTGATCAATCGTGCCATCAAAAAGAACAAGACAATCATCTACATATCTGTACCAAAATAAAATATTTTGAAAAAATTGAAAATTTTTGAGTTTTGTTTCTAGGTGGTGAAGAAAAATTTCTGCTAAGAGAGGGGATAAGTTGCTACCCATAGCTAGGCCTGATACTTGAGTGAAAAAACTGTTGTTAAATTGAAAGAAATTTTGTTTTAAAACACAATCCAATAAATTACATAAGTTCAAAGTGTGATGGGTAGGAATATTGGAATCAAAAAGTAGATTACGAACTAAGCAAATACAGTCTTCTGGGGGAACACTAGGGAAAAGATTTACAACATCAAACGATAATAAAATTGCGTTTGGTGGAATATTAATATTTTTTATTTTTTGGGTGAGTTCAAAAGAGTTTTTAATTGAAAAAGGATTATGGAACTGAGTTAATTCTTTAATGATGAAATTGAGCCATGAAGCAAGTTTGGAAGCCGGAGAGTTACAATATGAGACAACTGGTCTAATAGGAACATTATCTTTGTGAATTTTTGGAAGTCCATAAAGAAGAGGAGTAGATGGGTTCATGGGTGTTAATCTATATTTAGAAGAATCATAAAAAGTAATAGTGTCCATACATAGGTTGAGAGTGGATTTCATGGATGCAAAGAATCTAGTAGTTGGATCAGAATTTAATTTGGAGAAACTATTGGTATCTAAAAATTGAGAAACTTTGGAAATGTAGTCTGTTCTATCAAGTAGGACTATGCAATTTCCTTTATCAGCTTTTGTGATTACAATATTATTATCTGAAATTGTTTTAGAAAACTTTTTTGAAATTATGATATCTGAACTAATGGGAGTATTAGCAAGAGGTAAATAAAAAGAATTATTCAAAGATCTAGCAATCTCACTTCTTAGTAGGTCTTTGTTAGGAATATGACATTGTTCAACAATCTTTTCACATTCTATGGCAAGCAAGCTATAATTTTGAGGGTTATTGACTTTATTGACATTATAATTGAGACCACGATTCAGGAGTGATATTTCTTTGTCAGATGGAGTATAGGAAGATAAATTGAGAACTCTAGGATGAAATTTGTAATTAGAAAAATTATTATTTGATGAATGAGGAAAATTACTTTCATTAGTTGATTGAGAAGATTGTAAATGAGAAAGTTTACGCTTTAAAATTAAGTGTTTCTTCTTACCTTGGTCCTCTACATAATCTAGAAAAGAAGAGTAAAGGAAATCTAGTTCAATATCATGAAGTGTGTTAGCAATGTTAGAAAATAGCCAATGTAGTTTTTCATTGATATCTGTGAGTTTCAAATAATGAGATTTAATTTCTTGCTTTAACCAGAGTCTTGAAGCCAGGGTAGTAGCTCTTCTAGCAGAGTAGCTGTGTGTCCTAGGCTTGATTGAGGCATAATTCGGCACTAGGTTACGATGTAGACATTCTCTGTTAAACCAAATATCTAAACAGGTGATTTTTCTTTGTAGTAGAATTCTCTTGAAGGAATGGACCCAGGTTGCTCGACTAGCATTTTGTAATCTTTGGTAGAAGTCCATATAATAGCTCAAAGTGGAGTAGTGTATATTGAAAGAAGAAAAATACTCTAAATCATCTCCACAACATTTAATCTAAATACCTATATCAGGGACATGTTTCGAACGTATATACGTTCATCTTCAGCCTGAATAAACGTTCTACAAAGAAAAAGGGGGGAATTAAAGTTAGATGTTATACAATACAATTTCACATCACTACTTACATGTAGATGAAAAAAAAATTGTTTACAACATATTAAATTTGAGAAAAAACAGGTTAGTTATTAGGGCCCTGTGCCCTTAAATTCAGTCCATCAGGGTTGAAAGAAAGATAAAAATGGGAAATACATGATTACAAAAATATCAACTACCGACATCTTGTTAACGGAAATACGGGAATTAATTTGACCTTGATTGAATATTCAAATGACAATCTGAACAGAGAACACATCATGACATTGACATAGAGGTGTTATGATACGGACCATAGGCGTAGGTGATGAAATATATCAATTATTGACGAAATTAAGGATTTCAAGGAAAATAACGAGAAACGGATGGGCCAAGGTAAGAAGAAAACTAAAAAGAAAGAGAATAATCAAAAGGTTAATCTGTTGAAAAATTTTTGGCAGTCAAAATGAGTTTGTTCATTCAGAGACAAAATATCACGGTTATTCAAAGATTTGTTAATTTCAAAAATTTCCAGAAGATTCAAGAGAGGGCCTTTATTGCAAACATGTAAAACTTTAATATCATTACTTATATCGAAATGATGGTCTGAGTTGAGAATGTGATTAGCAAAGGAACTTTTTGTGTTAAATATCTCCAAGGGTGAATTCCTAGATCTTTCAATAAGTTTACTATGTTCATTAACTCTAGTGATAATTTTCCTCCCAGACTGTCCGATGTACTGTGCTTTACAATCAGGTTCAGAACAAGAAATTCGATAAACTCCTGATTTCTGTAATATATGGGTTTTATCTTTAGAATTGATTAAATTAGATATGTTGTTGAGGGTACGAAAGGATATGTTTATGTCATTGTAATAATGTTGGAAAATGTTCTTCAAACGGTATGATACTGTACCTATAAAAGGAATGGAGTAAAATTTTGAGCCAGGTGGGTTAAGTGATCTCAAACTATGGGTTTAGATTTTTCTTTGATGTCTATTGTAAATTTTATTAATGAAGGAAGGGGGAAACCCATTATTATGACCAATTTGTCTAATTATATTCAACTCAGTATTGAAGTTTGTAGGTGACAAAGGAATGGAAAAAAGTCTATGAAATAAAGAATTGAAAGCGGCTGTCTTATGAGAGTACGGGTGGCAAGAAGAAAAAGGAATGACTGTATCTGTGTGAGTGGGTTTTCTGTATATAGAGAAACTGAAACTATTATTATTGGTATTAACAAGAAGATCCAAGAAAGGAAGACTATTATTGGAAGACAATTCCATTGTGAATTTAATACTGTGATGTAAAGAATTTAGAAAATCTAAAAGTGAATTTACTTTATCAATCGTGCCATCAAAAAGAACAAGACAATCATCTACATATCTGTACCAAAATAAAATATTTTGAAAAAATTGAAAATTTTTGAGTTTTGTTTCTAGGTGGTGAAGAAAAATTTCTGCTAAGAGAGGAGATAAGTTGCTACCCATAGCTAGGCCTGATACTTGAGTGAAAAAACTGTTGTTAACTTGAAAGAAATTTTGTTTTAAAACACAATCCAATAAATTACATAAGTTCAAAGTGTGATGGGTAGGAATATTGGAATCAAAAAGTAGATTACGAACTAAGCAAATACAGTCTTCTGGGGGAACACTAGGGAAAAGATTTACAACATCAAACGATAATAAAATTGCGTTTGGTGGAATATTAATATTTTTTATTTTTTGGGTGAGTTCAAAAGAGTTTTTAATTGAAAAAGGATTATGGAACTGAGTTAATTCTTTAATGATGAAATTGAGCCATGAAGCAAGTTTGGAAGCCGGAGAGTTACAATATGAGACAACTGGTCTAATAGGAACATTATCTTTGTGAATTTTTGGAAGTCCATAAAGAAGAGGAGTAGATGGGTTCATGGGTGTTAATCTATATTTAGAAGAATCATAAAAAGTAATAGTGTCCATACATAGGTTGAGAGTGGATTTCATGGATGCAAAGAATCTAGTAGTTGGATCAGAATTTAATTTGGAGAAACTATTGGTATCTAAAAATTGAGAAACTTTGGAAATGTAGTCTGTTATATCAAGTAGGACTATGCAATTTCCTTTATCAGCTTTTGTGATCACAATATTATTATCTGAAATTGTTTTAGAAAACTTTTTTGAAATTATGATATCTGAACTAATGGGAGTATTAGCAAGAGGTAAATAAAAAGAATTATTCAAAGATCTAGCAATCTCACTTCTTAGTAGGTCTTTGTTAGGAATATGACATTGTTCAACAATCTTTTCACATTCTATGGCAAGCAAGCTATAATTTTGAGGGTTAGAATGTGAAAAGAATAGAATGTGAAAAGATTGTTGAACAATGTCATATTCCTAACAAAGACCTACTAAGAAGTGAGATTGCTAGATCTTTGAATAATTCTTTTTATTTACCTCTTGCTAATACTCCCATTAGTTCAGATATCATAATTTCAAAAAAGTTTTCTAAAACAATTTCAGATAATAATATTGTAATCACAAAAGCTGATAAAGGAAATTGCATAGTCCTACTTGATAGAACAGACTACATTTCCAAAGTTTCTCAATTTTTAGATACCAATAGTTTCTCCAAATTAAATTCTGATCCAACTACTAGATTCTTTGCATCCATGAAATCCACTCTCAACCTATGTATGGACACTATTACTTTTTATGATTCTTCTAAATATAGATTAACACCCATGAACCCATCTACTCCTCTTCTTTATGGACTTCCAAAAATTCACAAAGATAATGTTCCTATTAGACCAGTTGTCTCATATTGTAACTCTCCGGCTTCCAAACTTGCTTCATGGCTCAATTTCATCATTAAAGAATTAACTCAGTTCCATAATCCTTTTTCAATTAAAAACTCTTTTGAACTCACCCAAAAAATAAAAAATATTAATATTCCACCAAACGTAATTTTATTATCGTTTGATGTTGTAAATCTTTTCCCTAGTGTTCCCCCAGAAGACTGTATTTGCTTAGTTCGTAATCTACTTTTTGATTCCAATATTCCTACCCATCACACTTTGAACTTATGTAATTTATTGGATTGTGTTTTAAAACAAAATTTCTTTCAATTTAACAACAGTTTTTTCACTCAAGTATCAGGCCTAGCTATGGGTAGCAACTTATCCCCTCTCTTAGCAGAAATTTTTCTTCACCACCTAGAAACAAAACTCAAAAATTTTCAATTTTTTCAAAATATTTTATTTTGGTACAGATATGTAGATGATTGTCTTGTTCTTTTTGATGGCACGATTGATCAAGTAAATTCACTTTTAGATTTTCTAAATTCTTTACATCACAGTATTAAATTCACAATGGAATTGTCTTCCAATAATAGTCTTCCTTTCTTGGATCTTCTTGTTAATACCAATAATAATAGTTTCAGTTTCTCTATATACAGAAAACCCACTCACACAGATACAGTCATTCCTTTTTCTTCTTGCCACCCGTACTCCCATAAGACAGCCGCTTTCAATTCTTTATTTCATAGACTTTTTTCCATTCCTTTGTCACCTACAAACTTCAATACTGAGTTGAATATAATTAGACAAATTGGTCATAATAATGGGTTTCCCCCTTCCTTCATTAATAAAATTTACAATAGACATCAAAGAAAAATCTTAACCCATAGTTTGAGATCACTTAACCCACCTGGCTCAAAATTTTACTCCATTCCTTTTATAGGTACAGTATCATACCGTTTGAAGAACATTTTCCAACATTATTACAATGACATAAACATATCCTTTCGTACCCTCAACAACATATCTAATTTAATCAATTCTAAAGATAAAACCCATATATTACAGAAATCAGGAGTTTATCGAATTTCTTGTTCTGAACCTGATTGTAAAGCACAGTACATCGGACAGTCTGGGAGGAAAATTATCACTAGAGTTAATGAACATAGTAAACTTATTGAAATATCTAGGAATTCACCCTTGGAGATATTTAACACAAAAAGTTCCTTTGCTAATCACATTCTCAACTCAGACCATCATTTCGATATTAGTAATGATATTAAAGTTTTACATGTTTGCAATAAAGGCCCTCTCTTGAATCTTCTGGAAATTTTTGAAATTAACAAATCTTTGAATAACCGTGATATTTTGTCTCTGAATGAACAAACTCATTTTGACTGCCAAAAATTTTTCAACAGATTAACCTTTTGATTATTCTCTTTCTTTTTAGTTTTCTTCTTACCTTGGCCCATCCGTTTCTCGTTATTTTCCTTGAAATCCTTAATTTCGTCAATAATTGATATATTTCATTACCTACGCCTATGGTCCGTATCATAACACCTCTATGTCAATGTCATGATGTGTTCTCTGTTCAGATTGTCATTTGAATATTCAATCAAGGTCAAATTAATTCCCGTATTTCCGTTAACAAGATGTCGGTAGTTGATATTTTTGTAATCATGTATTTCCCATTTTTATCTTTCTTTCAACCCTGATGGACTGAATTTAAGGGCACAGGGCCCTAATAACTAACCTGTTTTTTCTCAAATTTAATATGTTGTAAACAATTTTTTTTTCATCTACATGTAAGTAGTGATGTGAAATTGTATTGTATAACATCTAACTTTAATTCCCCCCTTTTTCTTTGTAGAACGTTTATTCAGGCTGAAGATGAACGTATATACGTTCGAAACATGTCCCTGATATAGGTATTTAGATTAAATGTTGTGGAGATGATTTAGAGTATTTTTCTTCTTTCAATATACACTACTCCACTTTGAGCTATTATATGGACTTCTACCAAAGATTACAAAATGCTAGTCGAGCAACCTGGGTCCATTCCTTCAAGAGAATTCTACTACAAAGAAAAATCACCTGTTTAGATATTTGGTTTAACAGAGAATGTCTACATCGTAACCTAGTGCCGAATTATGCCTCAATCAAGCCTAGGACATACAGCTACTCTGCTAGAAGAGCTACTACCCTGGCTTCAAGACTCTGGTTAAAGCAAGAAATTAAATCTCATTATTTGAAACTCACAGATATCAATGAAAAACTACATTGGCTATTTTCTAACATTGCTAACACACTTCATGATATTGAACTAGATTTCCTTTACTCTTCTTTTCTAGATTATGTAGAGGACCAAGGTAAGAAGAAACACTTAATTTTAAAGCGTAAACTTTCTCATTTACAATCTTCTCAATCAACTAATGAAAGTAATTTTCCTCATTCATCAAATAATAATTTTTCTAATTACAAATTTCATCCTAGAGTTCTCAATTTATCTTCCTATACTCCATCTGACAAAGAAATATCACTCCTGAATCGTGGTCTCAATTATAATGTCAATAAAGTCAATAACCCTCAAAATTATAGCTTGCTTGCCATAGAATGTGAAAAGATTGTTGAACAATGTCATATTCCTAACAAAGACCTACTAAGAAGTGAGATTGCTAGATCTTTGAATAATTCTTTTTATTTACCTCTTGCTAATACTCCCATTAGTTCAGATATCATAATTTCAAAAAAGTTTTCTAAAACAATTTCAGATAATAATATTGTAATCACAAAAGCTGATAAAGGAAATTGCATTGTCCTACTTGATAGAACAGACTACATTTCCAAAGTTTCTCAATTTTTAGATACCAATAGTTTCTCCAAATTAAATTCTGATCCAACTACTAGATTCTTTGCATCCATGAAATCCACTCTCAACCTATGTATGGACACTATTACTTTTTATGATTCTTCTAAATATAGATTAACACCCATGAACCCATCTACTCCTCTTCTTTATGGACTTCCAAAAATTCACAAAGATAATGTTCCTATTAGACCAGTTGTCTCATATTGTAACTCTCCGGCTTCCAAACTTGCTTCATGGCTCAATTTCATCATTAAAGAATTAACTCAGTTCCATAATCCTTTTTCAATTAAAAACTCTTTTGAACTCACCCAAAAAATAAAAAATATTAATATTCCACCAAACGCAATTTTATTATCGTTTGATGTTGTAAATCTTTTCCCTAGTGTTCCCCCAGAAGACTGTATTTGCTTAGTTCGTAATCTACTTTTTGATTCCAATATTCCTACCCATCACACTTTGAACTTATGTAATTTATTGGATTGTGTTTTAAAACAAAATTTCTTTCAATTTAACAACAGTTTTTTCACTCAAGTATCAGGCCTAGCTATGGGTAGCAACTTATCCCCTCTCTTAGCAGAAATTTTTCTTCACCACCTAGAAACAAAACTCAAAAATTTTCAATTTTTTCAAAATATTTTATTTTGGTACAGATATGTAGATGATTGTCTTGTTCTTTTTGATGGCACGATTGATCAAGTAAATTCACTTTTAGATTTTCTAAATTCTTTACATCACAGTATTAAATTCACAATGGAATTGTCTTCCAATAATAGTCTTCCTTTCTTGGATCTTCTTGTTAATACCAATAATAATAGTTTCAGTTTCTCTATATACAGAAAACCCACTCACACAGATACAGTCATTCCTTTTTCTTCTTGCCACCCGTACTCTCATAAGACAGCCGCTTTCAATTCTTTATTTCATAGACTTTTTTCCATTCCTTTGTCACCTACAAACTTCAATACTGAGTTGAATATAATTAGACAAATTGGTCATAATAATGGGTTTCCCCCTTCCTTCATTAATAAAATTTACAATAGACATCAAAGAAAAATCTTAACCCATAGTTTGAGATCACTTAACCCACCTGGCTCAAAATTTTACTCCATTCCTTTTATAGGTACAGTATCATACCGTTTGAAGAACATTTTCCAACATTATTACAATGACATAAACATATCCTTTCGTACCCTCAACAACATATCTAATTTAATCAATTCTAAAGATAAAACCCATATATTACAGAAATCAGGAGTTTATCGAATTTCTTGTTCTGAACCTGATTGTAAAGCACAGTACATCGGACAGTCTGGGAGGAAAATTATCACTAGAGCTAATGAACATAGTAAACTTATTGAAAGATCTAGGAATTCACCCTTGGAGATATTTAACACAAAAAGTTCCTTTGCTAATCAAATTCTCAACTCAGACCATCATTTCGATATTAGTAATGATATTAAAGTTTTACATGTTTGCAATAAAGGCCCTCTCTTGAATCTTCTGGAAATTTTTGAAATTAACAAATCTTTGAATAACCGTGATATTTTGTCTCTGAATGAACAAACTCATTTTGACTGCCAAAAATTTTTCAACAGATTAACCTTTTGATTATTCTCTTTCTTTTTAGTTTTCTTCTTACCTTGGCCCATCCGTTTCTCGTTATTTTCCTTGAAATCCTTAATTTCGTCAATAATTGATATATTTCATTACCTACGCCTATGGTCCGTATCATAACACCTCTATGTCAATGTCATGATGTGTTCTCTGTTCAGATTGTCATTTGAATATTCAATCAAGGTCAAATTAATTCCCGTATTTCCGTTAACAAGATGTCGGTAGTTGATATTTTTGTAATCATGTATTTCCCATTTTTATCTTTCTTTCAACCCTGATGGACTGAATTTAAGGGCACAGGGCCCTAATAACTAACCTGTTTTTTCTCAAATTTAATATGTTGTAAACAATTTTTTTCATCTACATGTAAGTAGTGATGTGAAATTGTATTGTATAACATCTAACTTTAATTCCCCCCTTTTTCTTTGTAGAACGTTTATTCAGGCTGAAGATGAACGTATATACGTTCGAAACATGTCCCTGATATAGGTATTTAGATTAAATGTTGTGGAGATGATTTAGAGTATTTTTCTTCTTTCAATATACACTACTCCACTTTGAGCTATTATATGGACTTCTACCAAAGAATACAGCATAACGATATATTCGGAGACAACCCAGATACAATGATTGTTCAATCTATCCATTCAACCTTATGTTCGATTCGGTTGCTCGTATGTATAACGGAAGAACAGTTACCTGGTTAGACATTATATATAATAATCATCACGAAATAATCGAATACAACCCAGATACGATGATTGTTCAGTCTATCCATACAACCTTCTGTTCAGTTCAGTCGCTCTTATGTATAACTGGAAAACAGTTACCTGGTGAGTATAACTATATAAACATCATCACGATATAATCGAATACAACCCCAGATACGATCATTGTTTAGTCTATCCATTCAACCTTCTGTTCGATTTGGTTGCTCGTATGTATAACGGAAGAACAGTTACTTGGTGAGTATAACTATATAAACATAATCGAATACAACTCAAATACGATGATTGTTCAATCTATCCATTCAACCTTATGTTCGATTTGGTTGCTCGTATGTATAACGGAAGAACAGGTACCTGGTGAGTATAACTATATAAACATAATCGAATACAACTCAGATACGATGATTGTTCAATCTATCCATTTAACCTTCTGCTCGATTCGATCGCTCGTATGTAAAACGGAAGGACAGTTACCTGGTGAGTATTGCTATATAAACATCATCACCATATCATCGAATACAACTCAGATACAATTATTGTTTCGTCCAACCATTTAACCTTCTGTTCGATTCAGTCGCTGGTATGTGTAAAGGAAGTACCGTCACCTGGTAAGTATCACTATATATACAGTATTGCGATATAATCGGATACCACCCAGATACATTGATTGTTTAGTCTATCCATTCAACTTTCTGTTCGTTTCGGTTGCTCGTATGTATTATGGAAGAACAGTTACCTGGTTGGACATAATATATGATAATCATCACGAAATAATCGAAGACAACCCAGATACGATGATTGTTTAGTCTATCCATTCAACCTTCTGTTCAGTTCAGTCGCTCTTATATATAACTGGAGAACAGTTACCTGGTGAGTATAACTATATAAACATCATCACGATATAATCGAATGAAACCTCAGATACGATCATTGTTTAGTCTATCCATTCAACCTTATGTTCGATTCGGTTGCTCGAATGTATAACGGAAGAACAGGTACCTGGTGAGTATAACAATATAAACATAATCGAATACAACTCAGATACGATTATTGTTCAATCTATCCATTTAACCTTATGCTCGATTCGGTCGCTTGTATGTAAAACGGCAGGACAGTTACTTGGTGAGTATTGCTATATAAACATCATCACGATATCATCGAATACAACTCAGATACAATTATCATTTCGTCTAACCATTTAACCTTCTGTTCGATTCAGTAGCTAGTATGTATAACGGGAGAACAGTTACCTGGTGAGTATTACTATATAATTATATACGAATACAACCCAGAAACGATGATTGTTCAATCTATCCATTTAACCTTCTGCTCAATTTGGTCGCTTATATGTAAAACGGAAGCACAGTTACCTGGTGAGTATTGCTATATAAACATCATCACGATATCATCGAATACAACTCAGATACAATTATCGTTTTGTCTAACCATTCAACCTTCTGTTCGATTCAGTCGCTAGAATGTGTAACGGAAGTACCGTCACCTGGTAAGTATCACTATATATACAGTATTGCGATATAATCGGATACCACCCAGATACATTGATTGTTCAGTCTATCCATTAATTTCTCTGTTCGTTTGTAAAACGCTCGTTTGTAAAACGGGAATACCGTCACCTAATGTGTATAACTATATACACTGCATAACATCATAATCGAATACAACCCAGATACTATCCATTCAACCTTCTGTTCGATTCGGTTGCTCGTATGTATAACGAAAGAACAGTAACCTGGTGAGTATTTCTATATGAACGTCATCACGATATAATCGAAAACAACTCAGATACAATGATCATTCCGTCTATCCATCCAACCTTCTGTTCGATTGGGTCGCTCGTATGTATAACGCAAGAACAGTCACCTGGTGAGTATTACTATATTTACTTCCAGCGTACAAAGTGAGACACTCCAATGAGAAACCTACGGAAGCTGTGAGGACCATGTCAAAGTGAGGTCCGTATACGGACCTCACAACGTTTTCCTTCATAAAATTTACTTCCTTCTTATTTTTCAATGGGAGTTTCATTGCCTCGGAACGTGGAAGTATATGGAGTTCAGGTTATTTTTCTCCTTAAATTTCAATCACTGTTAATCGATTTATGGCTGAAAATAGGTGGACCTCACTTTGGTAGGAGCATGATAATTATGATATACTTTAGTTCGATGATTTGACACTTGGAACGCTGCTGCGCGTGTATATTATCTATACGTGTATATTTCAGTCCCTGTGCATTTATATGTTGAGTACAAAGTGAGGACTGGAAAAGTGGCAACACTGCAAAACATATTAAATCTTGCCATCCATAATTATACTGACCGAAATTGATTTGAAGGGGTTTTCGCGGTCAAGGACCATGTCGAAATTCAAAAATCGAGATGATGGCTCCTAGATGGCGGATCCAAGATGGCGGAAGAGTTTTGTAGTTACTGTCCCATTCGATTCAAAATTGGTCTGTAAGGGTTCTCGAGTACAAAGATCGAGACTTTTTTAACAAAATTAATGAAATCAAGATGGCGTCTCCATGATGGTGGCCCCAAGATGGCGATTGGGTTTGGTGATTTATATCCGATTCGATTCAAAATTGGTATGTAGGGGTTCTCGCAGTCAGATACTTTGAATAATTCAATGTTAAGATCAATAAAATCGAGATGGTGGCTCCAAGATGGCGGATCCAAGATGGTGGAAGAGTTATGTATTCACTGTCCGATTCAATTCAAAATTGGATTATGAGGGGTTTCGGATGCAGAGATCGGGAGTTGTTTTGTCAAAATTCATGAAATAAAGATGGCGGTTTCAAAATGGCGGCTTCAACATTGCAGGCGAGTTTGGTGTTTACTGTCCGATTTGTTTCAGAATTGGATTGTAAACGTTTGAGGGTGCGGAAGATTGATATCCTCTGTCCAAATTCATGGAATAAAGATGGCGGCTTCATGATGGTGGATGAATTTGGTGATTATTGTCAGATTTCATTCAAAACTGATTTGTAGGATTTTTCGTGTGCGGAGATCATGAAACCTAGATGGCGGATTCGACCCAATCGTTTATCAAAATTGATGAAACCAAGATCGCGGCTCAATGATGGCGGCCCCAAGATGGCGAATGAGTTTCGTGATTTCTATCCGATTCGATTCAAAACTGGTATGTAGGGGTGTTCTAGGTCAGAGACTTTGATTGATCCAATGTAAAAATCTATAAAATCAAGATGGTGGCTTCAAGATGGCGGATCCAAGATGGCGGAAGAGTTTTCTTATTACTGTCCGATTCAATTCAAAATTGGTTTCTGAGGCTTTTCAGGTGCGGAGATCGAGAATTGTTCGTCAAAATTCATGGAATTGAATAGGCGTCTTCAAGATGGCGGCTCCAACATTGCATAAAATATTGTTTTAAAATTATTTTTTACGTTTATTTTATATTGTTCTTTTTAGCATCATACTTTGTAAATTGAAACTTTCAATTTTGAATTGACTGCCAATAATAAAAAAAAACTCAATCTTGAAGCCGCCATTTCAATTTCTTGAATATAACCTATGCTTGAACATTATAAATCTACGACCTTGAAAACCGCTACATACCCAATCAGACCATAATTATATATTTCGTTTGTCCATTTGCACCCACCATCATAAATTCATGAACTTTGGATTAAATTGCATTCTCTCCGAACCCAAAAACTCCCACACACCAATTTCAAATGAAATCAAACCATGATCACATATTCATTGGAGCCGCCATGTCTATTTTTTTAATAGTAATTTCCTGATGAATTGTCTTCGGAATTAAATTCACCTGCCGAATTTCAGATCAATCGGACGATTTGGAATGTGTTGAATTCGACTGTTTGAATAACTCAAATTATAATCACGTATCTTCACGTTCCTAACAACTGAGTGAATAAATTGATGATAATTTTCAATAATTGAGAATATTACATACAGAATATTTCAAATTCACATTGCTATAAAAATTAGTTTTTTAACGATTATTTCAATCCACTTTCTAGTTCACATTGTTATATAAATGTGATTTATGTAATGAGTTCCACAGATTTACCATTCGACAAAAAAAATAATTCTGATAGAAAGATAATTTCGTCAGGTGTCAATCCTAACAATGAAACGGTGGCGAGTCTGTCTGAAATTGCTGGTGATGTATCAACATACATGATTTCCTATGTGCATCAACATTGATAATATCTATGGAAGAGATAGACCTACTTTTTTGCGGTATTCTAGAAAGGTCAATCAATACCTACATGATTGCAGGATTACCAACTCTCAACTCAGCGAGTCCAAGCGAATGGGGAGCTGAACTTCGAATACGTGTGCGATACTTCATGATATGTTGAATTCGGGTTGTTGATCGTGTTGAAGAATCGAAATATGAAAAAATGGATTAGCCATAAATTGGACAAAAAACATTTTTTGAAAGAGAAAAAT
The DNA here is from genome assembly GCA_029955515.1 of Chrysomela aeneicollis. Classification (NCBI taxonomy): domain Eukaryota; kingdom Metazoa; phylum Arthropoda; class Insecta; order Coleoptera; family Chrysomelidae; genus Chrysomela; species Chrysomela aeneicollis. The sequence goes on along the minus strand of JARUHQ010000005.1, from coordinate 1,015,637 downwards.
AGTCTATCCAATTAAAAATATCAAACATAGTTTGAAATGAATGTCTGGTAGACTACGAGCAGAAAACAACTACTTTCCTGGTAAATGCATTCACAGTGTGAATCGTTGCATGGACTACGAACAGATATAATTCAATGTTCTGCGTGGTATTCACCAGGAAAGTAGTTGTTTTCTGCTCGTAGTCTACCAGACATTCTTTTCAAACTCTATTCGATATTTTTAATTGGATAGACTATTTTTCTCTTTCAAAAAATTGTTTTTGTCCAATTTATGGCTAATCCATTTTTTCATTTATTACGCTTAGTCAAGCTCTTAGCCACTTCCAAGTTCTGTAAAACTTGAGAGATTCGTTTCTGTTTCTTTCTTATGCCTCATGATGTCGCCACATTGGGACAGGCGACGCTTCGAGTGGAGATCTTACGGTCTCTACTCGAATAACTACCCTGCACTGATGAGGGCCAATAAGCCCGAAACCGGTCTGTAGGTTGTTAGGCGTGCCTGTCCCGATGTGAATTTGTCACGTCTTAGGAAGAAAGAAACATTTGCGATCTGCATTCACAGTGTGAATCGTTGCATGGACTACGAACAGATATAATTCAATGTTCTGCGTGGTATTTACCAGGAAAGTAGTTGTTTTCTGCTCGTAGTCTACCATACATTCTTTTCAAACTATGTGTGGTATTTTTAATTGGATAGACTATTTTTCTCTTTGAAAAAAAAATCGAAATATATGTCGATGGAGTAAAAAAGTCAGCAGAATACTCGGCTAGGTGGTGACTGTATTTTTCATCATTGGTTTCATTTTCAGATAAATAAGGGAAATATTCTTGCCTCGATACTTCTTGTAGTTGGAATGTTTCTTCTCGGTCTACGAGTTCTTTTTTTCTGGAGGTTCATCCATGAAAAGTTTGTGACAATCTGAAATGTATTGTTTTGTAATTCTGATGTTCCAAAAGCATAATTGATAACTGATTTGATGATCAATACCTAGTTTTTATGACTTATTCCATCGAATCTGATATCAAATATAACATTTATAAGTTCGTACAGTATCTTAATTTTTCGAGACTGGGCATTGAAGTTGAATTTGTAGAGAAATTGTCTGGAATATAATTCTGAAATTTTGTTGGTTCACTGAGTAAACTGAGTTCATCCATGAGTGTTCGGAGTATTGATTACAAAAATTGAAAGAAATCACAGGAAGTAAGTTAGTGAGAGCGTGCTGAAACATGTATATTTTGAGAAATTTCAAACACAGGTTTTATATCATTAAGTTATGTAAGAATATAGGTCGAGAGCACCCTCGGAAAATTCTAAACTTCCAATTTGAAATTTGAATCGAATCAGACCATATAATTAAAAATATCTTACCTCAAATACACCCACATACTAAATTCTAATGAAATCAGTTCATAAACAAACTCGTCCATCTTGGAGCCGCCATCTTGAACTTCTGAATTTTGAACACAAATTCTCCAATTCACACCCCGAAAAACTCCACGAACCAATTTTGGATCGTATCAGATCATAAACACATTACTTGTTCGTCATCTTGGAGCCACCTTTTTTTTATAGAAAATTATTTATATTCGACCAAAATAACCCCCAACATACCAAACTTGAATAGGATCGGACTAAAAATACAAAATAGCCCGCCCATCACGGAGCCGCCATCTTGAATTATGCCAAAACATCAATGATATCCTACCTTGAAGAACCCCCACATACTGATTTTTAATCGAGCCGGATCATAATTACAAAATACGTTTGCCATCTTGAAGCCGCCATCTCGAATCAGTGAATAGAAAAAACATAATAATCTGCTACCTCAAAAATGTCCATATTCAAAATTTTGAAAAAATCGGATCGTTATCACAAAATGCGTTCGACATCTTGAAGTCACTCTTTTATCTTTTTCTCTATAAAGTTATTTTATGAATTTTCACAAAAAAATATGCAATTAAATATTGATGGATCATAATCGTAATTTTGGACCCCAAAAACCCCTGAATATCAGTTTTGAAGCCGATTGGACCATAATCACAAAAGTCGTTCGCCATCTTAAAGCCGTCATCTTGAATTGTTGACTTTTTATATAGAATTCATGATCTACGACCTTAAACATTCCCATACCAAATTTGAATAGATTTGGATCATAATCACGATTTATACGCCATATTCAAGCCGCCATCTTGTTTTCTTTTCAAATGATTCCTTAATGCATTGTATTCAGAGTTATGAACACCTGCCAAATTCAAATTCACTCAGACATCTAAAAGTTGGTAAAACTTCACCTCAAAGATTCATACAGGTGAAGTAAAAATAAAACATCAGGAAAATAATTTTGTTAAAGGGAAGTTCGGTATGTCTCGAATTTGACAAATGAGGGATGGTCAGTCTGAGCCCGTCTAGATTCCATTATATTAAAACATCAAACAGGTGAAGTTGAAATAAACCGTATGAATAATAGGGATGCAGATGATTGATTCCAAAATGGTCTAAGTCAATATGAAAGTGGAGTACCTATTGATGTTGCCTAAAGTACCATACTTTGAAACAATGAGAAATAGTTTGATCGAAACGAATATGAAAGTTTCTCAGTATTTTGACTGTCACCAAGACAATTCGTGGTTTCATATTTTGGGATTTGAAGTTGCCTCATTATGGTTTTCTCTTTATTATTCATAGCATATATACATTTCTTCGTTTTACGATCCATCCTGGAAATAAATATTCAGTCACATAGTATTATTTCATGTATCAAGCTAACTGATCAACGTAACCTTTTTTAATTGAACAATAAACACGATAACTACTACCAAATTTAACTCACAGTCAGTGTTGCCACTTGAAATTGTTCTATTGCTGCAAAATTTGTTTCAAAATCCTTGCAAAATCCTTGCAAAATATTTTTATATCGAAGATTCTGAAGTCGAAATGGAAAAATTTAAGTAATAAAACATCGAAAAATTGTGAAAATACTAGCATAATCTACTGAATTATTATGAACTAGGTTTCTTCATCAAAGACATCTAGTGACGAGAAGCTCAAGCGTACCCATACATCAAATCCTTTTTTAAAGGAGTAAAATATTCAACTGAAAATGAAAAATGTTTTGATAAAAATAGAGCTGAGCAGTAAATCATTTCAGTTATATATACTACAATATCGGGAATTTACATATTTTAAACTTTTGCTCCAATCGAATTAATGCATAATAATATGCATAAAAAAAGTTGACAACTGTCAGTGTCAAGCCATCAGTCAATGAGAGAAAATCATAGGAGAAAATGAACATGGAACCACAGAAATGTAATGGATAATGTGCATAGAACACATCTCAAAACTTCAAAACAATCACAAAACGAAGAAATGCATTTTTGATTCGACAATTTCGACCAATATCATGAACAAATTCGCATCGCTAGGCCTTTCTCAAAATACTTGCAAAATCCTGGCAATACATCATTTGCTGCCCGAATGCTGCAAAGCGTTGAATTTACTTGCAAATGCAAGTAATTACTTGCAAAACGGCAGCACTGCTCACAGTACGATGTTGCGCAGACTGATAGTCATTCGAGCTTCAATTGCGACGCACGTGATGATTCGGAAAGAGGCAACTGACCATCTGCGCATAATGCGTAGTGAAATAAGGCAACATTATGCGGTCCTCACTTTATACGGTTCATAATAATATACATGGTAAAAAGACCTCACTTTGGTAGAAGCATATATAAAAATAAACGGACCCCACTTTGATATTGTGGCGGACGGTCCTCATATCGTTCAGATATACGCGAAAAAATCAACTCTGAAATAATCAACATTCTACGTGTATACTCGAGGTTTTTATGTTTCCTTGCTTCGGAAGAGGACAGAAAAAGTGAAATCAAGTGCTTAGCTCAACTCCTTCTGGTGGTCCTCACAACGTGCATCCGACGGTGTGTCCTCAGTTTGATAGCTGGCCGTATATATATATAAACATCACCACGATATAATCGAATACAACTCAGTTACAATTATCGTTCCCTCTAATCATCCAACGTTATGTTCGATTCAGACGCTCGTATGTGTTACGAAAGAACCGTCACATGGTAGGTGTAACTAAATATACAGCATAACGATATAATCGGAGACAACCCAGATACAATGATTGTTCAATCTATCCATTCAACCTTATGTTCGATCCGGTTGCTCGTATGTATAACGGAAGAACAGTTATATGGTTAGACATAATATGTAATAATCATCACGAAATAATCGAATACAACCCAGATACGATGATTGTTCAGTCTATCCATTCACCCTTCTCTACGATTCAGTCGCTCGTATTTGTAACGAAAGAACCGTTACATGGTAGGCTAAATTAAATATACAGCATAACGATATATTCAGATACAACCCAGATACAATGATTGTTCAATCTATCCATTCAACCTTATGTTCGATTCGGTTGCTCGTATGTATAACGAAAGAACAGTAACCTGGTGAGTATTTCTATATGAACGTCATCACGATATAATCGAATACAACTTAGTTACAATTATCGTTCCGTCTAACCATCCAACCTTATGTTCGATTCAGACGCTCGTATGTGTAACGAAAGAACCGTTACATGGTAGGTGTAGTTAAATATACAACATAACGATATAATCGGAGACAACCCAGATACAATGATTGTTCAATCTATCCATTCAACCTTATGTTCGATTCGGTTGCTAGTATGTATAACGAAAGAACAGTTACCTGGTTAGACATAACTTATAATAATCATCACGAAATAATCGAATACAACCCAGATACGATGATTGTTCAGTCTATCCATTCAACCTTCTGTTCAGTTCAGTCGCTCTTATGTATAACTGGATAACAGTTTCCTGGTGAGTATAACTATATAAACATCATCAAGATATAATCGAATACAACCCCAGATACGATTATTGTTTAGTCTATCCATTCAACATTAAGTTCAATTCAGTCGCTCGTATGTATAACGGAAGAACAGAGACCTGGTGAGAATAACTATATAAACATAATCGAATGGAACCCAGATAAGATGATTGTTCAATCTATCTATTTAACCTTCTGCTCGATTCGGTCGCTTGTATGTAAAACGGAAGAACAGTTATCTGGTGAGTATTTCTATAAACATCATCACGATATCATCGAATACAACTCAGATACAATTATCGTTTCGTCCAACCATTCAACCTTCTGTTCGATTCAGTCGCTAGTATGTGTAACGGAAGTACCGTCACCTGGTAAGTATCACTTTATATACAGTATTGCGATATAATCGGATACCACCCAGATACATTGATTGTTCAGTCATTCCATTCAACTTTCTGTTAGTTTTGGTCGCTCGTATGTAAAACGGGAATACCGTCACCTAATGTGTATAACTATATACACAGCATAACATCATAATCGAATACAACCCAGATACTATCCATTCAACCTTCTGTTCGATTGGGTCGCTCGTACGTATAACGCAAGAACAGTCACCTGGTGAGTATTACTATATAAACATTACCACGATATAATCGAATACAACTCAGTTACAATTATCGTTCCGTCTAACCATCCAACCTTATGTTCGATTCAGATGCTCGTATGTGTGATGAAAGAACCGTTACATGGTAGGTGTATCTTATTATACAGCATAACGATATATTCGGAGACAACCCAGATACAATGATTGTTCAATCTATCCATTCAACCTTATGTTCGATTCGGTTGCTCGTATGTATAACGGAAGAACAGTTACCTGGTGAGTATTTCTATATGAACTTCATCACGATATAATCGAATACAACTCAGATACAATGATCATTCCGTCTATCCATCCAACCTTCTGTTCGATTGGGTCGCTCGTACGTATAACGCAAGAACAGTCACCTGGTGAGTATAACTATATAAACATTACCACGATATAATCGAATACAACTCAGTTACAATTATCTCTAACCATCCAACCTTATGTTCGATTCAGACGCTCGTATGTGTAACGAAAGAACCGTTACATGGTAGGTGTATCTAATTATACAGCATAACGATATAATCAGAGACAACCCAGATACAATGATTTTTCAATCTATCCATCCAACCTTATGTTTGATTCGGTTGCTCATATGTATAACGGAAGAACAGTTACCTGGTTAGACATAATATATAATAATCATCACGAAATAATCGAATACAACCCAGATACGATGATTATTCAGTCTATCCATTCAACCTTCTGTTCAGTTCAGTCGCTCTTATGTATAACTGGAGAACAGTTACATGGTGAGTATAACCATATAAACATTCGATGATATCGTGATGATGTTTATATAGCAATATTCACCAGGTAACTGTTCTTCCGTTTTACATAAAAGCGACCGAATCGAGCAGAAGGTTGAATGGATAGATTTAAAATTCATCGTATCTGGGTTATATTCGATTAGGTTTATATAGTTATACTCACCAGGTAACTGTTCTTCCGATATACATACGAGCGACTGAATTGAACAGAAGGTTGAATGGATAGACTAAATAATGATCGTATCTGAGGTTGTATTCGATTATATCGTGATGATGTTTATATAGTTATACTCAACAGGTAACTGTTCTCCAGTTATACATTAAAGCGACTGAATCGAGCAGAAGGTTGAATTCAGTATTAATTGAACAATAATCGTATCTGGGTTGTATTCGATTATGTTTATGAAGTTATACTCACCAGGTAACTGTTCTTCCGTTATACATACGAGCAATCGAATCGAACAGAAGGTTGAATGGATAGTATCTGGGTTGTATTCGATTATGATATTATGCTGTGTATATAGTTATACACATTAGGTGACGGTATTCCCGTTTTACATACGAGCGACCGAAACGAACAGAAAGTTGAATGGATAGACTGAACAATCAATGTATCTGGGTGGTATCCGATTATATCGCAATACTGTATATAATGTGATACTTATCAGGTGACGGTACTTCCGTTACACATACTAGCGACTGAATCGAACAGAAGGTATAATGGTTAGACGAAACGATAATTGTATCTGAGTTGAATTCGATGATATCGTGATGATGTTTATATAGCAACACTCACCAGGTAACTGCTCTTCCGTTTTACATACAAGCGACCGAATCGAGCAGGAGATTAAATTTAGTATAGATTGAACAATCATCGTATCTGGGTTGTATTCGATTATGTTTATATAGTTATACTCACCAGGTAACTGTTCTTCCGTTATACATACGAGCGAATGAATTGAACAGAAGGTTGAATGGATAGACTAAACAATAATCGTATCTGGGGTTGTATTCGATTATATCTTGATGATGTTCATATAGTTATACTCACCAGGAAACTGTTCTCCAGTTTTACATAAGAGCGACTGAACTGAACAGAAAGTTGAATGGATAGACTAACAATCAATGTATCTGGGTGGTATCCGATTATATCGCAATACTGTATATATAGTGATACTTACCAGGTGACGGTACTTCCGTTACACATACTAGCGACTGAACTGAACAGGAGGTTGAATGGATAGACTGAACAATCGTCGTATCTGGGTTGTATTCGATTATTTCGTGATGATTATTATATATTATGTCTAACCAGGTAACTGTTCTTTCGTTATACATACTAGCAACCGAATCGAACATAAGGTTGAATGGATAGATTGAACAATCATTGTATCTGGGTTGTCTCCGATTATATCGTTATGTTGTATATTTAACTACACCTACCATGTAACGGTTCTTTCGTTACACATTCGAGCGTCTGAATCGAACATAAGGTTGGATGGTTAGACGGAACGATAATTGTAACTAAGTTGTATTCGATTATATCATGATGACGTTCATATAGTAATACTCACCAGGTTACTGTTCTTCCGTTATACATACGAGCGACTGAATTGAACAGAAGGTTGAATGGATAGTATATGGGTTGTATTCGATTATGATGTTATGCTGTGTATATAGTTATACACATTAGGAGACGGTATTCCCGTTTTACATACGAATGACCGAAACGAAAAGAAAGTTGAATGGATAGACTGAACAATCAATGTATCTGGGTGGTATCCGATTATATCGCAATACTGTATATATAGTGATACTTACCAGGTGACGATACTTCCGTTACACATAATAGGGACTGAATCGAACAGAATGTTGAATGGTTAGACGAAACGATAATTGTAACTGAGTTGTATTCGATTATATCGTGATGACGTTCATATAGAAATACTCACCAGGTAACTGTCCTTCCGTTTTACATACAAGCGACCGAATCGAGCAGAAGGTTAAATGGATAGATTGAACAATCATCGTATCTGAGTTGTATTCGATTATGTTTATATAGATATACTCACCAGGTACCTGTTCTTCCGATATACATACGAGCAACCGAATCGAACATAAGGTTGAATGGATAGATTGAACAATCATTGTATCTGGGTTGTCTCCGATTATACCGTTATGTTGTATATTTAACTACACCTACCATGTAACGGTTCATTCGTTACACATACGAGCGTCTGAATCGAACATAAGGTTGGATGGTTAGACGGAACGATAATTGTAACTAAGTTGTATTCGATTATATCGTGATGACGTTCATATAGAAATACTCACCAGGTTACTGTTCTTTCGTTATACATACGAGCAACCGAATCGAACAGAAGGTTGAATGGATAGTATCTGGGTTGTATTCGATTATGATGTTATGCTGTGTATATAGTTATACACATAAGGTGACGGTATTCCCGTTTCACATACGAGCGACCGAAACGAACAGAAAGTTGAATGGATCGACTGAACAATCAATGTATCTGGGTGGTATCCGATTATATCGCAATACCGTATATATAGTGATACTTACCAGGTGACGGTACTTCCGTTACACATACTAGCGACTGAATCGAACAGAAGGTTAAATGGTTAGACGAAACGGTAATTGTATCTGAGTTGTATTCGATGATATCGTGATGATGTTCATATAGCAATACTCACCAGGTAACTGTTCTTCCGTTTTACATACAAGCGACCGAATCGAGCAGAAGGTTGAATTCAGTATAGATTGAACAATCATCGTATCTGGGTTGTATTCGATTATGTTTATATAGTTATACTCACCAGGTAACTGTTCTTCCGTTATACATACGAGCGACTGAATTGAACAGAAGGTTGAATGGATAGTATATGGGTTGTATTCGATTATGATGTTATGCTGTGTTTATAGTTATACACATAAGGTGACGGTATTCCCGTTTCACATACGAGCGACCGAAACGAACAGAAAGTTGAATGGATAGACTGAACAATCAATGTATCTGGGTGGTATCCGATTATATCGCAATACTGTATATATAGTGATACTTACCAGGTGACGGTACTTCCGTTACACATACTAGCGACTGAATCGAACAGAAGGTTAAATGGTTAGACGAAACGATAATTGTATCTGAGTTGTATTCGATGATATCGTGATGATGTTTATATAGCAATACTCACCAGGTAACTGTTCTTCCTTTTTACATACAAGCGACCGAATCGAGCAGAAGGTTGAATTTAGTATAGATTGAACAATCATCGTATCTGGGTTGTATTCGATTATGTTTATATAGTTATACTCACCAGGTAACTGTTCTTCCGTTATACATACGAGCGACTGAATTGAACAGAAGGTTGAATGGATAGTATATGGGTTGTATTCGATTATGATGTTATGCTGTGTATATAGTTATACACACTAGGAGACGGTATTCCCGTTTTACATACGAGCGACCGAAACGAAAAGAAAGTTGAATGGATAGACTGAACAATCAATGTATCTGGGTGATATCCGATTATATCGCAATACTGTATATATAGTGATACTCACCAGGTAACTGTTCTTCCGTTTTACATACTAGCGACTGAATCGAACAGAATGTTGAATGGTCAGACGAAACGATAATTGTATCTGAGTTGTATTCGATGATATCGTGATGATGTTTATATAGCAATACTCACCAGGTAACTGTCCTTCCGTTTTACATACAAGCGACCGAATCGAGCAGAAGGTTAAATGGATAGATTGAACAATCATCGTATCTGAGTTGTATTCGATTATGTTTATATAGATATACTCACCAGGTACCTGTTCTTCCGATATACATACGAGCAACCGAATCGAACATAAGGTTGAATGGATAGATTGAACAATCATCGTATCTGAGTTGTATTCGATTATGTTTATATAGTTATACTCACCAGGTAACTGTTCTTCCGTTATACATACGAGCGACTGAATTGAACTGAAGGTTGAATGGATAGACTAAACAATGATCGTATCTGGGGTTGTATTCGATTATATCGTGATGATGTTCATTTAGTTATACTCACCAGGTAACTGTTCTCCAGTTATACATAAGAGCGACTGAACTGAAAGGAAGGTTGAATGGATAGACTGAACAATCATCGTATCTGGGTTGTATTGGATTATTTCGTGATGATTATTATATATTATGTCTAACCAGGTAACTGTTCTTTCGTTATACATACTAGCAACCGAATCGAACATAAGGTTGAATGGATAGATTGAACAATCATTGTATCTGGGTTGTCTCCGATTATATCGTTATGTTGTATATTTACCTACACCTACCATGTAACGGTTCTTTCGTTACACATACGAGCGTCTGAATCGAACATAAGGTTGGATGGTTAGACGGAACGATAATTGTAACTAAGTTGTATTCGATTATATCGTGATGACGTTCATATAGAAATACGTTACACATACGTTACATTATATCGCAATACTGTATATATAGTGATACTTACCAGGTGACGGTACTTCCGTTACACATACTAGCGACTGAATCGAACAGAAGGTTAAATGGTTGGACGAAACGATAATTGTATCTGAGTTGTATTCGATGATATCGTGATGATGTTTATATAGCAATACTCACCAGGTAACTGTCTTTCCGTTTTACATACAAGCGACCGAATCGAGCAGAAGGTTAAATGGATAGATTGAACAATCATCGTATCTGAGTTGTATTCGATTATGTTTATATAGATATACCCACCAGGTACCTGTTCTCCCGATAGAATAGAATAGTTTATTCATCCTGTAAGATCACAATACATGATATAGGATATGTCATATTGTACAGATTTTAAAACTAAATAACATTAAAAGTCAGCTTATCCATCAGACTATTTTCCATATAAATACTCCTCTATGCTATAAAAACATTGTTCAGTAAGAAAGTTCTTCAGTTTAAGTTTGAAACGATTGTTATTTGATTCTGACTTGATATAGTCTGGAAGTCGATTAAAAAACTTTATACCTATATAATTTGGACATTTTTCGAAAAGAGCTGTTGAATGTTTTGGAAGTCTTAAAAGACTTCCGTGTCTGGTGGGATATGAATGAAAGTTTGAGTTTTGGCTGAAATTTTTCATATTATTTTTTATGAATAATAAAGTTTTATAAATATAAATTGATGGCATAGTCATCAATTTTAACTTAATGAAGTGTTCTTTGCACGATTCTCTATAATCAAGGTTCAATATTAAGCGTATCACACGTTTTTGGCCTATGAATATTTTAGAAGCACCAACTGCATTCCCCCAGAGACTAATGTTATAAGATATATGCGAGTAGATAATTGCGTAGTATACATCTATCAGCTGTGGAGTTGTAAATATACTCTTTAATTGAAGCATCGCATAGTAGCCACTATTTAGTTTTTTAGATAAGTTGTTGATATATGTCTCCCAACTCATATTGCTATCTATGTGTAAACCTAGAAATTTTGTGGACGAAGAAAGTTTGATATTCTCGTTATTTACGTTTACCACGTATTGATTAGCAATTGCCGCTACTTTTGAGTGAAACTGCATGCAAACAGTTTTATCAGAGTTTACAATCAGGGAATTTCTTCTACACCATAATGTGAACTGTCTTGATATTGTATTCAGATTGACACTCAATTCTTCCTGAGACTGTGCTGATGTCACTAAAGTTGTATCATCAGCATATAGAATGATACTTTCTGAATTGATGAACTTAGGCATTTCATTTATGTAACACAGAAATATCAGAGGACCAAGGATTGATCCCTGCGGTACACCGAGATTGATTTCGTGTGAGTCAGATATACATACGAGCAACCGAATCGAACATAAGGTTGAATGGATAGATTGAACAATCAGCGTATCTGGGTTGTATTCGATTATGTTTATATAGTTATACTCACCAGGTAACTGTTCTTCCGATATACATACGAGCGACTGAATTGAACTGAAGGTTGAATGGATCATATAGAAATACGTTACACATACGTTACATTATATCGCAATACTGTATATATAGTGATACTTACCAGCTGACGGTACTTCCGTTACACATACTAGCGACTGAATCGAACAGAAGGTTAAATGGTTAGACGAAACGATAATTGTATCTGAGTTGTATTCGATGATATCGTGATGATGTTTATATAGCAATACTCATCAGGTAACTGTCCTTCCGTTTTACATACAAGCGACCGAATCGAGCAGAAGGTTAAATGGATAGATTGAACAATCATCGTATCTGAGTTGTATTCGATTATGTTTATATAGATATACTCACCAGGTACCTGTTCTTCCGATATAAATACGAGCAAACGAATCGAACATAAGGTTGAATGAATAGATTGAACAATCATCGTATCTGAGTTGTATTCGATTATGTTTATATAGTTATACTCACCAGGTAACTGTTCTTCCGTTATACATACGAGCGACTGAATTGAACTGAAGGTTGAATGGATAGACTAAACAATGGTCGTATCTGGGGTTGTATTCGATTATATCGTGATGATGTTCATATAGTTATACTCACCAGGTAACTGTTCTCCAGTTATACATAAGAGCGACTGAACTGAACAGAAGGTTGAATGGATATACTGAACAATCATCGTATCTGGGTTGTATTCGATTATTCCGTGATGATTATTATATATTATGTCTAACCAGGTAACTGTTCTTTCGTTATACATACTAGCAACCGAATCGATCATAAGGTTGAATGGATAGATTGAACAATCATTGTATCTGGGTTGTCTCCGATTATATCGTAATGTTGTATATTTAACTACACCTACCATGTAACGGTTCTTTCGTTACACATACGAGCGTCTGAATCGAACATAAGGTTGGATGGTTAGACGAAACGATAATTGTAACTAAGTTGTATTCGATTATATCGTGATGACGTTCATATAGAAATACTCACCAGGTTACTGTTCTTTCGTTATACATACGAGCAACCGAATCGAACAGAAGGTTGAATGGATAGTATCTGGGTTGTATTCGATTATGATGTTATGCTGTGTATATAGTTATACACATAAGGTGACGGTATTCCCGTTTCACATACGAGCGACCGAAACGAACAGAAAGTTGAATGGATAGACTGAACAATCAATGTATCTGGGTGGTATCCGATTATATCGCAATACTGTATATATAGTGATACTTACCAGGTGACGATACTTCCGTTACACATACTAGCGACTGAATCGAACAGAATGTTGAATGGTTAGACGAAACGAAAATTGTATCTGAGTTGTATTCGATGATATCGTGATGATGTTTATATAGCAATACTCACCAGGTAACTGTTCTTCCGATTTACATACAAGCGACCGAATCGAGCAGAAGGTTGAATTCAGTATAGATTGAACAATCATCGTATCTGGGTCGTATTCGATTATGTTTATATAGTTATACTCACCAGGTAACTGTTCTTCCGTTATACATACGAGCGACTGAATTGAATAGAAGGTTGAATGGATAGTATATGGGTTGTATTCGATTATGATGTTATGCTGTGTATATAGTTATACACACTAGACGGTATTCCCGTTTTACATACGAGCGACCGAAACGAAAAGAAAGTTGAATGGATAGACTGAACAATCAATGTATCTGGGTGGTATCCGATTATATCGCAATACTGTATATATAGTGATACTTACCAGGTGACGATACTTCCGTTACACATACTAGCGACTGAATCGAACAGAATGTTGAATGGTTAGACGAAACGATAATTGTATCTGAGTTGTATTCGATGATATCGTGAGGATGTTAATATAGCAATACTCACCAGGTAACTGTCTTTCCGTTTTACATACAAGCGACCGAATCGAGCAGAAGGTTGAATTCAGTATGGATTGAACAATCATCGTATCTGGGTCGTATTCGATTATGTTTATATAGTTATACTCACCAGGTAACTGTTCTTCCGTTATACATACGAGCGGCTGAATTGAATAGAAGGTTGAATGGATAGTATATGGGTTGTATTCGATTATGATGTTATGCTGTGTATATAGTTATACACACTAGGAGACGGTATTCCTGTTTTACATACGAGCGACCGAAACGAACAGAAAGTTGAATGGATAGACTGAACAATCAATGTATCTGGGTGGTATCCGATTATATCGCAATACTGTATATATAGTGATACTTACCAGGTGACGATACTTCCGTTACACATACTAGCGACTGAATCGAACAGAATGTTGAATGGTTAGACGAAACGATAATTGTATCTGAGTTGTATTCGATGATATCGTGATGATGTATATATAGCAATACTCACCAGGTAACTGTTCTTCCGATTTACATACAAGCGACCGAATCGAGCAGAAGGTTGAATTCAGTATAGATTGAACAATCATCGTATCTGGGTCGTATTCGATTATGTTTATATAGTTATACTCACCAGGTAACTGTTCTTCCGTTATACATACGAGCGACTGAATTGAATAGAAGGTTGAATGGATAGTATATGGGTTGTATTCGATTATGATGTTATGCTGTGTATATAGTTATACACACTAGGAGACGGTATTCCCGTTTTACATACGAGCGACCGAAACGAAAAGAAAGTTGAATGGATAGACTGAACAATCAATGTATCTGGGTGGTATCCGATTATATCGCAATACTGTATATATAGTGATACTTACCAGGTGATGATACTTCCGTTACACATACTAGCGACTGAATCGAACAGAATGTTGAATGGTTAGACGAAACGATAATTGTATCTGAGTTGTATTCGATGATATCGTGATGATGTTAATATAGCAATACTCACCAGGTAACTGTCTTTCCGTTTTACATACAAGCGACCGAATCGAGCAGAAGGTTGAATTCAGTATAGAATGAACAATCAGCGTATCTGGGTTGTATTCGATTATGTTTATATAGTTATACTCACCAGGTAACTGTTCTTCCGTTATACATACGAGCGACTGAATTGAACTGAAGGTTGAATGGATAGACTGAACAATGATCGTATCTGGGGTTGTATTCGATTATATCGTGATGATGTTCATATAGTTATACTCACCAGGTAACTGTTCTCCAGTTATACATAAGAGCGACTGAACTGAACAGAAGGTTGAATGGATAGACTGAACAATCATCGTATCTGGGTTGTATTCGATTATTTCGTGATGATTATTATATATTATGTCTAACCAGGTAACTGTTCTTTCGTTATACATACTAGCAACCGAATCGATCATAAGGTTGAATGGATAGATTGAACAATCATTGTATCTGGGTTGTCTCCGATTATATCGTTATGTTGTATATTTAACTACACCTACCATGTAACGGTTCTTTCGTTACACATACGAGCGTCTGAATCGAACATAAGGTTGGATGGTTAGACGGAACGATAATTGTAACTAAGTTGTATTCGATTATATCGTGATGACGTTCATATAGAAATACTCACCAGGTTACTGTTCTTTCGTTATACATACGAGCAACCGAATCGAACAGAAGGTTGAATGGATAGTATCTGGGTTGTATTCGATTATGATGTTATGCTGTGTATATAGTTATAAACATAAGGTGACGGTATTCCCGTTTCACATACGAGCTACCGAAACGAACAGAAAGTTGAATGGATAGACTGAACAATCAATGTATCTGGGTGGTATCCGATTATATCGCAATACTGTATATATAGTGATACTTACCAGGTGACGATACTTCCGTTACACATACTAGCGACTGAATCGAACAGAATGTTGAATGGTTAGACGAAACGATAATTGTATCTGAGTTGTATTCGATGATATCGTGATGATGTTTATATAGCAATACTCACCAGGTAACTGTTCTTCCATTTTACATACAAGCGACCGAATCGAGCAGAAGGTTGAATTCAGTATAGATTGAACAATCATCGTATCTGGGTTGTATTCGATTATGTTTATATAGTTATACTCACCAGGTAACTGTTCTTCCGTTATACATACGAGCGACTGAATTGAACAGAAGGTTGAATGGATAGTATATGGGTTGTATTCGATTATGATGTTATGCTGTGTATATAGTTATACACACTAGGAGACGGTATTCCCGTTTTACATACGAGCGACCGAAACGAAAAGAAAGTTGAATGGATAGACTGAACAATCAATGTATCTGGGTGGTATCCGATTATATCGCAATACTGTATATATAGTGATACTTACCAGGTGACGATACTTCCGTTACACATACTAGCGACTGAATCGAACAGAATGTTGAATGGTTAGACGAAACGATAATTGTATCTGAGTTGTATTCGATGATATCGTGATGATGTATATATAGCAATACTCACCAGGTAACTGTCCTTCCGTTTTACATACAAGCAGAAGGTTAAATGGATAGATTGAACAATCATCGTATCTGAGTTGTATTCGATTATGTTAATATAGATATACTCACCAGGTACCTGTTCTTCCGATATACATACGAGCAACCAATTCTATATATATAGAAGGTTAAATGGTTAGACGAAACGATAATTGTATCTGAGTTGTATTCGATGATATCGTGATGATGTTTATATAGCAATACTCACCAGGTAACTGTCCTTCCGTTTTACATACAAGCGACCGAATCGAGCAGAAGGTATAATGGATAGATTGAACAATCATCGTATCTGAGTTGTATTCGATTATGTTTATATAGATATACTCACCAGGTACCTATTCTTCCGATATACATACGAGCAACCGAATCGAACATAAGGTTGAATGGATAGATTGAACAATCATCGTATCTGAGTTGTATTCGATTATGTTTATATAGTTATACTCACCAGGTAACTGTTCTTCCGTTATACATACGAGCGACTGAATTGAACTGAAGGTTGAATGGATAGACTAAACAATGATCGTATCTGGGGTTGTATTCGATTATATCGTGATGATGTTCATATAGTTATACTCACCAGGTAACTGTTCTCCAGTTATACATAAGAGCGACTGAACTGAACAGAAGGTTGAATGGATAGACTGAACAATCATCGTATCTGGGTTGTATTCGATTATTTCGTGATGATTATTATAAGTTATGTCTAACCAGGTAACTGTTCTTTCGTTATACATACTAGCAACCGAATCGAACATAAGGTTGAATGGATAGATTGAACAATCATTGTATCTGGGTTGTCTCCGATTATATCGTTATGTTGTATATTTAACTACACCTACCATGTAACGGTTCTTTCGTTACACATACGAGCGTCTGAATCGAACATAAGGTTGGATGGTTAGACGGAACGATAATTGTAACTAAGTTGTATTCGATTATATCGTGATGACGTTCATATAGAAATACTCACCAGGTTACTGTTCTTTCGTTATGCATACGAGCAACCGAATCGAACAGAAGGTTGAATGGATAGTATCTGGGTTGTATTCGATTATGATGTTATGCTGTGTATATAGTTATACACATAAGGTGACGGTATTCCCGTTTCACATACGAGCGACCGAAACGAACAGAAAGTTGAATGGATAGACTGAACAATCAATGTATCTGGGTGGTATCCGATTATATCGCAATACTGTATATATAGTGATACTTACCAGGTGACGATACTTCCGTTACACATACTAGCGACTGAATCGAACAGAATGTTGAATGGTTAGACGAAACGATAATTGTATCTGAGTTGTATTCGATGATATCGTGATGATGTTTATATAGCAATACTCACCAGGTAACTGTTCTTCCATTTTACATACAAGCGACCGAATCGAGCAGAAGGTTGAATTCAGTATAGATTGAACAATCATCGTATCTGGGTTGTATTCGATTATGTTTATATAGTTATACTCACCAGGTAACTGTTCTTCCGTTATACATACGAGCGACTGAATTGAACAGAAGGTTGAATGGATAGTATATGGGTTGTATTCGATTATGATGTTATGCTGTGTATATAGTTATACACACTAGGAGACGGTATTCCCGTTTTACATACGAGCGACCGAAACGAAAAGAAAGTTGAATGGATAGACTGAACAATCAATGTATCTGGGTGGTATCCGATTATATCGCAATACTGTATATATAGTGATACTTACCAGCTGACGATACTTCCGTTACACATACTAGCGACTGAATCGAACAGAATGTTGAATGGTTAGACGAAACGATAATTGTATCTGAGTTGTATTCGATGATATCGTGATGATGTATATATAGCAATACTCACCAGGTAACTGTCCTTCCGTTTTACATACAAGCAGAAGGTTAAATGGATAGATTGAACAATCATCGTATCTGAGTTGTATTCGATTATGTTAATATAGATATACTCACCAGGTACCTGTTCTTCCGATATACATACGAGCAACCAATTCTATATATATAGAAGGTTAAATGGTTAGACGAAACGATAATTGTATCTGAGTTGTATTCGATGATATCGTGATGATGTTTATATAGCAATACTCACCAGGTAACTGTCCTTCCGTTTTACATACAAGCGACCGAATCGAGCAGAAGGTATAATGGATAGATTGAACAATCATCGTATCTGAGTTGTATTCGATTATGTTTATATAGATATACTCACCAGGTACCTATTCTTCCGATATACATACGAGCAACCGAATCGAACATAAGGTTGAATGGATAGATTGAACAATCATCGTATCTGAGTTGTATTCGATTATGTTTATATAGTTATACTCACCAGGTAACTGTTCTTCCGTTATACATACGAGCGACTGAATTGAACTGAAGGTTGAATGGATAGACTAAACAATGATCGTATCTGGGGTTGTATTCGATTATATCGTGATGATGTTCATATAGTTATACTCACCAGGTAACTGTTCTCCAGTTATACATAAGAGCGACTGAACTGAACAGAAGGTTGAATGGATAGACTGAACAATCATCGTATATTGGTTGTATTCGATTATTTCGTGATGATTATTATAAGTTATGTCTAACCAGGTAACTGTTCTTTCGTTATACATACTAGCAACCGAATCGAACATAAGGTTGAATGGATAGATTGAACAATCATTGTATCTGGGTTGTCTCCGATTATATCGTTATGTTGTATATTTAACTACACCTACCATGTAACGGTTCTTTCGTTACACATACGAGCGTCTGAATCGAACATAAGGTTGGATGGTTAGACGGAACGATAATTGTAACTAAGTTGTATTCGATTATATCGTGATGACGTTCATATAGAAATACTCACCAGGTTACTGTTCTTTCGTTATACATACGAGCAACCGAATCGAACAGAAGGTTGAATGGATAGTATCTGGGTTGTATTCGATTATGATGTTATGCTGTGTATATAGTTATACACATAAGGTGACGGTATTCCCGTTTCACATACGAGCGACCGAAACGAACAGAAAGTTGAATGGATAGACTGAACAATCAATGTATCTGGGTGGTATCCGATTATATCGCAATACTGTATATATAGTGATACTCACCAGGTGACGGTACTTCCGTTACACATACTAGCGACTGAATCGAACAGAAGGTTAAATGGTTAGACGAAACGATAATTAAATCTGAGTTGTATTCGATGATATCGTGATGATGTTTATATAGCAATACTCACCAGGTAACTGTTCTTCCGTTTTACATACAAGCGACCGAATCGAGCAGAAGGTTGAATTCAGTATAGATTGAACAATCCTCGTATCTGGGTTGTATTCGATTATGTTTATATAGTTATACTCACCAGGTAACTGTTCTTCCGTTATACATACAAGCGACTGAATTGAACAGGAGGTTGAATGGATAGTATATGGGTTGTATTCGATTATGATGTTATGCTGTGTATATAGTTATACACACTTGGAGACGGTATTCCCGTTTTACATACGAGCGACCGAAACGAAAAGAAAGTTAAATGGATAGACTGAACAATCAATGTATCTGGGTGGTATCCGATTATATCGCAATACTGTATATATAGTGATACTTACCAGGTGACGATACTTCCGTTACACATACTAGCGACTGAATCGAACAGAATGTTGAATGGTTAGACGAAACGATAATTGTATCTGAGTTGTATTCGATGATATCGTGATGATGTTTATATAGAAATACTCACCAGGTAACTGTCCTTCCGTTTTACATACAAGCAACCGAATCGAGCAGAAGGTTAAATGGATAGATTGAACAATCATCGTATCTGAGTTGTATTCGATTATGTTTATATAGATATACTCACCAGGTACCTGTTCTTCCGATATACATACGAGCAACCGAATCGAACATAAGGTTGAATGGATATATTGAACAATCATCGTATCTGAGTTGTATTCGATTATGTTTATATAGTTATACTCACCAGGTAACTGTTCTTCCGTTATACATACGAGCGACTGAATTGAACTGAAGGTTAAATGGATAGACTAAACAATGATCGTATCTGGGAATGTATTCGATTATATCGTGATGATGTTCATATAGTTATACTCACCAGGTAACTGTTCTCCAGTTATACATAAGAGCGACTGAACTGAACAGAAGGTTGAATGGAAAGACTGAACAATCTTCGTATCTGGGTTGTATTCGATTATTTCGTGATGATTATTATATATTATGTCTAACCAGGTAACTGTTCTTTCGTTATACATACTAGCAACCGAATCGAACATAAGGTTGAATGGATAGATTGAACAATCATTGTATCTGGGTTGTCTCCGATTATATCGTTATGTTGTATATTTAACTACACCTACCATGTAACGGTTCTTTCGTTACACATACGAGCGTCTGAATCGAACATAAGGTTGGATGGTTAGACGGAACGATAATTGTAACTAAGTTGTATTCGATTATATCGTGATGACGTTCATATAGAAATACTCACCAGGTTACTGTTCTTTCTTTATACATTCGAGCAACCGAATCGAACAGAAGGTTGGATGGATAGTATCTGGGTTGTATTCGATTATGATGTTATGCTGTGTATATAGTTATACACACTAGGAGACGGTATTCCCGTTTTACATACGAGCGACCGAAACGAAAAGAAAGTTGAATGGATAGACTGAACAATCAATGTATCTGGGTGGTATCCGATTATATCGCAATACTGTATATATAGTGATGCTTACCAGGTGACGATACTTCCGTTACACATACTAGCGACCGAATCGAACAGAATGTTGAATGGTTAGACGAAACGATAATTGTATCTGAGTTGTATTCGATGATATCGTGATGATGTTTATATAGCAATACTCACCAGGTAACTGTCCTTCCGTTTTACATACAAGCGACCGAATCGAGCAGAAGGTTAAATGGATAGATTGAACAATCATCGTATCTGAGTTGTATTCGATTATGTTTATATAGATATACTCACCAGGTACCTGTTCTTCCGATATACATACGAGCAACCGAATCGAACATAAGGTTGAATGGATAGATTGAACAATCATCGTATCTGAGTTGTATTCGATTATGTTTATATAGTAATACTCACCAGGTAACTGTTCTTCCGTTATACATACGAGCGACTGAATTGAACTGAAGGTTGAATGGATAGACTGAACAATCATCGTATCTGGGTTGTATTCGATTATTTCGTGATGATTATTATTATGTCTAACCAGGTAACTGTTCTTTCGTTATACATACTATCAACCGAATCGAACATAAGGTTGAATGGATAGATTGAACAATCATTGTATCTGGGTTGTCTCCGATTATATCGTTATGTTGTATATTTAACTACACCTACCATGTAACGGTTTTTTCGTTACACATACGAGCGTCTGAATCGAACATAAGGTTGGATGGTTAGACGGAACGATAATTGTAACTAAGTTGTATTCGATTATATCGTGATGACGTTCATATAGAAATACTCACCAGGTTACTGTTCTTTCGTTATACATACAAGCAACCGAATCGAACAGAAGGTTGAATGGATAGTATCTGGGTTGTATTCGATTATGATGTTATGCTGTGTATATAGTTATACACATAAGGTGACGGTATTCCCGTTTCACATACGAGCGACCGAAACGAACAGAAAGTTGAATGGATAGACTGAACAATCAATGTATCTGAGTGGTATCCGATTATATCGCAATACTGTATATATAGTGATACTTACCAGGTGACGGTACTTCCGTTACACATACTAGCGACTGAATCGAACAAAAGGTTAAATGGTTAGACGAAACGATAATTGTATCTGAGTTGTATTCGATGATATCGTGATGATGTTTATATAGCAATACTCACCAGGTAACTGTTCTTCCGTTTTACATACAAGCGACCGAATCGAGCAGAAAGTTGAATTCAGTATAGATTGAACAATCATCGTATCTGGGTTGTATTCGATTATGTTTATATAGTTATACTCACCAGGTAACTGTTCTTCCGTTATACATACGAGCGACTGAATTGAACAGAAGGTTGAATGGATAGTATATAGGTTGTATTCGATTATGATGTTATGCTGTGTATATAGTTATACACACTAGGAGACGGTATTCCCGTTTTACATACGAGCGACCGAAACGAAAAGAAAGTTGAATGGATAGACTGAACAATCAATGTATCTGGGTGGTATCCGATTATATCGCAATACTGTATATTTAGTGATACTTACCAGGTGACGATACTTCCGTTACACATACTAGCGACTGAATCGAACAGAATGTTGAATGGTTAGACGAAACGATAATTGTATCTGTTGTATTCGATGATATCGTGATGATGTTTATATAGCAATACTCACCAGGTAACTGTCCTTCCGTTTTACATACAAGCGACCGAATCGAGCAGAAGGTTAAATGGATAGATTGAACAATCATCGTATCTGAGTTGTATTCGATTATGTTTATATAGATATACTCACCAGGTACCTGTTCTTCCGATATACATACGAGCAACCGAATCGAACATAAGGTTGAATGGATAGATTGAACAATCATTGTATCTGAGTTGTATTTGATTATGTTTATATAGTTATACTCACCAGGTAACTGTTCTTCCGTTATACATACGAGCGACTGAATTGAACTGAAAGTTGAATGGATAGACTAAACAATGATCGTATCTGGGGTTGAATTCGATTATATCGTGATGATGTTCATATAGTTATACTCACCAGGTAACTGTTCTCCAGTTATACATAAGAGCGACTGAACTGAACAGAAGGTTGAATGGATAGACTGAACAATCATCGTATCTGGGTTGTATTCGATTATTTCGTGATGATTATTATATATTATGTCTAACCAGGTAACTGTTCTTTCGTTATACATACTAGCAACCGAATCGAACATAAGGTTGAATGGATAGATTGAACAATCATTGTATCTGGGTTGTCTCCGATTATATCGGTATGTTGTATATTTAACTACACCTACCATGTAACGGTTCTTTCGTTACACATACGAGCGTCTGAATCGAACATAAGGTTGGATGGTTAGACGGAACGATAATTGTAACTAAGTTGTATTCGATTATATCGTGATGACGTTCATATAGAAATACTCACCAGGTTACTGTTCTTTCGTTATACATACGAGCAACCGAATCGAACAGAAGGTTGAATGGATAGTATCTGGGTTGTATTCGATTATGATGTTATGCTGTGTATATAGTTATACACATAAGGTGACGGTATTCCCGTTTCACATACGAGCGACCGAAACGAACAGAAAGTTGAATGGATAGACTGAACAATCAATGTATCTGGGTGGTATCCGATTATATCGCAATACTGTATATATAGTGATACTTACCAAGTGACGGTACTTCCGTTACACATACTAGCGACTGAATCGAACAGAAGGTTAAATGGTTAGACGAAACGATAATTGTATCTGAGTTGTATTCGATGATATCGTGATGATGTTTATATAGCAATACTCACCAGGTAACTGTTCTTCCGTTTTACATAGAAGCGACCGAATCGAGCAGAAGGTTGAATTCAGTATTGATTGAACAATCATCGTATCTGGGTTGTATTCGATTATGTTTATATAGTTTTACTCACCAGGTAACTGTTCTTCCGTTATACATACGAGCGACTGAATTGAACAGAAGGTTGAATGGATAGTATATGGGTTGTATTCGATTATGATGTTATGCTGTGTATATAGTTATACACACTAGGAGACGGTATTCCCGTTTTACATACGAGCGACCGAAGCGAAAAGAAAGTTGAATGGATAGACTGAACAATCAATGTATCTGGGTGGTATCCGATTATATCGCAATACTGTATATATAGTGATACTTACCAGGTGACGATACTTCCGTTACACATACTAGCGACTGAATCGAACAGAATGTTGAATGGTTATACGAAACGATAATTGTATCTGTTGTATTCGATGATATCGTGATGATGTTTATATAGCAATACTCACCAGGTCACTGTCCTTCCGTTTTACATACAAGCGACCGAATCGAGCAGAAGGTTAAATGGATAGATTGAACAATCATCGTATCTGAGTTGTATTCGATTATGTTTATATAGATATACTCACCAGGTACCTGTTCTTCCGATATACATACGAGCAACCGAATCGAACATAAGGTTGAATGGATAGATTGAACAATCATCGTATCTGAGTTGTATTCGATTATGTTTATATAGTTATACTCACCAGGTAACTGTTCTTCCGTTATACATACGAGCGACTGAATTGAACTGAAGGTTGAATGGATAGACTAAACAATGATCGTATCTGGGGTTGTATTCGATTATATCGTGATGATGTTCATATAGTTATACTCACCAGGCAACTGTTCTCCAGTTATACATAAGAGCGACTGAACTGAACAGAAGGTTGAATGGATAGACTGAACAATCATCTTATCTGGGTTGTTTTCGATTATTTCGTGATTATGTCTAACCAGGTAACTGTTCTTTCGTTATACATACTAGCAACCGAATCGAACATAAGGTTGAATGGATAGATTGAACAATCATTGTATATGGGTTGTCTCCGATTATATCGTTATGTTGTATATTTTACTACACCTACCATGTAACGGTTCTTTCGTTACACATACGAGCGTCTGAATCGAACATAAGGTTGGATGGTTAGACGGAACGATAATTGTAACTAAGTTGTATTCGATTATATCGTGATGACGTTCATATAGAAATACTCACCAGGTTACTGTTCTTTCGTTATACATACGAGCAACCGAATCGAACAGAAGGTTGAATGGATAGTATCTGGGTTGTATTCGATTATGATGTTATGCTGTGTATATAGTTATACACATAAGGTGACGGTATTCCCGTTTCACATACGAGCGACCGAAACGAACAGAAAGTTGAATGGATAGACTGAACAATCAATGTATCTGGGTGGTATCCGATTATATCGCAATACTGTATATATAGTGATACTAACCAAGTGACGGTACTTCCGTTACACATACTAGCGACTGAATCGAACAGAAGGTTAAATGGTTAGACGAAACGATAATTGTATCTGAGTTGTATTCGATGATATCGTGATGATGTTTATATAGCAATACTCACCAGGTAACTGTTCTTCCGTTTTACATACAAGCGACCGAATCGAGCAGAAGGTTGAATTCAGTATAGATTGAACAATCATCGTATCTGGGTTGTATTCGATTATGTTTATATAGTTATACTCACCAGGTAACTGTTCTTCCGTTTTACATACGAGCGACTGAATTGAACAGAAGGTTGAATGGATAGTATATGGGTTGTATTCGATTATGATGTTATGCTGTGTATATAGTTTTACACACTAGGAGACGGTATTCCCGTTTTACATACGAGCGACCGAAACGAAAAGAAAGTTGAATGGATAGACTGAACAATCAATGTACCTGGGTGGTATCCGATTATATCGCAATACTGTATATATAGTGATACTTACCAGGTGACGATACTTCCGTTACACATACTAGCGACTGAATCGAACAGAATGTTGAATGGTTAGACGAAACGATAATTGTATCTGAGTTGTATTCGATGATAACGTGATGATGTTTATATAGCAATACTCACCAGGTAACTGTCCTTCCGTTTTACATACAAGCGACCGAATCGAGCAGAAGGTTGAATGGATAGATTGAACAATCATCGTATCTGAGTTGTATTCGATTATGATTATGTTTATATAGTTATACTCACCAGGTAACTGTTCTTCCGTTATACATACGAGCGACTGAATTGAACTGAAGGTTGAATGGATAGACTAAACAATGATCGTATCTGGGGTTGTATTCGATTATATCGTGATGATGTTCATATAGTTATACTCACCAGGTAACTGTTCTCCAGTTATACATAAGAGCGACTGAACTGAACAGAAGGTTGAATGGATAGACTGAACAATCATCGTATCTGGGTTGTATTCGATTATTTCGTGATGATTATTATATATTATGTCTAACCAGGTAACTGTTCTTTCGTTATACACGGAAGTATCGTCACCTGGTAAGTATCACTATATATACAGTATTGCGATATAATCGGATACCACCCAGATAAATTGATTGTTCAGTCTATCCATTCAACTTTCTTTTCGTTTCGGTCGCTCGTATGTAAAACGGGAAATACCGTCTCCTAGTGTGTATAACTATATACACAGCATAACATCATAATCGAATACAACCCATATACTATCCATTCAACCTTCTGTTCAATTCAGTCGCTCGTATGTATAACGGAAGAACAGTTACCTGGTGAGTATAACTATATAAACATAATCGAATACAACCCAGATACGATGATTGTTCAATTTATACTGAATTCAACCTTCTGCTCGATTCGGTCGCTTGTATGTAAAACGGAAGAACAGTTACCTGGTGAGTATTGCTATATAAACATCATCACGATATCATCGAATACAACTCAGATACAATTATCGTTTCGTCTAACCATTTAACCTTCTGTTCGATTCAGTCGCTAGTATGTGTATCGGAAGTACCGTCACCTGGTAAGTATCACTATATATACAGTATTGCGATATAATCGGATACCACCCAGATACATTGATTGTTCAGTCTATCCATTCAACTTTCTGTTCGTTTCGGTCGCTCGTATGTGAAACGGGAATACCGTCACCTTATGTGTATAACTATATCACAGCATAACATCATTATCGAATACAACCCAGATACTATCCATTCAACCTTCTGTTCGATTCGGTTGCTCGTATGTATAACGAAAGAACAGTAACCTGGTGAGTATTTCTATATGAACGTCATCACGATATAATCGAATACAACTTAGTTACAATTATCGTTCCGTCTAACCATCCAACCTTATGTTCGATTCAGACGCTCGTATGTGTAACGAAAGAACCGTTACATGGTAGGTGTAGTTAAATATACAACATAACGATATAATCGGAGACAACCCTGTTACAATGATTGTTCAATCTATCCATTCAACCTTAGGTTCGATTCGGTTGCTAGTATGTATAACGAAAAAACAGTTACCTGGTTAGATATGTGTAACGGAAGTATCGTCACCTGGTAAGTATCACTATATATACAGTTATGCGATATAATCGGATACCACCCAGATACATTGATTGTTCAGTCTATCCATTCAACTTTCTTTTCGTTTCGGTCGCTCGTATGTAAAACGGGAATACCGTCTCCTAGTGTGTATAACTATATACACAGCATAATATCATAATCGAATACAACCCATATACTATCCATTCAACCTTCTTTTAAATTCAGTCGCTCGTATGTATAACGGAAGAACAGTTACCTGGTGAGTATAACTATATAAACATAATCGAATACAACCCAGATACGATGATTGTTCAATCTATACTGAATTCAACCTTCTGCTCGATTCGGTCGCTTGTATGTAAAACGGTTACCTGGTGAGTATTGCTATATAAACATCATCACGATATCATCGAATACAACTCAGATAAAATTATCGTTTCGTCTAACCATTTAACCTTCTGTTCGATTCAGTCGCTAGTATGTGTAACGGAAGTACCGTCACCTGGTACGTATCACTATATATACAGTATTGCGATATAATCGGATACCTCCCAGATACATTGATTGTTCAGTCTATCCATTCAACTTTCTGTTCGTTTCGGTCGTTCGTATGTGAAACGGGAATACCGTCACCTTATGTGTATAACTATATACACAGCATAACATCATAATCGAATACAACCCAGATACTATCCATTCAACCTTCTGTTCGATTCGGTTGCTCGTATGTATAACGAAAGAACAGTAACCTGGTGAGTATTTCTATGTGAACGTCATCACGATATAATCGAATACAACTTAGTTACAATTATCGTTCCGTCTAACCATCCAACCTTATGTTCGATTCAGACGCTCGTATGTGTAACGAAAGAACCGTTACATGGTAGGTGTAGTTAAATATACAACATAACGAAATAATCGGAGACAACCCAGATACAATGATTGTTCAATCTATCCATTCAACCTTATGTTCGATTCGGTTGCTAGTATGTATAACGAAAGAACAGTTACCTGGTTAGACATAATATATAATAATCATCACGAAATAATCGAATACAACCCAGATACGATGATTGTTCAGTCTATCCATTCAACCTTCTGTTCAGTTCAGTCGCTCTTATGTATAACTGGAGAACAGTTACCTGGTGAGTATAAGTATATGAACATCATCACGATATAATCGAATACAACCCCAGATACGATCATAGTTTAGTCTATCCATTCAACCTTCAGTTCAATTCAGTCGCTCGTATGTATAACGGAAGAACAGTTACCTGGTGAGTATAACTATATAAACATAATCGAATACAACTCAGATACGATGATTGTTCAATCTATCCATTCAACCTTATGTTCGATTCGGTTGCTCGTATTTATATCGGAAGAACAGGTACCTGGTGAGTATATCTATATAAACATAATCGAATACAACTCAGATACGATGATTGTTCAATCTATCCATTTAACCTTCTGCTCGATTCGGTCGCTTGTATGTAAAACGGAAGGACAGTTACCTGGTGAGTATTGCTATATAAACATCATCACGATATCATCGAATACAACTCAGATACAATTATCGTTTCGTCTAACCATTCAACATTCTGTTCGATTCAGTCGCTAGTATGTGTAACGGAAGTATCGTCACCTGGTAAGTATCACTATATAAACAGTATTGCGATATAATCGGATACCACCCAGATACATTGATTGTTCAGTCTATCCATTCAACTTTCTTTTCGTTTCGGTCGCTCGTATGTAAAACGGGAATACCGTCTCCTAGTGTGTATAACTATATACACAGCAAAACATCATAATCGAATACAACCCATATACTATCCATTCAACCTTCTGTTCAATTCAGTCGCTCGTATGTATAACGGAAGAACAGTTACCTGGTGAGTATAACTATATAAACATAATCGAATACAACTCAGATACGATGATTGTTCAATCTATACTGAATTCAACCTTCTGCTCGATTCGGTCGCTTGTATGTAAAACGGAAGAACAGTTACCTGGTGAGTATTGCTATATAAACATCATCACGATATCATCGAATACAACTCAGATACAATTATCGTTTCGTCTAACCATTTAACCTTCTGTTCGATTCAGTCGCTAGTATGTGTAACGGAAGTACCGTCACCTGGTAAGTATCACTATATATACAGTATTGCGATATAATCGGATACCACCCAGATACATTGATTGTTCAGTCTATCCATTCAACTTTCTGTTCGTTTCGGTCGCTCGTATGTGAAACGGGAATACCGTCACCTTATGTGTATAACTATACACACAGCATAACATCATAATCGAATACAACCCAGATACTATCCATTCAACCTTCTGTTCAATTCAGTCACTCGTATGTATAACGGAAGAACAGTTACCTGGTGAGTATAACTATATAAACATAATCGAATACAACCCAGATACGATGACTGTTCAATCTATACTGAATTCAACCTTCTGCTCGATTCGGTCGCTTGTATGTAAAACGGAAGAACAGTTACCTGGTGAGTATTGCTATATAAACATCATCACGATATCATCGAATACAACTCAGATACAATTATCGTTTCGTCTAACCATTTAACCTTCTGTTCGATTCAGTCGCTAGTATGTGTAACGGAAGTACCGTCACCTGGTAAGTATCACTATATATACAGTATTGCGATATAATCGGATACCACCCAGATACATTGATTGTTCAGTCTATCCATTCAACTTTCTGTTCGTTTCGGTCGCTCGTATGTGAAACGGGAATACCGTCACCTTATGTGTATAACTATATACACAGCATAACATCATATTCGAATACAACCCAGATACTATCCATTCAACCTTCTGTTCAATTCAGTCGCTCGTATGTATAACGGGAGAACAGTTACCTGGTGAGTATAACAATATAAACATAATCGAATACAACCCAGATACGATGATTGTTCAATCTATACTGAATTCAACCTTCTGCTCGATTCGGTCGCTTGTATGTAAAACGGAAGAACAGTTACCTGGTGAGTATTGCTATATAAACATCATCACGATATCATCGAATACAACTCAGATACAATCATCGTTTCGTCTAACCATTTAACCTTCTGTTCGATTCAGTCGCTAGTTATGTGTAACGGAAGTACCGTCACCTGGTAAGTATCACTATATATACAGTATTGCGATATAATCGGATACCACCCAGATACATTGATTGTCCAGTCTATCCATTCAACTTTCTGTTCGTTTCGGTCGCTCGTATGTGAAACGGGAAAACCGTCACCTTATGTGTATAACTATATACACAGCATAACATCATAATCGAATACAACCCAGATACTATCCATTCAACCTTCTGTTCAATTCAGTCACTCGTATGTATAACGGAAGAACAGTTACCTGGTGAGTATAACTATATAAACATAATCGAATACAACTCAGATACGATGATTGTTCAATCTATCCATTTAACCTTCTGCTCGATTCGGTCGCTTGTATGAAAAACGGAAGGACAGTTACCTGGTGAGTATTGCTATATAAACATCATCACGATATCATCGAATACAACTCAGATACAATTATCGTTTCGTCTAACCATTCAACATTCTGTTCGATTCAGTCGCTAGTATGTGTAACGGAAGTATCGTCACCTGGTAAGTATCACTATATATACAGTATTGCGATATAATCGGATACCACCCAGATACATTGATTGTTCAGTCTATCCATTCAACTTTCTTTTCGTTTCGGTCGCTCGTATGTAAAACGGGAATACCGTCTCCTAGTGTGTATAACTATGTACACAGCATAACATCATAATCGAATACAACCCATATACTATCCATTCAACCTTCTGTTCAATTCAGTCGCTCGTATGTATAACGGAAGAACAGTTACCTGGTGAGTATAACTATATAAACATAATCGAATACAACCCAGATACGATGATTGTTCAATCTATACTGAATTCAACCTTCTGCTCGATTTGGTCGCTTGTATGTAAAACGGAAGAACAGTTACCTGGTGAGAATTGCTATATAAACATCATCACGATATCATCGAATACAACTCAGATACAATTATCGTTTCGTCTAACCATTTAACCTTCTGTTCGATTCAGTCGCTAGTATGTGTAACGGAAGTACCGTCACCTGGTAAGTATCTCTATATATACAGTATTGCGATATAATCGGATACCACCCAGATACATTGATTGTTCAGTCTATCCATTCAACTTTCTGTTCGTTTCGGTCGCTCGTATGTGAAACGGGAATACCATCACCTTATGTGTATTACTATATACACAGCATAACATCAAAATCGAATACAACCCTTATACTATCAATTCAACCTTCTGTTCAATACAGTCACTCGTATGTATAACGGAAGAACAGTTACCTGGTGAGTATAACTATATAAACATAATCGAATTCAACCCAGATACGATGATTGTTCAATCTATACTGAATTCAACCTTATGTTCGATTCGGTTGCTCGTATGTATATCGGAAGAACAGGTACCTGGTGAGTATATCTATATAAACATAATCGAATACAACTCAGATACGATGATTGTTCAATCTATCCATTTAACCTTCTGCTCGATTCGGTCGCTTGTATGTAAAACGGAAGGACAGTTACCTGGTGAGTATTGCTATATAAACATCTTCACGATATCATCGAATACAACTCAGATACAATTATCGTTTCGTCTAACCATTTAACCTTCTGTTCGATTCAGTCGCCAGTATGTGTAACGGAAGTACCGTCACCTGGTAAGTATCACTATATATACAGTATTGCGATATAATCGGATACCACCCAGATACATTGATTGTTCAGTCTATCCATTCAACTTTCTGTTCGTTTCGGTCGCTCGTATGTGAAACGGGAATACCGTCACCTTATGTGTTTAACTATATACACAGCATAACATCATAATCGAATACAACCCAGATACTATCCATTCAACCTTCTGTTCGATTCGGTTGCTCGTATGTATAACGAAAGAACAGTAACCTGGTGAGTATTTCTATATGAACGTCATCACGATATAATCGAATACAACTTAGTTACAATTACCGTTCCGTCTAACCATCCAACCTTATGTTCGATTCAGACGCTCGTATGTGTAACGAAAGAACCGTTACATGGTAGGTGTAGTTGAATATACAACATAACGATATAATCGGAGACAACCCAGATACAATGATTGTTCAATCTATCCATTCAACCTTATGTTCGATTTGGTTGCTAGTATGTATAACGAAAGAACAGTTACCTGGTTAGACATAATATATAATAATCATCACGAAATAATCGAATACAACCCAGATACGATGATTGTTCAGTCTATCCATTCAACCTTCTGTTCAGTTCAGTCGCTCTTATGTATAACTGGAGAACAGTTACCTGGTGAGTATAACTATATGAACATCATCACCATATAATCGAATACAACCCCAGATACGATCATTGTTTAGTCTATCCATTCAACCTTCAGTTCAGTTCAGTCGCTCGTATGTATAACGGAAGAACAGTTACCTGGTGAGTATAACTTTATAAACATAATCGAATACAACTCAGATACGATGATTGTTCAATCTATCCATTCAACCTTATGTTCGATTCGGTTGCTCGTATGTATATCGGAAGAACAGGTACCTGGTGAGTATATCTATATAAACATAATCGAATACAACTCAGATACGATGATTGTTCAATCTATCCATTTAACCTGCTGCTCGATTCGGTCGCTTGTATGTAAAACGGAAGGACAGTTACCTGGTGAGTATTGCTATATAAACATCATCACGATATCATCGAATACAACTCAGATACAATTATCGTTTCGTCTAACCATTCAACATTCTGTTCGATTCAGTCGCTAGTATGTGTAACGGAAGTATCGTCACCTGGTAAGTATCACTATATATACAGTATTGCGATATAATCGGATACCACCCAGATACATTGATTGTTCAGTCTATCCATTCAACTTTCTTTTCGTTTCGGTCGCTCGTATGTAAAACGGGAATACCGTCTCCTAGTGTGTATAACTATATACACAGCATAACATCATAATCGAATACAACCCATATACTATCCATTCAACCTTCTGTTCAATTCAGTCGCTCGTATGTATAACGGAAGAACAGTTACCTGGTGAGTATATATATATAAACATAATCGAATACAACTCAGATACGATGATTGTTCGATCTATCCATTTAACCTTCTGCTCGATTCGGTCGCTTGTATGTAAAACGGAAGGACAGTTACCTGGTGAGTATTGCTATATAAACATCATCACGATATCATCGAATACAACTCAGATACAATATCGTTTCGTCTAACCATTTAACCTTCTGTTCGATTCAGTCGCTAGTATGTGTAACGGAAGTATTGTCACCTGGTAAGTATCACTATATATACAGTATTGCGATATAATCGGACATTGATTGTTCAGTCTATCCATTCAACTTTCTGTTCGTTTCGGTCGCTCTTATGTGAAACGGGAATACCGTCACCTAATGTGTATAACTATATACACAGCATAACATCATAATCGAATACAACCCAGATACTATCCATTCAACCTTCTGTTCGATTCGGTTGCTCGTATGTATAACGAAAGAACAGTAACCTGGTGAGTATTTCTATATGAACGTCATCACGATATAATCGAATACAACTTAGTTACAATTATCGTTTCGTCTAACCATCCAACCTTATGTTCGATTCAGACGCTCGTATGTGTAACGAAAGAACCGTTACATGGTAGGTGTAGTTAAATATACAACATAACGATATAATCGGAGACAACCCAGATACAATGATTGTTCAATCTATCCATTCAACTTTATGTTCGATTCGGTTGCTAGTATGTATAACGAAAAAACAGTTACGTGGTTAGACATAATATATAATAATCATCACGAAATAATCGAATACAACCCAGATACGATGATTGTTCAGTCTATCCATTCAACCTTCTGTTCAGTTCAGTCGCTCTTATGTATAACTGGAGAACAGTTACCTGGTGAGTATAACTATATGAACATCATCACGAAATAATCGAATACAACCCCAGATACGATTATTGTTTAGTCTATCCATTCAACCTTCAGTTCAATTCAGTCGCTCGTATGTATAAAGGAAGAACAGTTACCTAATGAGTATAACTATATAAACATAATCGAATACAACTCGGATACGATGATTGTTCAATCTATCCATTGAACCTTATGTTCGATTCGGTTGCTCGTATGTATATCGGAAGAACAGGTACCTGGTGAGTATATCTATATAAACATAATCGAATACAACTCAGATACGATGATTGTTCAATCTATCCATTTAACCTTCTGCTCGATTCGGTCGCTTGTATGTAAAACGGAAGGACAGTTACCTGGTGAGTATTGCTATATAAACATCATCACGATATCATCGAATACAACTCAGATACAATTATCGTTTCGTCTAACCATTCAACATTCTGTTCGATTCAGTCGCTAGTATGTGTAACGGAAGTACCGTCACCTGGTAAGTATCACTATATATACAGTATTGCGATATAATCGGATACCACCCAGATACATTGATTGTTCAGTCTATCCATTCATCTTTCTGTTCGTTTCGGTCGCTCGTATGTGAAACGGGAATACCGTCACCTTATGTGTATAACTATATACACAGCATAACATCATAATCGAATACAACCCAGATACTATCCATTCAACCTTCTGTTCGATTCGGTTGCTCGTATGTATAACGAAAGAACAGTAACCTGGTGAGTATTTCTATATGAACGTCATCACGATATAATCGAATACAACTTAGTTACAATTATCGTTCCTTCTAACCATCCAACCTCATGTTCGATTCAGACGCTCGTATGTGTAACGAATGAACCGTTACATGGTAGGTGTAGTTAAATATACAACATAACGATATAATCGGAGACAACCCAGATACAATGATTGTTCAATCTATCCATTCAACCTTATGTTCCATTCGGTTGCTAGTATGTATAACGAAAGAACAGTTACGTGGTTAGACATAATATATAATAATCATCACGAAATAATCGAATACAACCCCAGATACGATCATTGTTTAGTCTATCCTTTCAACCTTCAGTTCAATTCAGTCGCTCGTATGTATAACGGAAGAACAGTTACCTGGTGAGTATAACTATATAAACATAATCGAATACAACTCAGATACGATGATTGTTCAATCTATCCATTCAACCTTATGTTCGATTCGGTTGCTCGTATGTATATCGGAAGAACTTGTACCTGGTGAGTATATCTATATAAACATAATCGAATACAACTCAGATACGATGATTGTTCAATCTATCCATTTAACCTTCTGCTCGATTCGGTCGCTTGTATGTAAAACGGAAGGACAGTTACCTGGTGAGTATTGCTATATAAACATCATCACGATATCATCGAATACAACTCAGATACAATTATCGTTTCGTCTAACC
This sequence comes from Chrysomela aeneicollis, assembly GCA_029955515.1. Taxonomy (NCBI): domain Eukaryota; kingdom Metazoa; phylum Arthropoda; class Insecta; order Coleoptera; family Chrysomelidae; genus Chrysomela; species Chrysomela aeneicollis. The sequence continues at coordinate 979,294 of JARUHQ010000005.1, read as the reverse complement.
ATTCAACATTCTGTTCGATTCAGTCGCTAGTATGTTTAACGGAAGTATCGTCACCTGGTAAGTATCACTATATATACAGTATTGCGATATAATCGGATACCACCCAGATACATTGATTGTTCAGTCTATCCATTCAACTTTCTTTTCGTTTCGATCGCTCGTATGTAAAACGAGAATACCGTCTCCTAGTGTGTATAACTATATACACAGCATAACATTATAATCGAATACAACCCATATACTATCCTTTCAACCTTCTGTTCAATTCAGTCGCTCGTATGTATAACGGAAGAACAGTTACCTGGTGAGTATAACTATATAAACATAATCGAATACAACCCAGATACGATGATTGTTCAATCTATACTGAATTCAACCTTCTGCTCGATTCGGTCGCTTGTATGTAAAACGGATGAACAGTTACCTGGTGAGTATTGCTATATAAACATCATCACGATATCATCGAATACAACTCAGATACAATTATCGTTTCGTCTAATCATTCAACATTCTGTTAGATTCAGTCGCTAGTATGTGTAACGGAAGTATCGTCACCTGGTAAGTATCACTATATATACAGTATTGCGATATAATCGGATACCACCCAGATACATTGATTGTTCAGTATATCCATTCAACTTTCTTTTTGTTTCGGTCGCTCGTATGTAAAACGGGAATACCGTCTCCTAGTGTGTATAACTATATACACAGCATAACATCAAAATCGAATACAACCCATTCAACCTTCTGTTCAATTCAGTCGCTCGTATGTATAACGGAAGAACAGTTACCTGGTGAGTATAACTATATAAACATAATCGAATACAACCCAGATACGATGATTGTTCAATCTATACTGAATTCAACCTTCTGCTCGATTCGGTCGCTTGTATGTAAAACGGAAGAACAGTTACCTGGTGAGTATTGCTATATAAACATAATCACGATATCATCGAATACAACTCAGATACAATTATCGTTTCGTCTAACCATTTAACCTTCTGTTCGATTCAGTCGCTAGTATGTGTAACGGAAGTACCGTCACCTGGTAAGTATCACTATATATACAGTATTGCGATATAATCGGATACCACCCAGATACATTGATTGTTCAGTCTATCCATTCAACTTTCTGTTCGTTTCGGTCGCTCGTATGTGAAACGGGAATACCGTCACCTTATGTGTTTAACTATATACACAGCATAACATCATAATCGAATACAACCCAGATACTATCCATTCAACCTTCTGTTCGATTAAGTTGCTCGTATGTATAACGAAAGAACAGTAACCTGGTGAGTATTTCTATATGAACGTCATCACGATATAATCGAATACAACTTAGTTACAATTATCGTTCCGTCTAACCATCCAACCTTATGTTCGATTCAGACGCTCGTATGTGTAACGAAAGAACCGTAACATGGTAGGTGTAGTTGAATATACAACATAACGATATAATCGGAGACAACCCAGATACAATGATTGTTCAATCTATCCATTCAACCTTATGTTCGATTTGGTTGCTAGTATGTATAACGAAAGAACAGTTACCTGGTTAGACATAATATATAATAATCATCACGGAATAATCGAATACAACCCAGATACGATGATTGTTCAGTCTATCCATTCAACCTTCTGTTCAGTTCAGTCGCTCTTATGTATAACTGGAGAACAGTTACCTGGTGAGTATAACTATATGAACATCATCACGATATAATCGAATACAACCCCAGATACGATCATTGTTTAGTCTATCCATTCAACCTTCAGTTCAGTTCAGTCGCTCGTATGTATAACGGAAGAACAGTTACCTGGTGAGTATAACTATATAAACATAATCGAATACAACTCAGATACGATGATTGTTCAATCTATCCATTCAACCTTATGTTCGATTCGGTTGCTCGTATGTATATCGGAAGAACAGGTACCTGGTGAGTATATCTATATAAACATAATCGAATACAACTCAGATACGATGATTGTTCAATCTATCCATTTAACCTGCTGCTCGATTCGGTCGCTTGTATGTAAAACGGAAGGACAGTTACCTGGTGAGTATTGCTATATAAACATCATCACGATATCATCGAATACAACTCAGATACAATCATCGTTTCGTCTAACCATTCAACATTCTGTTCGATTCAGTCGCTAGTATGTGTAACGGAAGTATCGTCACCTGGTAAGTATCACTATATATACAGTATTGCGATATAATCGGATACCACCCAGATACATTGATTGTTCAGTCTATCCATTCAACTTTCTTTTCGTTTCGGTCGCTCGTATGTAAAACGGGAATACCGTCTCCTAGTGTGTATAACTATATACACAGCATAACATCATAATCGAATACAACCCATATACTATCCATTCAACCTTCTGTTCAATTCAGTCGCTCGTATGTATAACGGAAGAACAGTTACCTGGTGAGTATATATATATAAACATAATCGAATACAACTCAGATACGATGATTGTTCAATCTATCCATTTAACCTTCTGCTCGATTCGGTCGCTTGTATGTAAAACGAAGGACAGTTACCTGGTGAGTATTGCTATATAAACATCATCACGATATCATCGAATACAACCCAGATACAATTATCGTTTCGTCTAACCATTCAACCTTCTGTTCGATTCAGTCGCTAGTATGTGTAACGGAAGTATTGTCACCTGGTAAGTATCACTATATATACAGTATTGCGATATAATCGGATACCACCCAGATACATTGATTGTTCAGTCTATCCATTCAACTTTCTGTTCGTTTCGGTCGCTCTTATGTGAAACGGGAATACCGTCACCTTATGTGTATAACTATATACACAGCATAACATCATAATCGAATACAACCCAGATACTATCCATTCAACCTTCTGTTCGATTCGGTTGCTCGTATGTATTACGAAAGAACAGTAACCTGGTGAGTATTTCTATATGAACGTCATCACGATATAATCGAATACAACTTAGTTACAATTATCGTTCCGTCTAACCATCCAACCTTATGTTCGATTCAGACGCTCGTATGTGTAACGAAAGAACCGTTACATGGTAGGTGTAATTAAATATACATCATAACGATATAATCGGAGACAACCCAGATACAATGATTGTTCAATATATCCATTCAACTTTATGTTCGATTCGGTTGCTAGTATGTATAACGAAAGAACAGTTACGTGGTTAGACATAATATATAATAATCATCACGAAATAATCGAATACAACCCAGATACGATGATTGTTCAGTCTATCCATTCAACCTTCTGTTCAGTTCAGTCGCTCTTATGTATAACTGGAGAACAGTTACCTGGTGAGTATAACTATATGAACATCATCACGATATAATCGAATACAACCCCAGATACGATCATTGTTTAGTCTATCCATTCAACCTTCAGTTCAATTCAGTCGCTCGTATGTATAACGGAAGAACAGTTACCTGGTGAGTATAACTATATAAACATAATCGAATACAACTCAGATACGATGATTGTTCAATCTATCCATTGAACCTTATGTTCGATTCGATTGCTCGTATGTATATCGGAAGAACAGGTACCTGGTGAGTATATCTATATAAACATAATCGAATACAACTCAGATACGATGATTGTTCAATCTATCCATTTAACCTTCTGCTCGATTCGGTCGCATGTATGTAAAACGGAAGGACAGTTACCTGGTGAGTATTGCTATATAAACATCATCACGATATCATCGAATACAACTCAGATACAATTATCGTTTCGTCTAACCATTCAACATTCTGTTCGATTCAGTCGCTAGTATGTGTAACGGAAGTACCGTCACCTGGTAAGTATCACTATATATACAGTATTGCGATATAATCGGATACCACCCAGATACATTGATTGTTCAGTCTATCCATTCATCTTTCTGTTCGATTCGGTTGCTCGTATGTATAACGAAAGAACAGTAACCTGGTGAGTATTTCTATATGAACGTCATCACGATATAATCGAATACAACTTAGTTACAATTATCGTTCCTTCTAACCATCCAACCTCATGTTCGATTCAGACGCTCGTATGTGTAACGAATGAACCGTTACATGGTAGGTGTAGTTAAATATACAACATAACGATATAATCGGAGACAACCCAGATACAATGATTGTTCAATCTATCCATTCAACCTTATGTTCGATTCGGTTGCTAGTATGTATAACGAAAGAACAGTTACGTGGTTAGACATAATATATAATAATCATCACGAAATAATCGAATACAACCCCGATACGATGATTGTTCAGTCTATTCATTCAACCTTCTGTTCAGTTCAGTCGCTCTTATGTATAACTGAAGAACAGTTACCTGGTGAGTATAACTATATGAACATCATCACGATATAATCGAATACAACCCCAGATACGATTATTGTTTAGTCTATCCATTCAACCTTCAGTTAAATTCAGTCGCTCGTATGTATAACGGAAGAACAGTTACCTTGTGAGTATAACTATATAAACATAATCGAATACAACTCAGATACGATGATTGTTCAATCTATCCATTCAACCTTATGTTCGATTCGGTTGCTCGTATGTATATCGGAAGAACAGGTACCTGGTGAGTATATCTATATAAACATAATCGAATACAACTCAGATACGATGATTGTTCAATCTATCCATTTAACCTTCTGCTCGATTCGGTCGCTTGTATGTAAAACGGAAGGACAGTTACCTGGTGAGTATTGCTATATAAACATCATCACGATATCATCGAATACAACTCAGATACAATTATCGTTTCGTCTAACCATTCAACATTCTGTTCGATTCAGTCGCTAGTATGTTTAACGGAAGTATCGTCACCTGGTAAGTATCACTATATATACAGTATTGCGATATAATCGGATACCACCCAGATACATTGATTGTTCAGTCTATCCATTCAACTTTCTTTTCGTTTCGATCGCTCGTATGTAAAACGAGAATACCGTCTCCTAGTGTGTATAACTATATACACAGCATAACATCATAATCGAATACAACCCATATACTATCCATTCAACCTTCTGTTTAATTCAGTCGCTCGTATGTTTAACGGAAGAACAGTTACCTGGTGAGTATAACTATATAAACATAAATGAATACAACCCAGATACGATGATTGTTCAATCTATACTGAATTCAACCTTCTGCTCGATTCGGTCGCTTGTATGTAAAACGAAAGAACAGTAACCTGGTGAGTATTGCTATATAAACATCATCACGATATCATCGAATACAACTCAGATACAATTATCGTTTCGTCTAACCATTCAACATTCTGTTAGATTCAGTCGCTAGTATGTGTAACGGAAGTATCGTCACCTGGTAAGTATCACTATATATACAGTACTGCGATATAATCGGATACCACCCAGATACGTTGATTGTTCAGTCTATCCATTCAACTTTCTTTTTGTTTCGGTCGCTCGTATGTAAAACGGGAATACCGTCTCCTAGTGTGTATAACTATATACACAGCATAACATCATAATCGAATACAACCCATATACTACCCATTCAACCTTCTGTTCAATTCAGTCGCTCGTATGTATAACGGAAGGACAGTTACCTGGTGAGTATAACTATATAAACATAATCGAATACAACCCAGATACGATGATTTTTCAATCTATACTGAATTCAACCTTCTGCTCGATTCGGTCGCTTGTATGTAAAACGGAAGAACAGTTACCTGGTGAGTATTGCTATATAAACATCATCACGATATCATCGAATACAACTCAGATACGATTATCGTTTCGTCTAACCATTTAACCTTCTGTTCGATTCAGTCGCTAGTATGTGTAATGGAAGTACCGTCACCTGGTAAGTATCACTATATATACAGTATTGCGATATAATCGGATACCACCCAGATACATTGATTGTTCAGTCTATCCTTTCAACTTTCTGTTCGTTTCGGTCGCTCGTATGTGAAACAAGAATACCGTCACCTTATGTGTATAACTATATACACAGCATAACATCATAATCGAATACAACCCATATACTATCCATTCAACCTTCTGTTCGATTCGGTTGCTCGTATGTATAACGAAAGAACAGTAACCTGGTGAGTATTTCTATATGAACGTCATCACGATATAATCGAATACAACTTAGTTACAATTATCGTTCCGTCTAACCATCCAACCTTATGTTCGCATCAGACGCTCGTATGTGTAACGAAAGAACCGTTACATGGTAGGTGTAGTTAAATATACAACATAACGATATAATCGGAGACAACCCAGATACAATGATTGTTCAATCTATCCATTCAACCTTATGTTCGATTCGGTTGCTAGTATGTATAACGAAAGAACAGTTACATGGTAAGACATAATATATAATAATCATCACGAAATAATCGAATAAAACCCAGATACGATGATTGTTCAGTCTATCCATTCAACCTTCTGTTCAGTTCAGTCGCTCTTATGTATAACTGGAGAACAGTTACCTGGTGAGTATAACTATATGAACATCATCACGATATAATCGAATACAACCCCAGATACGATCATTGTTTAGTCTATCCATTCAACCTTCAGTTCAATTTAGTCGCTCGTATGTATAACGGAAGAACAGTTACCTGGTGAGTATAACTATATAAACATAATCGAATACAACTCAGATACGATGATTGTTCAATCTATCCATTCAACCTTATGTTCGATTCGGTTGCTCGTATGTATATCGGAAGAACAGGTACCTGGTGAGTATATCTATATAAACATAATCGAATACAACTCAGATACGATGATTGTTCAATCTATCCATTTAACCTTTTGCTCGATTCGGTCGCTTGTATGTAAAACGGAAGGACAGATACCTGGTGAGTATTGCTATATAAACATCATCACGATATCATCGAATACAACTCAGATACAATTATCGTTTCGTCTAACCATTCAACATTCTGTTCGATTCAGTCGCTAGTATGTGTAACGGAAGTATCGTCACCTGGTGAGTATCACTATATATACAGTATTGCGATATAATCGGATACCACCCAGATACATTGATTGTTCAGTCTATCCATTCAACTTTCTTTTTGTTTCGGTCGCTCGTATGTAAAACGGGAATACCGTCTCCTAGTGTGTATAACTATATACACAGCATTACATCATAATCGAATACAACCCATATACTATCCATTCAACCTTCTGTTCAATTCAGTCGCTCGTATGTATAACGGATGAACAGTTACCTGGTGAGTATAACTATATAAACATAATCGAATACAACCCAGATACGATGATTGTTCAATCTATACTGAATTCAACCTTCTGCTCGATTCGGTCGCTTGTATGTAAAACGGAAGAACAGTTACCTGGTGAGTATTGCTATATAAACATCATCACGATATCATCGAATACAACTCAGATACAATAATCGTTTCGTCTATCAATTAAACCTTCTGTTCGATTCAGTCGCTAGTATGTGTAACGGAAGTACCGTCACCTGGTAAGTATCACTATATATACAGTATTGCGATATAATCGAATACCACCCAGATACATTGATTGTTCAGTCTATCCATTCAACTTTCTGTTCGTTTCGGTCGCTCGTATGTGAAACGGGAATACCGTCACCTTATGTGTATAACTATATACACAGCATAACATCATAATCGAATACAACCCAGATACTATCCATTCAACCTTCTGTTCGATTCGGTTGCTCGTATGTATAACGAAAGAACAGTAACCTGGTGAGTATTTCTATATGAACGTCATCACGATATAACCGAATACAACTTAGTTACAATTATCGTTCCGTCTAACCATCCAACCTTATGTTCGATTCAGACGCTCGTATGTGTAACGAATGAACCGTTACATGGTAGGTGTAGTTAAATATACAACATAACGATATAATCGGAGACAACCCAGATACAATGATTGTTCAATCTATCCATTCAACCTTATGTTCGATTCGGTTGCTCGTATGTATATCGGAAGCACTGGTACCTGGTGAGTATATCTATTAAAACATAATCGAATACAACTCAGATACGATGATTGTTTAATCTATCCATTTAACCTTCTGCTCGATTCGGTCGCTTGTATGTAAAACGGAAGGACAGTTACCTGGTGAGTATTGCTATATAAACATCATCACGATATCATCGAATACAACTCAGATACAATTATCGTTTCGTCTAACCATTCAACATTCTGTTTGATTCAGTCGCTAGTATGTGTAACGGAAGTATCGTCACCTGGTAAGTATCACTATATATACAGTATTGCGATATAATCGGATACCACCCAGATACATTGATTGTTCAGTCTATCCATTCAACTTTCTTTTCGTTTCGGTCGCTCGTATGTAAAACGGGAATACCGTCTCCTAGTGTGTATAACTATATACACAGCATAACATCATAATCGAATACAACCCATATACTATCCATTCAACCTTCTGTTCAATTCAGTTGCTCGTATGTATAACGGAAGAACAGTTACCTGGTGAGTATAACTATATAAACATAATCGAATACAACCCAGATACGATGATTGTTCAATCTATACTGAATTCAACCTTCTGCTCGATTCGGTCGCTTGTATGTAAAACGGAAGAACAGTTACCTGGTGAGTATTGCTATATAAACATCATCACGATATCATCGAATACAACTCAGATACAATTATCGTTTCGTCTAACCATTTAACCTTCTGTTCGATTCAGTCGCTAGTATGTGTAACGGAAGTACCGTCACCTGGTAAGTATCTTTATATATACAGTATTGCGATATAATCGGATACCACCCAGATACATTGATTGTTCAGTCTATCCATTCAACTTTCTTTTCGTTTCGGTCGCTCGTATGTAAAACGGGAATACCGTCTCCTAGTGTGTATAACTATATACACAGCATAACATCATAATCGAATACAACCCAGATACTATCCATTCAACCTTCTGTTCGATTTGGTTGCTCGTATGTATAACGAAAGAACAGTAACCTGGTGAGTATTTCTATATGAACGTCATCACGATATAATCGAATACAACTTAGTTACAATTATCTTTCCGTCTAACCATCCAACCTTATGTTCGATTCAGACGCTCGTATGTGTAACGAAAGAACCGTTACATGGTAGGTGTAGTTAAATATACAGCATAACGAAATAATCGGAGACAACCCAGATACAATGATTGTTCAATCTATCCATTCAACCTTATGTTTGATTCGGTTGCAAGTATGTATAACGAAAGAACAGTTACCTGGTTAGACATAATATATAATAATCATCACGAAATAATCGAATACAACCCAGATACGATGATTGTTCAGTCTATCCATTCAACCTTCTGTTCAGTTCAGTCGCTCTTATGTATAACTGGAGAACAGTTACCTGGTGAGTATAACTATATGAACATCATCACGATATAATCGAATACAACCCCAGATACGATCATTGTTTAGTCTATCCATTCAACCTTCAGTTCAATTCAGTCGCTCGTATGTATAACGGAAGAACAGTTACCTGGTGAGTATAACTATATAAACATAATCGAATACAACTCAGATACGATGATTGTTCAATCTATCCATTCAACCTTATGTTCGATTCGGTTGCTCGTATGTATATCGGAAGAACAGGTACCTGGTGAGTATATCTATATAAACATAATCGAATACAACCCAGATACGATGATTGTTCAATTTTTACTGAATTCAACCTTCTGCTCGATTCGGTCGCTTGTATGTAAAACGGAAGAACAGTTACCTGGTGAGTATAGCTATATAAACATCATCACGATATCATCGAATACAACTCAGATACAATTATCGTTTCGTCTAACCATTCAACATTCTGTTCGATTAAGTCGCTAGTATGTGTAACGGAAGTATCGTCACCTGGTAAGTATCACTATATATACAGTATTGCGATATAATCGGATACCACCCAGATACATTGATTGTTCAGTCTATCCATTCAACTTTCTTTTCGTTTCGGTCGCTCGTATGTAAAACGGGAATACCGTCTCCTAGTGTGTATAACTATATACACAGCATAACATCATAATCGAATACAACCCAGATACGATGATTGTTCAATCTATACTGAATTCATCCTTCTGCTCGATTCGGTCGCTTGTATGTAAAACGGAAGAACAGTTACCTGGTGAGTATTGCTATATAAACATCATCACGATATCATCGAATACAACTCAGATACAATTATCGTTTCGTCTAACCATTTAACCTTCTGTTCGATTCAGTCGCTAGTATGTGTAACGGAAGTACCGTCACCTGGTAAGTATCACTATATATACAGTATTGCGATAGAATCGGATACCACCCAGATACATTGATTGTTCAGTCTATCCATTCAACCTTATGTTCGATTCGGTTGCTAGTATGTATAACGAAAGAACAGTTTCCTGGTGAGTATAACTATATGAACATCATCACGATATAATCGAATACAACCCCAGATACGATCATTGTTTAGTCCATCCATTCAACCTTCAGTTCAATTCAGTCGCTCGTATGTATAACGGAAGAACAGTTACCTGGTGAGTATAACTATATAAACATAATCGAATACAACTCAGATTGTTCAATCTATCCATTCAACCTTATGTTCGATTCGGTTGCTCGTATGTATAACGGAAGAACAGTTACCTGGTGAGTATAACTATATAAACATAATCGAATACAACTCAGATACGATGATTGTTCAATCTATCCATTCAACCTTATGTTCGATTCGGTTGCTCGTATGTATATCGGAAGAACAGGTACCTGGTGAGTATATCTATATAAACATAATCGAATACAACCCAGATACGATGATTGTTCAATTTTTACTGAATTCAACCTTCTGCTCGATTCGGTCGCTTGTATGTAAAACGGAAGAACAGTTACCTGGTGAGTATAGCTATATAAACATCATCACGATATCATCGAATACAACTCAGTTACAATTATCGTTTCGTCTAACCATTCAACATTCTGTTCGATTAAGTCGCTAGTATGTGTAACGGAAGTATCGTCACCTGGTAAGTATCACTATATATACAGTATTGCGATATAATCGGATACCACCCAGATACATTGATTGTTCAGTCTATCCATTCAACTTTCTTTTTGTTTCGGTCGCTCGTATGTAAAACGGGAATACCGTCTCCTAGTGTGTATAACTATATACACAGCATAACATCATAATCGAATACAACCCATATACTATCCATTCAACCTTCTGTTCAATTCAGTCGCTCGTATGTATAACGGAAGAACAGTTACCTGGTGAGTATAACTATATAAACATAATCGAATACAACCCAGATACGATGATTGTTCAATCTATACTGAATTCATCCTTCTGCTCGATTCGGTCGCTCGTATGTATAACGGAAGAACAGTTACCTGGTGAGTATTGCTATATAAACATCATCACGATATCATCGAATACAACTCAGATACAATTATCGTTTCGTCTAACCATTTAACCTTCTGTTCGATTCAGTCGCTAGTATGTGTAACGGAAGTACCGTCACCTGGTAAGTATCACTATATATACAGTATTGCGATAGAATCGGATACCACCCAGATACATTGATTGTTCAGTCTATCCATTCAACCTTATGTTCGATTCGGTTGCTAGTATGTATAACGAAAGAACAGTTACCTGGTGAGTATAACTATATGAACATAATCGAATACAACTCAGATACGATGATTGTTCAATATATCCATTTAACCTTCTGCTCGATTCGGTCGCTTGTATGTAAAACGGAAGGACAGTTACCTGGTGAGTATTGCTATATAAACATCATCACGATATCATCGAATACAACTCAGATACAATTATCGTTTCGTCTAACCATTCAACATTCTGTTCGATTCAGTCGCTAGTATGTGTAACGGAAGTATCGTCACCTGGTTAGTATCACTATATATACAGTATTGCGATATAATCGGATACCACCCAGATACATTGATTGTTCAGTCTATCCATTCAACCTTCTGTTCAGTTCAGTCGCTCTTATGTATAACTGTGTTCTTAACTGTTCGTTTCGGTCGCTCGTATGTGAAACGGGAATACCGTCACCTTATGTGTATAACTATATACACAGCATAACATCATAATCGAATACAACCCAGATACTATCCATTCAACCTTCTGTTCGATTCGGTTGCTAGTATGTATAACGAAAGAACAGTAACCTGGTGAGTATTTCGATATGAACGTCATCACGATATAATCGAATACAACTTAGTTACAATTATCGTTCCGTCTAACCATCCAACCTTATGTTCGATTCAGACGCTCGTATGTGTAACGAATGAACCGTTACATGGTAGGTGTAGTTAAATATACAACATAACGATATAATCGGAGACAACCCATATACAATGATTGTTCAATCTATCCATTCAACCTTATGTTCGATTCGGTTGCTCGTATGTATATCGGAAGCACTGGTACCTGGTGAGTATATCTATTAAAACATAATCGAATACAACTCAGATACGATGATTGTTTAATCTATCCATTTAACCTTCTGCTCGATTCGGTCGCTTGTATGTAAAACGGAAGGACAGTTACCTGGTGAGTATTGCTATATAAACATCATCACGATATCATCGAATACAACTCAGATACAATTATCGTTTCGTCTAACCATTCAACATTCTGTTTGATTCAGTCGCTAGTATGTGTAACGGAAGTATCGTCACCTGGTAAGTATCACTATATATACAGTATTGCGATATAATCGGATACCACCCAGATACATTGATTGTTCAGTCTATCCATTCAACTTTCTTTTCGTTTCGGTCGCTCGTATGTAAAACGGGAATACCGTCTCCTAGTGTGTATAACTATATACACAGCATAACATCATAATCGAATACAACCCATATACTATCCATTCAACCTTCTGTTCAATTCAGTTGCTCGTATGTATAACGGGAGAACAGTTACCTGGTGAGTATAACTATATAAACATAATCGAATACAACCCAGATACGATGATTGTTCAATCTATACTGAATTCAACCTTCTGCACGATTCGGTCGCTTGTATGTAAAACGGAAGAACAGTTACCTGGTGAGTATTGCTATATAAACATCATCACGATATCATCGAATACAACTCAGATACAATTATCGTTTCGTCTAACCATTTAACCTTCTGTTCGATTCAGTCGCTAGTATGTGTAACGGAAGTACCGTCACCTGGTAAGTATCTTTATATATACAGTATTGCGATATAATCGGATACCACCCAGATACATTGATTGTTCAGTCTATCCATTCAACTTTCTTTTCGTTTCGGTCGCTCGTATGTAAAACGGGAATACCGTCTCCTAGTGTGTATAACTATATACACAGCATAACATCATAATCGAATACAACCCAGATACTATCCATTCAACCTTCTGTTCGATTCGGTTGCTCGTATGTATAACGAAAGAACAGTAACCTGGTGAGTATTTCTATATGAACGTCATCACGATATAATCGAATACAACTTAGTTACAATTATCGTTCCGTCTAACCATCCAACCTTATGTTCGATTCAGACGCTCGTATGTGTAACGAAAGAACCGTTACATGGTAGGTGTAGTTAAATATACAGCATAACGAAATAATCGGAGACAACCCAGATACAATGATTGTTCAATCTATCCATTCAACCTTATGTTTGATTCGGTTGCTAGTATGTATAACGAAAGAACAGTTACCTGGTTAGACATAATATATAATAATCATCACGAAATAATCGAATACAACCCAGATACGATGATTGTTCAGTCTATCCATTCAACCTTCTGTTCAGTTCAGTCGCTCTTATGTATAACTGGAGAACAGTTACCTGGTGAGTATAACTATATGAACATCATCACGATATAATCGAATACAACCCCAGATACGATCATTGTTTAGTCTATCCATTCAACCTTCAGTTCAATTCAGTCGCTCGTATGTATAACGGAAGAACAGTTACCTGGTGAGTATAACTATATAAACATAATCGAATACAACTCAGATACGATGATTGTTCAATCTATCCATTCAACCTTATGTTCGATTCGGTTGCTCGTATGTATATCGGAAGAACAGGTACCTGGTGAGTATATCTATATAAACATAATCGAATACAACCCAGATACGATGATTGTTCAATTTTTACTGAATTCAACCTTCTGCTCGATTCGGTCGCTTGTATGTAAAACGGAAGAACAGTTACCTGGTGAGTATAGCTATATAAACATCATCACGATATCATCGAATACAACTCAGATACAATTATCGTTTCGTCTAACCATTCAACATTCTGTTCGATTAAGTCGCTAGTATGTGTAACGGAAGTATCGTCACCTGGTAAGTATCACTATATATACAGTATTGCGATATAATCGGATACCACCCAGATACATTGATTGTTCAGTCTATCCATTCAACTTTCTTTTTGTTTCGGTCGCTCGTATGTAAAACGGGAATACCGTCTCCTAGTGTGTATAACTATATACACAGCATAACATCATAATCGAATACAACCCAGATACGATGATTGTTCAATCTATACTGAATTCATCCTTCTGCTCGATTCGGTCGCTTGTATGTAAAACGGAAGAACAGTTACCTGGTGAGTATTGCTATATAAACATCATCACGATATCATCGAATACAACTCAGATACAATTATCGTTTCGTCTAACCATTTAACCTTCTGTTCGATTCAGTCGCTAGTATGTGTAACGGAAGTACCGTCACCTGGTAAGTATCACTATATATACAGTATTGCGATAGAATCGGATACCACCCAGATACATTGATTGTTCAGTCTATCCATTCAACCTTATGTTCGATTCGGTTGCTAGTATGTATAACGAAAGAACAGTTTCCTGGTGAGTATAACTATATGAACATCATCACGATATAATCGAATACAACCCCAGATACGATCATTGTTTAGTCTATCCATTCAACCTTCAGTTCAATTCAGTCGCTCGTATGTATAACGGAAGAACAGTTACCTGGTGAGTATAACTATATAAACATAATCGAATACAACTCAGATTGTTCAATCTATCCATTCAACCTTATGTTCGATTCGGTTGCTCGTATGTATATCGGAAGAACAGGTACCTGGTGAGTATATCTATATAAACATAATCGAATACAACTCAGATACGATGATTGTTCAATCTATCCATTTAACCTCCTGCTCGATTCGGTCGCTTGTATGTAAAACGGAAGGACAGTTACCTGGTGAGTATTGCTATATAAACATCATCACGATATCATCGAATACAACTCAGATACAATTATCGTTTCGTCTAACCATTCAACATTCTGTTCGATTAAGTCGCTAGTATGTGTAACGGAAGTATCGTCACCTGGTAAGTATCACTATATATACAGTATTGCGATATAATCGGATACCACCCAGATACATTGATTGTTCAGTCTATCCATTCAAATTTCTTTTTGTTTCGGTCGCTCGTATGTAAAACGGGAATACCGTCTCCTAGTGTGTATAACTATATACACAGCATAACATCATAATCGAATACAACCCATATACTATCCATTCAACCTTCTGTTCAATTCAGTCGCTCGTATGTATAACGGAAGAACAGTTACCTGGTGAGTATAACTATATAAACATAATCGAATACAACCCAGATACGATGATTGTTCAATCTATACTGAATTCATCCTTCTGCTCGATTCGGTCGCTTGTATGTAAAACGGAAGAACAGTTACCTGGTGAGTATTGCTATATAAACATCATCACGATATCATCGAATACAACTCAGATACAATTATCGTTTCGTCTAACCATTTAACCTTCTGTTCGATTCAGTCGCTAGTATGTGTAACGGAAGTACCGTCACCTGGTAAGTATCACTATATATACAGTATTGCGATAGAATCGGATACCACCCAGATACATTGATTGTTCAGTCTATCCATTCAACCTTATGTTCGATTCGGTTGCTAGTATGTATAACGAAAGAACAGTTACCTGGTGAGTATAACTATATGAACATAATCGAATACAACTCAGATACGATGATTGTTCAATCTATCCATTCAACCTTATGTTCGATTCGGTTGCTCATATGTATATCGGAAGAACAGGTACCTGGTGAGTATATCTATATAAACATAATCGAATACAACTCAGATACGATGATTGTTCAATCTATCCATTTAACCTTCTGCTCGATTCGGTCGCTTGTATGTAAAACGGAAGGACAGTTACCTGGTGAGTATTGCTATATAAACATCATCACGATATCATCGAATACAACTCAGATACAATTATCGTTTCGTCTAACCATTCAACATTCTGTTCGATTCAGTCGCTAGTATGTGTAACGGAAGTATCGTCACCTGGTAAGTATCACTATATATACAGTATTGCGATATAATCGGATACCACCCAGATACATTGATTGTTCAGTCTATCCATTCAACTTTCTTTTTGTTTCGGTCGCTCGTATGTAAAACGGGAATACCGTCTCCTAGTGTGTATAACTATATACACAGCATAACATCATAATCGAATACAACCCAGATACGATGATTGTTCAATCTATACTGAATTCATCCTTCTGCTCGATTCGGTCGCTTGTATGTAAAACGGAAGAACAGTTACCTGGTGAGTATTGCTATATAAACATCATCACGATATCATCGAATACAACTCAGATACAATTATCGTTTCGTCTAACCATTCAACATTCTGTTCGATTAAGTCGCTGGTATGTGTAACGGAAGTATCGTCACCTGGTAAGTATCACTATATATACAGTATTGCGATATAATCGGATACCACCCAGATACATTGATTGTTCAGTCTATCCATTCAACTTTCTTTTTGTTTCGGTCGCTCGTATGTAAAACGGGAATACCGTCTCCTAGTGTGTATAACTATATACACAGCATAACATCATAATCGAATACAACCCATATACTATCCATTCAACCTTCTGTTCAATTCAGTCGCTCGTATGTATAACGGAAGAACAGTTACCTGGTGAGTATAACTATATAAACATAATCGAATACAACCCAGATACGATGATTGTTCAATCTATACTGAATTCATCCTTCTGCTCGATTCGGTCGCTTGTATGTAAAACGGAAGAACAGTTACCTGGTGAGTATTGCTATATAAACATCATCACGATATCATCGAATACAACTCAGATACAATTATCGTTTCGTCTAACCATTTAACCTTCTGTTCGATTCAGTCGCTAGTATGTGTAACGGAAGTACCGTCACCTGGTAAGTATCACTATATATACAGTATTGCGATAGAATCGGATACCACCCAGATACATTGATTGTTCAGTCTATCCATTCAACCTTATGTTCGATTCGGTTGCTAGTATGTATAACGAAAGAACAGTTACCTGGTGAGTATAACTATATGAACATAATCGAATACAACTCAGATACGATGATTGTTCAATCTATCCATTCAACCTTATGTTCGATTCGGTTGCTCATATGTATATCGGAAGAACAGGTACCTGGTGAGTATATCTATATAAACATAATCGAATACAACTCAGATACGATGATTGTTCAATCTATCCATTTAACCTTCTGCTCGATTCGGTCGCTTGTATGTAAAACGGAAGGACAGTTACCTGGTGAGTATTGCTATATAAACATCATCACGATATCATCGAATACAACTCAGATACAATTATCGTTTCGTCTAACCATTCAACATTCTGTTCGATTCAGTCGCTAGTATGTGTAACGGAAGTATCGTCACCTGGTAAGTATCACTATATATACAGTATTGCGATATAATCGGATACCACCCAGATACATTGATTGTTCAGTCTATCCATTCAACTTTCTTTTTGTTTCGGTCGCTCGTATGTAAAACGGGAATACCGTCTCCTAGTGTGTATAACTATATACACAGCATAACATCATAATCGAATACAACCCAGATACGATGATTGTTCAATCTATACTGAATTCATCCTTCTGCTCGATTCGGTCGCTTGTATGTAAAACGGAAGAACAGTTACCTGGTGAGTATTGCTATATAAACATCATCACGATATCATCGAATACAACTCAGATACAATTATCGTTTCGTCTAACCATTTAACCTTCTGTTCGATTCAGTCGCTAGTATGTGTAACGGAAGTACCGTCACCTGGTAAGTATCACTATATATACAGTATTGCGATAGAATCGGATACCACCCAGATACATTGATTGTTCAGTCTATCCATTCAACCTTATGTTCGATTCGGTTGCTAGTATGTATAACGAAAGAACAGTTTCCTGGTGAGTATAACTATATGAACATCATCACGATATAATCGAATACAACCCCAGATACGATCATTGTTTAGTCTATCCATTCAACCTTCAGTTCAATTCAGTCGCTCGTATGTATAACGGAAGAACAGTTACCTGGTAAGTATAACTATATAAACATAATCGAATACAACTCAGATTGTTCAATCTATCCATTCAACCTTATGTTCGATTCGGTTGCTCGTATGTATATCGGAAGAACAGGTACCTGGTGAGTATATCTATATAAACATAATCGAATACAACTCAGATACGATGATTGTTCAATCTATCCATTTAACCTTCTGCTCGATTCGGTCGCTTGTATGTAAAACGGAAGGACAGTTACCTGGTGAGTATTGCTATATAAACATCATCACGATATCATCGAATACAACTCAGATACAATTATCGTTTCGTCTAACCATTCAACATTCTGTTCGATTCAGTCGCTAGTATGTGTAACGGAAGTATCGTCACCTGGTAAGTATCACTATATATACAGTATTGCGATATAATCGGATACCACCCAGATACATTGATTGTTCAGTCTATCCATTCAACCTTCTGTTCAGTTCAGTCGCTCTTATGTATAACTGTGTTCTTAACTGTTCGTTTCGGTCGCTCGTATGTGAAACGGGAATACCGTCACCTTATGTGTATAACTATATACACAGCATAACATCATAATCGAATACAACCCAGATACTATCCATTCAACCTTCTGTTCGATTCGGTTGCTAGTATGTATAACGAAAGAACAGTAACCTGGTGAGTATTTCGATATGAACGTCATCACGATATAATCGAATACAACTTAGTTACAATTATCGTTCCGTCTAACCAACCAACCTTATGTTCGATTCAGACGCTCGTATGTGTAACGAATGAACCGTTACATGGTAGGTGTAGTTAAATATACAACATAACGATATAATCGGAGACAACCCAGATACAATGATTGTTCAATCTATCCATTCAACCTTATGTTCGATTCGGTTGCTCGTATGTATATCGGAAGCACTGGTACCTGGTGAGTATATCTATTAAAACATAATCGAATACAACTCAGATACGATGATTGTTTAATCTATCCATTTAACCTTCTGCTCGATTCGGTCGCTTGTATGTAAAACGGAAGGACAGTTACCTGGTGAGTATTGCTATATAAACATCATCACGATATCATCGAATACAACTCAGATACAATTATCGTTTCGTCTAACCATTTAACCTTCTGTTCGATTCAGTCGCTAGTATGTGTAACGGAAGTACCGTCACCTGGTAAGTATCTTTATATATAGAGTATTGCGATATAATCGGATACCACCCAGATACATTGATTGTTCAGTCTATCCATTCAACTTTCTTTTCGTTTCGGTCGCTCGTATGTAAAACGGGAATACCGACTCCTAGTGTGTATAACTATATACACAGCATAACATCATAATCGAATACAACCCAGATACTATCCATTCAACCTTCTGTTCGATTCGGTTGCTCGTATGTTTAACGAAAGAACAGTAACCTGGTGAGTATTTCTATATGAACGTCATCACGATATAATCGAATACAACTTAGTTACAATTATCGTTCCGTCTAACCATCCAACCTTATGTTCGATTCAGACGCTCGTATGTGTAACGAAAGAACCGTTACATGGTAGGTGTAGTTAAATATACAGCATAACGAAATAATCGGAGACAACCCAGATACAATGATTGTTCAATCTATCCATTCAACCTTATGTTTGATTCGGTTGCTAGTATGTATAACGAAAGAACAGTTACCTGGTTAGACATAATATATAATAATCATCACGAAATAATCGAATACAACCCAGATACGATGATTGTTCAGTCTATCCATTCAACCTTCTGTTCAGTTCAGTCGCTCTTATGTATAACTGGAGAACAGTTACCTGGTGAGTATAACTATATGAACATCATCACGATATAATCGAATACAACCCCAGATACGATCATTGTTTAGTCTATCCATTCAACCTTCAGTTCAATTCAGTCGCTCGTATGTATAACGGAAGAACAGTTACCTGGTGAGTATAACTATATAAACATAATCGAATACAACTCAGATACGATGATTGTTCAATCTATCCATTCAACCTTATGTTCGATTCGGTTGCTCGTATGTATATCGGAAGAACAGGTACCTGGTGAGTATATCTATATAAACATAATCTAATACAACCCAGATACGATGATTGTTCAATTTTTACTGAATTCAACCTTCTGCTCGATTCGGTCGCTTGTATGTAAAACGGAAGAACAGTTACCTGGTGAGTATAGCTATATAAACATCATCACGATATCATCGAATACAACTCAGATACAATTATCGTTTCGTCTAACCATTCAACATTCTGTTCGATTAAGTCGCTAGTATGTGTAACGGAAGTATCGTCACCTGGTAAGTATCACTATATATACAGTATTGCGATATAATCGGATACCACCCAGATACATTGATTGTTCAGTCTATCCATTCAACTTTCTTTTTGTTTCGGTCGCTCGTATGTAAAACGGGAATACCGTCTCCTAGTGTGTATAACTATATACACAGCATAACATCATAATCGAATACAACCCAGATACGATGATTGTTCAATCTATACTGAATTCATCCTTCTGCTCGATTCGGTCGCTTGTATGTAAAACGGAAGAACAGTTACCTGGTGAGTATTGCTATATAAACATCATCACGATATCATCGAATACAACTCAGATACAATTATCGTTTCGTCTAACCATTTAACCTTCTGTTCGATTCAGTCGCTAGTATGTGTAACGGAAGTACCGTCACCTGGTAAGTATCACTATATATACAGTATTGCGATAGAATCGGATACCACCCAGATACATTGATTGTTCAGTCTATCCATTCAACCTTATGTTCGATTCGGTTGCTAGTATGTATAACGAAAGAACAGTTTCCTGGTGAGTATAACTATATGAACATCATCACGATATAATCGAATACAACCCCAGATACGATCATTGTTTAGTCTATCCATTCAACCTTCAGTTCAATTCAGTCGCTCGTATGTATAACGGAAGAACAGTTACCTGGTGAGTATAACTATATAAACATAATCGAATACAACTCAGATTGTTCAATCTATCCATTCAACCTTATGTTCGATTCGGTTGCTCGTATGTATATCGGAAGAACAGGTACCTGGTGAGTATATCTATATAAACATAATCGAATACAACTCAGATACGATGATTGTTCAATCTATCCATTTAACCTCCTGCTCGATTCGGTCGCTTGTATGTAAAACGGAAGGACAGTTACCTGGTGAGTATTGCTATATAAACATCATCACGATATCATCGAATACAACTCAGATACAATTATCGTTTCGTCTAACCATTCAACATTCTGTTCGATTAAGTCGCTAGTATGTGTAACGGAAGTATCGTCACCTGGTAAGTATCACTATATATACAGTATTGCGATATAATCGGATACCACCCAGATACATTGATTGTTCAGTCTATCCATTCAACTTTCTTTTTGTTTCGGTCGCTCGTATGTAAAACGGGAATACCGTCTCCTAGTGTGTATAACTATATACACAGCATAACATCATAATCGAATACAACCCATATACTATCCATTCAACCTTCTGTTCAATTCAGTCGCTCGTATGTATAACGGAAGAACAGTTACCTGGTGAGTATAACTATATAAACATAATCGAATACAACCCAGATACGATGATTGTTCAATCTATACTGAATTCATCCTTCTGCTCGATTCGGTCGCTTGTATGTAAAACGGAAGAACAGTTACCTGGTGAGTATTGCTATATAAACATCATCACGATATCATCGAATACAACTCAGATACAATTATCGTTTCGTCTAACCATTTAACCTTCTGTTCGATTCAGTCGCTAGTATGTGTAACGGAAGTACCGTCACCTGGTAAGTATCACTATATATACAGTATTGCGATAGAATCGGATACCACCCAGATACATTGATTGTTCAGTCTATCCATTCAACCTTATGTTCGATTCGGTTGCTAGTATGAATAACGAAAGAACAGTTACCTGGTGAGTATAACTATATGAACATAATCGAATACAACTCAGATACGATGATTGTTCAATCTATCCATTCAACCTTATGTTCGATTCGGTTGCTCATATGTATATCGGAAGAACAGGTACCTGGTGAGTATATCTATATAAACATAATCGAATACAACTCAGATACGATGATTGTTCAATCTATCCATTTAACCTTCTGCTCGATTCGGTCGCTTGTATGTAAAACGGAAGGACAGTTACCTGGTGAGTATTGCTATATAAACATCATCACGATATCATCGAATACAACTCAGATACAATTATCGTTTCGTCTAACCATTCAACATTCTGTTCGATTCAGTCGCTAGTATGTGTAACGGAAGTATCGTCACCTGGTAAGTATCACTATATATACAGTATTGCGATATAATCGGATACCACCCAGATACATTGATTGTTCAGTCTATCCATTCAACTTTCTTTTTGTTTCGGTCGCTCGTATGTAAAACGGGAATACCGTCTCCTAGTGTGTATAACTATATACACAGCATAACATCATAATCGAATACAACCCAGATACGATGATTGTTCAATCTATACTGAATTCATCCTTCTGCTCGATTCGGTCGCTTGTATGTAAAACGGAAGAACAGTTACCTGGTGAGTATTGCTATATAAACATCATCACGATATCATCGAATACAACTCAGATACAATTATCGTTTCGTCTAACCATTCAACATTCTGTTCGATTAAGTCGCTAGTATGTGTAACGGAAGTATCGTCACCTGGTAAGTATCACTATATATACAGTATTGCGATATAATCGGATACCACCCAGATACATTGATTGTTCAGTCTATCCATTCAACTTTCTTTTTGTTTCGGTCGCTCGTATGTAAAACGGGAATACCGTCTCCTAGTGTGTATAACTATATACACAGCATAACATCATAATCGAATACAACCCATATACTATCCATTCAACCTTCTGTTCAATTCAGTCGCTCGTATGTATAACGGAAGAACAGTTACCTGGTGAGTATAACTATATAAACATAATCGAATACAACCCAGATACGATGATTGTTCAATCTATACTGAATTCATCCTTCTGCTCGATTCGGTCGCTTGTATGTAAAACGGAAGAACAGTTACCTGGTGAGTATTGCTATATAAACATCATCACGATATCATCGAATACAACTCAGATACAATTATCGTTTCGTCTAACCATTTAACCTTCTGTTCGATTCAGTCGCTAGTATGTGTAACGGAAGTACCGTCACCTGGTAAGTATCACTATATATACAGTATTGCGACAGAATCGGATACCACCCAGATACATTGATTGTTCAGTCTATCCATTCAACCTTATGTTCGATTCGGTTGCTAGTATGTATAACGAAAGAACAGTTACCTGGTGAGTATAACTATATGAACATAATCGAATACAACTCAGATACGATGATTGTTCAATCTATCCATTCAACCTTATGTTCGATTCGGTTGCTCATATGTATATCGGAAGAACAGGTACCTGGTGAGTATATCTATATAAACATAATCGAATACAACTCAGATACGATGATTGTTCAATCTATCCATTTAACCTTCTGCTCGATTCGGTCGCTTGTATGTAAAACGGAAGGACAGTTACCTGGTGAGTATTGCTATATAAACATCATCACGATATCATCGAATACAACTCAGATACAATTATCGTTTCGTCTAACCATTCAACATTCTGTTCGATTCAGTCGCTAGTATGTGTAACGGAAGTATCGTCACCTGGTAAGTATCACTATATATACAGTATTGCGATATAATCGGATACCACCCAGATACATTGATTGTTCAGTCTATCCATTCAACTTTCTTTTTGTTTCGGTCGCTCGTATGTAAAACGGGAATACCGTCTCCTAGTGTGTATAACTATATACACAGCATAACATCATAATCGAATACAACCCAGATACGATGATTGTTCAATCTATACTGAATTCATCCTTCTGCTCGATTCGGTCGCTTGTATGTAAAACGGAAGAACAGTTACCTGGTGAGTATTGCTATATAAACATCATCACGATATCATCGAATACAACTCAGATACAATTATCGTTTCGTCTAACCATTTAACCTTCTGTTCGATTCAGTCGCTAGTATGTGTAACGGAAGTACCGTCACCTGGTAAGTATCACTATATATACAGTATTGCGATAGAATCGGATACCACCCAGATACATTGATTGTTCAGTCTATCCATTCAACCTTATGTTCGATTCGGTTGCTAGTATGTATAACGAAAGAACAGTTTCCTGGTGAGTATAACTATATGAACATCATCACGATATAATCGAATACAACCCCAGATACGATCATTGTTTAGTCTATCCATTCAACCTTCAGTTCAATTCAGTCGCTCGTATGTATAACGGAAGAACAGTTACCTGGTGAGTATAACTATATAAACATAATCGAATACAACTCAGATTGTTCAATCTATCCATTCAACCTTATGTTCGATTCGGTTGCTCGTATGTATATCGGAAGAACAGGTACCTGGTGAGTATATCTATATAAACATAATCGAATACAACTCAGATACGATGATTGTTCAATCTATCCATTTAACCTCCTGCTCGATTCGGTCGCTTGTATGTAAAACGGAAGGACAGTTACCTGGTGAGTATTGCTATATAAACATCATCACGATATCATCGAATACAACTCAGATACAATTATCGTTTCGTCTAACCATTCAACATTCTGTTCGATTAAGTCGCTAGTATGTGTAACGGAAGTATCGTCACCTGGTAAGTATCACTATATATACAGTATTGCGATATAATCGGATACCACCCAGATACATTGATTGTTCAGTCTATCCATTCAACTTTCTTTTTGTTTCGGTCGCTCGTATGTAAAACGGGAATACCGTCTCCTAGTGTGTATAACTATATACACAGCATAACATCATAATCGAATACAACCCATATACTATCCATTCAACCTTCTGTTCAATTCAGTCGCTCGTATGTATAACGGAAGAACAGTTACCTGGTGAGTATAACTATATAAACATAAACGAATACAACCCAGATACGATGATTGTTCAATCTATACTGAATTCATCCTTCTGCTCGATTCGGTCGCTTGTATGTAAAACGGAAGAACAGTTACCTGGTGAGTATTGCTATATAAACATCATCACGATATCATCGAATACAACTCAGATACAATTATCGTTTCGTCTAACCATTTAACCTTCTGTTCGATTCAGTCGCTAGTATGTGTAACGGAAGTACCGTCACCTGGTAAGTATCACTATATATACAGTATTGCGATAGAATCGGATACCACCCAGATACATTGATTGTTCAGTCTATCCATTCAACCTTATGTTCGATTCGGTTGCTAGTATGTATAACGAAAGAACAGTTACCTGGTGAGTATAACTATATGAACATAATCGAATACAACTCAGATACTATGATTGTTCAATCTATCCATTCAACCTTATGTTCGATTCGGTTGCTCATATGTATATCGGAAGAACAGGTACCTGGTGAGTATATCTATATAAACATAATCGAATACAACTCAGATACGATGATTGTTCAATCTATCCATTTAACCTTCTGCTCGATTCGGTCGCTTGTATGTAAAACGGAAGGACAGTTACCTGGTGAGTATTGCTATATAAACATCATCACGATATCATCGAATACAACTCAGATACAATTATCGTTTCGTCTAACCATTCAACATTCTGTTCGATTCAGTCGCTAGTATGTGTAACGGAAGTATCGTCACCTGGTAAGTATCACTATATATACAGTATTGCGATATAATCGGATACCACCCAGATACATTGATTGTTCAGTCTATCCATTCAACCTTCTGTTCAGTTCAGTCGCTCTTATGTATAACTGTGTTCTTAACTGTTCGTTTCGGTCGCTCGTATGTGAAACGGGAATACCGTCACCTTATGTGTATAACTATATACACAGCATAACATCATAATCGAATACAACCCAGATACTATCCATTCAACCTTCTGTTCGATTCGGTTGCTAGTATGTATAACGAAAGAACAGTAACCTGGTGAGTATTTCGATATGAACGTCATCACGATATAATCGAATACAACTTAGTTACAATTATCGTTCCGTCTAACCATCCAACCTTATGTTCGATTCAGACGCTTGTGTGTGTAACGAAAGAACCGTTACATGGTAGGTGTAGTTAAATATACAACATAAC
The DNA here is from genome assembly GCA_029955515.1 of Chrysomela aeneicollis. NCBI lineage: Eukaryota > Metazoa > Arthropoda > Insecta > Coleoptera > Chrysomelidae > Chrysomela > Chrysomela aeneicollis. The sequence goes on along the minus strand of JARUHQ010000005.1, from coordinate 952,618 downwards.
GATATAATCGGAGACAACCCAGATACAATGATTGTTCAATCTATCCATTCAACCTTATGTTCGATTCGGTTGCTAGTATGTATAACGAAAGAACAGTTACCTGGTTAGACATAATATATAATAATCATCACGAAATAATCGAATACAACCCAGATACGATGATTTTTCAGTCTACCCATTCAACCTTCTGTTCAGTTCAGTCGCTCTTATGTATAACTGGAGAACAGTTACCTGGTGAGTATAACTATATGAACATCATCACGATATAATCGAATACAACCCCAGATACGATCATTGTTTAGTCTATCCATTCAACCTTCAGTTCAATTCAGCCGCTCGTATGTATAACGGAAGAACAGTTACCTGGTGAGTATAACTATATAAACATAATCGAATACAACTCAGATACGATGATTGTTCAATCTATCCATTCAACCTTATGTTCGATTCGGTTGCTCGTATGTATATCGGAAGAACAGGTACCTGGTGAGTATATCTATATAAACATAATCGAATACAACTCAGATACGATGATTGTTCAATCTATCCATTTAACCTTCTGCTCGATTCGGTCGCTTGTATGTAAAACGGAAGGACAGTTACCTGGTGAGTATTGCTATATAAACATCATCACGATATCATCGAATACAACTCAGATACAATTATCGTTTCGTCTAACCATTCAAAATTCTGTTCGATTCAGTCGCTAGTATGTGTAACGGAAGTATCGTCACCTGGTAAGTATCACTATATATACAGTATTGCGATATAATCGGATACCACCCAGATACATTGATTGTTCAGTCTATCCATTCAACTTTCTTTTCGTTTCGGTCGCTCGTTTGTATAACGGGAATACCGTCTCCTAGTGTGTATAACTATATACACAGCAAAACATCATAATCGAATACAACCCATATACTATCCATTCAACCTTCTGTTCAATTCAGTCGCTCGTATGTGTAACGGGAGAACAGTTACCTGGTGAGTATAACTAAATAAACATAATCGAATACAACCCAGATACGATGATTGTTCAATCTATACTGAATTCAACCTTCTGCTCGATTCGGTCACTTGTATGTAAAACGGAAGAACAGTTACCTGGTGAGTATTGCTATATAAACATCATCACGATATCATCGAATACAACTCAGATACAATTATCGTTTCGTCTAACCATTTAACCTTCTGTTCGATTCAGTCGCTAGTATGTGTAACGGAAGTACCGTCACCTGGTAAGTATCACTCTATATACAGTATTGCGATATAATCGGATACCATTCAGATACATTGATTGTTCAGTCTATCCATTCAACTTTCTGTTCGTTTCGGTCGCTCGTATGTGAAACGGGAATACCGTCACCTTATGTGTATAACTATATACACAGCATAACATCATAATCGAATACAACCCAGATACTATCCATTCAACCTTCTGTTCGTTTCGGTCGCTCGTATGTATAACGAAAGAACAGTAACCTGGTGAGTATTTCTATATGAACGTCATCACGATATAATCGAATACAACTTAGTTACAATTATCGTTCCGTCTAACCATCCAACCTAATGTTCGATTCAGATGCTCGTATGTGTAAAGAAAGAACCGTTACATGGTAGGTGTAGTTAAATATACAACATTACGATATAATCGGAGACAACCCAGATACAATGATTGTTCAATCTATCCATTCAACCTTATGTTCGATTCGGTTGCTAGTATGTATAACGAAAGAACAGTTACCTGGTAAGACATAATATATAATAATCATCACGAAATAATCGAATACAACCCAGATACGATGATTGTTCAGTCTATCCATTCAACCTTCAGTTCAATTCAGTCGCTCGTATGTATGACGGAAGAACAGTTACCTGGTGAGTATAACTATATAAACATAATCGAATACAACTCAGATACGATGATTGTTCAATCTATCCATTTAACCTTCTGCTCGATTCGGTCGCTTGTATGTAAAACGGAAGGACAGTTACCTGGTGAGTATTGCTATATAAACATCATCACGATATCATCGAATACAACTCAGATACAATTATCGTTTCGTCTAACCATTTAACCTTCTGTTCGATTCAGTCGCTAGTATGTGTAACGGAAGTACCGTCACCTGGTAAGTATCACTATATATACAGTATTGGGATATAATCGGATACCACCCAGATACATTGATTGTTCAGTCTATCCATTCAACTTTCTGTTCGTTTCGGTCGCTCGTATGTGAAACGGGAATACCGTCACCTTATGTGTATAACTATATACACAGCATAACATCATAATCGAATACAACCCAGATACTATCCATTCAACCTTCTGTTCGATTCGGTTGCTCGTATGTATAACGAAAGAACAGTAACCTGGTGAGTATTTCTATATGAACGTCATCACGATATAATCGAATACAACTTAGTTACAATTATCGTTCCGTCTAACCATCCAACCTTATGTTCGATTCAGACGCTCGTATGTGTAACGAAAGAACCGTAACATGGTAGTTGTAGTTAAATATACAACATAACGATATAATCGGAGACAACCCAGATACAATGATTGTTCAATCTATCCATTCAACCTTATGTTCGATTCGGTTGCTAGTATGTATAACGAAAGAACAGTTACCTGGTTAGACATAATATATAATAATCATCACGAAATAATCGAATACAACACAGATACGATGATTGTTCAGTCTATCCATTCAACCTTCTGTTCAGTTCAGTCGCTCTTATGTATAACTGGAGAACAGTTACCTGGTGAGTATAACTATATGAACATCATCACGATATAATCGAATACAACCCCAGATACGATCATTGTTTAGTCTATCCATTCAACCTTCAGTTCAATTCAGTCGCTCGTATGTATAACGGAAGAACAGTTACCTGGTGAGTATAACTATGTAAACATAATCGAATACAACTCAGATACGATGATTGTTCAATCTATCCATTCAACCTTATGTTCGATTCGGTTGCTCGTATGTATATCGGAAGAACAGGTACCTGGTGAGTATATCTATATAAACATAATCGAATACAACTCAGATACGATGATTGTTCAATCTATCCATTTAACCTTCTGCTCGATTTGGTCGCTTGTATGTAAAACGGAAGGACAGTTACCTGGTGAGTATTGCTATATAAACATCATCACGATATCATCGAATACAACTCAGATACAATTATCGTTTCGTCTAACCATTCAACATTCTGTTCGATTCAGTCGCTAGTATGTGTAACGGAAGTATCGTCCCCTGGTAAGTATCACTATATATACAGTATTGCGATATAATCGGATACCACCCAGATACATTGATTGTTCAGTATATCCATTCAACTTTCTTTTCGTTTCGGTCGCTCGTATGTAAAACGGGAATACCGTCTCCTAGTGTGTATAACTATATACACAGCATAACATCATAATCGAATACAACCCATATACTATCCATTCAACCTTCTGTTCAATCCAGTCGCTCGTATGTATAACGGAAGAACAGTTACCTGGTGAGTATAACTATATAAACATAATCGAATACAACCCAGATACGATGATTGTTCAATCTATACTGAATTCAACCTTCTGCTCGATTCGGTCGCTTGTATGTAAAACGGAAGAACAGTTACCTGGTGAGTATTGCTATATAAACATCATCACGATATCATCGAATACAACTCAGATACAATTATCCTTTCGTCTAACCATTCAACATTCTGTTCGATTCAGTCGCTAGTATGTGTAACGGAAGTATCGTCACCTGGTAAGTATCACTATATATACAGTATTGCGATATAATCGGATACCACCCAGATACATTGATTGTTCAGTCTATCCATTCAACTTTCTGTTCGTTTCGGTCGCTCGTATGTGAAACGGGAATACCGTCACCTTATGTGTATAACTATATGCACAGCATAACATCATAATCGAATACAACCCAGATACTATCCATTCAACCTTCTGTTCGATTCGGTTGCTCGTATGTATAACGAAAGAACAGTAACCTGGTGAGTATTTCTATATGAACGTCATCACGATATAATCGAATACAACTTAGTTACAATTATCGTTCCGTCTAACCATCCAACCTTATGTTCGATTCAGACGCTCGTATGTGTAACGAAAGAACCGTTACATGGTAGGTGTAGTTAAATATACATCATAACGATATAATCGGAGACAACCCAGATACAATGATTGTTCAATCTATCCATTCAACCTTATGTTCGATTCGGTTGCTAGTATGTATAACGAAAGAACAGTTACCTGGTTAGACATAATATATAATAATCATCACGAAATAATCGAATACAACACAGATACGATGATTGTTCAGTCTATCCATTCAACCTTCTGTTCAGTTCAGTCGCTCTTATGTATAACTGGAGAACAGTTACCTGGTGAGTATAACTATATGAACATCATCACGATATAATCGAATACAACCCCAGATACGATCATTGTTTAGTCTATCCATTCAACCTTCAGTTCAATTCAGTCGCTCGTATGTATAACGGAAGAACAGTTACCTGGTGAGTATAACTATGTAAACATAATCGAATACAACTCAGATACGATGATTGTTCAATCTATCCATTCAACCTTATGTTCGATTCGGTTGCTCGTATGTATATCGGAAGAACAGGTACCTGGTGAGTATATCTATATAAACATAATCGAATACAACTCAGATACGATGATTGTTCAATCTATCCATTTAACCTTCTGCTCGATTTGGTCGCTTGTATGTAAAACGGAAGGACAGTTACCTGGTGAGTATTGCTATATAAACATCATCACGATATCATCGAATACAACTCAGATACAATTATCGTTTCGTCTAACCATTCAACATTCTGTTCGATTCAGTCGCTAGTATGTGTAACGGAAGTATCGTCCCCTGGTAAGTATCACTATATATACAGTATTGCGATATAATCGGATACCACCCAGATACATTGATTGTTCAGTATATCCATTCAACTTTCTTTTCGTTTCGGTCGCTCGTATGTAAAACGGGAATACCGTCTCCTAGTGTGTATAACTATATACACAGCATAACATCATAATCGAATACAACCCATATACTACCCATTCAACCTTCTGTTCAATTCAGTCGCTCGTATGTATAACGGAAGGACAGTTACCTGGTGAGTATAACTATATAAACATAATCGAATACAACCCAGATACGATGATTTTTCAATCTATACTGAATTCAACCTTCTGCTCGATTCGGTCGCTTGTATGTAAAACGGAAGAACAGTTACCTGGTGAGTATTGCTATATAAACATCATCACGATATCATCGAATACAACTCAGATACGATTATCGTTTCGTCTAACCATTTAACCTTCTGTTCGATTCAGTCGCTAGTATGTGTAATGGAAGTACCGTCACCTGGTAAGTATCACTATATATACAGTATTGCGATATAATCGGATACCACCCAGATACATTGATTGTTCAGTCTATCCTTTCAACTTTCTGTTCGTTTCGGTCGCTCGTATGTGAAACAAGAATACCGTCACCTTATGTGTATAACTATATACACAGCATAACATCATAATCGAATACAACCCATATACTATCCATTCAACCTTCTGTTCGATTCGGTTGCTCGTATGTATAACGAAAGAACAGTAACCTGGTGAGTATTTCTATATGAACGTCATCACGATATAATCGAATACAACTTAGTTACAATTATCGTTCCGTCTAACCATCCAACCTTATGTTCGCATCAGACGCTCGTATGTGTAACGAAAGAACCGTTACATGGTAGGTGTAGTTAAATATACAACATAACGATATAATCGGAGACAACCCAGATACAATGATTGTTCAATCTATCCATTCAACCTTATGTTCGATTCGGTTGCTAGTATGTATAACGAAAGAACAGTTACATGGTAAGACATAATATATAATAATCATCACGAAATAATCGAATAAAACCCAGATACGATGATTGTTCAGTCTATCCATTCAACCTTCTGTTCAGTTCAGTCGCTCTTATGTATAACTGGAGAACAGTTACCTGGTGAGTATAACTATATGAACATCATCACGATATAATCGAATACAACCCCAGATACGATCATTGTTTAGTCTATCCATTCAACCTTCAGTTCAATTTAGTCGCTCGTATGTATAACGGAAGAACAGTTACCTGGTGAGTATAACTATATAAACATAATCGAATACAACTCAGATACGATGATTGTTCAATCTATCCATTCAACCTTATGTTCGATTCGGTTGCTCGTATGTATATCGGAAGAACAGGTACCTGGTGAGTATATCTATATAAACATAATCGAATACAACTCAGATACGATGATTGTTCAATCTATCCATTTAACCTTTTGCTCGATTCGGTCGCTTGTATGTAAAACGGAAGGACAGATACCTGGTGAGTATTGCTATATAAACATCATCACGATATCATCGAATACAACTCAGATACAATTATCGTTTCGTCTAACCATTCAACATTCTGTTCGATTCAGTCGCTAGTATGTGTAACGGAAGTATCGTCACCTGGTGAGTATCACTATATATACAGTATTGCGATATAATCGGATACCACCCAGATACATTGATTGTTCAGTCTATCCATTCAACTTTCTTTTTGTTTCGGTCGCTCGTATGTAAAACGGGAATACCGTCTCCTAGTGTGTATAACTATATACACAGCATTACATCATAATCGAATACAACCCATATACTATCCATTCAACCTTCTGTTCAATTCAGTCGCTCGTATGTATAACGGATGAACAGTTACCTGGTGAGTATAACTATATAAACATAATCGAATACAACCCAGATACGATGATTGTTCAATCTATACTGAATTCAACCTTCTGCTCGATTCGGTCGCTTGTATGTAAAACGGAAGAACAGTTACCTGGTGAGTATTGCTATATAAACATCATCACGATATCATCGAATACAACTCAGATACAATAATCGTTTCGTCTATCAATTAAACCTTCTGTTCGATTCAGTCGCTAGTATGTGTAACGGAAGTACCGTCACCTGGTAAGTATCACTATATATACAGTATTGCGATATAATCGAATACCACCCAGATACATTGATTGTTCAGTCTATCCATTCAACTTTCTGTTCGTTTCGGTCGCTCGTATGTGAAACGGGAATACCGTCACCTTATGTGTATAACTATATACACAGCATAACATCATAATCGAATACAACCCAGATACTATCCATTCAACCTTCTGTTCGATTCGGTTGCTCGTATGTATAACGAAAGAACAGTAACCTGGTGAGTATTTCTATATGAACGTCATCACGATATAACCGAATACAACTTAGTTACAATTATCGTTCCGTCTAACCATCCAACCTTATGTTCGATTCAGACGCTCGTATGTGTAACGAATGAACCGTTACATGGTAGGTGTAGTTAAATATACAACATAACGATATAATCGGAGACAACCCAGATACAATGATTGTTCAATCTATCCATTCAACCTTATGTTCGATTCGGTTGCTCGTATGTATATCGGAAGCACTGGTACCTGGTGAGTATATCTATTAAAACATAATCGAATACAACTCAGATACGATGATTGTTTAATCTATCCATTTAACCTTCTGCTCGATTCGGTCGCTTGTATGTAAAACGGAAGGACAGTTACCTGGTGAGTATTGCTATATAAACATCATCACGATATCATCGAATACAACTCAGATACAATTATCGTTTCGTCTAACCATTCAACATTCTGTTTGATTCAGTCGCTAGTATGTGTAACGGAAGTATCGTCACCTGGTAAGTATCACTATATATACAGTATTGCGATATAATCGGATACCACCCAGATACATTGATTGTTCAGTCTATCCATTCAACTTTCTTTTCGTTTCGGTCGCTCGTATGTAAAACGGGAATACCGTCTCCTAGTGTGTATAACTATATACACAGCATAACATCATAATCGAATACAACCCATATACTATCCATTCAACCTTCTGTTCAATTCAGTTGCTCGTATGTATAACGGAAGAACAGTTACCTGGTGAGTATAACTATATAAACATAATCGAATACAACCCAGATACGATGATTGTTCAATCTATACTGAATTCAACCTTCTGCTCGATTCGGTCGCTTGTATGTAAAACGGAAGAACAGTTACCTGGTGAGTATTGCTATATAAACATCATCACGATATCATCGAATACAACTCAGATACAATTATCGTTTCGTCTAACCATTTAACCTTCTGTTCGATTCAGTCGCTAGTATGTGTAACGGAAGTACCGTCACCTGGTAAGTATCTTTATATATACAGTATTGCGATATAATCGGATACCACCCAGATACATTGATTGTTCAGTCTATCCATTCAACTTTCTTTTCGTTTCGGTCGCTCGTATGTAAAACGGGAATACCGTCTCCTAGTGTGTATAACTATATACACAGCATAACATCATAATCGAATACAACCCAGATACTATCCATTCAACCTTCTGTTCGATTTGGTTGCTCGTATGTATAACGAAAGAACAGTAACCTGGTGAGTATTTCTATATGAACGTCATCACGATATAATCGAATACAACTTAGTTACAATTATCTTTCCGTCTAACCATCCAACCTTATGTTCGATTCAGACGCTCGTATGTGTAACGAAAGAACCGTTACATGGTAGGTGTAGTTAAATATACAGCATAACGAAATAATCGGAGACAACCCAGATACAATGATTGTTCAATCTATCCATTCAACCTTATGTTTGATTCGGTTGCAAGTATGTATAACGAAAGAACAGTTACCTGGTTAGACATAATATATAATAATCATCACGAAATAATCGAATACAACCCAGATACGATGATTGTTCTGTCTATCCATTCAACCTTCTGTTCAGTTCAGTCGCTCTTATGTATAACTGGAGAACAGTTACCTGGTGAGTATAACTATATGAACATCATCACGATATAATCGAATACAACCCCAGATACGATCATTGTTTAGTCTATCCATTCAACCTTCAGTTCAATTCAGTCGCTCGTATGTATAACGGAAGAACAGTTACCTGGTGAGTATAACTATATAAACATAATCGAATACAACTCAGATACGATGATTGTTCAATCTATCCATTCAACCTTATGTTCGATTCGGTTGCTCGTATGTATATCGGAAGAACAGGTACCTGGTGAGTATATCTATATAAACATAATCGAATACAACCCAGATACGATGATTGTTCAATTTTTACTGAATTCAACCTTCTGCTCGATTCGGTCGCTTGTATGTAAAACGGAAGAACAGTTACCTGGTGAGTATAGCTATATAAACATCATCACGATATCATCGAATACAACTCAGATACAATTATCGTTTCGTCTAACCATTCAACATTCTGTTCGATTAAGTCGCTAGTATGTGTAACGGAAGTATCGTCACCTGGTAAGTATCACTATATATACAGTATTGCGATATAATCGGATACCACCCAGATACATTGATTGTTCAGTCTATCCATTCAACTTTCTTTTCGTTTCGGTCGCTCGTATGTAAAACGGGAATACCGTCTCCTAGTGTGTATAACTATATACACAGCATAACATCATAATCGAATACAACCCAGATACGATGATTGTTCAATCTATACTGAATTCATCCTTCTGCTCGATTCGGTCGCTTGTATGTAAAACGGAAGAACAGTTACCTGGTGAGTATTGCTATATAAACATCATCACGATATCATCGAATACAACTCAGATACAATTATCGTTTCGTCTAACCATTTAACCTTCTGTTCGATTCAGTCGCTAGTATGTGTAACGGAAGTACCGTCACCTGGTAAGTATCACTATATATACAGTATTGCGATAGAATCGGATACCACCCAGATACATTGATTGTTCAGTCTATCCATTCAACCTTATGTTCGATTCGGTTGCTAGTATGTATAACGAAAGAACAGTTTCCTGGTGAGTATAACTATATGAACATCATCACGATATAATCGAATACAACCCCAGATACGATCATTGTTTAGTCCATCCATTCAACCTTCAGTTCAATTCAGTCGCTCGTATGTATAACGGAAGAACAGTTACCTGGTGAGTATAACTATATAAACATAATCGAATACAACTCAGATTGTTCAATCTATCCATTCAACCTTATGTTCGATTCGGTTGCTCGTATGTATAACGGAAGAACAGTTACCTGGTGAGTATAACTATATAAACATAATCGAATACAACTCAGATACGATGATTGTTCAATCTATCCATTCAACCTTATGTTCGATTCGGTTGCTCGTATGTATATCGGAAGAACAGGTACCTGGTGAGTATATCTATATAAACATAATCGAATACAACCCAGATACGATGATTGTTCAATTTTTACTGAATTCAACCTTCTGCTCGATTCGGTCGCTTGTATGTAAAACGGAAGAACAGTTACCTGGTGAGTATAGCTATATAAACATCATCACGATATCATCGAATACAACTCAGTTACAATTATCGTTTCGTCTAACCATTCAACATTCTGTTCGATTAAGTCGCTAGTATGTGTAACGGAAGTATCGTCACCTGGTAAGTATCACTATATATACAGTATTGCGATATAATCGGATACCACCCAGATACATTGATTGTTCAGTCTATCCATTCAACTTTCTTTTTGTTTCGGTCGCTCGTATGTAAAACGGGAATACCGTCTCCTAGTGTGTATAACTATATACACAGCATAACATCATAATCGAATACAACCCATATACTATCCATTCAACCTTCTGTTCAATTCAGTCGCTCGTATGTATAACGGAAGAACAGTTACCTGGTGAGTATAACTATATAAACATAATCGAATACAACCCAGATACGATGATTGTTCAATCTATACTGAATTCATCCTTCTGCTCGATTCGGTCGCTCGTATGTATAACGGAAGAACAGTTACCTGGTGAGTATTGCTATATAAACATCATCACGATATCATCGAATACAACTCAGATACAATTATCGTTTCGTCTAACCATTTAACCTTCTGTTCGATTCAGTCGCTAGTATGTGTAACGGAAGTACCGTCACCTGGTAAGTATCACTATATATACAGTATTGCGATAGAATCGGATACCACCCAGATACATTGATTGTTCAGTCTATCCATTCAACCTTATGTTCGATTCGGTTGCTAGTATGTATAACGAAAGAACAGTTACCTGGTGAGTATAACTATATGAACATAATCGAATACAACTCAGATACGATGATTGTTCAATATATCCATTTAACCTTCTGCTCGATTCGGTCGCTTGTATGTAAAACGGAAGGACAGTTACCTGGTGAGTATTGCTATATAAACATCATCACGATATCATCGAATACAACTCAGATACAATTATCGTTTCGTCTAACCATTCAACATTCTGTTCGATTCAGTCGCTAGTATGTGTAACGGAAGTATCGTCACCTGGTTAGTATCACTATATATACAGTATTGCGATATAATCGGATACCACCCAGATACATTGATTGTTCAGTCTATCCATTCAACCTTCTGTTCAGTTCAGTCGCTCTTATGTATAACTGTGTTCTTAACTGTTCGTTTCGGTCGCTCGTATGTGAAACGGGAATACCGTCACCTTATGTGTATAACTATATACACAGCATAACATCATAATCGAATACAACCCAGATACTATCCATTCAACCTTCTGTTCGATTCGGTTGCTAGTATGTATAACGAAAGAACAGTAACCTGGTGAGTATTTCGATATGAACGTCATCACGATATAATCGAATACAACTTAGTTACAATTATCGTTCCGTCTAACCATCCAACCTTATGTTCGATTCAGACGCTCGTATGTGTAACGAATGAACCGTTACATGGTAGGTGTAGTTAAATATACAACATAACGATATAATCGGAGACAACCCATATACAATGATTGTTCAATCTATCCATTCAACCTTATGTTCGATTCGGTTGCTCGTATGTATATCGGAAGCACTGGTACCTGGTGAGTATATCTATTAAAACATAATCGAATACAACTCAGATACGATGATTGTTTAATCTATCCATTTAACCTTCTGCTCGATTCGGTCGCTTGTATGTAAAACGGAAGGACAGTTACCTGGTGAGTATTGCTATATAAACATCATCACGATATCATCGAATACAACTCAGATACAATTATCGTTTCGTCTAACCATTCAACATTCTGTTTGATTCAGTCGCTAGTATGTGTAACGGAAGTATCGTCACCTGGTAAGTATCACTATATATACAGTATTGCGATATAATCGGATACCACCCAGATACATTGATTGTTCAGTCTATCCATTCAACTTTCTTTTCGTTTCGGTCGCTCGTATGTAAAACGGGAATACCGTCTCCTAGTGTGTATAACTATATACACAGCATAACATCATAATCGAATACAACCCATATACTATCCATTCAACCTTCTGTTCAATTCAGTTGCTCGTATGTATAACGGGAGAACAGTTACCTGGTGAGTATAACTATATAAACATAATCGAATACAACCCAGATACGATGATTGTTCAATCTATACTGAATTCAACCTTCTGCACGATTCGGTCGCTTGTATGTAAAACGGAAGAACAGTTACCTGGTGAGTATTGCTATATAAACATCATCACGATATCATCGAATACAACTCAGATACAATTATCGTTTCGTCTAACCATTTAACCTTCTGTTCGATTCAGTCGCTAGTATGTGTAACGGAAGTACCGTCACCTGGTAAGTATCTTTATATATACAGTATTGCGATATAATCGGATACCACCCAGATACATTGATTGTTCAGTCTATCCATTCAACTTTCTTTTCGTTTCGGTCGCTCGTATGTAAAACGGGAATACCGTCTCCTAGTGTGTATAACTATATACACAGCATAACATCATAATCGAATACAACCCAGATACTATCCATTCAACCTTCTGTTCGATTCGGTTGCTCGTATGTATAACGAAAGAACAGTAACCTGGTGAGTATTTCTATATGAACGTCATCACGATATAATCGAATACAACTTAGTTACAATTATCGTTCCGTCTAACCATCCAACCTTATGTTCGATTCAGACGCTCGTATGTGTAACGAAAGAACCGTTACATGGTAGGTGTAGTTAAATATACAGCATAACGAAATAATCGGAGACAACCCAGATACAATGATTGTTCAATCTATCCATTCAACCTTATGTTTGATTCGGTTGCTAGTATGTATAACGAAAGAACAGTTACCTGGTTAGACATAATATATAATAATCATCACGAAATAATCGAATACAACCCAGATACGATGATTGTTCAGTCTATCCATTCAACCTTCTGTTCAGTTCAGTCGCTCTTATGTATAACTGGAGAACAGTTACCTGGTGAGTATAACTATATGAACATCATCACGATATAATCGAATACAACCCCAGATACGATCATTGTTTAGTCTATCCATTCAACCTTCAGTTCAATTCAGTCGCTCGTATGTATAACGGAAGAACAGTTACCTGGTGAGTATAACTATATAAACATAATCGAATACAACTCAGATACGATGATTGTTCAATCTATCCATTCAACCTTATGTTCGATTCGGTTGCTCGTATGTATATCGGAAGAACAGGTACCTGGTGAGTATATCTATATAAACATAATCGAATACAACCCAGATACGATGATTGTTCAATTTTTACTGAATTCAACCTTCTGCTCGATTCGGTCGCTTGTATGTAAAACGGAAGAACAGTTACCTGGTGAGTATAGCTATATAAACATCATCACGATATCATCGAATACAACTCAGATACAATTATCGTTTCGTCTAACCATTCAACATTCTGTTCGATTAAGTCGCTAGTATGTGTAACGGAAGTATCGTCACCTGGTAAGTATCACTATATATACAGTATTGCGATATAATCGGATACCACCCAGATACATTGATTGTTCAGTCTATCCATTCAACTTTCTTTTTGTTTCGGTCGCTCGTATGTAAAACGGGAATACCGTCTCCTAGTGTGTATAACTATATACACAGCATAACATCATAATCGAATACAACCCAGATACGATGATTGTTCAATCTATACTGAATTCATCCTTCTGCTCGATTCGGTCGCTTGTATGTAAAACGGAAGAACAGTTACCTGGTGAGTATTGCTATATAAACATCATCACGATATCATCGAATACAACTCAGATACAATTATCGTTTCGTCTAACCATTTAACCTTCTGTTCGATTCAGTCGCTAGTATGTGTAACGGAAGTACCGTCACCTGGTAAGTATCACTATATATACAGTATTGCGATAGAATCGGATACCACCCAGATACATTGATTGTTCAGTCTATCCATTCAACCTTATGTTCGATTCGGTTGCTAGTATGTATAACGAAAGAACAGTTTCCTGGTGAGTATAACTATATGAACATCATCACGATATAATCGAATACAACCCCAGATACGATCATTGTTTAGTCTATCCATTCAACCTTCAGTTCAATTCAGTCGCTCGTATGTATAACGGAAGAACAGTTACCTGGTGAGTATAACTATATAAACATAATCGAATACAACTCAGATTGTTCAATCTATCCATTCAACCTTATGTTCGATTCGGTTGCTCGTATGTATATCGGAAGAACAGGTACCTGGTGAGTATATCTATATAAACATAATCGAATACAACTCAGATACGATGATTGTTCAATCTATCCATTTAACCTCCTGCTCGATTCGGTCGCTTGTATGTAAAACGGAAGGACAGTTACCTGGTGAGTATTGCTATATAAACATCATCACGATATCATCGAATACAACTCAGATACAATTATCGTTTCGTCTAACCATTCAACATTCTGTTCGATTAAGTCGCTAGTATGTGTAACGGAAGTATCGTCACCTGGTAAGTATCACTATATATACAGTATTGCGATATAATCGGATACCACCCAGATACATTGATTGTTCAGTCTATCCATTCAACTTTCTTTTTGTTTCGGTCGCTCGTTTGTAAAACGGGAATACCGTCTCCTAGTGTGTATAACTATATACACAGCATAACATCATAATCGAATACAACCCATATACTATCCATTCAACCTTCTGTTCAATTCAGTCGCTCGTATGTATAACGGAAGAACAGTTACCTGGTGAGTATAACTATATAAACATAATCGAATACAACCCAGATACGATGATTGTTCAATCTATACTGAATTCATCCTTCTGCTCGATTCGGTCGCTTGTATGTAAAACGGAAGAACAGTTACCTGGTGAGTATTGCTATATAAACATCATCACGATATCATCGAATACAACTCAGATACAATTATCGTTTCGTCTAACCATTTAACCTTCTGTTCGATTCAGTCGCTAGTATGTGTAACGGAAGTACCGTCACCTGGTAAGTATCACTATATATACAGTATTGCGATAGAATCGGATACCACCCAGATACATTGATTGTTCAGTCTATCCATTCAACCTTATGTTCGATTCGGTTGCTAGTATGTATAACGAAAGAACAGTTACCTGGTGAGTATAACTATATGAACATAATCGAATACAACTCAGATACGATGATTGTTCAATCTATCCATTCAACCTTATGTTCGATTCGGTTGCTCATATGTATATCGGAAGAACAGGTACCTGGTGAGTATATCTATATAAACATAATCGAATACAACTCAGATACGATGATTGTTCAATCTATCCATTTAACCTTCTGCTCGATTCGGTCGCTTGTATGTAAAACGGAAGGACAGTTACCTGGTGAGTATTGCTATATAAACATCATCACGATATCATCGAATACAACTCAGATACAATTATCGTTTCGTCTAACCATTCAACATTCTGTTCGATTCAGTCGCTAGTATGTGTAACGGAAGTATCGTCACCTGGTAAGTATCACTATATATACAGTATTGCGATATAATCGGATACCACCCAGATACATTGATTGTTCAGTCTATCCATTCAACTTTCTTTTTGTTTCGGTCGCTCGTATGTAAAACGGGAATACCGTCTCCTAGTGTGTATAACTATATACACAGCATAACATCATAATCGAATACAACCCAGATACGATGATTGTTCAATCTATACTGAATTCATCCTTCTGCTCGATTCGGTCGCTTGTATGTAAAACGGAAGAACAGTTACCTGGTGAGTATTGCTATATAAACATCATCACGATATCATCGAATACAACTCAGATACAATTATCGTTTCGTCTAACCATTCAACATTCTGTTCGATTAAGTCGCTGGTATGTGTAACGGAAGTATCGTCACCTGGTAAGTATCACTATATATACAGTATTGCGATATAATCGGATACCACCCAGATACATTGATTGTTCAGTCTATCCATTCAACTTTCTTTTTGTTTCGGTCGCTCGTATGTAAAACGGGAATACCGTCTCCTAGTGTGTATAACTATATACACAGCATAACATCATAATCGAATACAACCCATATACTATCCATTCAACCTTCTGTTCAATTCAGTCGCTCGTATGTATAACGGAAGAACAGTTACCTGGTGAGTATAACTATATAAACATAATCGAATACAACCCAGATACGATGATTGTTCAATCTATACTGAATTCATCCTTCTGCTCGATTCGGTCGCTTGTATGTAAAACGGAAGAACAGTTACCTGGTGAGTATTGCTATATAAACATCATCACGATATCATCGAATACAACTCAGATACAATTATCGTTTCGTCTAACCATTTAACCTTCTGTTCGATTCAGTCGCTAGTATGTGTAACGGAAGTACCGTCACCTGGTAAGTATCACTATATATACAGTATTGCGATAGAATCGGATACCACCCAGATACATTGATTGTTCAGTCTATCCATTCAACCTTATGTTCGATTCGGTTGCTAGTATGTATAACGAAAGAACAGTTACCTGGTGAGTATAACTATATGAACATAATCGAATACAACTCAGATACGATGATTGTTCAATCTATCCATTCAACCTTATGTTCGATTCGGTTGCTCATATGTATATCGGAAGAACAGGTACCTGGTGAGTATATCTATATAAACATAATCGAATACAACTCAGATACGATGATTGTTCAATCTATCCATTTAACCTTCTGCTCGATTCGGTCGCTTGTATGTAAAACGGAAGGACAGTTACCTGGTGAGTATTGCTATATAAACATCATCACGATATCATCGAATACAACTCAGATACAATTATCGTTTCGTCTAACCATTCAACATTCTGTTCGATTCAGTCGCTAGTATGTGTAACGGAAGTATCGTCACCTGGTAAGTATCACTATATATACAGTATTGCGATATAATCGGATACCACCCAGATACATTGATTGTTCAGTCTATCCATTCAACTTTCTTTTTGTTTCGGTCGCTCGTATGTAAAACGGGAATACCGTCTCCTAGTGTGTATAACTATATACACAGCATAACATCATAATCGAATACAACCCAGATACGATGATTGTTCAATCTATACTGAATTCATCCTTCTGCTCGATTCGGTCGCTTGTATGTAAAACGGAAGAACAGTTACCTGGTGAGTATTGCTATATAAACATCATCACGATATCATCGAATACAACTCAGATACAATTATCGTTTCGTCTAACCATTTAACCTTCTGTTCGATTCAGTCGCTAGTATGTGTAACGGAAGTACCGTCACCTGGTAAGTATCACTATATATACAGTATTGCGATAGAATCGGATACCACCCAGATACATTGATTGTTCAGTCTATCCATTCAACCTTATGTTCGATTCGGTTGCTAGTATGTATAACGAAAGAACAGTTTCCTGGTGAGTATAACTATATGAACATCATCACGATATAATCGAATACAACCCCAGATACGATCATTGTTTAGTCTATCCATTCAACCTTCAGTTCAATTCAGTCGCTCGTATGTATAACGGAAGAACAGTTACCTGGTAAGTATAACTATATAAACATAATCGAATACAACTCAGATTGTTCAATCTATCCATTCAACCTTATGTTCGATTCGGTTGCTCGTATGTATATCGGAAGAACAGGTACCTGGTGAGTATATCTATATAAACATAATCGAATACAACTCAGATACGATGATTGTTCAATCTATCCATTTAACCTTCTGCTCGATTCGGTCGCTTGTATGTAAAACGGAAGGAGAGTTACCTGGTGAGTATTGCTATATAAACATCATCACGATATCATCGAATACAACTCAGATACAATTATCGTTTCGTCTAACCATTCAACATTCTGTTCGATTCAGTCGCTAGTATGTGTAACGGAAGTATCGTCACCTGGTAAGTATCACTATATATACAGTATTGCGATATAATCGGATACCACCCAGATACATTGATTGTTCAGTCTATCCATTCAACCTTCTGTTCAGTTCAGTCGCTCTTATGTATAACTGTGTTCTTAACTGTTCGTTTCGGTCGCTCGTATGTGAAACGGGAATACCGTCACCTTATGTGTATAACTATATACACAGCATAACATCATAATCGAATACAACCCAGATACTATCCATTCAACCTTCTGTTCGATTCGGTTGCTAGTATGTATAACGAAAGAACAGTAACCTGGTGAGTATTTCGATATGAACGTCATCACGATATAATCGAATACAACTTAGTTACAATTATCGTTCCGTCTAACCAACCAACCTTATGTTCGATTCAGACGCTCGTATGTGTAACGAATGAACCGTTACATGGTAGGTGTAGTTAAATATACAACATAACGATATAATCGGAGACAACCCAGATACAATGATTGTTCAATCTATCCATTCAACCTTATGTTCGATTCGGTTGCTCGTATGTATATCGGAAGCACTGGTACCTGGTGAGTATATCTATTAAAACATAATCGAATACAACTCAGATACGATGATTGTTTAATCTATCCATTTAACCTTCTGCTCGATTCGGTCGCTTGTATGTAAAACGGAAGGACAGTTACCTGGTGAGTATTGCTATATAAACATCATCACGATATCATCGAATACAACTCAGATACAATTATCGTTTCGTCTAACCATTTAACCTTCTGTTCGATTCAGTCGCTAGTATGTGTAACGGAAGTACCGTCACCTGGTAAGTATCTTTATATATACAGTATTGCGATATAATCGGATACCACCCAGATACATTGATTGTTCAGTCTATCCATTCAACTTTCTTTTCGTTTCGGTCGCTCGTATGTAAAACGGGAATACCGACTCCTAGTGTGTATAACTATATACACAGCATAACATCATAATCGAATACAACCCAGATACTATCCATTCAACCTTCTGTTCGATTCGGTTGCTCGTATGTTTAACGAAAGAACAGTAACCTGGTGAGTATTTCTATATGAACGTCATCACGATATAATCGAATACAACTTAGTTACAATTATCGTTCCGTCTAACCATCCAACCTTATGTTCGATTCAGACGCTCGTATGTGTAACGAAAGAACCGTTACATGGTAGGTGTAGTTAAATATACAGCATAACGAAATAATCGGAGACAACCCAGATACAATGATTGTTCAATCTATCCATTCAACCTTATGTTTGATTCGGTTGCTAGTATGTATAACGAAAGAACAGTTACCTGGTTAGACATAATATATAATAATCATCACGAAATAATCGAATACAACCCAGATACGATGATTGTTCAGTCTATCCATTCAACCTTCTGTTCAGTTCAGTCGCTCTTATGTATAACTGGAGAACAGTTACCTGGTGAGTATAACTATATGAACATCATCACGATATAATCGAATACAACCCCAGATACGATCATTGTTTAGTCTATCCATTCAACCTTCAGTTCAATTCAGTCGCTCGTATGTATAACGGAAGAACAGTTACCTGGTGAGTATAACTATATAAAAATAATCGAATACAACTCAGATACGATGATTGTTCAATCTATCCATTCAACCTTATGTTCGATTCGGTTGCTCGTATGTATATCGGAAGAACAGGTACCTGGTTAGACATAATATATAATAATCATCACGAAATAATCGAATACAACCCAGATACGATGATTGTTCAGTCTATCCATTCAACCTTCTGTTCAGTTCAGTCGCTCTTATGTATAACTGGAGAACAGTTACCTGGTGAGTATAACTATATGAACATCATCACGATATAATCGAATACAACCCCAGATACGATCATTGTTTAGTCTATCCATTCAACCTTCAGTTCAATTCAGTCGCTCGTATGTATAACGGAAGAACAGTTACCTGGTGAGTATAACTATATAAACATAATCGAATACAACCCAGATACGATGATTGTTCAATTTTTAATTAATTCAACCTTCTGCTCGATTCGGTCGCTTGTATGTAAAACGGAAGAACAGTTACCTGGTGAGTATAGCTATATAAACATCATCACGATATCATCGAATACAACTCAGATACAATTATCGTTTCGTCTAACCATTCAACATTCTGTTCGATTAAGTCGCTAGTATGTGTAACGGAAGTATCGTCACCTGGTAAGTATCACTATATATACAGTATTGCGATATAATCGGATACCACCCAGATACATTGATTGTTCAGTCTATCCATTCAACTTTCTTTTTGTTTCGGTCGCTCGTATGTAAAACGGGAATACCGTCTCCTAGTGTGTATAACTATATACACAGCATAACATCATAATCGAATACAACCCAGATACGATGATTGTTCAATCTATACTGAATTCATCCTTCTGCTCGATTCGGTCGCTTGTATGTAAAACGGAAGAACAGTTACCTGGTGAGTATTGCTATATAAACATCATCACGATATCATCGAATACAACTCAGATACAATTATCGTTTCGTCTAACCATTTAACCTTCTGTTCGATTCAGTCGCTAGTATGTGTAACGGAAGTACCGTCACCTGGTAAGTATCACTATATATACAGTATTGCGATAGAATCGGATACCACCCAGATACATTGATTGTTCAGTCTATCCATTCAACCTTATGTTCGATTCGGTTGCTAGTATGTATAACGAAAGAACAGTTTCCTGGTGAGTATAACTATATGAACATCATCACGATATAATCGAATACAACCCCAGATACGATCATTGTTTAGTCTATCCATTCAACCTTCAGTTCAATTCAGTCGCTCGTATGTATAACGGAAGAACAGTTACCTGGTGAGTATAACTATATAAACATAATCGAATACAACTCAGATTGTTCAATCTATCCATTCAACCTTATGTTCGATTCGGTTGCTCGTATGTATATCGGAAGAACAGGTACCTGGTGAGTATATCTATATAAACATAATCGAATACAACTCAGATACGATGATTGTTCAATCTATCCATTTAACCTCCTGCTCGATTCGGTCGCTTGTATGTAAAACGGAAGGACAGTTACCTGGTGAGTATTGCTATATAAACATCATCACGATATCATCGAATACAACTCAGATACAATTATCGTTTCGTCTAACCATTCAACATTCTGTTCGATTAAGTCGCTAGTATGTGTAACGGAAGTATCGTCACCTGGTAAGTATCACTATATATACAGTATTGCGATATAATCGGATACCACCCAGATACATTGATTGTTCAGTCTATCCATTCAACTTTCTTTTTGTTTCGGTCGCTCGTATGTAAAACGGGAATACCGTCTCCTAGTGTGTATAACTATATACACAGCATAACATCATAATCGAATACAACCCATATACTATCCATTCAACCTTCTGTTCAATTCAGTCGCTCGTATGTATAACGGAAGAACAGTTACCTGGTGAGTATAACTATATAAACATAATCGAATACAACCCAGATACGATGATTGTTCAATCTATACTGAATTCATCCTTCTGCTCGATTCGGTCGCTTGTATGTAAAACGGAAGAACAGTTACCTGGTGAGTATTGCTATATAAACATCATCACGATATCATCGAATACAACTCAGATACAATTATCGTTTCGTCTAACCATTTAACCTTCTGTTCGATTCAGTCGCTAGTATGTGTAACGGAAGTACCGTCACCTGGTAAGTATCACTATATATACAGTATTGCGACAGAATCGGATACCACCCAGATACATTGATTGTTCAGTCTATCCATTCAACCTTATGTTCGATTCGGTTGCTAGTATGTATAACGAAAGAACAGTTACCTGGTGAGTATAACTATATGAACATAATCGAATACAACTCAGATACGATGATTGTTCAATCTATCCATTCAACCTTATGTTCGATTCGGTTGCTCATATGTATATCGGAAGAACAGGTACCTGGTGAGTATATCTATATAAACATAATCGAATACAACTCAGATACGATGATTGTTCAATCTATCCATTTAACCTTCTGCTCGATTCGGTCGCTTGTATGTAAAACGGAAGGACAGTTACCTGGTGAGTATTGCTATATAAACATCATCACGATATCATCGAATACAACTCAGATACAATTATCGTTTCGTCTAACCATTCAACATTCTGTTCGATTCAGTCGCTAGTATGTGTAACGGAAGTATCGTCACCTGGTAAGTATCACTATATATACAGTATTGCGATATAATCGGATACCACCCAGATACATTGATTGTTCAGTCTATCCATTCAACTTTCTTTTTGTTTCGGTCGCTCGTATGTAAAACGGGAATACCGTCTCCTAGTGTGTATAACTATATACACAGCATAACATCATAATCGAATACAACCCAGATACGATGATTGTTCAATCTATACTGAATTCATCCTTCTGCTCGATTCGGTCGCTTGTATGTAAAACGGAAGAACAGTTACCTGGTGAGTATTGCTATATAAACATCATCACGATATCATCGAATACAACTCAGATACAATTATCGTTTCGTCTAACCATTTAACCTTCTGTTCGATTCAGTCGCTAGTATGTGTAACGGAAGTACCGTCACCTGGTAAGTATCACTATATATACAGTATTGCGATAGAATCGGATACCACCCAGATACATTGATTGTTCAGTCTATCCATTCAACCTTATGTTCGATTCGGTTGCTAGTATGTATAACGAAAGAACAGTTTCCTGGTGAGTATAACTATATGAACATCATCACGATATAATCGAATACAACCCCAGATACGATCATTGTTTAGTCTATCCATTCAACCTTCAGTTCAATTCAGTCGCTCGTATGTATAACGGAAGAACAGTTACCTGGTGAGTATAACTATATAAACATAATCGAATACAACTCTGATTGTTCAATCTATCCATTCAACCTTATGTTCGATTCGGTTGCTCGTATGTATATCGGAAGAACAGGTACCTGGTGAGTATATCTATATAAACATAATCGAATACAACTCAGATACGATGATTGTTCAATCTATCCATTTAACCTCCTGCTCGATTCGGTCGCTTGTATGTAAAACGGAAGGACAGTTACCTGGTGAGTATTGCTATATAAACATCATCACGATATCATCGAATACAACTCAGATACAATTATCGTTTCGTCTAACCATTCAACATTCTGTTCGATTAAGTCGCTAGTATGTGTAACGGAAGTATCGTCACCTGGTAAGTATCACTATATATACAGTATTGCGATATAATCGGATACCACCCAGATACATTGATTGTTCAGTCTATCCATTCAACTTTCTTTTTGTTTCGGTCGCTCGTATGTAAAACGGGAATACCGTCTCCTAGTGTGTATAACTATATACACAGCATAACATCATAATCGAATACAACCCATATACTATCCATTCAACCTTCTGTTCAATTCAGTCGCTCGTATGTATAACGGAAGAACAGTTACCTGGTGAGTATAACTATATAAACATAATCGAATACAACCCAGATACGATGATTGTTCAATCTATACTGAATTCATCCTTCTGCTCGATTCGGTCGCTTGTATGTAAAACGGAAGAACAGTTACCTGGTGAGTATTGCTATATAAACATCATCACGATATCATCGAATACAACTCAGATACAATTATCGTTTCGTCTAACCATTTAACCTTCTGTTCGATTCAGTCGCTAGTATGTGTAACGGAAGTACCGTCACCTGGTAAGTATCACTATATATACAGTATTGCGATAGAATCGGATACCACCCAGATACATTGATTGTTCAGTCTATCCATTCAACCTTATGTTCGATTCGGTTGCTAGTATGTATAACGAAAGAACAGTTACCTGGTGAGTATAACTATATGAACATAATCGAATACAACTCAGATACGATGATTGTTCAATCTATCCATTCAACCTTATGTTCGATTCGGTTGCTCATATGTATATCGGAAGAACAGGTACCTGGTGAGTATATCTATATAAACATAATCGAATACAACTCAGATACGATGATTGTTCAATCTATCCATTTAACCTTCTGCTCGATTCGGTCGCTTGTATGTAAAACGGAAGGACAGTTACCTGGTGAGTATTGCTATATAAACATCATCACGATATCATCGAATACAACTCAGATACAATTATCGTTTCGTCTAACCATTCAACATTCTGTTCGATTCAGTCGCTAGTATGTGTAACGGAAGTATCGTCACCTGGTAAGTATCACTATATATACAGTATTGCGATATAATCGGATACCACCCAGATACATTGATTGTTCAGTCTATCCATTCAACCTTCTGTTCAGTTCAGTCGCTCTTATGTATAACTGTGTTCTTAACTGTTCGTTTCGGTCGCTCGTATGTGAAACGGGAATACCGTCACCTTATGTGTATAACTATATACACAGCATAACATCATAATCGAATACAACCCAGATACTATCCATTCAACCTTCTGTTCGATTCGGTTGCTAGTATGTATAACGAAAGAACAGTAACCTGGTGAGTATTTCGATATGAACGTCATCACGATATAATCGAATACAACTTAGTTACAATTATCGTTCCGTCTAACCATCCAACCTTATGTTCGATTCAGACGCTTGTGTGTGTAACGAAAGAACCGTTACATGGTAGGTGTAGTTAAATATACAACATAACGATATAATCGGAGACAACCCAGATACAATGATTGTTCAATCTATCCATTCAACCTTATGTTCGATTCGGTTGCTAGTATGTATAACGAAAGAACAGTTACCTGGTTAGACATAATATATAATAATCATCACGAAATAATCGAATACAACCCAGATACGATGATTTTTCAGTCTACCCATTCAACCTTCTGTTCAGTTCAGTCGCTCTTATGTATAACTGGAGAACAGTTACCTGGTGAGTATAACTATATGAACATCATCACGATATAATCGAATACAACCCCAGATACGATCATTGTTTAGTCTATCCATTCAACCTTCAGTTCAATTCAGCCGCTCGTATGTATAACGGAAGAACAGTTACCTGGTGAGTATAACTATATAAACATAATCGAATACAACTCAGATACGATGATTGTTCAATCTATCCATTCAACCTTATGTTCGATTCGGTTGCTCGTATGTATATCGGAAGAACAGGTACCTGGTGAGTATATCTATATAAACATAATCGAATACAACTCAGATACGATGATTGTTCAATCTATCCATTTAACCTTCTGCTCGATTCGGTCGCTTGTATGTAAAACGGAAGGACAGTTACCTGGTGAGTATTGCTATATAAACATCATCACGATATCATCGAATACAACTCAGATACAATTATCGTTTCGTCTAACCATTCAAAATTCTGTTCGATTCAGTCGCTAGTATGTGTAACGGAAGTATCGTCACCTGGTAAGTATCACTATATATACAGTATTGCGATATAATCGGATACCACCCAGATACATTGATTGTTCAGTCTATCCATTCAACTTTCTTTTCGTTTCGGTCGCTCGTTTGTATAACGGGAATACCGTCTCCTAGTGTGTATAACTATATACACAGCAAAACATCATAATCGAATACAACCCATATACTATCCATTCAACCTTCTGTTCAATTCAGTCGCTCGTATGTGTAACGGGAGAACAGTTACCTGGTGAGTATAACTAAATAAACATAATCGAATACAACCCAGATACGATGATTGTTCAATCTATACTGAATTCAACCTTCTGCTCGATTCGGTCACTTGTATGTAAAACGGAAGAACAGTTACCTGGTGAGTATTGCTATATAAACATCATCACGATATCATCGAATACAACTCAGATACAATTATCGTTTCGTCTAACCATTTAACCTTCTGTTCGATTCAGTCGCTAGTATGTGTAACGGAAGTACCGTCACCTGGTAAGTATCACTCTATATACAGTATTGCGATATAATCGGATACCATTCAGATACATTGATTGTTCAGTCTATCCATTCAACTTTCTGTTCGTTTCGGTCGCTCGTATGTGAAACGGGAATACCGTCACCTTATGTGTATAACTATATACACAGCATAACATCATAATCGAATACAACCCAGATACTATCCATTCAACCTTCTGTTCGTTTCGGTCGCTCGTATGTATAACGAAAGAACAGTAACCTGGTGAGTATTTCTATATGAACGTCATCACGATATAATCGAATACAACTTAGTTACAATTATCGTTCCGTCTAACCATCCAACCTAATGTTCGATTCAGATGCTCGTATGTGTAAAGAAAGAACCGTTACATGGTAGGTGTAGTTAAATATACAACATTACGATATAATCGGAGACAACCCAGATACAATGATTGTTCAATCTATCCATTCAACCTTATGTTCGATTCGGTTGCTAGTATGTATAACGAAAGAACAGTTACCTGGTAAGACATAATATATAATAATCATCACGAAATAATCGAATACAACCCAGATACGATGATTGTTCAGTCTATCCATTCAACCTTCAGTTCAATTCAGTCGCTCGTATGTATGACGGAAGAACAGTTACCTGGTGAGTATAACTATATAAACATAATCGAATACAACTCAGATACGATGATTGTTCAATCTATCCATTTAACCTTCTGCTCGATTCGGTCGCTTGTATGTAAAACGGAAGGACAGTTACCTGGTGAGTATTGCTATATAAACATCATCACGATATCATCGAATACAACTCAGATACAATTATCGTTTCGTCTAACCATTTAACCTTCTGTTCGATTCAGTCGCTAGTATGTGTAACGGAAGTACCGTCA
Organism: Chrysomela aeneicollis; assembly: GCA_029955515.1. NCBI lineage: Eukaryota > Metazoa > Arthropoda > Insecta > Coleoptera > Chrysomelidae > Chrysomela > Chrysomela aeneicollis. Next base: position 925,396 of record JARUHQ010000005.1, on the reverse strand, counting down.
CCTGGTAAGTATCACTATATATACAGTATTGGGATATAATCGGATACCACCCAGATACATTGATTGTTCAGTCTATCCATTCAACTTTCTGTTCGTTTCGGTCGCTCGTATGTGAAACGGGAATACCGTCACCTTATGTGTATAACTATATACACAGCATAACATCATAATCGAATACAACCCAGATACTATCCATTCAACCTTCTGTTCGATTCGGTTGCTCGTATGTATAACGAAAGAACAGTAACCTGGTGAGTATTTCTATATGAACGTCATCACGATATAATCGAATACAACTTAGTTACAATTATCGTTCCGTCTAACCATCCAACCTTATGTTCGATTCAGACGCTCGTATGTGTAACGAAAGAACCGTAACATGGTAGTTGTAGTTAAATATACAACATAACGATATAATCGGAGACAACCCAGATACAATGATTGTTCAATCTATCCATTCAACCTTATGTTCGATTCGGTTGCTAGTATGTATAACGAAAGAACAGTTACCTGGTTAGACATAATATATAATAATCATCACGAAATAATCGAATACAACACAGATACGATGATTGTTCAGTCTATCCATTCAACCTTCTGTTCAGTTCAGTCGCTCTTATGTATAACTGGAGAACAGTTACCTGGTGAGTATAACTATATGAACATCATCACGATATAATCGAATACAACCCCAGATACGATCATTGTTTAGTCTATCCATTCAACCTTCAGTTCAATTCAGTCGCTCGTATGTATAACGGAAGAACAGTTACCTGGTGAGTATAACTATGTAAACATAATCGAATACAACTCAGATACGATGATTGTTCAATCTATCCATTCAACCTTATGTTCGATTCGGTTGCTCGTATGTATATCGGAAGAACAGGTACCTGGTGAGTATATCTATATAAACATAATCGAATACAACTCAGATACGATGATTGTTCAATCTATCCATTTAACCTTCTGCTCGATTTGGTCGCTTGTATGTAAAACGGAAGGACAGTTACCTGGTGAGTATTGCTATATAAACATCATCACGATATCATCGAATACAACTCAGATACAATTATCGTTTCGTCTAACCATTCAACATTCTGTTCGATTCAGTCGCTAGTATGTGTAACGGAAGTATCGTCCCCTGGTAAGTATCACTATATATACAGTATTGCGATATAATCGGATACCACCCAGATACATTGATTGTTCAGTATATCCATTCAACTTTCTTTTCGTTTCGGTCGCTCGTATGTAAAACGGGAATACCGTCTCCTAGTGTGTATAACTATATACACAGCATAACATCATAATCGAATACAACCCATATACTATCCATTCAACCTTCTGTTCAATTCAGTCGCTCGTATGTATAACGGAAGAACAGTTACCTGGTGAGTATAACTATATAAACATAATCGAATACAACCCAGATACGATGATTGTTCAATCTATACTGAATTCAACCTTCTGCTCGATTCGGTCGCTTGTATGTAAAACGGAAGAACAGTTACCTGGTGAGTATTGCTATATAAACATCATCACGATATCATCGAATACAACTCAGATACAATTATCCTTTCGTCTAACCATTCAACATTCTGTTCGATTCAGTCGCTAGTATGTGTAACGGAAGTATCGTCACCTAGTAAGTATCACTATATATACAGTATTGCGATATAATCGGATACCACCCAGATACATTGATTGTTCAGTCTATCCATTCAACTTTCTGTTCGTTTCGGTCGCTCGTATGTGAAACGGGAATACCGTCACCTTATGTGTATAACTATATACACAGCATAACATCATAATCGAATACAACCCAGATACTATCCATTCAACCTTCTGTTCGATTCGGTTGCTCGTATGTATAACGAAAGAACAGTAACCTGGTGAGTATTTCTATATGAACGTCATCACGATATAATCGAATACAACTTAGTTACAATTATCGTTCCGTCTAACCATCCAACCTTATGTTCGATTCAGACGCTCGTATGTGTAACGAAAGAACCGTTACATGGTAGGTGTAGTTAAATATACATCATAACGATATAATCGGAGACAACCCAGATACAATGATTGTTCAATCTATCCATTCAACCTTATGTTCGATTCGGTTGCTAGTATGTATAACGAAAGAACAGTTACCTGGTTAGACATAATATATAATAATCATCACGAAATAATCGAATACAACACAGATACGATGATTGTTCAGTCTATCCATTCAACCTTCTGTTCAGTTCAGTCGCTCTTATGTATAACTGGAGAACAGTTACCTGGTGAGTATAACTATATGAACATCATCACGATATAATCGAATACAACCCCAGATACGATCATTGTTTAGTCTATCCATTCAACCTTCAGTTCAATTCAGTCGCTCGTATGTATAACGGAAGAACAGTTACCTGGTGAGTATAACTATGTAAACATAATCGAATACAACTCAGATACGATGATTGTTCAATCTATCCATTCAACCTTATGTTCGATTCGGTTGCTCGTATGTATATCGGAAGAACAGGTACCTGGTGAGTATATCTATATAAACATAATCGAATACAACTCAGATACGATGATTGTTCAATCTATCCATTTAACCTTCTGCTCGATTTGGTCGCTTGTATGTAAAACGGAAGGACAGTTACCTGGTGAGTATTGCTATATAAACATCATCACGATATCATCGAATACAACTCAGATACAATTATCGTTTCGTCTAACCATTCAACATTCTGTTCGATTCAGTCGCTAGTATGTGTAACGGAAGTATCGTCCCCTGGTAAGTATCACTATATATACAGTATTGCGATATAATCGGATACCACCCAGATACATTGATTGTTCAGTATATCCATTCAACTTTCTTTTCGTTTCGGTCGCTCGTATGTAAAACGGGAATACCGTCTCCTAGTGTGTATAACTATATACACAGCATAACATCATAATCGAATACAACCCATATACTATCCATTCAACCTTCTGTTCAATTCAGTCGCTCGTATGTATAACGGAAGAACAGTTACCTGGTGAGTATAACTATATAAACATAATCGAATACAACCCAGATACGATGATTGTTCAATCTATACTGAATTCAACCTTCTGCTCGATTCGGTCGCTTGTATGTAAAACGGAAGAACAGTTACCTGGTGAGTATTGCTATATAAACATCATCACGATATCATCGAATACAACTCAGATACAATTATCCTTTCGTCTAACCATTCAACATTCTGTTCGATTCAGTCGCTAGTATGTGTAACGGAAGTATCGTCACCTGGTAAGTATCACTATATATACAGTATTGCGATATAATCGGATACCACCCAGATACATTGATTGTTCAGTCTATCCATTCAACTTTCTGTTCGTTTCGGTCGCTCGTATGTGAAACGGGAATACCGTCACCTTATGTGTATAACTATATACACAGCATAACATCATAATCGAATACAACCCAGATACTATCCATTCAACCTTCTGTTCGATTCGGTTGCTCGTATGTATAACGAAAGAACAGTAACCTGGTGAGTATTTCTATATGAACGTCATCACGATATAATCGAATACAACTTAGTTACAATTATCGTTCCGTCTAACCATCCAACCTTATGTTCGATTCAGACGCTCGTATGTGTAACGAAAGAACCGTTACATGGTAGGTGTAGTTAAATATACATCATAACGATATAATCGGAGACAACCCAGATACAATGATTGTTCAATCTATCCATTCAACCTTATGTTCGATTCGGTTGCTAGTATGTATAACGAAAGAACAGTTACCTGGTTAGACATAATATATAATAATCATCACGAAATAATCGAATACAACCCAGATACGATGATTGTTCAGTCTATCCATTCAACCTTCTGTTCAGTTCAGTCGCTCTTATGTATGACTGGAGAACAGTTACCTGGTGAGTATAACTATATGAACATCATCACGATATAATCGAATACAACCCCAGATACGATCATTGTTTAGTCTATCCATTCAACCTTCAGTTCAATTCAGTCGCTCGTATGTATAACGGATGAACAGTTACCTGGTGAGTATAACTATATAAACATAATCGAATACAACTCAGATACGATGATTGTTCAATCTATCCATTCAACCTTAAGTTCGATTCGGTTGCTCGTATGTATATCGGAAGAACAGGTACCTGGTGAGTATATCTATATAAACATAATCGAATACAACCCAGATACGATGATTGTTCAATCTATACTGAATTCAACCTTCTGCTCGATTCGGTCGCTTGTATATAAAACGGAAGAACAGTTACCTGGTGAGTATAACTATATGAACATCATCACGATATAATCGAATACAACCCCAGATACGATCATTGTTTAGTCTATCCATTCAACCTTCAGTTCAATTCAGTCGCTCGTATGTATAACGGAAGAACAGTTACCTGGTGAGTATAACTATGTAAACATAATCGAATACAACTCAGATACGATGATTGTTCAATCTATCCATTCAACCTTATGTTCGATTCGGTTGCTCGTATGTATATCGGAAGAACAGGTACCTGGTGAGTATATCTATATAAACATAATCGAATACAACTCAGATACGATGATTGTTCAATCTATCCATTTAACCTTCTGCTCGATTTGGTCGCTTGTATGTAAAACGGAAGGACAGTTACCTGGTGAGTATTGCTATATAAACATCATCACGATATCATCGAATACAACTCAGATACAATTATCGTTTCGTCTAACCATTCAACATTCTGTTCGATTCAGTCGCTAGTATGTGTAACGGAAGTATCGTCCCCTGGTAAGTATCACTATATATACAGTATTGCGATATAATCGGATACCACCCAGATACATTGATTGTTCAGTATATCCATTCAACTTTCTTTTCGTTTCGGTCGCTCGTATGTAAAACGGGAATACCGTCTCCTAGTGTGTATAACTATATACACAGCATAACATCATAATCGAATACAACCCATATACTATCCATTCAACCTTCTGTTCAATTCAGTCGCTCGTATGTATAACGGAAGAACAGTTACCTGGTGAGTATAACTATATAAACATAATCGAATACAACCCAGATACGATGATTGTTCAATCTATACTGAATTCAACCTTCTGCTCGATTCGGTCGCTTGTATGTAAAACGGAAGAACAGTTACCTGGTGAGTATTGCTATATAAACATCATCACGATATCATCGAATACAACTCAGATACAATTATCCTTTCGTCTAACCATTCAACATTCTGTTCGATTCAGTCGCTAGTATGTGTAACGGAAGTATCGTCACCTGGTAAGTATCACTATATATACAGTATTGCGATATAATCGGATACCACCCAGATACATTGATTGTTCAGTCTATCCATTCAACTTTCTGTTCGTTTCGGTCGCTCGTATGTGAAACGGGAATACCGTCACCTTATGTGTATAACTATATACACAGCATAACATCATAATCGAATACAACCCAGATACTATCCATTCAACCTTCTGTTCGATTCGGTTGCTCGTATGTATAACGAAAGAACAGTAACCTGGTGAGTATTTCTATATGAACGTCATCACGATATAATCGAATACAACTTAGTTACAATTATCGTTCCGTCTAACCATCCAACCTTATGTTCGATTCAGACGCTCGTATGTGTAACGAAAGAACCGTTACATGGTAGGTGTAGTTAAATATACATCATAACGATATAATCGGAGACAACCCAGATACAATGATTGTTCAATCTATCCATTCAACCTTATGTTCGATTCGGTTGCTAGTATGTATAACGAAAGAACAGTTACCTGGTTAGACATAATATATAATAATCATCACGAAATAATCGAATACAACCCAGATACGATGATTGTTCAGTCTATCCATTCAACCTTCTGTTCAGTTCAGTCGCTCTTATGTATGACTGGAGAACAGTTACCTGGTGAGTATAACTATATGAACATCATCACGATATAATCGAATACAACCCCAGATACGATCATTGTTTAGTCTATCCATTCAACCTTCAGTTCAATTCAGTCGCTCGTATGTATAACGGATGAACAGTTACCTGGTGAGTATAACTATATAAACATAATCGAATACAACTCAGATACGATGATTGTTCAATCTATCCATTCAACCTTAAGTTCGATTCGGTTGCTCGTATGTATATCGGAAGAACAGGTACCTGGTGAGTATATCTATATAAACATAATCGAATACAACCCAGATACGATGATTGTTCAATCTATACTGAATTCAACCTTCTGCTCGATTCGGTCGCTTGTATATAAAACGGAAGAACAGTTACCTGGTGAGTATTGCTATATAAACATCATCACGATATCATCGAATACAACTCAGATACAATTATCGTTTCGTCTAACCATTTAACCTTCTGTTCGATTCAGTCGCTAGAATGTGTAACGGAAGTACCGTCACCTGGTAGGTATCACTATATATACAGTATTGCGATATAATCGGATACCACCCAGATACATTGATTGTTCAGTCTATCCATTCAACTTCCTGTTCGTTTCGGTCGCTCGTTTGTGAAACGGGAATACCGTCACCTTATGTGTATAACTATATACACAGCATAACATCATAATCGAATACAACCCAGATACTATCCATTCAACCTTCTGTTCGATTCGGTTGCTCGTATGTATAACGAAAGAACAGTAACCTGGTGAGTATTTCTATATGAACGTCATCACGATATAATCGAATACAACTTAGTTACAATTATCGTTCCGTCTAACCATCCAACCTTATGTTCGATTCAGACGCTTTTATGTGTAACAAAAGAACCGTTACATGGTAGGTGTAGTTAAATATACAACATAACGATATAATCGGAGACAACCCAGATACAATGATTGTTCAATCTATCCATTCAACCTTATGTTCGATTCGGTTGCTAGTATGTATAACGAAAGAACAGTTACCTGGTTAGACATAATATATAATAATCATCATGAAATAATCGAATACAACCCAGATACGATGATTGTTCAGTCTATCCATTCAACCTTCTGTTCAGTTAAGTCGCTCTTATGTATAACTGGAGAACAGTTACCTGGTGAGTATAACTATATGAACATCATCACGATATAATCGAATACAACCCCAGATACGATCATTGTTTAGTCTATCCATTCAACCTTCAGTTCAATTCAGTCGCTCGTATGTATAACGGAAGAACAGTTACCTGCTGAGTATAACTATGTAAACATAATCGAATACAACTCAGATACGATGATTATTCAATCTATCCATTCAACCTTATGTTCGATTCGGTTGCTCGTATGTATATCGGAAGAACAGGTACCTGGTGAGTATATCTATATAAACATAATCGAATACAACTCAGATACGATGATTGTTCAATCTATCCATTTAACCTTCTGCTCGATTTGGTCGCTTGTATGTAAAACGGAAGGACAGTTACCTGGTGAGTATTGCTATTTAAACATCATCACGATATCATCGAATACAACTCAGATACAATTATCGTTTCGTCTAACCATTCAACATTCTGTTCGATTCAGTCGCTAGTATGTGTAACGGAAGTATCGTCCCCTGGTAAGTATCACTATATATACAGTATTGCGATATAATCGGATACCACCCAGATACATTGATTGTTCAGTCTATCCATTCAACTTTCTTTTCGTTTCGGTCGCTCGTATGTAAAACGGGAATACCGTCTCCTAGTGTGTATAACTATATACACAGCATAACATCATAATCGAATACAACCCATATACTATCCATTCAACCTTCTGTTCAATTCAGTCGCTCGTATGTATAACGGAAGAACAGTTACCTGGTGAGTATAACTATATAAACATAATCGAATACAACCCAGATACGATGATTGTTCAATCTATACTGAATTCAACCTTCTGCTCGATTCGGACGCTTGTATGTAAAACGGAAGAACAGTTACCTGGTGAGTATTGCTATATAAACATCATCACGATATCATCGAATACAACTCAGAGATACAATTATCATTTCGTCTAACCATTCAACTTTCTGTTCGATTCAGTCGCTAGTATGTGTAACGGTAGTACCGTCACCTGGTAAGTATCACTATATATACAGTATTGCGATATAATCGGATACCACCCAGATACATTGATTGTTCAGTCTATCCATTCAACTTTCTGTTCAGTTCAGTCGCTCTTATGTATAACTGGAGAACAGTTTCCTGGTGAGTATAACAATATGAACATCATCAAGATATAATCGAATACAACCCCAGATACGATTATTGTTTAGTCTATCCATTCAACCTTCTGTTCAATTCAGTCGCTCGTATGTATAACGGAAGAACATTTACCTGGTGAGTATAACTATATAAACCTTATCGAATACAACCCAGATACGATGAATTTTCAATCTATCCATTTAACCTTCTGCTCGATTCGGTCGCTTTTATGTAAAACGGAAGAACAGGCGATCGGAAGAAGGCGATCTGAAGAATTCGTTACACATACGAGCGTATGCATCGAACATAAGGTTGGATGATTAGACGGAACGATAATTGTAATTTTTTTCATAGAATCCATTTCTCCAATCGTAAAAAACGAAATCGAAAAAAAAAATGCATCGAAGGGGGCCCCCTTGGAACTTTTTCGAATTCTTCAGATCGCCTTAACTTCCGAACGGATGGACCGATTTTCAACTTCGATCATACCAATCTGCTTGTTTTTTTTATAAAATCCATTTCTTCAATCGAAAAAACCGAAATCGAAAAAAAAATGCATCAAAGGGGGCCCCCTTGAAACTTTTTCGAATTCTTCAGATCGCCTTAACTTCCGAACGGATGAACCGATTTTCAACTTCGATCATACCAATCTGCTTGTTTTTTTTCATAGAATCCATTTCTCCAATCGAAAAAACCAAAATCGAAAAAAAAATGCATCAATGGGGGCCCCCTTGGAACTTTTTCGAATTCTTCAGATCGCCTTAACTTCCGAACGGATGGACCAATTTTCAACTTCGATCATACCAATCTGCTTGTTTTTTTTCATAGAATCCATTTCTCCAATCGTAAAAACCGAAATCGAAAAAAAGAAAGCATCAAAGGGGGCCCCTTGGAACTTTTTCAAATTCTTCAGATCGCCTTAACTTTCGAACGTATGGACCGATTTTCAACTTCGATCATACCAATCTGCTTGTTTTTTTAATAGAATCCATTTCTCCGATCAGAAAAACCGAAATCGAAAAAAAAATGCATCAAAGGGGGCCCCCTTGGAACTTTTTCGAATTCTTCAGATCGCCTTAACTTCCGAACGGATGGACCGATTTTCAACTTCGATCATACCAATCTGCTTGTTTTTTTTTTCATAGAATCCATTTCTCCAATCGAAAAAACCGAAATTGAAACAAAAAATGCTTCAAAGGGGGCCCCCTTGGAACTTTTTCGAATTCTTCAGATCGCCTAACTTCCGAACCGATTTTCAACTTCGATCATACCAATCTGCTTGTTTTCTTTCATAGAATCCATTTCTCCAATCTAAAAAACCGAAATCAAAAAAAAAATGCACCAAAGGGGGCCCCCTTGGTACTTTTTCGAATTCTTCAGATCGCCTTAACTTCCGAACGGATGGACCGATTTTCAACTTCGATCATACCAATCTGCTTGTTTTTTTTCATAGAATCCATTTCTCCAATCGAGAAAACCGAAATCTAAAAAAAAAATTTCATCAAAGGGGGCCCCCATGGAACTTTCTCGAATTTTTCAGATCGCCTCAACTTCCGAACGGATGGACCGATTTTCAACTTCGATCATACCAATCTGCTTGTTTTTTTTCATAGAGTCCATTTCTCCAATCGAAAAAACCGAAATGAAAAAAAATGTATCAAAGGGGGCCCCCTTGGAACTTTTTCGAATTCTTCAGATCGCCTTAACTTCCGAACGGATGGACCGATTATCAACTTCGATCATACCAATCTGCTTGTTTTTTTATATAATCCATTTCTCCAATCGAAAAAACCGAAATCGAAAAAAAAATGCATCAAAGGGGGCCCCCTTGAAACTTTTTCGAATTCTTCAGATCGCCTTAACTTCCGAACGGATGAACCGATTTTCAACTTCGATCATACCAATCTGCTTGTTTTTTTTCATAGAATCCATTTCTCCAATCGAAAAAACCGAAATCGAAAAAAAAAATGCATCAAAGGGGGCCCCCTTGAAACTTTTTCGAATTCTTCAGATCGCCTTAACATCCGAACGGATGGACCGATTTTCAACTTCGATCATACCAATCTGCTTGTTTTTTTTCATAGAATCCATTTCTCCAATCGAAAAAACCGAAATCGAAAAAAAAATGCATCAAAGGGGGCCCCCTTGGAACTTTTTCGAATTCTTCAGATCGCCTTAACTTCCGAACGGATGGACCGATTTTCAACTTCGATCATACCAATCTGCTTGTTTTCTTTCATAGAATCCATTTCTCCATTCGAAAAAACCGAAATCGAAAAAAAAATGCATCAAAGGGGGCCTTCTTGGATTTTTTTCGAATTCTTCAGATCGCCTTAACTTCCGAACGGATGGACCGATTTTCAATTTCGCGCATACCAATTCGCTTGTTTTTTTCATAGAATCCATTTCTCCAATCGAAAAAACCGAAATCGAAAAAAAATTGCATCAAAGGGGGTCCCCTTGGAACTTTTTCGAATTCTTCAGATCGCCTTAACTTCCGAACGGATGGACCGATTTTCAACTTCGATCATACCAATCTGCTTGTTTTTTTTTAAAATCCATTTCTCCAATCAAAAAAACCGAAATCGAAAAAAAAGTGCATCAAAGGGGGCCCCCTTGAAACTTTTTCGAATTCTTCAGATCGCCTTAACTTCCGAACGGATGAACCGATTTTCAACTTCGATCATACCAATCTGCTTGTTTTTTTTCATAGAATCCATTTCTCCAATCGAAAAAACCAAAATCGAAAAAAAAAAAATGCATCAATGGGGGCCTCCTTGGAACTTTTTCGAATTCTTCAGATCGCCTTAACTTCCGAACGGATGGACCGATTTTCAACTTCGATCATACCAATCTGCTTGTTTTTTTTTTCATAGAATCCTTTTCTCCAATCGAAAAAACCGAAATCGAAAAACAAAATTGCATCAAAGGGTAACTTGGAACTTGGAACTTTTTCGAATTCTTCAGATCGCCTTAACTTCCGAACGGATGAACCGATTTCCAACTTCGATCATACCAATCTGCTTGTATTTTTTCATAGAATCCATTTCTCCAATCGAAAAAACCGAAATCGAAAAAAAAAATGCATCAAAGGGGGCCCCCTTGGAACTTTTTCGAATTCTTCAGATCGACTTAACTTCCGAACCGATGGACCGATTTTCAACTTCGATCATACCAAACTGCTTGTTTTTTTTTTCATAGAATCCATTTCTCCAATTGAAAAAACCGAAATCGAAAAAAAGAAAGCATCAAAGGGGGCCCCTTGGAACTTTTTCGAATTCTTCAGATCGCCTTAACTTTCGAACGTATGGACCGATTTTCAACTTCGATCATACCAATCTGCTTGTTTTTTTAATAGAATCCATTTCTCCGATCAGAAAAACCGAAATCGAAAAAAAAATGCATCAAAGGGGGCCCCCTTGGAACTTTTTCGAATTCTTCAGATCGCCTTAACTTCCGAACGGATGGACCGATTTTCAACTTCGATCATACCAATCTGCTTGTTTTTTTTTCATAGAATCCATTTCTCCAATCGAAAAAACCGAAATTGAAACAAAAAATGCTTCAAAGGGGGCCCCCTTGGAACTTTTTCGAATTCTTCAGATCGCCTAACTTCCGAACGGATGGACCGATTTTCAACTTCGATCATACCAATCTGCTTGTTTTCTTTCATATAATCCATTTCTCCAATCTGAAAAACCGAAATCGAAAAAAAAATGCACCAAAGGGGGCCCCCTTGGAACTTTTTCGAATTCTTCAGATCGCCTCAACTTCCGAACGGATGGACCGATTTTCAACTTCGATCATACCAATCTGCTTGTTTTTTTCATAGAATCCATTTCTCCAATCGAAAAAACCGAAATCTAAAAAAAAAAATTCATCAAAGGGGGCCCCCTTGGAACTTTCTCGAATTTTTCAGATCGCCTCAACTTCCGAACGGATGGACCGATTTTCAACTTCGATCATACCAATCTGCTTGTTTTTTTTCATAGAGTCCATTTCTCCAATCGAAAAAACCGAAATGAAAAAAAAATGTATCAAAGGGGGCCCCCTTGGAACTTTTTCGAATTCTTCAGATCGCCTTAACTTCCGAACGGATGGACCGATTATCAACTTCGATCATACCAATCTGCTTGTTTTTTTTCATAGAATCCATTTCTCCAATCGAAAAAACCGAAATCGAAAAAAAAAATGCATCAAAGGGGGCCCCCTTGAAACTTTTTCGAATTCTTCAGATCGCCTTAACATCCGAACGGATGGACCGATTTTCAACTTCGATCATACCAATCTGCTTGTTTTTTTTTCATAGAAACCATTTCTCCAATCGAAAAAACCGAAATCGAAAAAAAATGCATCAAAGGGGGCCCCCTTGGAACTTTTTCGAATTCTTCAGATCGCCTTAACTTCCGAACGGATGGACCGATTTTCAACTTCGATCATACCAATCTGCTTGTTTTCTTTCATAGAATCGATTTCTCCATTCGAAAAACCGAAATCGAAAAAAAAATGCATCAAAGGGGGCCTTCTTGGAATTTTTTCGAATTCTTCAGATCGCCTTAACTTCCGAACGGATGGACCGATTTTCAATTTCGCGCATACCAATTCGCTTGTTTTTTTCATAGAATCCATTTCTCCAATCGAAAAAACCGAAATCGAAAAAAAATTGCATCAAAGGGGGTCCCCTTGGAACTTTTTTGAATTCTTCAGATCGCCTTAACTTCCGAACGGATGGACCGATTTTCAACTTCGATCATACCAATCTGCTTGTTTCTTTCATAGAATCCATTTCTCCAATCGAAAAAACCGAAATCGAAAAAAAAATGCATCAAAGGGGGCCCCCTTGGAACTTTTTCGAATTCTTCAGATCGCCTTAACTTCCGAACGGATGGACCGATTTTCAACTTCGATCATACCAATCTGCTTGTTTTCTTTCATAGAATCCATTTCTCCATTCGAAAAAACCGAAATCGAAAAAAAAATGCATCAAAGGGGGCCTTCTTGGAATTTTTTCGAATTCTTCAGATCGCCTTAACTTCCGAACGGATGGACCGATTTTCAATTTCGCGCATACCAATTCGCTTGTTTTTTTCATAGAATCCATTTCTCCAATCGAAAAAACCGAAATCGAAAAAAAATTGCATCAAAGGGGGTCCCCTTGGAACTTTTTCGAATTCTTCAGATCGCCTTAACTTCCGAACGGATGGACCGATTTTCAACTTCGATCATACCAATCTGCTTGTTTCTTTCATAGAATCCATTTCTCCAATCGAAAAAACCGAAATCGAAAAAAAAAAATGCATCAAAGGGGGCCTCCTTGGAATTTTTTCGAATTCTTCAGATCGCCTTAACTTCCGAACGGATGGACCGATTTTCAAATTCGATCATACCAATCTGCTTGTTTTTTTTCATAGAATCCATTTCTCCAATCGGAAAAACCGAAATCGAAAAATAATATGCATCAAAAAGGGCCACCTTGGAACTTTTTCGAATTTTCAGACCGCCTCAACTACCGAACGGATCGACCGATTTTCAATTTCGCGCATACCAATTTGCTTGTTTTTTCATAGAATCCATTTCTTCAATAGAAAAAACCGAAATCGAAAAAAAAATTGCATCAAAGGGGGTCCCCTTGGAACTTTTTCGAATTCTTCAGATCGCCTTAACTTCCGAACGGATGGACCGATTTTCAACTTCGATTATACCAAACTGCTTGTTTTTCTTCATAGAATCCATTTCTCCAATCGAAAAAACCAAAATCTGAAAAAAAATTGCATCAAAGGGGGTCCCCTTGGAACTTTTTCGAATTCTTCAAATCGCCTTAACTTCCGAACGGATGTACCGATTTTCAACTTCGATCATACCAATCTGCTTGTTTTTTTTTCATGGAATCCATTTCTCCAATCGAAAAAACCAAAATCGGAAAAAAATTGCATCGAAGGGGGTCCCCTTGGAACTTTTCTGAATTCTTCAGATCGCCTTAACTTCCGAACGGATGGACCGATTTTCAACTTCGATCATACCAATCTGCTTGTTTTTTTTCATAGAATCCATTTCTCCAATCGAAAAAACCAAAATCGAAAAAAAAAAAATGCATCAATGGGGGCCTCCTTGGAACTTTTTCGAATTCTTCAGATCGCCTTTACTTCCGAACGGATGGACCGATTTTCAACTTCGATCATACCAATCTGCTTGTTTTTTTTTTCATAGAATCCTTTTCTCCAATCGAAAAAACCGAAATCGAAAAACAAAATTGCATCAAAGGGTAACTTGGAACTTGGAACTTTTTCGAATTCTTCAGATCGCCTTAACTTCCGAACGGATGAACCGATTTCCAACTTCGATCATACCAATCTGCTTGTATTTTTTCATAGAATCCATTTCTCCAATCGAAAAAACCGAAATCGAAAAAAAAAATGCATCAAAGGGGGCCCCCTTGGAACTTTTTCGAATTCTTCAGATCGACTTAACTTCCGAACCGATGGACCGATTTTCAACTTCGATCATACCAAACTGCTTGTTTTTTTTTTCATAGAATCCATTTCTCCAATTGAAAAAACCGAAATCGAAAAAAAGAAAGCATCAAAGGGGGCCCCTTGGAACTTTTTCGAATTCTTCAGATCGCCTTAACTTTCGAACGTATGGACCGATTTTCAACTTCGATCATACCAATCTGCTTGTTTTTTTAATAGAATCCATTTCTCCGATCAGAAAAACCGAAATCGAAAAAAAAAATGCATCAAAGGGGGCCCCCTTGGAACTTTTTCGAATTCTTCAGATCGCCTTAACTTCCGAACGGATGGACCGATTTTCAACTTCGATCATACCAATCTGCTTGTTTTTTTTTCATAGAATCCATTTCTCCAATCGAAAAAACCGAAATTGAAACAAAAAATGCTTCAAAGGGGGCCCCCTTGGAACTTTTTCGAATTCTTCAGATCGCCTAACTTCCGAACGGATGGACCGATTTTCAACTTCGATCATACCAATCTGCTTGTTTTCTTTCATATAATCCATTTCTCCAATCTGAAAAACCGAAATCGAAAAAAAAATGCACCAAAGGGGGCCCCCTTGGAACTTTTTCGAATTCTTCAGATCGCCTCAACTTCCGAACGGATGGACCGATTTTCAACTTCGATCATACCAATCTGCTTGTTTTTTTCATAGAATCCATTTCTCCAATCGAAAAAACCGAAATCTAAAAAAAAAATTCATCAAAGGGGGCCCCCTTGGAACTTTCTCGAATTTTTCAGATCGCCTCAACTTCCGAACGGATGGACCGATTTTCAACTTCGATCATACCAATCTGCTTGTTTTTTTTCATAGAGTCCATTTCTCCAATCGAAAAAACCGAAATGAAAAAAAAATGTATCAAAGGGGGCCCCCTTGGAACTTTTTCGAATTCTTCAGATCGCCTTAACTTCCGAACGGATGGACCGATTATCAACTTCGATCATACCAATCTGCTTGTTTTTTTTCATAGAATCCATTTCTCCAATCGAAAAAACCGAAATCGAAAAAAAAAATGCATCAAAGGGGGCCCCCTTGAAACTTTTTCGAATTCTTCAGATCGCCTTAACATCCGAACGGATGGACCGATTTTCAACTTCGATCATACCAATCTGCTTGTTTTTTTTTCATAGAAACCATTTCTCCAATCGAAAAAACCGAAATCGAAAAAAAATGCATCAAAGGGGGCCCCCTTGGAACTTTTTCGAATTCTTCAGATCGCCTTAACTTCCGAACGGATGGACCGATTTTCAACTTCGATCATACCAATCTGCTTGTTTTCTTTCATAGAATCGATTTCTCCATTCGAAAAACCGAAATCGAAAAAAAAATGCATCAAAGGGGGCCTTCTTGGAATTTTTTCGAATTCTTCAGATCGCCTTAACTTCCGAACGGATGGACCGATTTTCAATTTCGCGCATACCAATTCGCTTGTTTTTTTCATAGAATCCATTTCTCCAATCGAAAAAACCGAAATCGAAAAAAAATTGCATCAAAGGGGGTCCCCTTGGAACTTTTTTGAATTCTTCAGATCGCCTTAACTTCCGAACGGATGGACCGATTTTCAACTTCGATCATACCAATCTGCTTGTTTCTTTCATAGAATCCATTTCTCCAATCGAAAAAACCGAAATCGAAAAAAAAATGCATCAAAGGGGGCCCCCTTGGAACTTTTTCGAATTCTTCAGATCGCCTTAACTTCCGAACGGATGGACCGATTTTCAACTTCGATCATACCAATCTGCTTGTTTTCTTTCATAGAATCCATTTCTCCATTCGAAAAAACCGAAATCGAAAAAAAAATGCATCAAAGGGGGCCTTCTTGGAATTTTTTCGAATTCTTCAGATCGCCTTAACTTCCGAACGGATGGACCGATTTTCAATTTCGCGCATACCAATTCGCTTGTTTTTTTCATAGAATCCATTTCTCCAATCGAAAAAACCGAAATCGAAAAAAAATTGCATCAAAGGGGGTCCCCTTGGAACTTTTTCGAATTCTTCAGATCGCCTTAACTTCCGAACGGATGGACCGATTTTCAACTTCGATCATACCAATCTGCTTGTTTCTTTCATAGAATCCATTTCTCCAATCGAAAAAACCGAAATCGAAAAAAAAATGCATCAAAGGGGGCCTCCTTGGAATTTTTTCGAATTCTTCAGATCGCCTTAACTTCCGAACGGATGGACCGATTTTCAAATTCGATCATACCAATCTGCTTGTTTTTTTTCATAGAATCCATTTCTCCAATCGGAAAAACCGAAATCGAAAAATAATATGCATCAAAAAGGGCCACCTTGGAACTTTTTCGAATTTTCAGACCGCCTCAACTACCGAACGGATCGACCGATTTTCAATTTCGCGCATACCAATTTGCTTGTTTTTTCATAGAATCCATTTCTTCAATAGAAAAAACCGAAATCGAAAAAAAAATTGCATCAAAGGGGGTCCCCTTGGAACTTTTTCGAATTCTTCAGATCGCCTTAACTTCCGAACGGATGGACCGATTTTCAACTTCGATTATACCAAACTGCTTGTTTTTCTTCATAGAATCCATTTCTCCAATCGAAAAAACCAAAATCTGAAAAAAAATTGCATCAAAGAGGGTCCCCTTGGAACTTTTTCGAATTCTTCAAATCGCCTTAACTTCCGAACGGATGTACCGATTTTCAACTTCGATCATACCAATCTGCTTGTTTTTTTTTCATGGAATCCATTTCTCCAATCGAAAAAACCAAAATCGGAAAAAAATTGCATCAAAGGGGGTCCCCTTGGAACTTTTCTGAATTCTTCAGATCGCCTTAACTTCCGAACGGATGGACCGATTTTCAACTTCGATCATACCAATCTGCTTGTTTTTTTTCATAGAATCCATTTCTCCAATCGAAAAAACCGGAATCGAAAAAAAAATTGCATCAAAGGGGGTCCCCTTGGAACTTTTTCGAATTCTTCAGATCGCCATAACTTCCGAACGGATGGACCGATTTTCAACTTCGATCATACCAATCTGCTTGTTTTTTTTTTCATAGAATCCGTTTCTCCAATCAAAAAAACCGAAATCGAAAAAATAAAAAGCATCAAAGGGAGCCCCCTTGGAACTTTTTCGAATTCTTAAGATCGCCTTAACTTCTGAACGGATGGACCGATTTTCAACTTCGATCATACGAATCTGCTTGTTTTTTTTTCATAGAATCCATTTCTCCAATCGAAAAAACCGAAATCGAAAAAAAAAAAAAATGCATCAAAAGGGGCCCCCTTGGAACTTTTTCGAATTCTTCAGATCGACTTAACTTCCGAACGGATGGACCGATTTTCAACTTCGATCATACCAATCTGCTTTTTTTTTTATAGAATCCATTTCTCCGATCAAAAAATCCGAAATCGAAAAAAAAAATGGATCTAAGGGGCCCCCCTTGGAACTTTTTCGAATTCTTCAGATTGCCTCAACTTCCGAACGTATGGACCGATTTTCAACTTCGATCATACCAATCTGCTTGTTTTTTTTTCATAGAATCCATTTCTCCAATCAGAAAAACCGAAATCGAAAAAATAAAAAGCATCAAAGGGAGCCCCCTTGGAACTTTTTCGAATTCTTC
Organism: Chrysomela aeneicollis; assembly: GCA_029955515.1. NCBI lineage: Eukaryota > Metazoa > Arthropoda > Insecta > Coleoptera > Chrysomelidae > Chrysomela > Chrysomela aeneicollis. The sequence goes on along the minus strand of JARUHQ010000005.1, from coordinate 907,064 downwards.
AGATCGCCTTAACTTCCGAACGGATGGACCGATTTTCAACTTCGATCACACGAATCTGCTTGTTTTTTTTCATAGAATCCATTTCTCCAATCGAAAAAACCGAAATCGAAAGAAAAAATGCATCAAAGGGGGCCCCCTTGGAACTTTTTCGAATTCTTCAGATCGCCTTAACTTCCGAACGGATGGACCGATTTTCAACTTCGATCATACCAATCTGCTTGTTTTTTTTCATAGAATCCATTTCTCCAATCGAAAAAACCGAAATCGAAAGAAAAAATGCATCAAAGGGGGCCCCCTTGGAACTTTTTCGAATTCTTCAGATCGCCTTAACTTCCGAACGGATGGACCGATTTTCAACTTCGATCATACCAATCTGCTTGTTTTTTTTCATAGAATCCATTTCTCTAATCGAAAAAACCGAAATCTGAAAAAAAAAATCATCAAAGGGGGCCCCCTTGGAACTTTCTCGAATTCTTCAGATCGCCTCAACTTCCGAACGGATGGACCGATTTTCAACTTCGATCATACCAATCTGCTTGTTTTTTTTTCATAGAGTCCATTTCTCCAATCGAAAAAACCGAAATGAAAAAAAAATGTATCAAAGGGGGCCCCCTTGGAACTTTTTCGAATTCTTCAGATTGCCTTAACATCCGAACGGATGGACCGATTTTCAACTTCGATCATACCAATCTGCTTGTTTTTTTTCATAGAGTCCATTTCTCCAATCGAAAAAACCGAAATGAAAAAAAAATGTATCAAAGGGGGCCCCCTTGGAACCTTTTCGAATTCTTCAGATCGCCTTAACTTCCGAACGGATGGACCGATTATCAACTTCGATCATACCAATCTGCTTGTTTTTTTTATAAAATCCATTTCTCCAATCGAAAAAACCGAAATCGAAAAAAAATTGCATCAAAGGGGGTCCCCTTGAAACTTTTTCGAATTCTTCAGATCGCCTTAACTTCCGAACGGATGGACCGATTTTCAACTTCGATCATACCAATCTGCTTGTTTCTTTCATAGAATCCATTTCTCCAATCGAAAAAACCGAAATCGAAAAAAAAATGCATCAAAGGGGGCCCCCTTGGAACTTTTTCGAATTCTTCAGATTGCCTTAACATCCGAACGGATGGACCGATTTTCAACTTCGATCATACCAATCTGCTTGTTTTTTTTCATAGAGTCCATTTCTCCAATCGAAAAAACCGAAATAGAAAAAAAAATGCATCAAAGGGGGCCTTCTTGGAATTTTTTCGAGTTCTTCAGATCGCCTTAACTTCCGAACGGATGGACCGATTTTCAATTTCGCGCATACTAATTCGCTTGTTTTTTTCATAGAATCCATTTCTCCAATCGAAAAAACCGAAATCGAAAAAAAATTGCATCAAAGGGGGTCCCCTTGGAACTTTTTCGAATTATTCAGATCGCCTTAACTTCCGAACGGATGGACCGATTTTCAACTTCGATCATACCAATCTGCTTGTTTCTTTCATAGAATCCATTTCTCCAATCGAAAAAACCGAAATCGAAAAAAAAATGCATCAAAGGGGGCCCCCTTGGAACTTTTTCGAATTCTTCAGATCGCCTTAACTTCCGAACGGATGGACCGATTTTCAAATTCGATCATACCAATCTGCTTGTTTTTTTTCATAGAATCCATTTCTCCAATCGGAAAAACCAAAATCGAAAAATAATATGCATCAAAAAGGGCCACCTTGGAACTTTTTCGAATTCTTCAGACCGCCTCAACTACCGAACGGATCGACCGATTTTCAATTTCGCGCATACCAATTTGCTTGTTTTTTCATAGAATCCATTTCTTCAATGGAAAAAACCGAAATCGAAAAAAAAATTGCATCAAAGGGGGTCCCCTTGGAACTTTTTCGAATTCTTCAGATCGCCTTAACTTCCGAACGGATGGACCGATTTTCAACTTCGATTATACCAAACTGCTTGTTTTTCTTCATAGAATCCATTTCTCCAATCGAAAAAACCGAAATCTGAAAAAAAAATTGCATCAAAGGGGGTCCCCTTGGAACTTTTTCGAATTCTTCAAATCGCCTTAACTTCCGAACGGATGGACCGATTTTCAACTTCGATCATACCAATCTGCTTGTTTTTTTTCATAGAATCCATTTCTCCAATCGAAAAAACCGGAATCGAAAAGAAAAATTGCATCAAAGGAGGTCCCCTTGGAACTTTTTCGAATTCTTCCGATCGCCATAACTTCCGAACGGATGGACCGATTTTCAACTTCGATCATACCAATCTGCTTGTTTTTTTTTCATAGAATCCGTTTCTCCAATCAAAAAAACCGAAATCGAAAAAATAAAAAGCATCAAAGGGAGCCCCCTTGGAACTTTTTCGAATTCTTAAGATCGCCTTAACTTCCGAACGGATGGACCGATTCTCAACTTCGATCATACGAATCTGCTTGTTTTTTTTTCATAGAATCCATTTCTCCAATCGAAAAAACCGAAATCAAAAAAAAAATGCATCAAAGGGGGCCCCCTTGGAACTTTTTCAAATTCTTCAGATCGACTTAACTTCCGAACGGATGGACCGATTTTCAACTTCGATCATACCAATCTGCTTTTTTTTTTCATAGAATCCATTTCTCCGATCAAAAAATCCGAAACCGAAAAAAAAAATGGATCAAAGGGGCCCCCCTTGGAACTTTTTCGAATTCTTCAGATTGCCTCAACTTCCGAACGTATGGACCGATTTTCAACTTCGAACATACCAATCTGCTTGTTTTTTTTTCATAGAATTCATTTCTCCAATCAGAAAAACCGAAATCGAAAAAATAAAAAGCATCAAAGGGAGCCCCCTTGGAACTTTTTCGAATTCTTCAGATCGCCTTACCTTCCGAACGGATGGACCGATTTTCAACTTCGATCACACGAATCTGCTTGTTTTTTTTCATAGAATCCATTTCTCCAATCGAAAAAACCGAAATCGAAAGAAAAAATGCATCAAAGGGGGCCCCCTTGGAACTTTTTCGAATTCTTCAGATCGACTTAACTTCCGAACGGATGGACCGATTTTCAACTTCGATCATTCCTGCTTTTTTTTTCATAGAATCCATTTCTCCAATCGAAAAAACCGAAATCGAAAGAAAAAATGCATCAAAGGGGGCCCCCTTGGAACTTTTTCGAATTCTTCAGATCGCCTTAACTTCCGAACGGATGGACCGATTTTCAACTTCGATCATACCAATCTGCTTGTTTTTTTTCATAGAATCCATTTCTCTAATCGAAAAAACCGAAATCTGAAAAAAAAATTCATCAAAGGGGGCCCCCTTGGAACTTTCTCGAATTCTTCAGATCGCCTCAACTTCCGAACGGATGGACCGATTTTCAAATTCGATCATACCAATCTGCTTGTTTTTTTTCATAGAATCCATTTCTCCAATCGAAAAAACCGAAATCGAAAAATAATATGCATCAAAAAGGGCCACCTTGGAACTTTTTCGAATTCTTCAGACCGCCTCAACTACCGAACGGATCGACCGATTTTCAATTTCGCGCATACCAATTTGCTTGTTTTTTCATAGAATCCATTTCTTCAATGGAAAAAACCGAAATCGAAAAAAAAATTGCATCAAAGAGGGTCCCCTTGGAACTTTTTCGAATTCTTCAGATCGCCTTAACTTCCGAACGGATGGACCGATTTTCAACTTCGGTTATACCAAACTGCTTGTTTTTCTTCATAGAATCCATTTCTCCAATCGAAAAAACCGAAATCTGAAAAAAAAATTGCATCAAAGGGGGTCCCCTTGGAACTTTTTCGAATTCTTCAAATCGCCTTAACTTCCGAACGGATGTACCGATTTTCAACTTCGATCATACCAATCTGCTTGTTTTTTTTCATGGAATCCATTTCTCCAATCGAAAAAACCAAAATCGAAAAAAAAATTGCATCAAAGGGGGTCCCCTTGGAACTTTTCTGAATTCTTCAGATCGCCTTAACTTCCGAACGGATGGACCGATTTTCAACTTCGATCATACCAATCTGCTTGTTTTTTTTCATAGAATCCATTTCTCCAATCGAAAAAACCGGAATCGAAAAGAATAATTGCATCAAAGGGGGTCCCCTTGGAACTTTTTCGAATTCTTCAGATCGCCATAACTTCCGAACGGATGGACCGATTTTCAACTTCGATCTTCCAATCTGCTTGTTTTTTTTCATAGAATCCGTTTCTCCAATCAAAAAAACCGAAATCGAAAAAATAAAAAGCATCAAAGGGAGCCCCCTTGGAACTTTTTCGAATTCTTCAGATCGCCTTAACTTCCGAACGGATGGACCGATTTTCAACTTCGATCATACGAATCTGCTTGTTTTTTTTTCATAGAATCCATTTCTCCAATCGAAAAAACCGAAATCGAAAAAAAAATGCATCAAAGGGGGCCCCCTTGGAACTTTTTCGAATTCTTCAGATCGCCTTAACTTCCGAACGGATGGACCGATTTTCAACTTCGATCATACCAATCTGCTTGTTTTTTTTCATAGAATCCATTTCTCCGATCAAAAAATCCGAAATCGAAAAAAAAAATGGATCAAAGGGGCCCCCCTTGGAACTTTTTCGAATTCTTCAGATTGCCTCAACATCCGAACGTATGGACCGATTTTCAACTTCGATCATACCAATCTGCTTTTTTTTTTCTTAGAATCCATTTCTCCAATCAGAAAAACCGAAATCGAAAAAATAAAAAGCATCAAAGGGAGCCCCCTTGGAACTTTTTCGAATTCTTCAGATCGCCTTAACTTCCGAACGGATGGACCGATTTTCAACTTCGATCATACGAATCTGCTTGTTTTTTTTCATAGAATCCATTTCTCCAATCGAAAAAACCGAAATTGAAAGAAAAAATGCATCGAAGGGGGCCCCCTTGGAACTTTTTCGAATTCTTCAGATCGACTTAACTTCCGAACGGATGGACCGATTTTCAATTTCGATCATACCTGCTTTTTTTTTCATAGAATCCATTTCTCCGATCAAAAAAACCGAAATCGAAAAAAAAATGCATCAAAGGGGGCCCCCTTGGAACTTTTTCGAATTCTTCAGATTGCCTTAACATCCGAACGGATGGACCGATTTTCAACTTCGATCATACCAATCTGCTTGTTTTTTTTCATAGAGTCCATTTCTCCAATCGAAAAAACCGAAATGAAAAAAAAATGTATCAAAGGGGGCCCCCTTGGAACCTTTTCGAATTCTTCAGATCGCCTTAACTTCCGAACGGATGGACCGATTATCAACTTCGATCATACCAATCTGCTTGTTTTTTTTATAAAATCCATTTCTCCAATCGAAAAAACCGAAATCGAAAAAAAAATGCATCAAAGGGGGCCCCCTTGAAACTTTTTCGAATTCTTCAGATCGCCTTAACTTCCGAACGGATGAACCGATTTTCAACTTCGATCATACCAATCTGCTTGTTTTTTTTTCATAGAATCCATTTCTCCAATCGAAAAAACCGAAATCGAAAAAAAAATGCATCAAAGGGGGCCCCCTTGAAACTTTTTCGAATTCTTCAGATCGCCTTAACATCCGAACGGATGGACCGATTTTCAACTTCGATCATACCAATCTGCTTGTTTTTTTTCATAGAATCCATTTCTCCAATCGAAAAAACCGAAATCGAAAAAAAAATGCATCAAAGGGGGCCCCCTTGGAACTTTTTCGAATTCTTCAGATCGCCTTAACTTCCGAACGGATGGACCGATTTTCAACTTCGATCATACCAATCTGCTTGTTTTCTTTCATAGAATCCATTTCTCCAATCGAAAAAACCGAAATCGAAAAAAAAAAATGCATCAAAGGGGGCCTTCTTGGAATTTTTTCGAATTCTTCAGATCGCCTTAACTTCCGAACGGATGGACCGATTTTCAATTTCGCGCATACTAATTCGCTTGTTTTTTTCATAGAATCCATTTCTCCAATCGAAAAAACGGAAATCGAAAAAAAATTGCATCAAAGGGGGTCCCCTTGGAACTTTTTCGAATTCTTCAGATCGCCTTAACTTCCGAACGGATGGACCGATTTTCAACTTCGATCATACCAATCTGCTTGTTTCTTTCATAGAATCCATTTCTCCAATCGAAAAAACCGAAATCGAAAAAAAATGCATCAAAGGGGGCCCCCTTGGAACTTTTTCGAATTCTTCAGATCGCCTTAACTTCCGAACGGATGGACCGATTTTCAAATTCGATCATACCAATCTGCTTGTTTTTTTTCATAGAATCTATTTCTCCAATCGGAAAAACCGAAATCGAAAAATAATATGCATCAAAAAGGGCCACCTTGGAACTTTTTCGAATTCTTCAGACCGCCTCAACTACCGAACGGATCGACCGATTTTCAATTTCGCGCATACCAATTTGCTTGTTTTTTCATAGAATCCATTTCTTCAATGGAAAAAACCGAAATCGAAAAAAAAATTGCATCAAAGGGGGTCCCCTTGGAACTTTTTCGAATTCTTCAGATCGCCTTAACTTCCGAACGGATGGACCGATTTTCAACTTCGATTATACCAAACTGCTTGTTTTTCTTCATAGAATCCATTTCTCCAATCGAAAAAACCGGAATCTGAAAAAAAAATTGCATCAAAGGGGGTCCCCTTGGAACTTTTTCGAATTCTTCAAATCGCCTTAACTTCCGAACGGATGTACCGATTTTCAACTTCGATCATACCAATCTGCTTGTTTTTTTTTCATGGAATCCATTTCTCCAATCGAAAAAACCAAAATCGAAAAAAAAATTGCATCAAAGGGGGTCCCCTTGGAACTTTTCTGAATTCTTCAGATCGCCTTAACTTCCGAACGGATGGACCGATTTTCAACTTCGATCATACCAATCTGCTTGTTTTTTTTCATAGAATCCATTTCTCCAATCGAAAAAACCGGAATCGAAAAGAATAATTGCATCAAAGGGGGTCCCCTTGGAACTTTTTCGAATTCTTCAGATCGCCATAACTTCCGAACGGATGGACCGATTTTCAACTTCGATCTTCCAATCTGCTTGTTTTTTTTTCATAGAATCCGTTTCTCCAATCAAAAAAACCGAAATCGAAAAAATAAAAAGCATCAAAGGGAGCCCCCTTGGAACTTTTTCGAATTCTTCAGATCGCCTTAACTTCCGAACGGATGGACCGATTTTCAACTTCGATCATACGAATCTGCTTGTTTTTTTTTCATAGAATCCATTTCTCCAATCGAAAAAACCGAAATCGAAAAAAAAAAAAAAATGCATCAAAGGGGGCCCCCTTGGAACTTTTTCGAATTCTTCAGATCGACTTAACTTCCGAACGGATGGACCGATTTTCAACTTCGATCATACCAATCTGCTTTTTTTTTGCATAGAATCCATTTCTCCGATCAAAAAATCCGAAATCGAAAAAAAAAATGGATCAAAGGGGCCCCCCTTGGAACTTTTTCGAATTCTTCAGATTGCCTCAACATCCGAACGTATGGACCGATTTTCAACTTCGATCATACCAATCTGCTTGTTTTTTTTCTTAGAATCCATTTCTCCAATCAGAAAAACCGAAATCGAAAAAATAAAAAGCATCAAAGGGAGCCCCCTTGGAACTTTTTCGAATTCTTCAGATCGCCTTAACTTCCGAACGTATGGACCGATTTTCAACTTCGATCATACCAATCTGCTTGTTTTTTTCATGGAATCCATTTCTCCAGTCGAAAAAACCGAAATCGAAAAAAAAATGCATCAAAGGGGGCCCCTTTGGAACTTTTTCGAATTCTTCAGATCGCCTTAACATCCGAACGGATGGACCGATTTTCAACTTCGATCATACCAATCTGCTTGTTTTTTTTTTCATAGAATCCATTTCTCCGATCGAAAGAACCGAAATCGAAAAAAAAATGCATCAAAGGGGGCCCCCTTGGAACTTTTTCGAATTCTTCAGATCGACTTAACTTCCGAACGGATGGACCGATTTTCAACTTCGATCATACCTGCTTTTTTTTTCATAGAATCCATTTCTCCGATCAAAAAAACCGAAATCGAAAAAAAAATGCATCAAAGGGGGCCCCCTTGGAACTTTTTAGAATTCTTCAGATTGCCTTAACTCTCGAACGTATGGACCGATTTTCAACTTCGATCATACCAATCTGCTTGTTTTTTTCATAGAATCCATTTCTCCAATCGAAAAAACCGAAATCGAAAAAAAAATGCATCAAAGGGGGCCCCCTTGGAACTTTTTCGAATTCTTCAGATCGCCTTAACTTCCGAACGGATGGACCGATTTTCAACTTCGATCATACCAATCTGCTTGTTTTTTTTTTCATAGAATCCATTTCTCCGATCGAAAGAACCGAAATCGAAAAAAAAATGCATCAAAGGGGGCCCCCTTGGAACTTTTTCGAATTCTTCAGATCGACTTAACTTCCGAACGGATGGACCGATTTTCAACTTCGATCATACCTGCTTTTTTTTTCATAGAATCCATTTCTCCGATCAAAAAAACCGAAATCGAAAAAAAAATGCATCAAAGGGGGCCCCCTTGGAACTTTTTAGAATTCTTCAGATTGCCTTAACTCTCGAACGTATGGACCGATTTTCAACTTCGATCATACCAATCTGCTTGTTTTTTTCATAGAATCCATTTCTCCAATCGAAAAAACCGAAATCGAAACAAAAATGCATCAAAGGGGGCCCCCTTGGAACTTTTTCGAATTCTTCAGATCGCCTTAACTTCCGAACGGATGTACCGATATTCAAATTCGATCATACCAATCTGCTTGTTTTTTTTCATGGAATCCATTTCTCCAATCGGAAAAACCGAAATCGAAAAATAATATGCATCAAAAAGGGCCACCTTGGAACTTTTTCGAATTCTTCAGACCGCCTCAACTACCGAACGGATCGACCGATTTTCAATTTCGCGCATACCAATTTGCTTGTTTTTTCATAGAATCCATTTCTTCAATAGAAAAAACCGAAATCGAAAAAAAAATTGCATCAAAGGGGGTCCCCTTGGAACTTTTTCGAATTCTTCAGATCGCCTTAACTTCCGAACGGATGGACCGATTTTCAACTTCGATTATACCAAACTGCTTGTTTTTCTTCATAGAATCCATTTCTCCAATCGAAAAAACCGAAATCTGAAAAAAAATTGCATCAAAGGGGGTCCCCTTGGAACTTTTTCGAATTCTTCAAATCGCCTTAACTTCCGAACGGATGTAACGATTTTCAACTTCGATCATACCAATCTGCTTGTTTTTTTTCATGGAATCCATTTCTCCAATCGAAAAAACCAAAATCGAAAAAAAAATTGCATCAAAGGGGGTCCCCTTGGAACTTTTCTGAATTCTTCAGATCGCCTTAACTTCCGAACGGATGGACCGATTTTCAACTTCGATCATACCAATCTGCTTGTTTTTTTTTCATAGAATCCATTTCTCCAATCGAAAAAACCGGAATCGAAAAGCAAAAATTGCATCAAAGGGAGTCCCCTTGGAACTTTTTCGAATTCTTCAGATCGCCATAACTTCCGAACGGATGGACCGATTTTCAACTTCGATCATACCAATCTGCTTGTTTTTTTTTCATAGAATCCGTTTCTCCAATCAAAAAAACCGAAATCGAAAAAATAAAAAGCATCAAAGGGAGCCCCCTTGGAACTTTTTCGAATTCTTCAGATCGCCTTAACTTCCGAACGGATGGACCGATTTTCAACTTCGATCATACGAATCTGCTTGTTTTTTTTTTCATAGAATCCATTTCTCCAATCGAAAAAACCGAAATCGAAAAAAAAAATGCATCAAAGGCGGCCCCCTTGGAACTTTTTCGAATTCTTCAGATCGACTTAACTTCCGAACGGATGGACCGATTTTCAACTTCGATCATACCAATCTGCTTTTTTTTTCATAGAATCCATTTCTCCGATCAAAAAATCCGAAATCGAAAAAAAAAAAATGGATCAAAGGGGCCCCCCTTGGAACTTTTTCGAATTCTTCAGATTGCCTCAACTTCCGAACGTATGGACCGATTTTCAACTTCGATCATACCAATCTGCTTGTTTTTTTTCATAGAATCCATTTCTCCAATCAGAAAAACCGAAATCGAAAAAATAAAAAGCATCAAAGGGAGCCCCCTTGGAACTTTTTCGAATTCTTCAGATCGCCTTAACTTCCGAACGGATGGACCGATTTTCAACTTCGATTATACGAATCTGCTTGTTTTTTTCATAGAATCCATTTCTCCAATCGAAAAAACCGAAATCGAAAAAAAAAATGCATCAAAGGGGGCCTCCTTGGAACTTTTTCGAATTCTTCAGATCGACTTAACTTCCGAACGGATGGACCGATTTTCAACTTCGATCATACCTGCTTTTTTTTTCATAGAATACATTTCTCCGATCAAAAAAACCGAAATCGAAAAAAAAAATGCATCAAAGGGGGCCCCCTTGGAACTTTTTCGAATTCTTCAGATTGCCTTAACTCTCGAACGTATGGACCGATTTTCAACTTCGATCATACCAATCTGCTTGTTTTTTTCATAGAATCCATTTCTCCAATCGAAAAAACCGAAATCGAAAAAAAAATGCATCAACGGGGGCCCCCTTTGAACTTTTTCGAATTCTTCAGATCGCCTTAACATCCGAACGGATGGACCGATTTTCAACTTCGATCATACCAATCTGCTTGTTTTTTTTTCATAGAATCCATTTCTCCGATCGAAAGAACCGAAATCGAAAAAAAAAATGCATCAAAGGGGGCCCCCTTGGAATTTTTTCGAATTCTTCAGATCGCCTAACTTCCGAACGGATGGACCGATTTTCAATTTCGCGCATATCAATTCGCTTTTTTTTTCATAGAATCCATTTCTCCAATCGAAAAAACCGAAGTCGAAAAAAAATTGCATCAAAGGAGGTCCCCTTGGAACTTTTTCGAATTCTTCAGATCGCCTTAACTTCCAAACATATGGACCGATTTTCAACTTCGATCATACCAATCTGCTTGTTTCTTTCATAGAATCCATTTCTCCAATCAGAAAAACCGAAATCGAAAAAATAAAAAGCATCAAAGGGAGCCCCCTTGGAACTTTTTCGAATTCTTCAGATCGCCTTAACTTCCGAACGTATGGACCGATTTTCAACTTCGATCATACCAATCTGCTTGTTTTTTTCATGGAATCCATTTCTCCAGTCGAAAAAACCGAAATCGAAAAAAAAATGCATCAAAGGGGGCCCCTTTGGAACTTTTTCGAATTCTTCAGATCGCCTTAACATCCGAACGGATGGACCGATTTTCAACTTCGATCATACCAATCTGCTTGTTTTTTTTTTCATAGAATCCATTTCTCCGATCGAAAGAACCGAAATCGAAAAAAAAATGCATCAAAGGGGGCCCCCTTGGAACTTTTTCGAATTCTTCAGATCGACTTAACTTCCGAACGGATGGACCGATTTTCAACTTCGATCATACCTGCTTTTTTTTTCATAGAATCCATTTCTCCGATCAAAAAAACCGAAATCGAAAAAAAAATGCATCAAAGGGGGCCCCCTTGGAACTTTTTAGAATTCTTCAGATTGCCTTAACTCTCGAACGTATGGACCGATTTTCAACTTCGATCATACCAATCTGCTTGTTTTTTTCATAGAATCCATTTCTCCAATCGAAAAAACCGAAATCGAAACAAAAATGCATCAAAGGGGGCCCCCTTGGAACTTTTTCGAATTCTTCAGATCGCCTTAACTTCCGAACGGATGTACCGATATTCAAATTCGATCATACCAATCTGCTTGTTTTTTTTCATGGAATCCATTTCTCCAATCGGAAAAACCGAAATCGAAAAATAATATGCATCAAAAAGGGCCACCTTGGAACTTTTTCGAATTCTTCAGACCGCCTCAACTACCGAACGGATCGACCGATTTTCAATTTCGCGCATACCAATTTGCTTGTTTTTTCATAGAATCCATTTCTTCAATAGAAAAAACCGAAATCGAAAAAAAAATTGCATCAAAGGGGGTCCCCTTGGAACTTTTTCGAATTCTTCAGATCGCCTTAACTTCCGAACGGATGGACCGATTTTCAACTTCGATTATACCAAACTGCTTGTTTTTCTTCATAGAATCCATTTCTCCAATCGAAAAAACCGAAATCTGAAAAAAAATTGCATCAAAGGGGGTCCCCTTGGAACTTTTTCGAATTCTTCAAATCGCCTTAACTTCCGAACGGATGTAACGATTTTCAACTTCGATCATACCAATCTGCTTGTTTTTTTTCATGGAATCCATTTCTCCAATCGAAAAAACCAAAATCGAAAAAAAAATTGCATCAAAGGGGGTCCCCTTGGAACTTTTCTGAATTCTTCAGATCGCCTTAACTTCCGAACGGATGGACCGATTTTCAACTTCGATCATACCAATCTGCTTGTTTTTTTTTCATAGAATCCATTTCTCCAATCGAAAAAACCGGAATCGAAAAGCAAAAATTGCATCAAAGGGAGTCCCCTTGGAACTTTTTCGAATTCTTCAGATCGCCATAACTTCCGAACGGATGGACCGATTTTCAACTTCGATCATACCAATCTGCTTGTTTTTTTTTCATAGAATCCGTTTCTCCAATCAAAAAAACCGAAATCGAAAAAATAAAAAGCATCAAAGGGAGCCCCCTTGGAACTTTTTCGAATTCTTCAGATCGCCTTAACTTCCGAACGGATGGACCGATTTTCAACTTCGATCATACGAATCTGCTTGTTTTTTTTTTCATAGAATCCATTTCTCCAATCGAAAAAACCGAAATCGAAAAAAAAAATGCATCAAAGGCGGCCCCCTTGGAACTTTTTCGAATTCTTCAGATCGACTTAACTTCCGAACGGATGGACCGATTTTCAACTTCGATCATACCAATCTGCTTTTTTTTTCATAGAATCCATTTCTCCGATCAAAAAATCCGAAATCGAAAAAAAAAAAATGGATCAAAGGGGCCCCCCTTGGAACTTTTTCGAATTCTTCAGATTGCCTCAACTTCCGAACGTATGGACCGATTTTCAACTTCGATCATACCAATCTGCTTGTTTTTTTTCATAGAATCCATTTCTCCAATCAGAAAAACCGAAATCGAAAAAATAAAAAGCATCAAAGGGAGCCCCCTTGGAACTTTTTCGAATTCTTCAGATCGCCTTAACTTCCGAACGGATGGACCGATTTTCAACTTCGATTATACGAATCTGCTTGTTTTTTTCATAGAATCCATTTCTCCAATCGAAAAAACCGAAATCGAAAAAAAAAATGCATCAAAGGGGGCCTCCTTGGAACTTTTTCGAATTCTTCAGATCGACTTAACTTCCGAACGGATGGACCGATTTTCAACTTCGATCATACCTGCTTTTTTTTTCATAGAATACATTTCTCCGATCAAAAAAACCGAAATCGAAAAAAAAAATGCATCAAAGGGGGCCCCCTTGGAACTTTTTCGAATTCTTCAGATTGCCTTAACTCTCGAACGTATGGACCGATTTTCAACTTCGATCATACCAATCTGCTTGTTTTTTTCATAGAATCCATTTCTCCAATCGAAAAAACCGAAATCGAAAAAAAAATGCATCAACGGGGGCCCCCTTTGAACTTTTTCGAATTCTTCAGATCGCCTTAACATCCGAACGGATGGACCGATTTTCAACTTCGATCATACCAATCTGCTTGTTTTTTTTTCATAGAATCCATTTCTCCGATCGAAAGAACCGAAATCAAAAAAAAAAATGCATCAAAGGGGGCCCCCTTGGAATTTTTTCGAATTCTTCAGATCGCCTAACTTCCGAACGGATGGACCGATTTTCAATTTCGCGCATATCAATTCGCTTTTTTTTTCATAGAATCCATTTCTCCAATCGAAAAAACCGAAGTCGAAAAAAAATTGCATCAAAGGAGGTCCCCTTGGAACTTTTTCGAATTCTTCAGATCGCCTTAACTTCCAAACATATGGACCGATTTTCAACTTCGATCATACCAATCTGCTTGTTTCTTTCATAGAATCCATTTCTCCAATCAAAAAAACCGAAATCGAAAAAAAAAATGCATCAAAGGGGGCCCCCTTGGAACTTTTTCGAATTCTTCAGATCGCCTTAACTTCCGAACGGATGGACCGATTTTCAACTTCGATCATACCAATCTGCTTGTTTTTTTTTTCATAGAATCCATTTCTCCAATCGAAAAAACCGAAATCGAAAAAAAAAATGCATCAAAGGGGGCCACCTTGGAACTTTTTCGAATTCTTCAGACCGCCTCAACTTCCGAACGGATCGACCGATTTTCAATTTCGCGCATACCAATTTGCTTGTTTTTTCATAGAATCCATTTCTTCAATAGAAAAAACCGAAATCGAATAAAAAATTGCATCAAAGGGTGTCCCCTTGGAACTTTTTCGAATTCTTCAGATCGCCTTAACTTCCGAACAGATGGACCGATTTTCAACTTCGATCATACCAAACTGCTTGTTTTTTTTCATAGAATTCATTTTTCCAATCGAAAAAACCGAAATCTGAAAAAAAATTGCATCAAAGGGGGTCCCCTTGGAACTTTTTCGAATTCTTCAAATCGCCTTAACTTCCGAACGGATGGACCGATTTTCAACTTCGATCATACCAATCTGCTTGTTTTTTTTTCATAGAATCCATTTCTCCAATCGAAAAAACCAAAATCGAAAAAAAAATTGCATCAAAGGGGGTCCCCTTGGAACTTTTTCGAATTCTTCAGATCGCCTTAACTTCCGAACGGATGGACCGATTTTCAACTTCGATCATACCAATCTGCTTGTTTTTTTTTTCATAGAATCCATTTCTCCAATCGAAAAAACCGAAATCGAAAAAAAAAATGGATCAAAGGGGCCCCCCTTGGAACTTTTTCGAATTCTTCAGATTGCCTCAACTTCCGAACGTATGGACCGATTTTCAACTTCGATCATACCAATCTGCTTGTTTTTTTTTCATAGAATTCATTTCTCCAATCAGAAAAACCGAAATCGAAAAAATAAAAAGCATCAAAGGGAGCCCCCTTGGAACTTTTTCGAATTCTTCAGATCGCCTTACCTTCCGAACGGATGGACCGATTTTCAACTTCGATCACACGAATCTGCTTGTTTTTTTTCATAGAATCCATTTCTCCAATCGAAAAAACCGAAATCGAAAGAAAAAATGCATCAAAGGGGGCCCCCTTGGAACTTTTTCGAATTCTTCAGATCGACTTAACTTCCGAACGGATGGACCGATTTTCAACTTCGATCATTCCTGCTTTTTTTTTCATAGAATCCATTTCTCCAATCGAAAAAACCGAAATCGAAAGAAAAAATGCATCAAAGGGGGCCCCCTTGGAACTTTTTCGAATTCTTCAGATCGCCTTAACTTCCGAACGGATGGACCGATTTTCAACTTCGATCATACCAATCTGCTTGTTTTTTTTCATAGAATCCATTTCTCTAATCGAAAAAACCGAAATCTGAAAAAAAAATTCATCAAAGGGGGCCCCCTTGGAACTTTCTCGAATTCTTCAGATCGCCTCAACTTCCGAACGGATGGACCGATTTTCAAATTCGATCATACCAATCTGCTTGTTTTTTTTCATAGAATCCATTTCTCCAATCGAAAAAACCGAAATCGAAAAATAATATGCATCAAAAAGGGCCACCTTGGAACTTTTTCGAATTCTTCAGACCGCCTCAACTACCGAACGGATCGACCGATTTTCAATTTCGCGCATACCAATTTGCTTGTTTTTTCATAGAATCCATTTCTTCAATGGAAAAAACCGAAATCGAAAAAAAAATTGCATCAAAGAGGGTCCCCTTGGAACTTTTTCGAATTCTTCAGATCGCCTTAACTTCCGAACGGATGGACCGATTTTCAACTTCGGTTATACCAAACTGCTTGTTTTTCTTCATAGAATCCATTTCTCCAATCGAAAAAACCGAAATCTGAAAAAAAAATTGCATCAAAGGGGATCCCCTTGGAACTTTTTCGAATTCTTCAAATCGCCTTAACTTCCGAACGGATGTACCGATTTTCAACTTCGATCATACCAATCTGCTTGTTTTTTTTCATGGAATCCATTTCTCCAATCGAAAAAACCAAAATCGAAAAAAAAATTGCATCAAAGGGGGTCCCCTTGGAACTTTTCTGAATTCTTCAGATCGCCTTAACTTCCGAACGGATGGACCGATTTTCAACTTCGATCATACCAATCTGCTTGTTTTTTTTCATAGAATCCATTTCTCCAATCGAAAAAACCGGAATCGAAAAGAATAATTGCATCAAAGGGGGTCCCCTTGGAACTTTTTCGAATTCTTCAGATCGCCATAACTTCCGAACGGATGGACCGATTTTCAACTTCGATCTTCCAATCTGCTTGTTTTTTTTCATAGAATCCGTTTCTCCAATCAAAAAAACCGAAATCGAAAAAATAAAAAGCATCAAAGGGAGCCCCCTTGGAACTTTTTCGAATTCTTCAGATCGCCTTAACTTCCGAACGGATGGACCGATTTTCAACTTCGATCATACGAATCTGCTTGTTTTTTTTTCATAGAATCCATTTCTCCAATCGAAAAAACCGAAATCGAAAAAAAAATGCATCAAAGGGGGCCCCCTTGGAACTTTTTCGAATTCTTCAGATCGCCTTAACTTCCGAACGGATGGACCGATTTTCAACTTCGATCATACCAATCTGCTTGTTTTTTTTCATAGAATCCATTTCTCCGATCAAAAAATCCGAAATCGAAAAAAAAAATGGATCAAAGGGGCCCCCCTTGGAACTTTTTCGAATTCTTCAGATTGCCTCAACATCCGAACGTATGGACCGATTTTCAACTTCGATCATACCAATCTGCTTTTTTTTTTTCTTAGAATCCATTTCTCCAATCAGAAAAACCGAAATCGAAAAAATAAAAAGCATCAAAGGGAGCCCCCTTGGAACTTTTTCGAATTCTTCAGATCGCCTTAACTTCCGAACGGATGGACCGATTTTCAACTTCGATCATACGAATCTGCTTGTTTTTTTTCATAGAATCCATTTCTCCAATCGAAAAAACCGAAATCGAAAGAAAAAATGCATCGAAGGGGGCCCCCTTGGAACTTTTTCGAATTCTTCAGATCGACTTAACTTCCGAACGGATGGACCGATTTTCAATTTCGATCATACCTGCTTTTTTTTTCATAGAATCCATTTCTCCGATCAAAAAAACCGAAATCGAAAAAAAAATGCATCAAAGGGGGCCCCCTTGGAACTTTTTCGAATTCTTCAGATTGCCTTAACATCCGAACGGATGGACCGATTTTCAACTTCGATCATACCAATCTGCTTGTTTTTTTTCATAGAGTCCATTTCTCCAATCGAAAAAACCGAAATGAAAAAAAAATGTATCAAAGGGGGCCCCCTTGGAACCTTTTCGAATTCTTCAGATCGCCTTAACTTCCGAACGGATGGACCGATTATCAACTTCGATCATACCAATCTGCTTGTTTTTTTTATAAAATCCATTTCTCCAATCGAAAAAACCGAAATCGAAAAAAAAATGCATCAAAGGGGGCCCCCTTGAAACTTTTTCGAATTCTTCAGATCGCCTTAACTTCCGAACGGATGAACCGATTTTCAACTTCGATCATACCAATCTGCTTGTTTTTTTTTCATAGAATCCATTTCTCCGATCAAAAAATCCGAAATCGAAAAAAAAAATGGATCAAAGGGGCCCCCCTTGGAACTTTTTCGAATTCTTCAGATTGCCTCAACATCCGAACGTATGGACCGATTTTCAACTTCGATCATACCAATCTGCTTTTTTTTTTTCTTAGAATCCATTTCTCCAATCAGAAAAACCGAAATCGAAAAAATAAAAAGCATCAAAGGGAGCCCCCTTGGAACTTTTTCGAATTCTTCAGATCGCCTTAACTTCCGAACGGATGGACCGATTTTCAACTTCGATCATACGAATCTGCTTGTTTTTTTTCATAGAATCCATTTCTCCAATCGAAAAAACCGAAATCGAAAGAAAAAATGCATCGAAGGGGGCCCCCTTGGAACTTTTTCGAATTCTTCAGATCGACTTAACTTCCGAACGGATGGACCGATTTTCAATTTCGATCATACCTGCTTTTTTTTTCATAGAATCCATTTCTCCGATCAAAAAAACCGAAATCGAAAAAAAAATGCATCAAAGGGGGCCCCCTTGGAACTTTTTCGAATTCTTCAGATTGCCTTAACATCCGAACGGATGGACCGATTTTCAACTTCGATCATACCAATCTGCTTGTTTTTTTTCATAGAGTCCATTTCTCCAATCGAAAAAACCGAAATGAAAAAAAAATGTATCAAAGGGGGCCCCCTTGGAACCTTTTCGAATTCTTCAGATCGCCTTAACTTCCGAACGGATGGACCGATTATCAACTTCGATCATACCAATCTGCTTGTTTTTTTTATAAAATCCATTTCTCCAATCGAAAAAACCGAAATCGAAAAAAAAATGCATCAAAGGGGGCCCCCTTGAAACTTTTTCGAATTCTTCAGATCGCCTTAACTTCCGAACGGATGAACCGATTTTCAACTTCGATCATACCAATCTGCTTGTTTTTTTTTCATAGAATCCATTTCTCCAATCGAAAAAACCGAAATCGAAAAAAAAAATGCATCAAAGGGGGCCCCCTTGAAACTTTTTCGAATTCTTCAGATCGCCTTAACATCCGAACGGATGGACCGATTTTCAACTTCGATCATACCAATCTGCTTGTTTTTTTTCATAGAATCCATTTCTCCAATCGAAAAAACCGAAATCGAAAAAAAAATGCATCAAAGGGGGCCCCCTTGGAACTTTTTCGAATTCTTCAGATCGCCTTAACTTCCGAACGGATGGACCGATTTTCAACTTCGATCATACCAATCTGCTTGTTTTCTTTCATAGAATCCATTTCTCCAATCGAAAAAACCGAAATCGAAAAAAAAAATGCATCAAAGGGGGCCTTCTTGGAATTTTTTCGAATTCTTCAGATCGCCTTAACTTCCGAACGGATGGACCGATTTTCAATTTCGCGCATACTAATTCGCTTGTTTTTTTCATAGAATCCATTTCTCCAATCGAAAAAACGGAAATCGAAAAAAAATTGCATCAAAGGGGGTCCCCTTGGAACTTTTTCGAATTCTTCAGATCGCCTTAACTTCCGAACGGATGGACCGATTTTCAACTTCGATCATACCAATCTGCTTGTTTCTTTCATAGAATCCATTTCTCCAATCGAAAAAACCGAAATCGAAAAAAAATGCATCAAAGGGGGCCCCCTTGGAACTTTTTCGAATTCTTCAGATCGCCTTAACTTCCGAACGGATGGACCGATTTTCAAATTCGATCATACCAATCTGCTTGTTTTTTTTCATAGAATCTATTTCTCCAATCGGAAAAACCGAAATCGAAAAATAATATGCATCAAAAAGGGCCACCTTGGAACTTTTTCGAATTCTTCAGACCGCCTCAACTACCGAACGGATCGACCGATTTTCAATTTCGCGCATACCAATTTGCTTGTTTTTTCATAGAATCCATTTCTTCAATGGAAAAAACCGAAATCGAAAAAAAAATTGCATCAAAGGGGGTCCCCTTGGAACTTTTTCGAATTCTTCAGATCGCCTTAACTTCCGAACGGATGGACCGATTTTCAATTTCGATTATACCAAACTGCTTGTTTTTCTTCATAGAATCCATTTCTCCAATCGAAAAAACCGGAATCTGAAAAAAAAATTGCATCAAAGGGGGTCCCCTTGGAACTTTTTCGAATTCTTCAAATCGCCTTAACTTCCGAACGGATGTACCAATTTTCAACTTCGATCATACCAATCTGCTTGTTTTTTTTTCATGGAATCCATTTCTCCAATCGAAAAAACCAAAATCGAAAAAAAAATTGCATCAAAGGGGGTCCCCTTGGAACTTTTCTGAATTCTTCAGATCGCCTTAACTTCCGAACGGATGGACCGATTTTCAACTTCGATCATACCAATCTGCTTGTTTTTTTTCATAGAATCCATTTCTCCAATCGAAAAAACCGGAATCGAAAAGAATAATTGCATCAAAGGGGGTCCCCTTGGAACTTTTTCGAATTCTTCAGATCGCCATAACTTCCGAACGGATGGACCGATTTTCAACTTCGATCTTCCAATCTGCTTGTTTTTTTTCATAGAATCCGTTTCTCCAATCAAAAAAACCGAAATCGAAAAAATAAAAAGCATCAAAGGGAGCCCCCTTGGAACTTTTTCGAATTCTTCAGATCGCCTTAACTTCCGAACGGATGGACCGATTTTCAACTTCGATCATACGAATCTGCTTGTTTTTTTTCATAGAATCCATTTCTCCAATCGAAAAAACCGAAATCGAAAAAAAAAAAAAATGCATCAAAGGGGGCCCCCTTGGAACTTTTTCGAATTCTTCAGATCGACTTAACTTCCGAACGGATGGACCGATTTTCAACTTCGATCATACCAATCTGCTTTTTTTTTGCATAGAATCCATTTCTCCGATCAAAAAATCCGAAATCGAAAAAAAAAATGGATCAAAGGGGCCCCCCTTGGAACTTTTTCGAATTCTTCAGATTGCCTCAACATCCGAACGTATGGACCGATTTTCAACTTCGATCATACCAATCTGCTTGTTTTTTTTCTTAGAATCCATTTCTCCAATCAGAAAAACCGAAATCGAAAAAATAAAAAGCATCAAAGGGAGCCCCCTTGGAACTTTTTCGAATTCTTCAGATCGCCTTAACTTCCGAACGTATGGACCGATTTTCAACTTCGATCATACCAATCTGCTTGTTTTTTTCATAGAATCCATTTCTCCAGTCGAAAAAACCGAAATCGAAAAAAAAATGCATCAAAGGGGGCCCCTTTGGAACTTTTTCGAATTCTTCAGATCGCCTTAACATCCGAACGGATGGACCGATTTTCAACTTCGATCATACCAATCTGCTTGTTTTTTTTTTCATAGAATCCATTTCTCCGATCGAAAGAACCGAAATCGAAAAAAAAATGCATCAAAGGGGGCCCCCTTGGAACTTTTTCGAATTCTTCAGATCGACTTAACTTCCGAACGGATGGACCGATTTTCAACTTCGATCATACCTGCTTTTTTTTTCATAGAATCCATTTCTCCGATCAAAAAAACCGAAATCGAAAAAAAAATGCATCAAAGGGGGCCCCCTTGGAACTTTTTAGAATTCTTCAGATTGCCTTAACTCTCGAACGTATGGACCGATTTTCAACTTCGATCATACCAATCTGCTTGTTTTTTTCATAGAATCCATTTCTCCAATCGAAAAAACCGAAATCGAAAAAAAAATGCATCAAAGGGGGCCCCCTTGGAACTTTTTCGAATTCTTCAGATCGCCTTAACTTCCGAACGGATGGACCGATTTTCAACTTCGATCATACCAATCTGCTTGTTTCTTTCATAGAATCCATTTCTCCAATCGAAAAAACCGAAATCGAAACAAAAATGCATCAAAGGGGGCCCCCTTGGAACTTTTTCGAATTCTTCAGATCGCCTTAACTTCCGAACGGATGTACCGATATTCAAATTCGATCATACCAATCTGCTTGTTTTTTTTCATGGAATCCATTTCTCCAATCGGAAAAACCGAAATCGAAAAATAATATGCATCAAAAAGGGCCACCTTGGAACTTTTTCGAATTCTTCAGACCGCCTCAACTACCGAACGGATCGACCGATTTTCAATTTCGCGCATACCAATTTGCTTGTTTTTTCATAGAATCCATTTCTTCAATAGAAAAAACCGAAATCGAAAAAAAAATTGCATCAAAGGGGGTCCCCTTGGAACTTTTTCGAATTCTTCAGATCGCCTTAACTTCCGAACGGATGGACCGATTTTCAACTTCGATTATACCAAACTGCTTGTTTTTCTTCATAGAATCCATTTCTCCAATCGAAAAAACCGAAATCTGAAAAAAAATTGCATCAAAGGGGGTCCCCTTGGAACTTTTTCGAAATCTTCAAATCGCCTTAACTTCCGAACGGATGTAACGATTTTCAACTTCGATCATACCAATCTGCTTGTTTTTTTTCATGGAATCCATTTCTCCAATCGAAAAAACCAAAATCGAAAAAAAAATTGCATCAAAGGGGGTCCCCTTGGAACTTTTCTGAATTCTTCAGATCGCCTTAACTTCCGAACGGATGGACCGATTTTCAACTTCGATCATACCAATCTGCTTGTTTTTTTTTCATAGAATCCATTTCTCCAATCGAAAAAACCGGAATCGAAAAGCAAAAATTGCATCAAAGGGAGTCCCCTTGGAACTTTTTCGAATTCTTCAGATCGCCATAACTTCCGAACGGATGGACCGATTTTCAACTTCGATCATACCAATCTGCTTGTTTTTTTTTCATAGAATCCGTTTCTCCAATCAAAAAAACCGAAATCGAAAAAATAAAAAGCATCAAAGGGAGCCCCCTTGGAACTTTTTCGAATTCTTCAGATCGCCTTAACTTCCGAACGGATGGACCGATTTTCAACTTCGATCATACGAATCTGCTTGTTTTTTTTTTCATAGAATCCATTTCTCCAATCGAAAAAACCGAAATCGAAAAAAAAAATGCATCAAAGGCGGCCCCCTTGGAACTTTTTCGAATTCTTCAGATCGACTTAACTTCCGAACGGATGGACCGATTTTCAACTTCGATCATACCAATCTGCTTTTTTTTTCATAGAATCCATTTCTCCGATCAAAAAATCCGAAATCGAAAAAAAAAAAATGGATCAAAGGGGCCCCCCTTGGAACTTTTTCGAATTCTTCAGATTGCCTCAACTTCCGAACGTATGGACCGATTTTCAACTTCGATCATACCAATCTGCTTGTTTTTTTTCATAGAATCCATTTCTCCAATCAGAAAAACCGAAATCGAAAAAATAAAAAGCATCAAAGGGAGCCCCCTTGGAACTTTTTCGAATTCTTCAGATCGCCTTAACTTCCGAACGGATGGACCGATTTTCAACTTCGATTATACGAATCTGCTTGTTTTTTTTCATAGAATCCATTTCTCCAATCGAAAAAACCGAAATCGAAAAAAAAAATGCATCAAAGGAGGCCTCCTTGGAACTTTTTCGAATTCTTCAGATCGACTTAACTTCCGAACGGATGGACCGATTTTCAACTTCGATCATACCTGCTTTTTTTTTCATAGAATACATTTCTCCGATCAAAAAAACCGAAATCGAAAAAAAAAATGCATCAAAGGGGGCCCCCTTGGAACTTTTTCGAATTCTTCAGATTGCCTTAACTCTCGAACGTATGGACCGATTTTCAACTTCGATCATACCAATCTGCTTGTTTTTTTCATAGAATCCATTTCTCCAATCGAAAAAACCGAAATCGAAAAAAAAATGCATCAACGGGGGCCCCCTTTGAACTTTTTCGAATTCTTCAGATCGCCTTAACATCCGAACGGATGGACCGATTTTCAACTTCGATCATACCAATCTGCTTGTTTTTTTTTCATAGAATCCATTTCTCCGATCGAAAGAACCGAAATCGAAAAAAAAAATGCATCAAAGGGGGCCCCCTTGGAATTTTTTCGAATTCTTCAGATCGCCTAACTTCCGAACGGATGGACCGATTTTCAATTTCGCGCATATCAATTCGCTTTTTTTTTCATAGAATCCATTTCTCCAATCGAAAAAACCGAAGTCGAAAAAAAATTGCATCAATGGAGGTCCCCTTGGAACTTTTTCGAATTCTTCAGATCGCCTTAACTTCCAAACATATGGACCGATTTTCAACTTCGATCATACCAATCTGCTTGTTTCTTTCATAGAATCCATTTCTCCAATCGAAAAAACCGAAATCGAAAAAAAAAATGCATCAAAGGGGGCCCCCTTGGAACTTTTTCGAATTCTTCAGATCGCCTTAACTTCCGAACGGATGGACCGATTTTCAACTTCGATCATACCAATCTGCTTGTTTTTTTTTTCATAGAATCCATTTCTCCAATCGAAAAAACCGAAATTGAAAAAAAAAATGCATCAAAGGGGGCCACCTTGGAACTTTTTCGAATTCTTCAGACCGCCTCAACTTCCGAACGGATCGACCGATTTTCAATTTCGCGCATACCAATTTGCTTGTTTTTTCATAGAATCCATTTCTTCAATAGAAAAAACCGAAATCGAATAAAAAATTGCATCAAAGGGTGTCCCCTTGGAACTTTTTCGAATTCTTCAGATCGCCTTAACTTCCGAACGGATGGACCGATTTTCAACTTCGATCATACCAAACTGCTTGTTTTTTTTCATAGAATTCATTTTTCCAATCGAAAAAACCGAAATCTGAAAAAAAATTGCATCAAAGGGGGTCCCCTTGGAACTTTTTCGAATTCTTCAAATCGCCTTAACTTCCGAACGGATGGACCGATTTTCAACTTCGATCATACCAATCTGCTTGTTTTTTTTTCATAGAATCCATTTCTCCAATCGAAAAAACCAAAATCGAAAAAAAAATTGCATCAAAGGGGGTCCCCTTGGAACTTTTTCGAATTCTTCAGATCGCCTTAACTTCCGAACGGATGGACCGATTTTCAACTTCGATCATACCAATCTGCTTGTTTTTTTTTTCATAGAATCCATTTCTCCAATCGAAAAAACCGAAATCGAAAAAAAAAATGGATCAAAGGGGCCCCCCTTGGAACTTTTTCGAATTCTTCAGATTGCCTCAACTTCCGAACGTATGGACCGATTTTCAACTTCGATCATACCAATCTGCTAGTTTTTTTTTCATAGAATCCATTTCTCCAATCAGAAAAACCGAAATCGAAAAAATAAAAAGCATCAAAGGGAGCCCTCTTGGAACTTTTTCGAATTCTTCAGATCGCCTTACCTTCCGAACGGATCGACCGATTTTCAACTTCGATCACACGAATCTGCTTGTTTTTTTTCATAGAATCCATTTCTCCAATCGAAAAAACCGAAATCGATAGAAAAAATGCATCAAAGGGGGCCCCCTTGGAACTTTTTCGAATTCTTCAGATCGACTTAACTTCCGAACGGATGGACCGATTTTCAACTTCGATCATTCCTGCTTTTTTTTTCATAGAATCCATTTCTCCAATCGAAAAAACCGAAATCGAAAGAAAAAATGCATCAAAGGGGGCCCCCTTGGAACTTTTTCGAATTCTTCAGATCGCCTTAACTTCCGAACGGATGGACCGATTTTCAACTTCGATCATACCAATCTGCTTGTTTTTTTTCATAGAATCCATTTCTCTAATCGAAAAAACCGAAATCTGAAAAAAAAAATTCATCAAAGGGGGCCCCCTTGGAACTTTCTCGAATTCTTCAGATCGCCTCAACTTCCGAACGGATGGACCGATTTTCAACTTCGATCATACCAATCTGCTTGTTTTTTTTCATAGAGTCCATTTCTCCAATCGAAAAAACCGAAATGAAAAAAAAATGTATCAAAGGGGGCCCCCTTGGAACTTTTTCGAATTCTTCAGATCGCCTTAACTTCCGAACGGATGGACCGATTATCAACTTCGATCATACCAATCTGCTTGTTTTTTTTATAAAATCCATTTCTCCAATCGAAAAAACCGAAATCGAAAAAAAAATGCATCAAAGGGGGCCCCCTTGAAACTTTTTCGAATTCTTCAGATCGCCTTAACTTCCGAACGGATGAACCGATTTTCAACTTCGATCATACCAATCTGCTTGTTTTTTTTTCATAGAATCCATTTCTCCAATCGAAAAAACCGAAATCGAAAAAAAAAAATGCATCAAAGGGGGCCCCCTTGAAACTTTTTCGAATTCTTCAGATCGCCTTAACATCCGAACGGATGGACCGATTTTCAACTTCGATCATACCAATCTGCTTGTTTTTTTTCATAGAATCCATTTCTCCAATCGAAAAAACCGAAATCGAAAAAAAAATGCATCAAAGGGGGCCCCCTTGGAACTTTTTCGAATTCTTCAGATCGCCTTAACTTCCGAACGGATGGACCGATTTTCAACTTCGATCATACCAATCTGCTTGTTTTCTTTCATAGAATCCATTTCTCCAATCGAAAAAACCGAAATCGAAAAAAAAATGCATCAAAGGGGGCCTTCTTGGAATTTTTTCGAATTCTTCAGATCGCCTTAACTTCCGAACGGATGGACCGATTTTCAATTTCGCGCATACTAATTCGCTTGTTTTTTTCATAGAATCCATTTCTCCAATCGAAAAAACCGAAATCGAAAAAAAATTGCATCAAAGGGGGTCCCCTTGGAACTTTTTCGAATTCTTCAGATCGCCTTAACTTCCGAACGGATGGACCGATTTTCAACTTCGATCATACCAATCTGCTTGTTTCTTTCATAGAATCCATTTCTCCAATCGAAAAAACCGAAATCGAAAAAAAATGCATCAAAGGGGGCCCCCTTGGAACTTTTTCGAATTCTTCAGATCGCCTTAACTTCCGAACGGATGGACCGATTTTCAAATTCGATCATACCAATCTGCTTGTTTTTTTTCATAGAATCCATTTCTCCAATCGAAAAAACCGAAATCGAAAAATAATATGCATCAAAAAGGGCCACCTTGGAACTTTTTCGAATTCTTCAGACCGCCTCAACTACCGAACGGATCGACCGATTTTCAATTTCGCGCATACCAATTTGCTTGTTTTTTTATAGAATCCATTTCTTCAATGGAAAAAACCGAAATCGAAAAAAAAATTGCATCAAAGAGGGTCCCCTTGGAACTTTTTCGAATTCTTCAGATCGCCTTAACTTCCGAACGGATGGACCGATTTTCAACTTCGGTTATACCAAACTGCTTGTTTTTCTTCATAGAATCCATTTCTCCAATCGAAAAAACCGAAATCTGAAAAAAAAATTGCATCAAAGGGGGTCCCCTTGGAACTTTTTCGAATTCTTCAAATCGCCTTAACTTCCGAACGGATGTACCAATTTTCAACTTCGATCATACCAATCTGCTTGTTTTTTTTCATGGAATCCATTTCTCCAATCGAAAAAACCAAAATCGAAAAAAAAATTGCATCAAAGGGGGTCCCCTTGGAACTTTTCTGAATTCTTCAGATCGCCTTAACTTCCGAACGGATGGACCGATTTTCAACTTCGATCATACCAATCTGCTTGTTTTTTTTCATAGAATCCATTTCTCCAATCGAAAAAACCGGAATCGAAAAGAATAATTGCATCAAAGGGGGTCCCCTTGGAACTTTTTCGAATTCTTCAGATCGCCATAACTTCCGAAACGGATGGACCGATTTTCAACTTCGATCTTCCAATCTGCTTGTTTTTTTTTCATAGAATCCGTTTCTCCAATCAAAAAAACCGAAATCGAAAAAATAAAAAGCATCAAAGGGAGCCCCCTTGGAACTTTTTCGAATTCTTCAGATCGCCTTAACTTCCGAACGGATGGACCGATTTTCAACTTCGATCATACGAATCTGCTTGTTTTTTTTTTCATAGAATCCATTTCTCCAATCGAAAAAACCGAAATCGAAAAAAAAATGCATCAAAGGGGGCCCCCTTGGAACTTTTTCGAATTCTTCAGATCGCCTTAACTTCCGAACGGATGGACCGATTTTCAACTTCGATCATACCAATCTGCTTGTTTTTTTTCATAGAATCCATTTCTCCGATCAAAAAATCCGAAATCGAAAAAAAAAATGGATCAAAGGGGGTCCCCTTGGAACTTTTTCGAATTCTTCAGATCGCCTTAACTTCCGAACGGATGGACCGATTTTCAACTTCGATCATACCAATCTGCTTGTTTTTTTTTCATAGAATCCATTTCTCCAATCAAAAAACCGAAATCGAAAAAAAAAAAATGCATCAAAGGGGGCCACCTTGGAACTTTTTCGAATTCTTCAGACCGCCTCAACTTCCGAACGGATCGACCGATTTTCAATTACGCGCATACCAATTTGCTTGTTTTTTCATAGAATCCATTTCTTCAATAGAAAAAACTGAAATCAAAAAAAAAATTGCATCAAAGGGTGTCCCCTTGGAACTTTTTCGAATTCTTCAGATCGCCTTAACTTCCGAACGGATGGACCGATTTTCAACTTCGATCATACCAAACTGCTTGTTTTTTTTTATAGAATTCATTTCTCCAATCGAAAAAACCGAAATCTGAAAAAAAATTGCATCAAAGGGGGTCCCCTTGGAACTTTGTCGATTTCTTCAAATCGCCTTATCTTCCGAACGGATGGACCGATTTTCAACTTCGATCATACCAATCTGCTTGTTTTTTTTTCATAGAATCCATTTCTCCAATCGAAAAAACCAAAATCGAAAAAAAAATTGCATCAAAGGGGGTCCCCTTGGAACTTTTTTGAATTCTTCAGATCGCCTTAACTTCCGAACGGATGGACCGATTTTCAACTTCGGTTATACCAAACTGCTTGTTTTTCTTCATAGAATCCATTTCTCCAATCGAAAAAACCGAAATCTGAAAAAAAAATTGCATCAAAGGGGGTCCCCTTGGAACTTTTTCGAATTCTTCAAATCGCCTTAACTTCCGAACGGATGTACCGATTTTCAACTTCGATCATACCAATTTGCTTGTTTTTTTTCATGGAATCCATTTCTCCAATCGAAAAAACCAAAATCGAAAAAAAAATTGCATCAAAGGGGGTCCCCTTGGAACTTTTCTGAATTCTTCAGATCGCCTTAACTTCCGAACGGATGGACCGATTTTCAACTTCGATCATACCAATCTGCTTGTTTTTTTTCATAGAATCCATTTCTCCAATCGAAAAAACCGGAATCGAAAAGAATAATTGCATCAAAGGGGGTCCCCTTGGAACTTTTTCGAATTCTTCAGATCGCCATAACTTCCGAACGGATGGACCGATTTTCAACTTCGATCTTCCAATCTGCTTGTTTTTTTTTCATAGAATCCGTTTCTCCAATCAAAAAAACCGAAATCGAAAAAATAAAAAGCATCAAAGGGAGCCCCCTTGGAACTTTTTCGAATTCTTCAGATCGCCTTAACTTCCGAACGGATGGACCGATTTTCAACTTCGATCATACGAATCTGCTTGTTTTTTTTTCATAGAATCCATTTCTCCAATCGAAAAAACCGAAATCGAAAAAAAAAATGCATCAAAGGGGGCCCCCTTGGAACTTTTTCGAATTCTTCAGATCGCCTTAACTTCCGAACGGATGGACCGATTTTCAACTTCGATCATACCAATCTGCTTGTTTTTTTTCATAGAATCCATTTCTCCGATCAAAAAATCCGAAATCGAAAAAAAAAATGGATCAAAGGGGGTCCCCTTGGAACTTTTTCGAATTCTTCAGATCGCCTTAACTTCCGAACGGATGGACCGATTTTCAACTTCGATCATACCAATCTGCTTGTTTTTTTTTCATAGAATCCATTTCTCCAATCAAAAAACCGAAATCGAAAAAAAAAAAATGCATCAAAGGGGGCCACCTTGGAACTTTTTCGAATTCTTCAGACCGCCTCAACTTCCGAACGGATCGACCGATTTTCAATTACGCGCATACCAATTTGCTTGTTTTTTCATAGAATCCATTTCTTCAATAGAAAAAACCGAAATCAAAAAAAAAATTGCATCAAAGGGTGTCCCCTTGGAACTTTTTCGAATTCTTCAGATCGCCTTAACTTCCGAACGGATGGACCGATTTTCAACTTCGATCAAACCAAACTGCTTGTTTTTTTTATAGAATTCATTTCTCCAATCGAAAAAACCGAAATCTGAAAAAAAATTGCATCAAAGGGGGTCCCCTTGGAACTTTTTCGATTTCTTCAAATCGCCTTATCTTCCGAACGGATGGACCGATTTTCAACTTCGATCATACCAATCTGCTTGTTTTTTTTTCATAGAATCCATTTCTCCAATCGAAAAAACCAAAATCGAAAAAAAAATTGCATCAAAGGGGGTCCCCTTGGAACTTTTTTGAATTCTTCAGATCGCCTTAACTTCCGAACGGATGGACCGATTTTCAACTTCGATCATACCAATCTGCTTGTTTTTTTTTTCATAGAATCCATTTCTTCAATCGAAAAAACCGAAATCGAAAAGAAAAATTGCATCAAAGGGGA
This sequence comes from Chrysomela aeneicollis, assembly GCA_029955515.1. Taxonomy (NCBI): domain Eukaryota; kingdom Metazoa; phylum Arthropoda; class Insecta; order Coleoptera; family Chrysomelidae; genus Chrysomela; species Chrysomela aeneicollis. The sequence continues at coordinate 876,981 of JARUHQ010000005.1, read as the reverse complement.
TCCCCTTGGAACTTTTTCGAATTCTTCAGATCGCCTTAACTTCCGAACGGATGGACCGATTTTCAACTTCGATCATACCAATCTGCTTGTTTTTTTCATAGAATCCATTTCTCCAATCGAAAAAACCAAAATCGAAAAAAAAAATGCATCAAAGGGGGTCCCCTTGGAACTTTTTCGAATTCTTCAGATCGCCTTAACTTCCGAACGGATGGACCGATTTTCAACTTCGATCATACCAATCTGCTTGTTTTTTTTTCATAGAATCCATTTCTCCAATCAAAAAAACCGAAATCGAAAAAAAAAATGCATCAAAGGGGGCCACCTTGGAACTTTTTCGAATTCTTCAGACCGCCTCAACTTCCGAACGGATCGACCGATTTTCAATTACGCGCATACCAATTTGCTTGTTTTTTCATAGAATCCATTTCTTCAATAGAAAAAACTGAAATAAAAAAAAAATTGCATCAAAGGGTGTCCCCTTGGAACTTTTTCGAATTCTTCAGATCGCCTTAACTTCCGAACGGATGGACCGATTTTCAACTTCGATCATACCAAACTGCTTGTTTTTTTCATAGAATTCATTTCTCCAATCGAAAAAATCGAAATCTGAAAAAAAATTGCATCAAAGGGGGTCCCCTTGGAACTTTTTCGATTTCTTCAAATCGCCTTAACTTCCGAACGGATGGACCGATTTTCAACTTCGATCATACCAATCTGCTTGTTTTTTTTCATAGAATCCATTTCTCCAATCGAAAAAACCAAAATCGAAAAAAAAATTGCATCAAAGGGGGTCCCCTTGGAACTTTTTTGAATTCTTCAGATCGCCTTAACTTCCGAACGGATGGACCGATTTTCAACTTCGATCATACCAATCTGCTTGTTTTTTTTTCATAGAATCCATTTCTTCAATCGAAAAAACCGAAATCGAAAAGAAAAATTGCATCAAAGGGGATCCCCTTGGAACTTTTTCGAATTCTTCAGATCGCCTTAACTTCCGAACGGATGGACCGATTTTCAACTTCGATCATACCAATCTGCTTGTTTTTTTTTCATAGAATCTATCCCTGTTCCTCCGTTATACATACGAGCAACCGAATCGAACATAAGTTTGAATGGATAGATTGAAAAATCATTGTATCTGGGTTGTCTCCGATTATATCGTTATGCTGTATATTTAGATACACCTACCATGTAACGGTTCTTTCGTTACACATACAAGCGTCTGAATCGAACATAAGGTAGGATGGTTAGACGAAACGATAATTGCAACTGAGTTGTATTCGATTATATCGTGGTGATGTTTATATAGTAATACTCACCAGGTGACTGTTCTTGCGTTTTAAATAAAAGCGACCGAATCGACCAGAAGGTTAAATGGATATATTGGAAATTCATCGTATCTGGGTTGTATTCGATTAGGTGTATATAGTTATACTCACCAGGTAACTGTTTTTCCGTTATACATAAAAACGACTGAATTGAACAGAAGGTTGAATGGATAGACTAAACAATAATCGTATCTGGGGTTGTATTCGAGTATTTCGTGATGATTATCATATAGTATGTCTAACCTGGTAACAGTTCTTCCGTTAAACATACGAGCAACCGAATCGAACATAAGGTCGGATGGATAGATTGAACAATCATTGTATCTGGGTTGTCTCCGATTATATCGTTATGCTGTATATTTAGATACACCTATCATGTAACGTTTCTTTCGTTACACATACGAGCGTCTGAATCGAACATAAGGTTGGATGGTTATACGGAACGATAATTGTAACTGAGTTGTATTCGATTATATCGTGGTAATGTTTATATAGTAATACTCACCAGGTGACTGTTCTTGCGTTATACGTACGAGCGACCCAATCGAACAGAAGGTTGGATGGATAGACGGATTGATCATTGTATCTGAGTTGTATTCGATTATATCGTGATGAAGTTCATATAGAAATACTCATCAGGTGACTGTTCTTCCGTTTTACATACAAGCGACCGAATCGAGCAGAAGCTTAAATTTAGTATAGATTGAACAATCATCGTATCTGGGTTGTATTCGATTATGATTATATAGTTATACTCACCAGGTTACTGTTCCTTCGTTATACATACGAGCAACCGAATCGAACATAAGTTTGAATGGATAGATTGAAAAATCATTGTATCTGGGTTGTCTCTGATTATATCGTTATGCTGTATATTTAGATACAGCTACCAGGTAACAGTTCTTCTGTTACACATACGAGCAACAGAATCGAACATAAGGTTGAATGGATAGACTGAACAATCAATGTATCTGGTTGGTATCCGATTATATCGCAATACTGTATATATAGTGATACTTACCAGGTGGCGGTACTTCCGTTACACATACTAGCGACTGAATCGAACAGAAGGTTAAATGGTTAGACGAAGCGATAATTGTATCTGAGTTGTATTCGATGATATCGTGATGATGTTTATGTAGCAATACTCACCAGGTAACTGTTCTTCCGTTTTACATAAAAGCGACCAAATCGAGCAGAAGGTTAAATGGATAGATTGAAAATTCATCGTATCTGGGTTGTATTCGATTAGGTTTATATAGTTATACTCACCAGGTAACTGTTTTTCCGTTATACATAAGAACGACTGAATTGAACAGAAGGTTGAATGGATAGACTAAACAATAATCGTATCTGGGGTTGTATTCGAGTATATCGTGATGATTATCATATAGTATGTCTAACCAGGTAACAGTTCTTCCGTTAAACATACGAGCAACCGAATCGAACATAAGGTTGGATGGATAGATTGAACAATCATTGTATCTGGGTTGTCTCCGATTATATCTTTATGCTGTATATTCAGTTACACCTACCATGTAACGGTTATTTCGTTACACATACGAGCGTCTGAATCGAACATAAGGTTGGATGGTTAGACGGAACGATAATTGTAACTGAGTTGTATTCGATTATATCATGGTGATGTTTATATAGTAATACTCACCAGGTGACTGTTCTTGCGTTATACATACGAGCGACCCAATCGAACAGAAGGTTGGATGGATAGACGGAATGATCATTGTATCTGAGTTGTATTCGATTATATCGTGATGACGTTCATATAGAAATAATCACCAGGTTACTGTTCTTTCGTTATACATACGAGCGACCAAAACGAACAGAAAGTTGAATGGATAGACTGAACAATCAATGTATCTGGGTGGTATCCGATTATATCGCAATACTGTATATATAGTGATACTTACCAGGTGACGGTACTTCCGTTACACATACTAGAGACTGAATCGAACAGAAGGTTAAATGGTTAGACAAAACATTAATTGTATCTGAGTTGTATTCGATGATATCGTGATGATGTTTATATAGCAATACTCACCAGGTAACTGTTCTTCCGTTTTACATACAAGCGACCGAATCGAGCAGAAGGTTAAATTTACTATGGATTGAACAATCATCGTATCTGGATTGTATTCGATTATGTTTATATAGTTATACTCACCAGGTACCTGTTCTTTCGTTATACATACGAGCAACCGAGTCGAACATAAGGTTGAATGGATAGATTGAACAATCATCGTATCTGAGTTGTATTCGATTATGTTTATATAGTTATACTCACCAAGTTACTGTTCTTCCGTTATACATACGAGCGACTGAATTGAACAGAAGGTTGAATGGATAGACTAAACAATGATCGTATCTGGGGTTGTATTCGATTATATCGTGATGATGTTTATATAGTTATACTCACCAGGTAACTGTTCTCCAGTTATACATAAGAGCGACTGAACTGAACAGAAGGTTGTATAGATAGACTGAACAATCATCGTATCTGGGTTGTATTCCATTATTTCGTGATGATTATTATATATTATGTCTAACCAGGTAACTGTTCTTCCGTTATACATACGAGCAACCGAATCGAACATAAGGTTGAATGGATAGATTGAACAATCATTGTATCTGGGTTGTCTCCGATTATATCGTTATGCTGTATATTTAGATACACCTACCATGTAACGGTTCTTTCGTTACACATACGAGCGTCTGAATCGAACATAAGGTTGGATGGTTAGACGCAACGATAATTGTAACTGAGTTGTATTCGATTATATCGTGGGAATGTTTATATAGTAATACTCACCAGGTGACTTTTCTTTCGTTATACGTACGAGCGACCCAATCGAACAGAAGGTTAGATGGATAGACGGAATGATCATTGTATCTGAGTTGTATTCGATTATATCGTGATGAAGTTTATATAGAAATACTCACCAGGTAACAGTTCTTCTGTTACACATACGAGCAACTGAATCGAACATAATATTGAATGGATAGATTGAACAATCATTGTATCTGGGTTGTCTCCGATTATATCGTTATGCTGTATATTTAGTTACACCTACCATGTAACGGTTCTCTCGTTACACATACGAGCGTCTGAATCGAACATAAGTTTGGATGATTAGACGGAACAATAATTGTAACTGAGTTGTATTCGATTATATCGTGGTGATGTTTATATAGTAATACTCACCAGGTGACTGTTCTTGCGTTATACATACGAGCGACCAAATCGAACAGAAGTTTGGATGGATAGACGGAATAATCATTGTATCTGAGTTGTATTCGATTATATCGTGATGACGTTCATATAGAAATACTCACCAGGTTACTGTTTTTTTATATACATACGAGCAACCGAATCGAACAGAAGGTTGAATTCGATTATGATGTTATGCTGTGTATATAGTTTTACACATTAGGTGACGGTATTCCCGTTTAACATACGAGCGACCGAAACGAACAGAGAGTTGAATGGATAGACTTAACAATCAATGTATCTGGGTGGTATCCGATTATATCGCAATTCTGTATATATAGTGATACTTACCAGGTGACGGTACTTCCGTTGCACATACTAGCGACTGAATCGAACTTAAGGTTAAATGGTAAGACGAAACGATAATTGTATCTGAGTTGTATTCGACGATATCGTGATGATGTTTATATAGCAATACTCACCAGGTAACTGTTCTTCCGTTTTACATACAAGCGACCGAATCGAGCAGAAGGTTAAATTTGGTATGGATTGAACAATCATCGTATCTGGGTTGTATTCGATTATGTTTATATAGTTATACTCACCAGGTAACTGTTCTTCCGTTATACATACTAGCGACTGAATCGAACAGAATGTTGAATGGTTAGACGAAACGATAATTGTATCTGAGTTGTATTCGATGATATCGTGATGATGTTTATATAGCAATACTCACCAGGTAACTGTCCTTCAGTTTCACATACAAGTGACCGAATCGAGCAGAAGGTTAAATGGATAGATTAAACAATCATCGTATCTGAGTTGTATTCGATTTTGTTTATATAGTTATATTCACCAGGTACCAGTTCTTTCGTTATACATACGAGCAACCGAATCGAACATAAGTTTGAAAGGATAGATTGAACAATCATCGTATCTGAGTTGTATTCGATCATGTTCATATAGTTATACTCACCAAGTAACTGTTCTTCCGTTATACATACGAGCGACTGAATTGAACAGAAGGTTGAATGGATAGACTAAACAATGATCGTATCTGGGGTTGTATTCGATTATATCGTGATGATGTTTATATAGTTATACTCACCAGGTAACTGTTCTCCAGTTTTACATAAGAGCGACTGAACTGAACAGAAGGTTGTATAGATAGACTGAACAATCATCGTATCTGGGTTGTATTCGATTATTTCGTGATGATTATTATAAATTATGTCTAACCAGGTAACTGTTCTTCCGTTATACATACGAGCAACCGAATCGAACATAAGGTTGAATGGATAGATTGAACAATCATTGCATCTGGGTTGTCTCCGATTATATCGTTATGCTGTATATTTAGATACACCTACCATGTAACGGTTCTTTCGTTACACATACGAGCGTCTGAATCGAACATAAGGTTGGATGGTTAGACGGAACGATTATTGTAACTGAGTTGTATTCGATTATATCGTGGGAATGTTTATATTGTAATACTCACCAGGTGACTGTTCTTGCGTTATACGTACGAGCGACCCAATCAAACAGAAGGTTAGATGGATAGACGGAATGATCATTGTATCTGAGTTGTATTCGATTATATCGTGATGAAGTTTATATAGAAATACTCACCAGGTTACTGTTCTTTCGTTATACATACGAGCAACCGATTCGAACAGAAGGTTGAATTGATAGTATCTGAGTTTTATTCGATTATGATGTTATGCTGTGTATATAGTTATACACACTAGGTGACGGTATTCCCGTTTTACATACGAGCGACCGAAACGAACAGAAAGTTGAATGGATAGACTGAACAATCAATGTATCTGGTTGGTATCCGATTATATCGCAATACTGTATATATAGTGATACTTACCAGGTGACGGTACTTCCGTTACACATACTAGCGACTGAATCGAACAGAAGGTTAAATGGTTAGACGAAGCGATAATTGTATCTGAGTTGTATTCGATGATATCGTGATGATGTTTACATAGCAATACTCACCAAGTAACTGTTCTTCCGTTTTACATAAAAGCGACCAAATCGAGCAGAAGGTTGAATGGATAGATTGAAAATTCATCGTATCTGGGTTGTATTCGATTAGGTTTATATAGTTATACTCACCAGGTAACTGTTTTTCCGTTATACATAAGAACGACTGAATTGAACAGAAGGTTGAATGGATAGACTAAACAATAATCGTATCTGGGGTTGTATTCGAGTATATCGTGATGATTATCATATAGTATGTCTAACCAGGTAACAGTTCTTCCGTTAAACATACGAGCAACCGAATCGAACATAAGGTTGGATGGATAGATTGAACAATCATTGTATCTGGGTTGTCTCCGATTATATCTTTATGCTGTATATTCAGTTACACCTACCATGTAACGGTTATTTCGTTACACATACGAGCGTCTGAATCGAACATAAGGTTGGATGGTTAGACGGAACGATAATTGTAACTGAGTTGTATTCGATTATATCGTGGTGATGTTTATATTGTAATACTCACCAGGTGACTGTTCTTGCGTTATACATACGAGCGACCCAATCGAACAGAAGGTTGGATGGATAGACGGAATGATCATTGTATCTGAGTTGTATTCGATTATATCGTGATGACGTTCATATAGAAATACTCACCAGGTTACTGTTCTTTCGTTATACATACGAGCAACCGAATCGAACAGAAGGTTGAATGGATAGTATCTGGGTTGTATTCGATTATGATGTTATGCTGTGTATATAGTTATACACATTAGGTGACGGTATTCCCGTTTTACATACGAGCGACCGAAACGAACAGAAAGTTGAATGGATAGACTGAACAATCAATGTATCTGGGTGGTATCCGATTATATCGCAATACTGTATATATAGTGATACTTACCAGGTGACGGTACTTCCGTTAAACATACTAGAGGCTGAATCGAACAGAAGGTTAAATGGTTAGACGAAACGATAATTGTATCTCTGAGTTGTATTCGATGATATCGTGATGATGTTTATATAGCGATACTCACCAGGTAACTGTTCTTCCGTTTTACATACAAGCGACCGAATCGAGCAGAAGCTTGAATTTAGTAGAGATTGAACAATCATCGTATCTGGGTTGTATTCGATTATGTTTATATAGTTATACTCACCAGGTAACTGTTCTTTCGTTATACATACGAGCGACTGAATTGAACAGAAGGTTGAATGGATAGACTAAACAATAATCGTATCTGGGGTTGTATTCGATTATATCTTGATGATCATCATATAGTATGTCTAACAAGGTAACAGTTCTTCCGTTATACATACGAGCAACCGAATCGAACATGAGGTTGAATGGATAGATTGAACAATCATTGTATCTGGGTTGTATCCGAATATATCGTTATGCTGTATATTTAGTTTAGCCTACAATGTAACGGTTCTTTCGTTACACATAAGAGCGTCTGAATCGTAGAGAAGGTTGAATGGATAGATTGAACAATCATTGTATCTGGGTTGTATTCGATTATATCGTGATGATTATCATATCGTATGTCTAACCAGGTAACAGTTCTTCTGTTACACATACGAGCAACTGAATTGAACATAAGGTTGAATGGATAGATTGAACAATCATTGTATCTGGGTTGTCTCCGATTATATCGTTATGCTGTATATTTAGTTACACCTACCATGTAACGGTTCTTTCGTTACACATACGAGCGTATGAATCGAACATAAGGTTGGATGATTAGACGGAACAATAATTGTAACTGAGTTGTATTCGATTATATCGTGGTGATGTTTATATAGTAATACTCACCAGGTGACTGTTCTTGCGTTATACATACAAGCGACCCAATCGAACCGAAGTTTGGATGGATAGACGGAATGATCATTGTATCTGAGTTGTATTCGATTATATCGTGATGACGTTCATATAGAAATACTCACCAGGTTACTGTTTTTTCTTTATACATACGAGCAACCGAATCGAACAGAAGGTTGAATGGATAGTATGTGGGTTGTATTCGATTATGATGTCATGCTGTGTATATAGTTATACACATTAGGTGACGATATTTCCGTTCTACATACGAGCGACCGAAACGAACAGAAAGTTGAATGGATAGACTGAACAATCAATGTATCTGGGTGGTATCCGATTATATCGCAATTCTGTATATATAGTGATACTTACCAGGTGACGGTACTTCCGTTGCACATACTAGCGACTGAATCGAACTTAAGGTTGAATGGTGAGACGAAACGATAATTGTATCTGAGTTGTATTCGATGATATCGTGATGATGTTTATATAGCAATACTCACCAGGTAACTGTTCTTCCGTTTTACATTCAAGCGACCACATCGAGCAGAAGGTTAAATTTAGTATGGATTGAACAATCATCGAATCTGGGTTGTATTCGATTATGTTTATATAGTTATACTCACCAGGTAACTGTTCTTCCGTTATACATACTAGCGACTGAATCGAACAGAATGTTGAATGGTTAGACGAAACGATAATTGTATCTGAGTTGTATTCGATGATATCGTGATGATGTTTATATAGCAATACTCACAAGGTAACTGTCCTTCAGTTTTACATACAAGTGACCGAATCGAGCAGAAGGTTAAATGGATAGATTGAACAATCATCGTATCTGAGTTGAATTCGATTATGTTTATATAGTTATACTCACCAGGTACCTGTTCTTTCGTAATACATACGAGCAACCGAATCGAACATAAGGTTGAATGGATAGATTGAACAATCATCGTATCTGAGTTGTATTCGATTATGTTTATATAGTTATACTCACCAAGTAACTGTTCTTCCGTTATACATACGAGCGACTGAATTGAACAGAAGGTTGAATGGATAGACTAAACAATGATCGTATCTGGGGTTGTATTCGATTATATCGTGATGATGTTTATATAGTTATACTCACCAGGTAACTGTTCTCCAGTTATACATTAGAGCGACTGAACTGTACAGAAGGTTGTATAGATAGACTGAACAAACATCGTATCTGGGTTGTATTCGATTATTTCGTGATGATTATTATATATTATGTCTAACCAGGTAACTGTTCTTCCGTTATACAAACGAGCAACCGAATCGAACATAAGGTTGAATGGATAGATTGAACAATCATTGTATCTGGGTTGTCTCCGATTATATCGTTATGCTGTATATTTAGATACACCTACCATGTATCGGTTCTTTCGTTACACATACGAGCGTCTGAATCGAACATAAGGTTGGATGGTTAGACGGAACGATAATTGTAACTGAGTTGTATTCGATTATATCGTGGGATTGTTTATATAGTAATACTCACCAGGTGACTGTTCTTCCGTTATACATACTAGCGACTGAATCGAACAGAATGTTGAATGGTTAGACGAAACGATAATTGTATCTGAGTTGTATTCGATGATATCGTGATGATGTTTATATAGCAATACTCACAAGGTAACTGTCCTTCAGTTTTACATACAAGTGACCGAATCGAGCAGAAGGTTAAATGGATAGATTGAACAATCATCGTATCTGAGTTTTATTCGAATATGTTTATATAGTTATACTCACCAGGTACCTGTTCTTTCGTAATACATACGAGCAACCGAATCGAACATAAGGTTGAATGGATAGATTGAATAATCATCGTATCTGAGTTGTATTCGATTATGTTTATATAGTTATACTCACCAAGTAACTGTTCTTCCGTTATACATACGAGCGACTGAATTGAACAGAAGGTTGAATGGATAGACTAAACAATGATCGTATCTGGGGTTGTATTCGATTATATCGTGATGATGTTTATATAGTTATACTCACTAGGTAACTGTTCTCCAGTTATACATAAGAGCGACTGAACTGAACTGAAGGTTGTATAGATAGACTGAACAATCATCGTATCTGGGTTGTATTCGATTATTTCGTGATGATTATTATATATTATGTCTAACCAGGTAACTGTTTTTTCGTTATACATAAGAACGACTGAATTGAACAGAAGGTTGAATGGATAGACTAAACAATAATCGTATCTGGGGTTGTATTCGAGTATATCGTGATGATTATCATATAGTATGTCTAACCAGGTAACTGTTCTTCCGTTGAACATACGAGCAACCGAATCGAACATAAGGTTGGATGGATAGATTGAACAATCATTGTATCTGGGTTGTCTCCGATTATATCTTTATGCTGTATATTCAGTTACACCTACCATGTAACGGTTATTTCGTTACACATACGAGCGTCTGAATCGAACATAAGGTTGGATGGTTAGACGGAACGATAATTGTAACTGAGTTGTATTCGATTATATCGTGGTGATGTTTATATTGTAATACTCACCAGGTGACTGTTCTTGCGTTATACATACGAGCAACCGAATCGAACAGAAGTATCTGGGTTGAATGGATAGTATCTGGGTTGTATTCGATTATGATGTTATGCTGTGTATATAGTTATACACATCAGGTGACGGTATTTCCGTTTTACATAGGAGCGACCGAATTGAACAGAAAGTTGAATGGATAGACTGAACAATCAATGTATCTGGGTGGTATCCGATTATATCGCAATACTGTATATATAGTGATACTTACCAGGTGACGGTACTTCCGTTGAACATACTAGCGACTGAATCGAACAAAAGGTTAAATGGTTAGACGAAACGATAATTGTATCTCTGAGTTGTATTCGATGATATCGTGATGATGTTTGTATAGCAATACTCACCAGGTAACTGTTCTTCCGTTTTACATACAAGCGACCGAATCGAGCAGAAGGTTAAATGGATAGATTGAACAATCATCGTATCTGAGTTGTATTCGATTATGTTTATATAGTTATACTCACCAGGTACCTGTTCTTCCGTTATACATACGAGCAACCGAATCGAACATAAAGTTGAATGGATAGATTGAACAATCATCGTATCTGAGTTGTATTCGATTATGTTTATATAGTTATACTCACCAAGTAACTGTTCTTCCGTTATACATACGAGCGACTGAATTGAACAGAAGGTTGAATGGATATACTGAACAATGATCGTATCTGGGATTGTATTCGATTATATCGTGATGATGTTTATATAGTTATACTCACCAGGTAACTGTTCTCCAGTTATACATATGAGCGACTGAACTGAACAGAAAGTTGTATAGATAGACTGAACAATCATCGTATCTGGGATGTATTCGATTATTTCGTGATGATTATTATATATTATGTCTAACCAGGTAACTGTTCTTCCGTTATACATACGAGAAACCGAATCGAACATAAGGTTGAATGGATAGATTGAACAATCATTGTATCTGGGTTGTCTCCGATTATATCGTTATGCTGTATATTTAGATACACCTACCATGTAACGGTTCTTTCGTTACACATACGAGCGTCTGAATCGAACATAAGGTTGGATGGTTAGACGGAACGATAATTGTAACTGAGTTGTATTCGATTATATCGTGGGAATGTTTATATAGTAATACTCACCAGGTGACTGTTCTTGCGTTATACGTACGAGCGACCCAATCGAACAGAAGGTTGAATGGATAGTATCTGAGTTGTATTCGATTATGATGTTATGCTGTGCATACACACTAGGTGACGGTATTCCCGTTTTACATACGAGCGACCGAAACGAACAGAAAGTTGAATGGATACACTGAACAATTAATGTATCTGGTTGGTATCCGATTATATCGCAATACTGTATATATAGTGATACTTACCAGGTGACGGTACTTCCGTTACACATACTAGCGACTGAATCGAACAGAAGGTTAAATGGTTAGACGAAGCGATAATTGTATCTGAGTTGTATTCGATGATATCGTGATGATGTTTATATACCAATACTCTCCAGGTGACTGTTTTTCCGTTATACATAAGAACGACTGAATTGAACAGAAGGTTGAATGGATAGACTAAACAATAATCGTATCTGGGGTTGTATTCGAGTATATCGTGATGATTATCATATAGTATTACTAACCAGGTAACAGTTCTTCCGTTAAACATACGAGCAACCAAATCGAACATAAGGTTGGATGGATAGATTGAACAATCATTGTATCTGGGTTGTCTCCGAATATATCTTTATGCTGTATATTCAGTTACACCTACCATGTAACGGTTATTTCGTTACACATACGAGCGTCTGAATCGAACATAAGGTTGAATGGTTAGACGGAACGATAATTGTAACTGAGTTGTATTCGATTATATCGTGGTGATGTTTATATAGTAAGACTCATCAGGTGACTGTTCTTGCGTTATACATACGAGCGACCCAATCGAACAGAAGGTTGGATGGATAGACGGAATGATCATTGTATCTGAGTTGTATTCGATTATGATGTTATGCTGTGTATATAGTTATACACATTAGGTGACGGTATTCCCGTTTTACATACGAGCGACCGAAACGAACAGAAAGTTGAATGGATAGACTGAACAATCGATGTATCTGGGTGGTATCCGATTATATCGCAATAATGTATATATAGTGATACTTACCAGGTGACGGTACTTCCGTTACACATACTAGAGACTGAATCGAACAGAAGGTTAAATGGTTAGACGAAACGATAATTGTATCTCTGAGTTGTATTCGATGATATCGTGATGATGTTCATATAGCGATACTCACCAGGTAACTGTTCTTCCGTTTTACATACAAGCGACCAAATCGAGCAGAAGCTTAAATTTAGTAGAGATTGAACAATCATCGTATCTGGGTTGTATTCGATTATGTTTATATAGTTATACTCACCAGGTAACTGTTCTTTCGTTATACATACGAGCGACTGAATTGAACAGAAGGTTGAATGGATAGACTAAACAATAATCGTATCTGGGGTTGTATTCGATTATATCTTGATGATGTTCATATAGTTATACTCACCAGGAAACTGTTCTCCAGTTATACATAAGAGCGACTGAACTGAACAGAAAGTTGAATGGATAGACTGAACAATCAATGTATTTGGGTGGTATCCGATTATATCGCAATACTGTATATATAGTGATACTTACCAGGTGACGGTACTTCCGTTACACATACTAGAGACTGAATCGAACAGAAGGTCGAATGGTTAGACGAAACGATAATTGTATCTCCGAGTTGTATTTGATGATATCGTGATGATGTTTATATAGCAATACTCACCAGGTAACTGTTCTTCCGTTTTACATACAAGCGACCGAATCGAGCAGAAGCTAAAATTTAGTATAGATTGAACAATCATCGTATCTGGGTTGTATTCGATTATGTTTATATAGTTATACTCACAAGGTAACTGTTCTTTCGTTATACATACGAGCGACTGAATTGAACAGAAGGTTGAATGGATAGACTAAACAATAATCGTATCTGGGGTTGTATTCGATTATATCTTGATGATGTTCATATAGTTATACTCACCAGGAAACTGTTCTCCAGTTATACATAAGAGCGACTGAACTGAACAGAAGGTTGAATGGATAGACTGAACATTCATCGTATCTGGGTTGTATTTGATTATATCGTGATTATTATCATATAGTATGTCTAACCAGGTAACAGTTCTTCCGTTAGACATACGAGCAACCGAATCGAACATAAGGTTGGATGGATATAGATTGAACAATCATTGTATCTGGGTTGTCTCCTATTATATCGTTATGCTGTATATTTAGTTACACCTAACATGTAACGGTTCTTTCGTTACACATACGAGCATCTGAATCGAACATAAAGTTGGATGGTTAGACGGAACTATAATTGTAACTGAGTTGTATTCGATTATATCGTGATGACGTTCATATAGAAATACTCACCAAGTTACTGTTCTTTCATTATACATACGAGCAACCGAATCGAACAGAAGGTTGAATGGATAGTATCTGGGTTGTATACGATTATGATGTTATGCTGTGTATATAGTTATACACATGAGGTGATGGTATTCCCGTTTTACATACGAGCGACCGAAACGAACAGAAAGTTGAATGGATAGACTGAACAATCAATGTATCTGGGTGGTATCCGATTATATCGCAATACTGTATATATAGTGATACTTACCAGGTGACGGTACTTCCGTTACACATACTAGCGACTGAATCGAACAGAAGGTTGAATGGTTAGACGAAACGATAATTGTATCTCTGAGTTGTATTCGATGATATCGTGATGATGTTTATAAAGCAATACTCACCAGGTAACTGTTTTCCCGTTTTACATACAAGCGACCGAATCGAGCATAAGCTTAAATTTAGTATAGATTGAATAATCATCGTATCTGGGTTGTATTCGATAATGTTTATATAGTTATACTCACCAGGTAACTGTTCATCCGTTATACGTACGAGCGACTGAATTGAACAGAAGGTTGAATGGATAGACTAAACAATAATCGTATCTGGGGTTGTATTCAATTATATCTTGATGATGTTCATATAGTTATACTCACCAGGAAACTGTTCTCCAGTTATACAAGGTTGAATATATAGACTGAACAATCATCGTATCTGGGTTGTATTTGATTATATCATGATGATTATAATATAGTATGTCTGACCAGGTAACAGTTCTTCCGTTATACATACGAGCAACCAAATCGAACATAAGGTTGAATGGATAGATTGAACAATCATTGTATCTGGGTTGTCTCCGATTATATCGTTATGCTGTATAATTAGATACACCTACCATGTAACGGTTCTTTCGTTACACATACGAGCATCTGAATCGAACATAAGGTTGGATGGTTAGACGGAACGATATTTGTAGCTGAGTTGTATTCGATTATATCGTGGTAATGTTTATATAGTAATACTCACCAGGTGACTGTTCTTGCGTTATACGTACGAGCGACCCAATCGAACAGAAGGTTGGATGGATAGACGGAATGATCATTGTATCTGAGTTGTATTCGATTATATCGTGATGAAGTTCATATAGAAATACTCACCAGGTTACGGTTCTTTCGTTATACATACGAGCAACCGAATCGAACAGAAGGTTGAATGGATAGTATCTGGGTTGTATTCGATTATGATGATATGCTGTGTATATGGTTATACACATTTGATGACATTTATCCCGTTTTACATACGAGCGACCGAAACGAACAGAAAGTTGAATGGATAGACTGAACAATCAATGTATCTGGGTGGTATGCGATTATATCGCAATACTGTATATATAGTGATACTTTCCAGGTGACGGTACTTCCGTTACACATACTAGCGACTGAATCGAACAGAAGGTTGAATGGTTAGACGAAACGATAATTGTATCTGAGTTGTATTCGATGATATCGTGATGATGTTTATATAGCCATAATCACCAGGTAACTGTTCTTCCGTTTCACATACAAGCGACCGAATCGAGCAGAAGGTTAAATTTATAGTTTGAACAATCATCGTATCTGGGTTGTATTTGATTATGTTTATATAGTTATACTCACCAGGTACCTGTTCTTCCGTTATACATACGAGCGACTGAATTGAACAGAAGGTTGAATGGATAGACTAAACAATGATCGTATCTGGGGTTGTATTCGATTATATCGTGATGATGTTTATATAGTTATACTCACCAGGTAACTGTTCTCCAGTTATACATAAGAGCGACTGAACTGAACAGAAGGTTGAATGGATAGACTGAACAATCATTGTATCTGGGTTGTATTCGATTATATCGTGATGATTATCATATAGTATGTCTAACCAGGTAACAGTTCTTCTGTTACACATACGAGCAACTGAATCGAACATAAGGTTGAATGGATAGATTGAACAATCATTGTATCTGGGTTGTATCCGGTTATATCGTTATGCTGTATATTTAGTTACACCTACCATGTAACAGTTCTTTCGTTACACATACGAGCGTCTGAATCGAACATAAGGTTGGATGATTAGACGGAAATATAATTGTAACTGAGTTGTATTCGATTATATCGTGGTGATGTTTATATAGTAATACTCACCAGGTGACTGTTCTTGCGTTATGCGTACGAGCGACCCAATCGAACAGAAGTTTGGATGAATAGACGGAATGATCATTGTATCTGAGTTGTATTCGATTATATCGTGATGACGTTCATATAGAAATACTCGCCAGGTTACTGTTTTTTCTTTATACATACAAGCAACCGAAACGAACAGAAAGTTGAATGGATAGACTGAACAATCAATGTATCTGGGTGGTATCCGATTATATCGCAATTCTGTATATATAGTTATACTCACCAGGTAACTGTTCTTCCGTTATACATACTAGCGACTGAATCGAACAGAATGTTGAATGGTTAGACGAAACGATAATTGTATCTGAGTTGTATTCGATGATATCGTGATGATGTTTATATAGCAATACTCACCAGGTAACTGTCCTTCAGTTTTACATACAAGTGACCGAATCGAGCAGAAGGTTAAATGGATAGATTGAACAATCATCGTATCTGAGTTGTATTCGATTATGTTTATATAGTTATACTCACCAGGTACCTGTTCTTTCGTTATACATACGAGCAACCGAATCGAACATAAGGTTGAATGGATAGATTGAACAATCATCGTATCTGAGTTGTATTGGATTATGTTTATATAGTTATACTCACCAAGTAACTTTTCTTCCGTTATACATACGAGCGACTAAATTGAACAGAAGGTTGAATGGATAGACTAAACAATGATCGTATCTGGGGTTGTATTCGATTATATCGTGATGATGTTTATATAGTTATACTCACCAGGTAACTGTTCTCCAGTTATACATAAGAGCGACTGAACTGAACAGAGGGTTGTATAGATAGACTGAACAATCATCGTATCTGGGTTGTATTCGATTATTTCGTGATAATTATTATATATTATGTCTAACCAGGTAACTGTTCTTCCGTTATACATACGAGCAACCGAATCGAACATAAGGTTGAATGGATAGATTGAACAATCATTGTATCTGGGTTGTCTTTGATTATATCGTGGGAATGTTTATATAGTAATACTCACCAGGTGACTGTTTTTGCGTTATACGTACGAGTGACCCAATCGAACAGAAGGTTAGATGGATATACGGAATAATCATTGTATCTGAGTTGTATTCGATTATATCGTGATGAAGTTTATATAGAAATACTCACCAGGTTACTGTTCATTCGTTATACATACGAGCAACCGAATCGAACAGAAGGTTGAATGGTTAGACGGAACGATAATTGTAACTGAGTTGTATTCGATTATATCGTGGGAATGTTTATATAGTAATACTCACCAGGTGACTGTTCTTTCGTTATACATACGAGCAACCGAATCGAACAGAAGGTTGAATGGATAGACTAAACAATAATCGTATCTGGGGTTGTATTCGAGTATATCGTGATGATTATCATATAGTATGTCTAACCAGGTAAAAGTTCTTCCGTTAAACATACGAGCAACCGAATCAAACATAAGGTTGGATGAATAGATTGAACAATAATTGTATCTGGGTTCTCTCCGATTATATCTTTATGCTGTATATTCAGTTACACCTACCATGTAACGGTTATTTCGTTACACATACGAGCGTCTGAATCGAACATAAGGTTGGATGGTTAGACGGAACGATAATTGTAACTGAGTTGTATTCGATTATATCGTGATGACGTTCATATAGAAATACTCACCAGGTTACTGTTCTTTCGTTATACATACGAGCAACCGAATCGAACAGAAGGTTGAATGGATAGTATCTGGGTTGTATTCGATTATGATGTTATGCTGTGTATATAGTTATACACATCAGGTGACGGTATTCCCGTTTTACATACGAGCGACCGAAACGAACAGAAAGTTGAATGGATAGACTGAACAATAAATGTATCTGGGTGGTATCCGATTATATCGCAATACTGTATATATAGTGATACTTACCAGGTGACGGTACTTCCGTTACACATACTAGAGACTGAATCGAACAGAAGGTTAAATGGTTAGACGAAACGATAGATGTATCTCTGAGTTGTATTCGATGATATCGTGATGATGTTTATATAGCGATACTCACCAGGTAACTGTTCTTCCGTTTTACATACAAGCGACCGAATCGAGCAGAAGCTTAAATTCAGTGGATATTGAACAATCATCGTATCTGGGTTGTATTCGATTATGTTTATATAGTTATACTCAACAGGTAACTGTTCTTTCGTTATACATACGAGCGACTGAATTGAACAGTAGGTTGAATGGATAGACTAAACAATAATCGTATGTGGGGTTGTATTCGATTATATCTTGATGATGTTCATATAGTTTTACTAACCAGGAAACTGTTCTCCAGTTATACATAAGAGCGACTGAACTGAACAGAAAGTTAAATGGATAGACTGAACAATCAATGTATCTGGGTGGTATCCGATTATATCGCAATACATAGTGATACTTACCAGGTGACGGTACTTCCGTTACACATACTAGAGACTGAATGGAACAGCAGGTTAAATGGTTAGACGAAACGATAATTGTATCTCTGATTTGTATTCGATGATATCGTGATGAAGTTTATATAGCAATACTCACCAATACTCACCGTTTTCCATAAAAGCGACCGAATCGAGCAGAAGCTCAAATTTAGTATAGATTGAACACTCATCGTATCTGGGTTGTATTCGATTATGTTTATATAGTTATACTCACCAGGTAACTGTTCTTCCATTTTACATACAAGCGACCGAATCGAGCAGAAGCTTAAATTTAGTATAGATTGAACAATCATCGTATCTGGGTTGTATTCGATTATGTTTATATAGTTATACTCACCAGGTAACTGTTCTTCCGTTATACATACGAGCGACTGAATTGAACAGAAGGTTGAATGGATAGACTAAACAATAATCGTATCTGGGGTTGTAAACGATTATATCTTGATGATGTTCATATAGTTATACTCACCAGGAAACTGTCCTCCAGTTATACATAAGAGCGACTGAACTGAACAGAAGGTTGAATGGATAGTCTGAACATTCATCGTATCTGGGTTGTATTTGATTATATCGAGATTATTATCATATAGTATGTCTAACCAGGTAACAGTTCTTTCGTTATACATACGAGCAACCGAATCGAACATAAGGTTGGATGGATAGATTGAACAATCATTGTATCTGGGTTGTCTCCGATTATATCGTTATGCTGTATATTTAGTTACACCTACCATGTAACGGTTCTTTCGTTACACATACGAGCGTCTGAATCGAACATAAGGTTGGATGGTTAGACGGAACGATAATTGTAACTGAGTTGTATTCGATTATATCGTGGTGATGTTTATATAGTAATACTCACCAGGTGACTGTTCTTGCGTTATACATACGAGCGACCCAATCGAACAGAAGGTTGGATGGATAGACGGAATGATCATTGTATCTGAGTTGTATTCGATTATATCGTGATGACGTTCATATAGAAATACTCACCAGGTTACTGTTCTTTCGTAATACATACGAGCAACCGATTCGAACAGAAAGTTGAATGGATAGACTGAACAATCAATGTATCTGGGTGGTATCCGATTATATCGCAATACTGTATATATAGTGATACTTACCAGGTGACGGTACTTCCTATACACATACTAGCGACTGAATCGAACAGAAGGTTAAAGACAAAACGATAGTTGTATCTGAGTTGTATTCGATGATATCGTGATGATGTTTATATAGCAATACTCACCAGGTAACTGTTCTTCTGTTTTACATACAAGCGACCGAATCAAGCAGAAGCTTAAATTTAGTATAGATTGAACAATCATCGTATCTGGGTTGTATTCGATTATGTTTATATAGTTACGCTCACCAGGTAACTGTTCTTCCGTTATACATACGAGCGACTGAATTGAACAGAAGGTTGAATGGATAGACTAAACAATAATCGTATCTGGGGTTGTATTCGATTATATCTTGATGATGTTCATATAGTTATACTCACCAGGAAACTGTTCTCCAGTTATACATAAGAGCGACTGAACTGAACAGAAGGTTGAATGGATAGACTGAACAATCATTGTATCTGGGTTGTATTCGATTATATCGTGATGATTATCATATAGTATGTCTAACCAGGTAACAGTTCTTCTGTTACACATACGAGCAACTGAATCGAACATAAGGTTGAATGGATAGATTGAACAATCATTGTATCTGGGTTGTATCCGATTATATCGTTATGCTGTATATTTAGTTACACCTACCATGTAACAGTTCTTTCGTTACACATACGAGCGTCTGAATCGAACATAAGGTTGGATGATTAGACGGAAATATAATTGTAACTGAGTTGTATTCGATTATATCGTGGTGATGTTTATATAGTAATACTCACCAGGTGACTGTTCTTGCGTTATGCGTACGAGCGACCCAATCGAACAGAAGTTTGGATGAATAGACGGAATGATCATTGTATCTGAGTTGTATTCGATTATATCGTGATGACGTTCATATAGAAATACTCGCCAGGTTACTGTTTTTTCTTTATACATACAAGCAACCGAAACGAACAGAAAATTGAATGGATAGACTGAACAATCAATGTATCTGGGTGGTATCCGATTATATCGCAATTCTGTATATATAGTTATACTCACCAGGTAACTGTTCTTTCGTTATACATACGAGCAACCGAATCGAACATAAGGTTGAATGGATAGATTGAACAATCATCGTATCTGAGTTGTATTCGATCATGTTTATATAGTTATACTCACCAAGTAACTTTTCTTCCGTTATACATACGAGCGACTGAATTGAACAGAAGGTTGAATGGATAGACTAAACAATGTTCGTATCTGGGGTTGTATTCGATTATATCGTGATGATGTTTATATAGTTATACTCACCAGGTAACTGTTCTCCAGTTATACATAAGAGCGACTGAACTGAACAGAGGGTTGTATAGATAGACTGAACAATCATCGTATCTGGGTTGTATTCGATTATTTCGTGATAATTATTATATATTATGTCTAACCAGGTAACTGTTCTTCCGTTATACATACGAGCAACCGAATCGAACATAAGGTTGAATGGATAGATTGAACAATCATTGTATCTGGGTTGTCTTTGATTATATCGTGGGAATGTTTATATAGTAATACTCACCAGGTGACTGTTCTTGCGTTATACGTACGAGCGACCCAATCGAACAGAAGGTTAGATGGATAGATGGAATAATCATTGTATCTGAGTTGTATTCGATTATATCGTGATGAAGTTTATATAGAAATACTCACCAGGTTACTGTTCATTCGTTATACATACGAGCAACCGAATCGAACAGAAGGTTGAATGGTTAGACGGAACGATAATTGTAACTGAGTTGTATTCGATTATATCGTGGGAATGTTTATATAGTAATACTCACCAGGTGACTGTTCTTTCGTTATACATACGAGCAACCGAATCGAACAGAAGGTTGAATGGATAAACTAAACAATAATCGTATCTGGGGTTGTATTCGAGTATATCGTGATGATTATCATATAGTATGTCTAACCAGGTAAAAGTTCTTCCGTTAAACATACGAGCAACCGAATCAAACATAAGGTTGGATGGATAGATTGAACAATCATTGTATCTGGGTTCTCTCCGATTATATCTTTATGCTGTATATTCAGTTACACCTACCATGTAACGGTTATTTCGTTACACATACGAGCGTCTGAATCGAACATAAGGTTGGATGGTTAGACGGAACGATAATTGTAACTGAGTTGTATTCGATTAAATCGTGGTGATGTTTATATAGTAATACTCACCAGGTGACTGTTCTTGCGTTATACATACGAGCGACCCAATCGAATTGAAGGTTGGATGGATAGACGGAATGATCATTGTATCTGAGTTGTATTCGATTATATCGTGATGACGTTCATATAGAAATACTCACCAGGTTACTGTTCTTTCGTTATACATACGAGCAACCGAATCGAACAGAAGGTTGAATGGATAGTATCTGGGTTGTATTCGATTATGATGTTATGCTGTGTATATAGTTATACACATCAGGTGACGGTATTCCCGTTTTACATACGAGCGACCGAAACGAACAGAAAGTTGAATGGATAGACTGAACAATAAATGTATCTGGGTGGTATCCGATTATATCGCAATACTGTATATATAGTGATACTTACCAGGTGACGGTACTTCCGTTACACATACTAGAGACTGAATCGAACAGAAGGTTAAATGGTTAGACGAAACGATAGATGTATCTCTGAGTTGTATTCGATGATATCGTGATGATGTTTATATAGCGATACTCACCAGGTAACTGTTCTTCCGTTTTACATACAAGCGACCGAATCGAGCAGAAGCTTAAATTCAGTGGATATTGAACAATCATCGTATCTGGGTTGTATTCGATTATGTTTATATAGTTATACTCAACAGGTAACTGTTCTTTCGTTATACATACGAGCGACTGAATTGAACAGTAGGTTGAATGGATAGACTAAACAATAATCGTATCTGGGGTTGTATTCGATTATATCTTGATGATGTTCATATAGATATACTCAACAGGAAACTGTTCTCCAGTTATACATAAGAGCGACTGAACTGAACAGAAAGTTGAATGGATAGACTGAACAATCAATGTATCTGAGTTGTATTCGATTATATCGTGATGACGTTCATATAGAAATACTCACCAGGTTACTGTTCTTTCGTTATACATACGAGCAACCGAATCGAACAGAAGGTTGAATGGATAGTATCTGGGTTGTATTCGATTATGATGTTATGCTGTGTATATAGTTATACACATCAGGTGACGGTATTCCCGTTTTACATACGAGCGACCGAAACGAACAGAAAGTTGAATGGATAGACTGAACAATAAATGTATCTGGGTGGTATCCGATTATATCGCAATACTGTATATATAGTGATACTTACCAGGTGACGGTACTTCCTATACACATACTAGCGACTGAATCGAACAGAAGGTTAAAGACAAAACGATAGTTGTATCTGAGTTGTATTCGATGATATCGTGATGATGTTTATATAGCAATACTCACCAGGTAACTGTTCTTCTGTTTTACATACAAGCGACCGAATCGAGCAGAAGCTTAAATTTAGTATAGATTGAACAATCATCGTATCTGGGTTGTATTCGATTATGTTTATATAGTTACACTCACCAGGTAACTGTTCTTCCGTTATACATACGAGCGACTGAATTGAACAGAAGGTTGAATGGATAGACTAAACTATAATCGTATCTGGGGTTGTATTCGATTATATCTTGATGATGTTCATATAGTTATACTCACCAGGAAACTGTTCTCCAGTAATACATAAGAGCGACTGAACTGAACAGAAGGTTGAATGGATAGACTGAACATTCATCGTATCTGGGTTGTATTTGATTATATCGTGATTATTATCATATAGTATGTCTAACCAGGTAACAGTTCTTCCGTTATACATACGAGCAACCGAATCGAACATAAGGATGGATGGATAGATTGAACAATCATTGTATCTGGGTTGTCTCCGATTATATTTTTATGCTGTATATTTAGTTACACCTACCATGTAACGGTTCTTTCGTTACACATACGAGCGTCTGAATCGAACATAAGATATGATGGTTAGACGGAACGATAATTGTAACTGAGTTGTATTCGATTATATCAAGGTGATGTTTATATAGTAATACTCACCAGGTGACTGTTCTTGCGTTATACATACGAGCGACCCAATCGAACAGAAGGTTGGATGGATAGACGAAATGATCATTGTATCTGAGTTGTATTCGATACACAGCATAACATCATAATCGAATACAACCCAGATACTATCCATTCAACCTTCTCTTCGATTCGGTTGCTCGTATGTATAACGGAAGAACAGTCACCTGGTGAGTATTACTATATAAACATCACCACGATATAATCGAATACAACTTAGTTACAATTATCGTTTCGTCTAACCATCCAACCTTATGTTCGTTTCAGACGCTCGTAGGTGTAACGAAAGAACCATTACATGGTAGGTGTATCTAAATATACAGCATAACGATATAATCGGAGACAACCCAGATACAATGATTGTTCAATCTATCCATTCAACCTTATGTTCGATTCGGTTGCCCGTAAGTTTAACGGAAGAACTGTTACCTGGTTAGACATACTATATGATAATCATCACGATATACTCGAATACAACCCCAGATACGATTATTGTTTAGTCTATTCATTCAACCTTCTGTTCAATTCAGTCGTTCTTATGTATAACGGAAGAACAGTTACCTGGTGAGTATAACTATATATACATAATCGAATCAACCCAGATACGATGAATATTCAATCTATCCATTCAACCTTCTGCTCGATTCGGTCGCTTTTATGTGAAACGAAAGAACAGTTACCTGGTGAGTATTGCTATATAAACATCATCACGATATCATCGAATACAACTCAGATACTATTATCGCTTCGTCTAACCATTCAACATTCTGTTCGATTCAGTCGCTAGTATGTGTTACGGAAGTATCGTCACCTGGTAAGTATCACTATATATACAGAATTGCGATATAATCGGATACCACCCAGATACATTGATTGTTCAGTCTATCCATTCAACTTTCTGTTCGTTTCGGTCGCTCGTATGTAAAACGGGAATACCGTCACCTATTGTGTATAAATATATACACAACATAACATAATAATCGAATACAACCCAGATACTATCCATTCAACTTTCTGTTCGATTCGGTTGCTCGTATGTATAACGAAAGAACAGTAACCTGGTGAGTATTTCTATATAAACGTCATCACGATATAATCGAATACAACTCAGATACAATGATCATTTCGTCTATCCATCCAACCTTATGTTCGATTGGGTCGCTCGTATGTATAACGCAAGAACAGTCACCTGGTGAGTATTACTATATAAACATCACCACGATATAATCGAATACAACTCAGTTACAATTATCGTTCCGTCTAACCATTCAACTTCATGTTCGATTCAGACGCTCGTATGTGTAACGAAAGAACCGTTACATGGTAGGTGTAACTAAATATACAGCATAACGATATAATAGGAGACAACCCAGATACAATGATTGTTCAATCTATCCATTCAACTTTATGTTCGATTCGGTTGCTCGTATGTATAACGGAAGAACTGTTACCTGGTTAGACATACTATATGATAATAATCACGATATAATCAAATACAACCCATATACGATGATTGTTCAGTCTATCCATTCAACCTTCTGTTCAGTTCAGTCGCTCTTATGTATAACTGGAGAACAGTTTCCTGGTGAGTATAACTATATGAACATCATCAAGATATAATCGAATACAACCCCAGATACGAGTATTGTTTAGTCTATCCATTCAACCTTCTGTTCAATTCAGTCGCTCGTATGTATACCGGAAGAACAGTTACCTAGTGAGTATAACTATATAAACATAATCGAATATAACCCATATACGATGATTGTTCAATCTATACTAATTTTAACCTTCTGCTCGATTCGGTCGCTTGTATGTAAAACGGAAGAACAGTTACCTGGTGAGTATTGCTATATAAACATCATCACGATATCATCGAATACAACTCAGATACAATTATCGTTTCGTCTAACCATTTAACCTTCTATTCGATTCAGTCGCTAGTATGTGTAACGGAAGTACCGTCACCTTGTAAGTATCCCCATATATACAGTATTGCGATATAATCGGATACCACCCAGATACATTGATTATTCAGTCTATCCATTCAACTTTCTGTTCGTTTCGGTCGCTCGTATGTAAAACGGGAATACCGTGACCTAATGTGTATAATTATATACACAGCATAACATCATAATCGAATACAACCCAGATACTATCCATTCAACCTTCTGTTCGATTCGGTTGCTCGTATGTATAACGGAAGAACAGTTACCTGGTGAGTATAACTATATAAACATAATCGAATACAACCCAGATACAATGATTGTTCAATCCATTCTGAATTCAACCTTCTGCTCGATTCGGTCGCTTGTATGTAAAACGGAAGAACAGTTACCTGTTGAGTATTGCTATATAAACATCATCACGATATCATCGAATACAACTCGGAGATACAATTATCGTTTCGTCTAACCATTCAACCTTCTGTTCGATTCAGTCGCTAGTATGTGTAAAGGAAGTACCGTCACCTGGTAAGTATCACTATATATACAGTATTGCGATATAATCGGATACCACCCAGATACATTGATTGTTCAGTCTATCCATTCAACTTTCTGTTCGTTTCGGTCGCTCGTATGTAAAACGGGAATATTGTCACCTAATGTGTATAATTATATACACAACATAACATAATAATCGAATACAACCCAGATACTATCCATTCAACTTTCTGTTCGATTCGGTTGCTCGTATGTATAACGAAAGAACAGTAACCTGGTGAGTATTTCTATATAAACATCACCACGATATAATCGAATACAACTCAGATACAATGATCATTCCGTATATCCATCCAACCTTATATTCGATTGGGTCGCTCGTATGTATAACGCAAGAACAGTCACCTGGTGAGTATCACTATATAAACATCACCACGATATAATCGAATACAATTCAGTTACAATTATCGTTCCGTCTAACCATCCAACCTTATGTTCGATTCAGACGCTCGTATGTGTAACGAAAGAACCGTTACATGGTAGGTGTAACTAAATATACAGCATAACGAAATAATCGGAGACATCCCAGATACAATGATTGTTCAATCTATCCATTCAAGCTTATGTTCGATTTGGTTGCTCATATGTATAACTAAAGAACTGTTACCTGGTTAGACATACTATGTGATGATAATCACGATATAATCAAATACAACCCAGATACGATGATTGTTCAGTCTATCCATTCAACCTTCTGTTCAGTTCAGTCGCTCTTATGTATAACTGGAGAACAGTTTCCTGATGAGTATGATTATATGAACATCATAAAGATATAATCGAATACAACCCCAGATACGATTATTGTTTAGTCTATCCATTCAACCTTCTGTTCAATTCAGTCGCTCGTATGTATAACGGAAGAACAGTAACCTGGTGAGTATAAATATATAAACATAATCGAATACAACCCAGATACGATAATTGTTCAATCTATACTAAATTTAACCTTCTGCTCGATTCGGTCGCTTGTATGTAAACCGGAAGAACAGTAACCTGGTGAGTATTACTATATAAACATAATCGAATACAACCCAGATACGATGATTGTTCAATCTATTCATTTAACCTTCTGCTCGATTCGGTCGCTTGTATGTAAAACGGAAGAACAGTTACCTGGTGAGTATTGCTATATAAACATCATCACGATATCATCGAATACAACTCAAATACAATTATCGTTTCGTCTAATCATTCAACCTTCTGTTCGATTTAGTCGCTAGCATGTGTAACGGAAGTATCGTCACCTGGTAAGTATCACTATATATACAGTATTGCGATATAATCGGATACCACCCAGATACATTGATTGTTCAGTCTATCCATTCAACTTTCTGTTCGTTTCGGTCGCTCGTATGTAAAACGTCACCTTATGTGTATAACTATATACACAGCATAACATCATAATCGAATACAACCCAGATACTATCCATTCAACCTTCTGTTCGATTCGGTTGCTCGTATGTATAACGAAAGAACAGTGACCTGGTGAGTATTTCTATATGAACGTCATCACGATATAATCGAATACAACTCAGATACAATGATCATTCCGTCTATCCATCCAACCTTCTGTTCGATTGGGACGCTCGTATGTATAACGCAAAAACAGTCACCTGGTGAGTATTACTATATAAACATCACCACGATATAATCGAATACAACTCAGATACAATGATCATTCCGTCTATCCATCCAACCTTCTGTTCGATTGGGTCGCTCGTATGTATAACGCAAGAACAGTCACCTGGTGAGTATTACTATATAAACATCACCACGATATAATCGAATACAACTCAGTTACAATTATCGTTCCGTCTAACCATCCAACCTTATGTTCGATTCAGACGCTCGTATGTGTAACGAAAGAACCGTTACATGGTGGGTGTAACTAAATATACAGCATAACGATATAATCGGAGACAACCCAGATACAATGATTGTTCAATCTATCCATCCAACCTTATGTTCGATTCGGTTGCTCGTATGTTTAACGGAAGAACTGTTACCTGGTTAGACATACTATATGATAATCATCACGATATACTTGAATACAACCCCAGATACGATTATTGTTTAGTCTATCCATCCAACCTTCTGTTCAATTCAGTCGTTCTCATGTATAACGGAAGAACAGTTACCTGGTGAGTATAACTATATAAACATAATCGAATACAACCCAGATACGATGAATTTTCAATCTATCCATTTAACCTTCTGCTCGATTCGGTCGCTTTTATGTAAAACGGAAGAACAGTTACCTGGTGAGTATTGCTATATAAACATCATCACGATATCATCGAATACAACTCAGATACAATTATCGCTTCGTGTAAACATTTAACCTCCTGTTCGATTCAGTCGCTATTATGTGTAACGGAAGAACCGTCACCTGGTAAGTATCACTATATATACAGTATTGCGATATAATCGAATACCAACCAGATACATTGATTGTTCAGTCTATCCATTCAACTTTCTGTTCGTTTCGGTCGCTCGTATGTAAAACGAAAATACCGTCACCTAGTGTGTATAACTATATACACAGCATAACATCATAATCGAATACAACCCAGATACTATCCATTCAACCTTCTGATCGATTCGGTTGCTCGTATGTATAACGAAAGAACAGTAACCTGGTGAGTATTACTATATAAACATCACCACGATATAATCGAATACAACTCAGTTACAATTATCGTTCCGTCTAACCATCCAACCTTATGTTCGATTCAGACGCTCGTATGTGTAACGAAAGAACCGTTACATGGTGGGTGTAACTAAATATACAGCATAACGATATAATCGGAGACAACCCAGATACAATGATTGTTCAATCTATCCATCCAACCTTCTGCTCGATTCGGTCGCTTGTATGTAAAACGGAAGAACAGTTACCTGGTGAGTATTGCTATATAAACATCATCACGATATCATCGAATACAACTCAAATACAATTATCGTTTCGTCTAACCATTCAACCTTCTGTTCGATTTAGTCGCTAGCATGTGTAACGGAAGTACCGTCACCTGGTAAGTATCACTATATATACAGTATTGCGATATAATCGGATACCACCCAGATACATTGATTGTTCAGTCTATCCATTCAACTTTCTTTTCGTTTCGGTCGCTCGTATGTAAAACGGGAATACCGTCACCTTATACAGCATAACATCATATGTTCGATTCAGACGCTCGTATGTGTAACGAAAGAATCGTTACATGGTGGGTGTAACTAAATATACAGCATAACGATATAATCGGAGACAACCCAGATACAATGATTGTTCAATCTATCCATCCAACCTTATGTTCGATTCGGTTGCTCGTATGTTTAGCGGAAGAACTGTTACCTGGTTATACATACTATATGATAATCATCACGATATACCCGAATACAACCCCAGATACGATTATTGTTTAGTCTATCCATTCAACCTTCTGTTCAATTCAGTTGTTCTCATGTATAACGGAAGAACAGTTACCTGGTGAGTATAACAATATAAACATAATCGAATACAACCCAGATACGATGAATTTTCAATCTATCCATTTAACCTTCGGCTCGATTCGGTCGCTTTTATGTAAAACGGAAGAACAGTTACCTGGTGAGTATTGCTATATAAACATCATCACGATATCATCGAATACAACTCAGATACAATTATCGCTTCGTGTAAACATTTAACCTCCTGTTCGATTCAGTCGCTAGTATGTGTAACGGAAGTACCGTCACCTGGTAAGTATCACTATATATACAGTATTGCGATAAAATCGGATACCAACCAGATACATTGATTGTTCAGTCTATCCATTCAACTTTCTGTTCGTTTCGGTCGCTCGTATGTAAAACGGGAATACCGTCACCTAGTGTGTATAACTATATACACAGCATAACATCATAATCGAATACAACCCAGATACTATCCATTCAACCTTCTGTTCGATTCGGTTGCTCGTATGTATAACGAAAGAACAGTAACCTGGTGAGTATTACTATATAAACATCACCACGATATAATCGAATACCACTCAGTTACAATTATCGTTCCGTCTAACCATCTAACCTTATGTTCGATTCAGACGCTCGTATGTGTAACGAAAGAACTGTTACATGGTGGGTGTAACTAAATATACAGCATAACGATATAATCGGAGACAACCCAGATACAATGATTGTTCAATCTATCCATCCAACCTTATGTTCGATTCGGTTGCTCGTATGTTCAACGGAAGAACTGTTACCTGGTTAGACATACTATATGATAATCATCACGATATACTCGAATACAACCCCAGATACGATTATTGTTTAGTCTATCCATTCAACCTTCTGTTCAATTCAGTCGTTCTCATGTATAACGGAAGAACAGTTACCTGGTGAGTATAACTATATAAACATAATCGAATACAACCCAGATACGATGAATTTTCAATCTATCCATTTAACCTTCGGCTCGATTCGGTCGCATTTATGTAAAACGGAAGAACAGTTACCTGGTGAGTATTGCTATATAAACATCATCACGATATCATCGAATGAAACTCAGATACAATTATCGCTTCGTGTGAGCATTTAACCTCCTGTTCGATTCAGTCGCTAGTATGTGTAACGGAAGTACCGTCACCTGGTGGGTATCACTATATATACAGTATTGCGATATAATCGGATACCACCCAGATACATTGATTGTTCAGTCATTCCATTCAACTTTCTGTTCATTTCGGTCGCTCGTATGTAAAACGGGAATACCGTCACCTAATGTGTATAACTATATACACAGCATAACATCATATTCGAATACAACCCAGATACTATCCATTCAACCTTCTGTTCGATTCGGTTGCTCGTAAGTATAACGAAAGAACAGTAACCTGGTGAGTATTTCTATATGAACGTCATCACGATATAATCGAATACAACTCAGATACAATGATCATTCCGTCTATCCATCCAACCTTCTGTTCGATTGGGTCGCTCGTACGTATAACGCAAGAACAGTCACCTGGTGAGTATTACTATATAAACATTACCAAGATATAATCGAATACAACCCAGATACAATGATTGTTTAATCTATCCATTCAACCTAATGTTCGATTCGGTTGCTCGTATGTATAACGGAAGAACAGTTACCTGGTTAGACATAATATATAATAATCATCACGAAATAATCGAAAACAACCCAGATACGATGATTGTTCAGTCTATCCATACAACCTTCAGATCAGTTCAGTCGCTCTTATGTATAACTGGAAAACAGTTACCTAGTGAGTATAACTATATAAACATCATCTCGATATAATCGAATACATTCCCAGATACGATCATTGTTTAGTCTATCCATTCAACCTTCTGTTCAATTCAGTCGCTCGTATGTATAACGGAAGAACAGTTACTTGGTGAGTATAACTATATAAACATAATCGAATACAACTCAAATACGATGATTGTTCAATCTATCCATTCAACCTTATGTTCGATTTGGTTGCTCGTATGTATAACGGAAGAACAGGTACCTGGTGAGTATTGCTATATAAACATCATCACGATATCATCGAATACAACTCAGATACAATTATCGCTTCGTGTAAACATTTAACCTCCTGTTCGATTCAGTCGCTAGTATGTGTAACGGAAGAACCGTCACCTGGTAAGTATCACTATATATACAGTATTGCGATATAATCGGATACCAACCAGATACATTGATTGTTCAGTCTATCCATTCAACTTTCTGTTCGTTTTGGTCGCTCGTATGTAAAACGGGAATACCGTCACCTAGTGTGTATAACTATATACACAGCATAACATCATAATCGAATACAACCCAGATACTATCCATTCAACCTTCGAATCGATTCGGTTGCTCGTATGTATGACGAAAGAACAGTAACCTGGTGAGTATTACTATATAAACATCACCACGATATAATCGAATACAACTCAGTTACAATTATCGTTCCGTCTAACCATCCAACCTTATGTTCGATTCAGACGCTCGTATGTGTAACGAAAGAACCGTTACATGGTGGGTGTAACTAAATATACAGCATAACGATATAATCGGAGACAACCCAGATACAATGATTGTTCAATCTATCCATCCAACCTTCTGCTCGATTCGGTCGCTTGTATGTAAAACGGAAGAACAGTTACCTGGTGAGTATTGCTATATAAACATCATCACGATATCATCGAATACAACTCAAATACAATTATCGTTTCGTCTAACCATCCAACCTTCTGTTCGATTTAGTCGCTAGAATGTGTAACGGAAGTACTGTCACTATATATACAGTATTGCGATATAATCGGATACCACCCAGATACATTGATTGTTCAGTCTATCCATTCAACTTTCTTTTCGTATCGGTCGCTCGTATGTAAAACGGGAATATCGTCACCTTATACAGCATAACATCATATGTTCGATTCAGACGCTCGTATGTGTAATGAAAGAACCGTTACATGGTGGGTGTAACTAAATATACAGCATAACGATATAATCGGAGACAACCCAGATACAATGATTGTTCAATCTATCCATCCAACCTTATGTTCGATTCGGTTGCTCGTATGTTTAGCGGAAGAACTGTTACCTGGTTATACATACTATATGATAATCATCACGATATACTCGAATACAACCCCAGATACGATTATTGTTTAGTCTATCCATTCAACCTTCTGTTCAATTCAGTTGTTCTCATGTATAACGGAAGAACAGTTACCTGGTGAGTATAACTATATAAACATAATCGAATACAACCCAGATACGATGAATTTTCAATCTATCCATTTAAC
The DNA here is from genome assembly GCA_029955515.1 of Chrysomela aeneicollis. Taxonomy (NCBI): domain Eukaryota; kingdom Metazoa; phylum Arthropoda; class Insecta; order Coleoptera; family Chrysomelidae; genus Chrysomela; species Chrysomela aeneicollis. The sequence goes on along the minus strand of JARUHQ010000005.1, from coordinate 843,353 downwards.
CTTCGGCTCGATTCGGTCGCTTTTATGTAAAACGGAAGAACAGTTACCTGGTGAGTATTGCTATATAAACATCATCACGATATCATCGAATACAACTCAGATACAATTATCGCTTCGTGTAAACATTTAACCTCCTGTTCGATTCAGTCGCTAGTATGTGTAACGGAAGTACCGTCACCTGGTAAGTATCACTATATATACAGTATTGCGATATAATCGGATACCAACCAGATACATTGATTGTTCAGTCTATCCATTCAACTTTCTGTTCGTTTCGGTCGCTCGTATGTGAAACGGGAATACCGTCACCTAGTGTGTATAACTATATACACAGCATAACATCATAATCGAATACAACCCAGATACTATCCATTCAACCTTCTGTTCGATTCGGTTGCTCGTATGTATAACGAAAGAACAGTAACCTGGTGAGTATTACTATATAAACATCACCACGATATAATCGAATACAACTCAGTTACAATTATCGTTCCGTCTAACTATCTAACCTTATGTTCGATTCAGACGCTCGTATGTGTAACGAAAGAACTGTTACATGGTGGGTGTAACTAAATATACAGCATAACGATATAATCGGAGACAACCCAGATACAATGATTGTTCAATCTATCCATCCAACCTTATGTTCGATTCGGTTGCTCGTATGTTTAACGGAAGAACTGTTACCTGGTTAGACATACTATATGATAATCATCACGATATACTCGAATACAACCCCAGATACGATTATTGTTTAGTCTATCCATTCAACCTTCTGTTCAATTCTGTCGTTCTCATGTATAACGGAAGAACAGTTACCTGGTGAGTATAACTATATAAACATAATCGAATACAACCCAGATACGATGAATTTTCAATCTATCCATTTAACCTTCGGCTCGATTCGGTCGCTTTTATGTAAAACGGAAGAACAGTTATCTGGTGAGTATTGCTATATAAACATCATCACGATATCATCGAATGAAACTCAGATACAATTATCGCTTCGTGTAAACATTTAACCTCCTGTTCGATTCAGTCGCTAGTATGTGTAACGGAAGTACCGTCACCTGGTGAGTATCACTATATATACAGTATTGCGATATAATCGGATACCAACCAGATACATTGATTGTTCAGTCTATCCATTCAACTTTCTGTTCGTTTCGGTCGCTCGTATGTGAAACGGGAATACCGTCACCTAGTGTGTATAACTATATACACAGCATAACATCATAATCGAATACAACCCAGATACTATCCATTCAACCTTCTGTTCGATTTGGTTGCTCGTTTGTATAACGAAAGAACAGTAACTTGGTGAGTATTTCTATATGAACTTCATCACGATATAATCGAATACAACTCAGATACAATGATCATTCCGTCTATCCATCCAACCTTCTGTTCGATTGGGTCGCTCGTACGTATAATGCAAGAACAGTCACCTGGCGAGTATTACTATATAAACATTACCACGATATAATCGAATACAACTCAGTTACAATTATCGTTCCGTCTAACCATCCAACCTTATGTTCGATTCAGACGCTCGTATGTGTAACGAAAGAACCGTTACATGGTAGGTGTATCTTAATATACAGCATAACGATATAATCGGAAACAACCCAGATACAATGATTGTTCAATCAATCCATTCAACCTTATGTTCGATTCGGTTGCTCGTATGTATAATGTAAGAACAGTTACCTGGTTAGACATAATATATAATGATCATCACGAAATAATCGAATACAACCCAGATACGATGATTGTTCAGTCTATCCATTCAACCTTCTGTTCAATTCAGTCGCTCGTATGTATAACGGAAGAACAGTTACCTGATGAGTATAACTATATAAACATAATCGAATACAACTCAGTTACAATGATTGTTCAATCTATCCATTCAACCTTATGTTCGATTCGGTTGCTCGTATGTATAACGGAAGAACAGGTACCTGGCGAGTATAACTATATAAACATAATCGAATGCAACTCAGATACGATGATTGTTCAATCTATCCATTCAACCTTCTGCTCGATTCGGTCGCTTGTATGTAAAACGGAAGGACAGTTACCTGGTGAGTATTGCTATATAAACATCATCACGATATCATCGAATACAACTCAGATACAATTATCGTTTCATCTAACCATTTAACATTCTGTTCGATTCAGTCGCTAGTATGTGTAACGGAAGTATCGTCACCTGGTAAGTATCACCATATATACAGAATTGCGATATAATCGGATACCACCCAGATACATTAATTGTTCAGTCTATCCATTCAACCTTCTGTTCGATTCAGACGCTCGTATGTATAACGGAAGAACAGTTACCTGGTAAGTATAACTATATAAACATAATCGAATACAACCCAGATACGATGATTGTTCAATCTATCTATTCAACCTTCTGTTCGATTCGGTTGCTCGTATGTATAACGAAAGAACAGTAACCTGGTGAGTATTTCTATATGAACGTCATCACGATATAATCGAATACAACTCAGATACAATGATCATTTCGTCTATCCATCCAACCTTATGTTCCATTGGGTCTCTCGTATGTATAACGCAAGAACAGTCACCTGGTGAGTATTACTATATAAACATCACCACGATATAATCGAATACAACTCAGTTACAATTATCGTTCCGTCTAACCATCCAACCTTATGTTCGATTCAGACGCTCGTATGTGTAACGAAAGAACCGTTACATGGTAGGTGTAACTGAATATACAGCATAACGATATAATCGGAGACAACCAAGATACAATGATTGTTCAATCTATCCATTCAACCTTATGTTGGATTTGGTTGCTCGTATGTATAACGGAAGAACTGTCACCTGGTTAGACATACTATATGATAATAATCACGATATAATCAAATACAACCCAGATACGATGATTGTTCAGTCTTTCCATTCAACCTTCTGTTCAGTTCAGTCGCTCTTATGTATAACTGGAGAACAGTTTCCTGGTGAGTATAATTATATGAACATCATCAAGATATAATCGAATACAACCCCAGATACGATTATGGTTTAGTCTATCCATTCAACCTTCTGTTCAATTCAGTCGCTCGTATGTATAACGGAAGAACAGTTACCTGATGAGTATAACTATATAAACATAATCAAATACAACCCAGATACGATGATTGTTCAATTTATACTAAATTTAACCTTCTGCTCGATTCGGTCGCTTGTATGTGAAACGGAAGAAAAGTTACCTGGTGAGTATTGCTATATAAACATCATCACGATATCATCGAATACAACTCAGATACAATTATCGTTTCGTCTAACCATTTAACCTTCTGTTCGTTTCAGTCGCTAGTATGTGTAACGGAAGTACCGTCACCTGGTAGGTATCACTATATATACAGTATTGCGATATAATCGGATACCACCCAGATACATTGATTGTTCAGTCATTCCATTCAACTTTCTGTTCGTTTCGGTCGCTCGTATGTAAAACGGGAATACCGTCACCTAATGTGTATAACTATATACACAGCATAACATCATATTCGAATACAACCCAGATACTATCCATTCAACCTTCTGTTCGATTCGGTTGCTCGTAAGTATAACGAAAGAACAGTAACCTGGTGAGTATTTCTATTTGAACGTCATCACGATATAATCGAATACAACTCAGATACAATGATCATTCCGTCTATCCATCCAACCTTCTGTTCGCTTGGGTCGCTCGTACGTATAACGCAAGAACAGTCACCTGGTGAGTATTACTATATAAACATTACCAAGATATAATCGAATACAACCCAGATACAATGATTGTTCAATCTATCCATTCAACCGAATGTTCGATTCGGTTGCTCGTATGTATAACGGAAGAACAGTAACCTGGTTAGACATAATATATAATAATCATCACGAAATAATCGAATACAACCCAGATACGATGATTGTTCAGTCTATCCATACAACCTTCTGTTCAGTTCACTCGCTCTTATGTATAACTGGAAAACAGTTACCTGGTGAGTATAACTATATAAACATCATCTCGATATAATCGAATACAACCCCAGATACGATCATTGTTTAGTCTATCCATTCAACCTTCTGTTCAATTCAGTCGCTCGTATGTATAACGGAAGAACAGTTACTTGGTGAGTATAACTATATAAACATAATCGAATACAACTCAAATACGATGATTGTTCAATCTATCCATTCAACCTTATGTTCGATTTGGTTGCTCGTATGTATAACGGAAGAACAGGTACCTGGTGAGTATAACTATATAAACATAATCGAATACAACTCAGATACGATGATTGTTCAATCTATCCATTTAACCTTCTGCTCGATTCGGTCGCTTGTATGTAAAACGGAAGGACAGTTACCTGGTGAGTATTGCTATATAAACATCATCACGATATCATCGAATACAACTCAGATACAATTATCGTTTCGTCTAACCATTCAACATTCTGTTCGATTCAGTCGCTATGTTCGATTTGGTTGCTCGTATGTATAACGGAAGAACTGTTACCTGGTTAGACATACTATATGATAATAATCACGATATAATCAAATACAACCCAGACACGATGATTGTTCAGTCTATCCATTCAACCTTCTGTTCAGTTCAGTCGCTCTTATGTATAACTGGAGAACAGTTTCCTGGTGAGTATAACTATATGAACATCATCAAGATATAATCGAATACAACCCCAGATACGATGATTTTTCAGTCTATCCATTCAACCTTCTGTTCAGTTCAGTCGCTCGTATGTATACCGGAAGAACAGTTACCTGGTGAGTATTACTATATAAACATAATCGAATATAACCCAGATACGATGATTGTTCAATCTATACTAATTTTAACCTTCTGCTTGATTCGGTCGCTTGTATGTAAAACGGAAAAAAAGTTACCTGGTGAGTATTGCTATATAAACATCATCACGATATCATCGAATACAACTCAGAGATACAATGATCATTCCGTCTATCCATCCAACCTTCTGTTCGATTGGGTCGCTCGTATGTATAACGCAAGAAAAGTCACCTGGTGAGTATTACTATATAAACATCACCACGATATAATCGAATACAACTCAGTTACAATTATCGTTCCGTCTAACCATCCAACCTCATGTTCGATTTAGACGCTCGTATGTGTAACGAAAGAACCGTTCCATGGTAGGTGTAACTAAATATACAGCATAACGATATAATCGGAGACAACCCAGATACAATGATTGTTCAATCTATCCATCCAACCTTATGTTCGATTCGGTTGCTCGTATGTTTAACGGAAGAACTGTTACCTGGTTAGACATACTATATGATATTCATCACGATATACTCGAATACAACCCCAGATACGATTATTGTTTAGTCTATCCATTCAACTTTCTGTTCAATTCGGTCGTTCTTATGAAAAACGGAAGAACAGTTACCTGGTGAGTATAACTATATAAACCTAATTGAATACAACCCAGATACGATGAATTTCCAATCTATTCATTTAACCTTCTGCTCGATTCGGTCGCTTTTATGTAAAACGGAAGAACAGTTACCTGGTGAATATTGCTATATAAACATCATCACGATATAATCGAATACAACTCAGATACAATTATCGCTTCGTCTAACCATTTGACCTTCTATTCGATTCAGTCGCTAGTATGTGTAACGGAAGTACCGTCACCTGGTAAGTATCACTATATATACAGTATTGCGATATAATCGGATACCAACCAGATACATTGATTGTTCAGTCTATCCATTCAACTTTCCGTTCGTTTCGGTCGTTCGTATGTAAAACGGGAATACCGTCACCTAGTGTGTATAACTATATACACAGCATAACATCATAATCGAATACAACCCAGATACTATCCATTCAACCTTCTGTTCGATTCGGTTGCTCGTATGTATAACGAAAGAACAGTAACCTGGTGAGTATTTCTATATAAACGTCATCACGATATAATCGAATACAACTCAGATACAATGATCATTCCGTCTATCCATCCAACCTTATATTCGATTGGGTCGCTCGTATGTATAACGCAAGAACAGTCACCTGGTGAGTATTACTATATAAACATCACCACGATATAATCGAATACAACTCAGTTACAATTATCGTTCCGTCTAACCATCCAACCTTATGTTTGATTCAGACGCTCGTATGTGTAACGAAAGAACCGTTACATGGTAGGTGTAACTAAATATACAGCATAACGAAATAATCGGAGATAACCCAGATACAATAATTGTTCAATCTATCCATTCAACCTTATGTTCGATTTGGTTGCTCATATGTATAACGGAAGAACTGTTACCTGGTCAGAGATACTATGTGATGATAATCACGATATAATCAAATACAACCCAGATACGATGATTGTTCAGTCTATCCATTCAACCTTCTGTTCAGTTCAGTCGCTCTTATGTATAACTGGAAAACAGTTTCCTGGTGAGTATAATTATATGAACATCATAAAGATATGATCGAATACAACCCCAGATACGATTATTGTTTAGTCTATCCATTCAACCTTTTGTTCAATTCAGTCGCTCGTATGTATAACGGAAGAACAGTTACCTGGTGAGTATAACTATATAAACATAATCGAATACAACCCAGATACGATGATTGTTCAATCTATACTAAATTTAACCTTCTGCTCGATTCGGTCGCTTGTATGTGAAACGGAAGAACAGTTACCTGGTGAGTATTACTATATAAACATAATCGAATACAACCCAGATACGATGATTGTTCAATCTATCCATTCAACCTTCTGCTCGATTCGGTCGCTTGTATGTAAAACGGAAGAACAGTTACCTGGTGAGTATTGCTATATAAACATCATCACGATATCATCTAATACAACTCAGATACAATTATCGTTTCGTCTAACCATTCAACCTTCTGTTCGATTTAGTCGCTAGCATGTGTAACGGAAGTACCGTCACCTGGTAAGTATCACTATAGATAGATAGATAGATAGATACTTTATTGTCTAAGAATAACTTCTTATTGACAAAGTGTCATAAATAATCATTAAACTAATGAAAGTACAAAATACAAGTAAAGTATAAAAGTGGAAGTATAAAATTAGTCGAGACAAATGAGATGAGATAAGATTAAGGTGTATATAAACAAATAAATCACAAAAAAAGTAAAAACAAGTATAACAAAAAGTAAAAACAAGAAGTAAAAACATGCGTCCAAGGCGCTCATCAGTCTACTATATAAAACTATAAGGTAAATACAAGACAACAAAGACAAAGCATTAGTTTTACACTTAAAGCGAATCGTTAAAAAACTCATCCAAAGTGTAGTATGCCTTATCAAACAGTAACTCTTTGACACTTTTCCTAATTTTTCTTTCTGAATTTAGATTCTTGATATTCTGAGGTAAATGATTGAAAACTTTTTTTGAGTTATAAATCAGTGAATTCTTAACTTGTGTAGTGTTGGGCTTAGGAAGATCCAAATTACCCATCTGTCTAGTCAGGAAACGAGGGCTTCCTATGGTGTTTCTATTTAACTTATGTTTTTTAAACATCAAACACACCGTCTCTAGTATGAATATGCAGGTAAGGGTCATTATTCTATGTGATTTGAATAGTGGACGACATGAATCTCTGAAGCCAGCCCTACAAACATACCGGACAGCTCTTTTTTGGAGCTTAAATATCATATTGATTGATGCTTTGTCGGAGTTTCCCCAGTAGCAGATCCCATATCTCAGGTGTGACTCTATAACTGCAAAATATGTTGTTCTTGGAATGGTCGGGTCGAGTTCCTTAGATATGACTCTAAGTGCATAACATCCTTTAGCTAGTTTGGTACATAAACTTGAGATATGTTCCTTAAACGTCAACTTATTATCAATAAATACCCCAAGGAATTTAGCCAAAGAGGACTCTTGTAGACATTTATCACCTATTGAAATTGGGTTTAACAAACATTTAAATGTGAGAATGTGGGTTTTATTTACATTGAAGGACAACAGATTGGCGTCGCACCATTTCTTGACCTTGTAAATGTCATTTTCTATTATTGCATTCAAATGATGAGTGTCTTTATTATGCCAAAAAATGGTAGTATCATCTGCAAAAATTGTTAATCTACCCGCAATATCCAAGAGTGCAAGATCATTCACGTAAAGCAGGAATAATAAGGGGCCTAAGACAGAGCCCTGTGGTACTCCACAATCCACCAAAGACTCATGAGAGGTTAGACCATTAGAGTAGACCACCTGTCTACGTTTAGAGAGATAGGACTTGAACCATTTCAGGGCCACATCACGGAAACCATATCTCTCCAACTTTCCCAGTAGTATTCTGTGATTCACACAGTCAAAAGCCTTTGACAAGTCGCAGAACACCACTGCCGCGGCTTCATTGTCATTGAGCTTGAGGTATAGATGCTCGAGTAGTTCAAATGTGGCATCAGAGGTGGATTTGTTACGTTGGAAACCAAATTGGGTCGTCGATATTATATTGTTTTTATTTATGAATGATATAAATCTTCTTTTAACAAGTCTTTCGATGACTTTGGAGAGAGCAGGTAGGAGAGAGATAGGTCTAAAGTTACTAGGGTCATTATGATTGTCCCCTTTATATATTGGAATAATAACAGCGTTTTTCAAGCAGTCTGGGAACATGCCTTTCTCAAAAGATATGTTAATTGCCTCAGCCAGAGCATCCAATGCACTTATTGGTAGCTGTTCTAAAATTTTTATAGATATTTTATCCCAACCAGATGCTTTCTTGTTTTTTATTTCAGCAATTACTTCTTTCAATTCATGGCGGTCTGTGGGACTAAAGAAGAAGGTGTCATGGACTGTTACATTTCCCATATAGTTCATGGGGTCTTCCGTGACTGCAATGTTTTTAGACAGATTCAAGGCGACTGTACTATAATATTTATTCAGCTCATTACAAGACGGTATGCTGATGTGGGTTGAAGCAGTATTTACTCCTCTTAGGTCATTAATTATTGCCCAGCTCTCCTTTTGTTTATTTCTAGATTCCGTTAATCTGTTATTGAAATACCTTTTTTTAGCTTCAAGAATAATAGTTCTATATAAAGTTCTGTATTCACTAAAGTAAGAGACAAACCAATTATTTGGCGAAACGAATTTTCTGATATGATGAAGGGACCGTATGTTCTTAGATGAGATTCGTAGACCTTTAGTTATCCAAGGTTTTCTGTGCTTTTTATTTTTAATGAGGCGACAAGGGAAGGCTTTATTGAAGTTATGCAGCAGGTTGGTGTGGAAATCAGTCAAAGGATCGTTGTGATTGAGTATAGTGTTCCATCGGGTGGCGGAGTTCAAAGTTTCTAATTTGATGTAGTTACTCGTGGAGTAAATACGACCAGAGTGTTTCGCCACTTTATCTTCTGTTCCTAGAACCGGGAATGTGAATAGGACAGCCTCATGGTCGGATATACCAGCCATTACCACATTGCAAGAAGTGTTGGCGATATTAGAACATACATAATCAATAATAGAAGAAGAATACTGGGAATATCTTGTCGGAGCATGTACATGCATTGTAAGATTTAGAGAAACAAGTGAATTTTTTATGGATGAACTAAGCGGACAACTGGTATTTCCGAAATTTATGTTGAAATCACCCGTTAATATCAAAGAAGTTTGGGGAGTAAATTTAATTAAGAGGAGTTCTAGTCTATCTATGAAAATGTGAACATCGGTTTGGGGAGAACGATACAAGCATAGTATTACCAAAGCTAGTTTTTTGCTGGATATTATACAGAATTCGAATTCTTTTTCAACTACCATATCGTTGTAATTGTCAAGGCTAACAAAGTCTGAGGTTCTGAGTAACTCTTCATGAGCAAGAATCATAGTACCGCCATGAGAGAAGTTCTTTCTGCAAAAGCTTGTCAGAATGTGGTAATTGGGTATGTGGATTATTTCGTCAACTTTTAGCCAGTGTTCAGTTAGCAGAACAAGTCTAGGCGAACTGAGACTATCCAAAAGTACAGTTAGTTCATCGGCCTTGTTGCGAAGAGATTGTACGTTGAGTAACATTGAGGATAAGTTTGCTTTATTTGGGTTATCTCCAAAAAAGGGGGTGATGAATTTGCTTCAAAAGAGATGCTACTTCCATCAAGATCATGAGTATCAGCAGTTGCATTTTTGGGGATCTCAGAGTATTTGGGAGTAGGGGGTGGATCCAATATACTAGTCGTTTTTACAAAAGTGAGACATTTGACATTGTTCCAGTTGCGTTTAACTTCGCTAGCAATTCGTTCAGCAATTAAATTATTACCTATTTTAGAGCCGCGGGCATTATTTATGTTCACTAGAGATATGTATTGCTCAGAGAAGTTGTTCACCTTAGAAAGGAAGTCGTGAAGTCGCATGTTGAACTTACTAATGATATTGAAATGTTTCCTACTAACTGTAGGGCAAGAGAGAAAAATGATATTAGTATGTAAGCAGTTTTTGATTTTGCTCCATATGTCTTTGACTTTTGGAATTTTGTTACTTTCGAAATCGCCACGGCCAGCAAGAATAACAATAACATCTTTTTGGGTGTAATCTTTAGATAATAAATTGACACTTTCAAGTATGTCAGCAAATTTACCTCCTGGTTTGTGTATAGACTCAATAATAAAGTTAGTCAAGTTGTTACAGTTGTATAAGGCTTTACATAAATGCCTACCACTGTCGTCAGATAAGAGCAACATTTTTCTCTTAGAACTAGAAAAAGAGTTATTAGGTCTAAGTTGAGAGGTAAGAACACTATGAAGAGGGATGCTCTGGTTCACAGGGATGCTCTGGTTCGCAGAGTTGTCATTAAATGTCGAAACGTCACGATAACATTTGGGTACTGAGTTTACTTGGTTTTCAGGTACTGTATTACGTGGTGTTTCAAGTTCAATTTGGAGACATTAGTGATACTTACCAGGTGACGGTACTTCCGTTACACATGCTAGCGACTAAATCGAACAGAAGGTTGAATGGTTAGACGAAACGATAATTGTATCTGAGTTGTATTAGATGATATCGTGATGATGTTTATATAGCAATACTCACCAGGTAACTGTTCTTCCGTTTTACATACAAGCGACCGAATCGAGCAGAAGGTTAAATGGATAGATTGAACAATCATCGTATCTGGGTTGTATTCGATTATGTTTATATAGTAATACTCACCAGGTAACTGTTCTTCCGTTTCACATACAAGCGACCGAATCGAGCAGAAGGTTAAATTTAGTATAGATTGAACAATCATCGTATCTGGGTTGTATTCGATTATGTTTATATAGTTATACTCACCAGGTAACTGTTCTTCCGTTATACATACGAGCGACTGAATTGAGCAGAAGGTTGAATGGATAGACTAAACAATAATCGTATCTGGGGTTGTATTCGATTATATCTTTATGATGTTCATATAATTATACTCACCAGGAAACTGTTCTCCAGTTAAACATAAGAGCGACTGAACTGAACAGAAAGTTGAATGGATAGACTGAACAATCAATGTATCTGGGTGGTATCCGATTATATCGCAATACTGTATTAATAGTGATACTTACCAGGTGACGGTACTTCCGTTACACATACTAGCGACTGAATCGAACAGAAGGTTAAATGGTTAGACGAAACGATAATTGTATCTGAGTTGTATTCGATGATATCGTGATGATGTTTATATAGCAATACTCACCAGGTAACTGTCCTTCCGTTTTACATACAAGCGACCGAATCGAGCAGAAGGTTAAATGGATAGATTGAACAATCATCGTATCTGAGTTGTGTTCGATTATGTTTATATAGATATACTCACCAGGTACCTGTTCTTCCGATATACATACGAGCGACCGAAACGAACAGAAAGTTGAATGGATAGACTGAACAATCAATGTATCTGGGTGGTATCCGATTATATCGCAATACTGTATATATAGTGATACTTACCAGGTGACGGTACTTCCGTTACACATACTAGCGACTGAATCGAACAGAAGGTTAAATGTTTAGACGAAACGATAATTGTATCTGAGTTGTATTCGATGATATCGTGATGATGTTTATATAGCAATACTCACCAGGTAACTGTCCTTTCGTTTTACATACAAGCGACCGAATCGAGCAGAAGGTTAAATGAATAGATTGAACAATCATCGTATCTGAGTTGTGTTCGATTATGTTTATATAGATATACTCACCAGGTACCTGTTCTTCCGATATACATAAGAGCAACCGAATCGAACATAAGGTTGAATGGATAGATTGAACAATCATCGTATCTGAGTTGTATTCGATTATGTTTATATAGTTATACTCACCAGGTAACTGTTCTCCAGTTATACATAAGAGCGACTGAACTGAACAGAAGGTTGAATGGATAGACTGTACAATCATCGTATCTGGGTTGTATTCGATTATTTCGTGATGATTATTATATATTATGTCTTACCAGGTAACTGTTCTTTCGTTATACATACTAGCAACCGAATCGAACATAAGGTTGAATGGATAGATTGAACAATCATTGTATCTGGGTTGTCTCCGATTATATCGTTATGTTGTATATTTAACTACACCTACCATGTAACGGTTCTTTCGTTACACATACGAGCGTCTGAATCGAACATAAGGTTGGATGGTTAGACGGAACGATAATTGTAACTAAGTTGTATTCGATTATATCGTGATGACGTTCATATGGAAATACTCACCAGGTTACTGTTCTTTCGTTATACATACGAGCAACCGAATCGAACAGAAGGTTGAATGGATAGACTGAACAATCAATGTATCTGGGTGGTATCCGATTATATCGCAATACTGTATATATAGTGATACTTACCAGGTGACGGTACTTCCGTTACACATACTAGCGACTGAATCGAACAGAAGGTTAAATGGTTAGACGAAACGATAATTGTATCTGAGTTGTATTCGATGATATCGTGATGATGTTTATATAGCAATACTCACCAGGTAACTGTTCTTCCGTTTTACATACAAGCGACCGAATCGAGCAGAAGGTTGAATTCAGTATAGATTGAACAATCATCGTATCTGGGTTGTATTCGATTATGTTTATATAGTTATACTCACCAGGTAACTGTTCTTCCGTTATACATACGAGCGACTGAATTGCACAGAAGGTTGAATGGATAGTATATGGGTTGTATTCGATTATGATGTTATGCTGTGTATATTGTTATACACACTAGGAGATGGTATCCCCGTTTTACATACGAGCGACCGAAACAAAAAGAAAGTTGAATGGATAGACTGAACAATCAATGTATCTGGGTGGTATCCGATTATATCGCAATACTGTATATATAGTGATACTTACCAGGTGACGATACTTCCGTTACACATACTAGCGACTGAATCGAACAGAATGTTGAATGGTTAGACGAAACGATAATTGTATCTGAGTTGTATTCGATGATATCGTGATGATGTTTATATAGCAATACTCACCAGGTAACTGTTCTTCCATTTTACATACAAGCGACCGAATCGAGCAGAAGGTTAAATGGATAGATTGAACAATCATCGTATCTGAGTTGTGTTCGATTATGTTTATATAGATATACTCACCAGGTACCTGTTCTTCCGAAATACATACGAGCGACCGAAACGAACAGAAAGTTGAATGGATAGACTGAACAATCAATGTATCTGGGTGGTATCCGATTATATCGCAATACTGTATATATAGTGATACTTACCAGGTAACGGTACTTCCGTTACACATACTAGCGACTGAATCGAACAGAAGGTTAAATGGTTAGACGAAACGATAATTGAATCTGAGTTGTATTTGATAATATCGTGATGATGTTTATATAGCAATACTCATCAGGTAACTGTCCTTCCGTTTTACATACAAGCGACCGAATCGAGCAGAAGGTTAAATGGATAGATTGAACAATCATCGTATCTGAGTTGTATTCGATTATGTTTATATAGATATACTCACCAGGTACCTGTTCTTCCGATATACATACGAGCAACCGAATCGAACATAAGGTTGAATGGATAGATTGAACAATCATCGTATCTGAGTTGTATTCGATTATGTTTATATAGTTATACTCACCAGGTAACTGTTCTTCCGTTATACATACGAGCGACTGAATTGAACTGGAGGTTGAATGGATAGACTAAACAATGATCGTATCTGGGGTTGTATTCGATTATATCGTGATGATGTTCATATAGTTATATTCACCAGGTAACTGTTCTCCAGTTATACATAAGAGCGACTGAACTGAACAGAAGGTTGAATGGATAGACTGAACAATCATCGTATCTGGGTTGTATTCGATTATTTCGTGATGATTATTATATATTATGTCTAACCAGGTAACTGTTCTTTCGTTATACATACTAGCAACCGAATCGAACATAAGGTTGAATGGATAGATTGAAAAATCATTGTATCTGGGTTGTCTCCGATTATATCGTTATGTTGTATATTTAACTACACCTACCATGTAACGGTTCTTTCGTTACACATACAAGCGTCTGAATCGAACATAAGGTTGGATGGTTAGACGGAACGATAATTGTAACTAAGTTGTATTCGATTATATCGTGATGACGTTCATATAGAAATACTCACCAGGTTACTGTTCTTTCGTTATACATACTAGCAACCGAATCGAACAGAAGGTTGAATGGATAGTATCTGGGTTGTATTCGATTATTATGTTATGCTGTGTATATAGTTATACACATAAGGTGACGGTATTCACGTTTCACATACGAGCGACCGAAACGAACAGAAAGTTGAATGGATAGACTGAACAATCAATGTATCTGGGTGGTATCCGATTATATCGCAATACTGTATTTATAGTATCTGGGTTGTTTTCGATTATGATGTTATGCTGTGTATATAGTTATACACATAAGGTGACGGTATTCCCGTTTCACATACGAGCGACCGAAACGAACAGAAAGTTGAATGGATAGACTGAACAATCAATGTATCTGGGTGGTATCCGATTATATCGCAATACTGTATATATAGTGATACTTACCAGGTGACGGTACTTCCGTTACACATACTAGCGACAGAATCGAACAGAAGGTTGAATGGTTAGACGAAACGATAATTGTATCTGAGTTGTATTCGATGATATCGTGATGACGTTTATATAGCAATACTCACCAGGTAACTGTCCTTCCGTTTTACATACAAGCGACCGAATCGAGCAGAAGGTAAAATGGATAGATTGAACAATCATCGTATCTGAGTTGTATTCGATTATGTTTATATAGATATACTCACCAGGTACCTGTTCTTCCGATATACATACGAGCAACCGAATCGAACATAAGGTTGAATGGATAGATTGAACAATCATCGTATCTGAGTTGTATTCGATTATGTTTATATAGTTATACTCACCAGGTAACTGTTCTTCCGTTATACATACGAGCGACTGAATTGAACTGGAGGTTGAATGGATAGACTAAACAATGATCGTATCTGGGGTTGTATTCGATTATATCGTGATGATGTTCATATAGTTATATTCACCAGGTAACTGTTCTCCAGTTATACATAAGAGCGACTGAACTGAACAGAAGGTTGAATGGATAGACTGAACAATCATCGTATCTGGGTTGTATTCGATTAATTCGTGATGATTATTATATATTATGTCTAACCAGGTAACTGTTCTTTCGTTATACATACTAGCAACCGAATCGAACATAAGGTTGAATGGATAGATTGAAAAATCATTGTATCTGGGTTGTCTCCGATTATATCGTTATGTTGTATATTTAACTACACCTACCATGTAACGGTTCTTTCGTTACACATACAAGCGTCTGAATCGAACATAAGGTTGGATGGTTAGACGGAACGATAATTGTAACTAAGTTGTATTCGATTATATCGTGATGACGTTCATATAGAAATACTCACCAGGTTACTGTTCTTTCGTTATACATACTAGCAACCGAATCGAACAGAAGGTTGAATGGATAGTATCTGGGTTGTATTCGATTATGATGTTATGCTGTGTATATAGTTATACACATAAGGTGACGGTATTCACGTTTCACATACGAGCGACCGAAACGAACAGAAAGTTGAATGGATAGACTGAACAATCAATGTATCTGGGTGGTATCCGATTATATCGCAATACTGTATATATAGTATCTGGGTTGTTTTCGATTATGATGTTATGCTGTGTATATAGTTATACACATAAGGTGACGGTATTCCCGTTTCACATACGAGCGACCGAAACGAACAGAAAGTTGAATGGATAGACTGAACAATCAATGTATCTGGGTGGTATCCGATTATATCGCAATACTGTATATATAGTGATACTTACCAGGTGACGGTACTTCCGTTACACATACTAGCGACAGAATCGAACAGAAGGTTGAATGGTTAGACGAAACGATAATTGTATCTGAGTTGTATTCGATGATATCGTGATGACGTTTATATAGCAATACTCACCAGGTAACTGTCCTTCCGTTTTACATACAAGCGACCGAATCGAGCAGAAGGTTAAATGGATAGATTGAACAATCATCGTATCTGAGTTGTATTCGATTATGTTTATATAGATATACTCACCAGGTACCTGTTCTTCCGATATACATACGAGCAACCGAATCGAACATAAGGTTGAATGGATAGATTGAACAATCATCGTATCTGAGTTGTATTCGATTATGTTCATATAGTTATACTCACCAGGTAACTGTTCTCCAGTTATACATAAGAGCGACTGAACTGAACAGAAGGTTGAATGGATAGACTGAACAATCATCGTATCTGGGTTGTATTCGATTATTTCGTGATGATTATTATTTATTATGTCTAACCAGGTAACTGTTCTTTCGTTATACATACTAGCAACCGAATCGAACATAAGGTTGAATGGATAGATTGAACAATCATTGTATCTGGGTTGTCTCCGATTATATCGTTATGTTGTATATTTAACTACACCTACCATGTAACGGTTCTTTCGTTACACATACGAGCGTCTGAATCGAACATAAGGTTGGATGGTTAGACGGAACGATAATTGTAACTAAGTTGTATTCGATTATATCGTGATGACGTTCATATAGAAATACTCACCAGGTTACTGTTCTTTCGTTATACATACGAGCAACCGAATCGAACAGAAGGTTGAATGGATAGTATCTGGGTTGTATTCGATTATGATGTTATGCTGTGTATATAGTTATACACATAAGGTGAAGGTATTCCCGTTTCACATACGAGCGACCGAAACGAACAGAAAGTTGAATGGATAGACTGAACAATCAATGTATCTGGGTGGTATCCGATTATATCGCAATACTGTATATATAGTGATACTTACCAGGTGACGGTACTTCCGTTACACATACTAGCGACTGAATCGAACAGAAGGTTAAATGGTTAGACGAAACGATAATTGTATCTGAGTTGTATTCGATGATATCGTGATGATGTTTATATAGCAATACTCACCAGGTAACTGTTTTTCCGTTTTACATACAAGCGACCGAATCGAGCAGAAGGTTGAATTCAGTATAGATTGGACAATCATCGTATCTGGGTTGTATTCGATTATGTTTATATAGTTATACTCACCAGGTAACTGTTCTTCCGTTATACATACGAGCGACTGAATTGAACAGAAGGTTGAATGGATAGTATATGGGTTGTATTCGATTATGATGTTATGCTGTGTATATAGTTATACACACTAGGAGACGGTATTCTCGTTTTACATACGAGCGACCGAAACAAAAAGAAAGTTGAATGGATAGACTGAACAATCAATGTATCTGGGTGGTATCCGATTATATCGCAATACTGTATATATAGTGATACTTACCAGGTGACGGTACTTCCGTTACACATACTAGCGACTGAATCGAACAGAAGGTTAAATGGTTAGACGAAACGATAATTGTATCTGAGTTGTATTCGATGATATCGTGATGATGTTTATATAGCAATACTCACCAGGTAACTGTTCTTCCGTTTTACATACAAGCGACCGAATCGAGCAGAAGGTTGAATTCAGTATAGATTGAACAATCATCGTATCTGGGTTGTATTCGATTATGTTTATATAGTTATACTCACCAGGTAACTGTTCTTCCGTTATACATACGAGCGACTGAATTGCACAGAAGGTTGAATGGATAGTATATGGGTTGTATTCGATTATGATGTTATGCTGTGTATATTGTTATACACACTAGGAGACGGTATTCCCGTTTTACATACGAGCGACCGAAACAAAAAGAAAGTTGAATGGATAGACTGAACAATCAATGTATCTGGGTGGTATCCGATTATATCGCAATACTGTATATATAGTGATACTTACCAGGTGACGATACTTCCGTTACACATACTAGCGACTGAATCGAACAGAATGTTGAATGGTTAGACGAAACGATAATTGTATCTGAGTTGTATTCGATGATATCGTGATGATGTTTATATAGCAATACTCACCAGGTAACTGTTCTTCCATTTTACATACAAGCGACCGAATCGAGCAGAAGGTTGAATTCAGTATAGATTGAACAATCATCGTATCTGGGTTGTATTCGATTATGTTTATATAGTTATACTCACCAGGTAACTGTTCTTCCGTTATACATACGAGCGACTGAATTGAACAGAAGGTTGAATGGATAGTATATGGATTGTATTCGATTATGATGTTATGCTGTGTATATAGTTATACACACTAGGAGACGGTATTCCCGTTATACATACGAGCGACCGAAACGAAAAGAAAGTTGAATGGATAGACTGAACAATCAATGTATCTGGGTGGTATCCGATTATATCGCAATACTGTATATATAGTGATACTTACCAGGTGACGATACTTCCGTTACACATACTAGCGACTGAATCGAACAGAATGTTGAATGGTTAGACGAAACGATAATTGTATCTGAGTTGTATTCGATGATATCGTGATGATGTTTATATAGCAATACTCACCAGGTAACTGTCCTTCCGTTTTACATACAAGCGACCGAATCGAGCAGAAGGTTAAATGGATAGATTGAACAATCATCGTATCTGAGTTGTATTCGATTATGTTTATATAGATATACTCACCAGGTACCTGTTCTTCCGATATACATACGAGCAACCGAATCGAACATAAGGTTGAATGGATAGATAGAACAATCATCGTATCTGAGTTGTATTCGATTATGTTTATATAGTTATACTCACCAGGTAACTGTTCTTCCGTTATACATACGAGCGACTGAATTGAACTGAAGGTTGAATGGATAGACTAAACAATGATCGTATCTGGGGTTGTATTCGATTATATCGTGATGATGTTCATATAGTTATACTCACCAGGTAACTATTCTCCAGTTATACATAAGAGCGACTGAACTGAACAGAAGGTTGAATGGATAGACTGAACAATCATCGTATCTGGGTTGTATTCGATTATTTCGTGATGATTATTATATATTATGTCTAACCAGGTAACTGTTCTTTAGTTATACATACTAGCAACCGAATCGAACATAAGGTTGAATGGATAGATTGAACAATCATTGTATCTGGGTTGTCTCCGATTATATCGTTATGTTGTATATTTAACTACACCTACCATGTAACGGTTCTTTCGTTACACATACGAGCGTCTGAATCGAACATAAGGTTGGATGGTTAGACGGAACGATAATTGTAACTAAGTTGTATTCGATTATATCGTGATGACGTTCATATAGAAATACTCACCAGGTTACTGTTCTTTCGTTATACATACGAGCAACCGAATTGAACAGAAGGTTGAATGGATAGTATCTGGGTTGTATTCGATAATTATGTTATGCTGTGTATATAGTTATACACATAAGGTGACGGTATTCCTGTTTCACATACGAGCGACCGAAACGAACAGAAAGTTGAATGGATAGACTGAACAATCAATGTATCTGGGTGGTATCCGATTATATCGCAATACTGTATATATAGTGATACTTACCAGGTAACGGTACTTCCGTTACACATAC
The DNA here is from genome assembly GCA_029955515.1 of Chrysomela aeneicollis. Taxonomy (NCBI): domain Eukaryota; kingdom Metazoa; phylum Arthropoda; class Insecta; order Coleoptera; family Chrysomelidae; genus Chrysomela; species Chrysomela aeneicollis. Next base: position 823,287 of record JARUHQ010000005.1, on the reverse strand, counting down.
TAGCGACTGAATCGAACAGAAGGTTAAATGGTTAGACGAAACGATAATTGAATCTGAGTTGTATTCGATAATATCGTGATGATGTTTATATAGCAATACTCACCAGGTAACTGTCCTTCCGTTTTACATACAAGCGACCGAATCGAGCAGAAGGTTAAATGGATAGATTGAACAATCATCGTATCTGAGTTGTATTCGATTATGTTTATATAGATATACTCACCAGGAACCTGTTCTTCCGATATACATACGAGCAACCGAATCGAACATAAGGTTGAATGGATAGATTGAACAATCATCGTATCTGAGTTGTATTCGATTATGTTTATATAGTTATACTCACCAGGTAACTGTTCTTCCGTTGTACATACGAGCGACTGAATTGAACTGGAGGTTGAATGGATAGACTAAACAATGATCGTATCTGGGGTTGTATTCGATTATATCGTGATGATGTTCATATAGTTATATTCACCAGGTAACTGTTCTCCAGTTATACATAAGAGCGACTGAACTGAACAGAAGGTTGAATGGATAGACTGAACAATCATCGTATCTGGGTTGTATTCGATTATTTCGTGATGATTATTATATATTATGTCTAACCAGGTAACTGTTCTTTCGTTATACATACTAGCAACCGAATCGAACATAAGGTTGAATGGATAGATTGAAAAATCATTGTATCTGGGTTGTCTCCGATTATATCGTTATGTTGTATATTTAACTACACCTACCATGTAACGGTTCTTTCGTTACACATACAAGCGTCTGAATCGAACATAAGGTTGGATGGTTAGACGGAACGATAATTGTAACTAAGTTGTATTCGATTATATCGTGATGACGTTCATATAGAAATACTCACCAGGTTACTGTTCTTTCGTTATACATACTAGCAACCGAATCGAACAGAAGGTTGAATGGATAGTATCTGGGTTGTATTCGATTATGATGTTATGCTGTGTATATAGTTATACACATAAGGTGACGGTATTCCCGTTTCACATACGAGCGACCGAAACGAACAGAAAGTTGAATGGATAGACTGAACAATCAATGTATCTGGGTGGTATCCGATTATATCGCAATACTGTATATATAGTATCTGGGTTGTTTTCGATTATGATGTTATGCTGTTATGCTGTGTATAAACTGTTCTTCCGTTATACATACGAGCGACTGAATTGAACAGAAGGTTGAATGGATAGTATATGGGTTGTATTCGATTATGATGTTATGCTGTGTATATAGTTATACACACTAGGAGACGGTATTCCCGTTTTACATACGAGCGACCGAAACGAAAAGAAAGTTGAATGGATAGACTGAACAATCAATGTATCTGGGTGGTATCCGATTATATCGCAATACTGTATATATAGTGATACTTACCAGGTGACGGTACTTCCGTTACACATACTAGCGACTGAATCGAACAGAATGTTGAATGGTTAGACGAAACGATAATTGTATCTGAGTTGTATTCGATGATATCGTGATGATGTTTATATAGCAACACTCACCAGGTAACTGTCCTTCCGTTTTACATACAAGCGACCGAATCGAGCAGAAGTTTAAATGGATAGATTGAACAATCATCGTATCTGAGTTGTATTCGATTATGTTTATATAGATATACTCACCAGGTACCTGTTCTTCCGATATACATACGAGCAACCGAATCGAACATAAGGTTGAATGGATAGATTGAACAATCATCGTATCTGAGTTGTATTCGATTATGTTTATATAGTTATACTCACCAGGTTACTGTTCTTCCGTTATACATACGAGCGACTGAATTGAACTGAAGGTTGAATGAATAGACTAAACAATGATCGTATCTGGGGTTGTATTCGATTACATCGTGATGATGTTCATATAGTTATACTCACCAGGTAACTGTTCTCTAGTTATACATAAGAGCGACTGAACTGAACAGAAGGTTGAATGGATAGACTGAACAATCATCGTATCTGGGTTGTATTCGATTATTTCGTGATGATTATTATATATTATGTCTAACCAGGTAACTGTTCTTTCGTTATACATACTAGCAACCGAATCGAACATAAGGTTGAATGGGTAGATTGAACAATCATTGTATCTGGGTTGTCTCCGATTATATCGTTATGTTGTATATTTAACTACACCTATCATGTAAAGGTTCATTCGTTACACATACGAGCGTCTGAATCGAACATAAGGTTGGATGGTTAGACGGAACGATAATTGTAACTAAGTTGTATTCGATTATATCGTGATGACGTTCATATAGAAATACTCACCAGGTTACTGTTCTTTCGTTATACATACGAGCAACCGAATTGAACAGAAGGTTGAATGGATAGTATCTGGGTTGTATTCGATAATTATGTTATGCTGTGTATATAGTTATACACATAAGGTGACGGTATTCCTGTTTCACATACGAGCGACCGAAACGAACAGAAAGTTGAAATGATAGAATGAACAATCAATGTATCTGGGTGGTATCCGATAATATCGCAATACTGTATATATAGTGATACTTACCAGGTGACGGTACTTTCGTTACACATACCAGCGACTGAATCGAACAGAAGGTTAAATGGTTAGACGAAACGATAATTGTATCTGAGTTGTATTCGATGATATCGTGATGATGTTTATATAGCAATACTCACCAGGTAACTGTTTTTCCGTTTTACATACAAGCGATCGAATCGAGCAGAAGGTTGAATTCAGTATAGATTGGACAATCATCGTATCTGGGTTGTATTCGATTATGTTTATATAGTAATACTCACCAGGTAACTGTTCTTCCGTTATACATACGAGCGACTGAATTGAACAGAAGGTTGAATGGATAGTATATGGGTTGTATTCGATTATGATGTTATGCTGTGTATATAGTTATACACACTAGGAGACGGTATTCCCGTTTTACATACGAGCGACCGAAACAAAAAGAAAGTTGAATGGATAGACTGAACAATCAATGTATCTGGGTGGTATCCGATTATATCGCAATACTGTATATATAGTGATACTTACCAGGTGACGATACTTCCGTTACACATACTAGCGACTGAATCGAACAGAATGTTGAATGGTTAGACGAAACGATAATTGTATCTGAGTTGTATTCGATGATATCGTGATGATGTTTATATAGCAATACTCACCAGGTAACTGTTCTTCCGTTTTACATACAAGCGACCGAATCGAGCAGAAGGTTGAATTCAGTAAAAATCGAACAATCATCGTATCTGGGTTGTATTCGATTATGTTTATATAGATATACTCACCAGGTACCTGTTCTTCCGATATAAATACGAGCAACCGAAGCGAACATAAGGTTGAATGGATAGATCGAACAATCATCGTATCTGAGTTGTATTCGATTATGTTTATATAGTTATACTCACCAGGTAACTGTTCTTCCGTTATACATACGAGCGACTGAATTGAACTGAAGGTTGAATGGATAGACTTAACAATGATCGTATCTGGGGTTGTATTCGATTATATCGTGATGATGTTCATATAGTTATACTCACCAGGTAACTGTTCTCCAGTTATACATACGAGCAACCGAATCGAACAGAAGGTTGAATGGATAGTATCTGGGTTGTATTCGATTATGATGTTATGCTGTGTATATAGTTATACACATAAGGTGACGGTATTCCCGTTTCACATACGAGCGACCGAAACAAAAAGAAAGTTGAATGGATAGACTGAACAATCAATGTATCTGGGTGGTATCCGATTATATCGCAATACTGTATATATAGTGATACTTACCAGGTGACGATACTTCCGTTACACATACTAGCGACTGAATCGAACAGAATGTTGTATGGTTAGACGAAACGATAATTGTATCTGAGTTGTATTCGATGATATCGTGATGATGTTTATATAGCAATACTCACCAGGTAACTGTTCTTCCGTTTTACATACAAGCGACCGAATCGAGCAGAAGGTTGAATTCAGTATAGATTGCACAATCATCGTATCTGGGTTGTATTCGATTATGTTTATATAGTTATACTCACCAGGTAACTGTTCTTCCGTTATACATACGAGCGACTGAATTGAACAGAAGGTTGAATGGATAGTATATGGGTTGTATTCGATTATGATGTTATGCTGTGTATATAGTTATACACACTAGGAGACGGTATTCCCGTTTTACATACGAGCGACCGAAACAAAAAGAAAGTTGAATGGATAGACTGAACAATCAATGTATCTGGGTGGTATCCGATTATATCGCAATACTGTATATATAGTGATACTCACCAGGTGACGATACTTCCGTTACACATACTAGCGACTGAATCGAACAGAATGTTGAATGGTTAGACGAAACGATAATTGTATCTGAGTTGTATTCGATGATATCGTGATGATGTTTATATAGCAATACTCACCAGGTAACTGTCCTTCCGTTTTACATACAAGCGACCGAATCGAGCAGAAGGTTAAATGGATAGATTGAACAATCATCGTATCTGAGTTGTATTCGATTATGTTTATATAGATATACTCACCAGGTACCTGTTCTTCCGATATACATACGAGCAACCGAATCGAACATAAGGTTGAATGGATAGATTGAACAATCATCGTATCTGAGTTGTATTCGATTATGTTTATATAGTTATACTCACCAGGTAACTGTTCTTCCGTTATACATACGAGCGACTGAATTGAACTGAAGGTTGAATGGATAGACTAAACAATGATCGTATCTGGGGTTGTATTCGATTATATCGTGATGATGTTCATATAGTTATACTCACCAGGTAACTGTTCTCCAGTTATACATAAGAGCGACTGAACTGAACAGAAGGTTGAATGGATAGACTGAACAATCATCGTATCTGGGTTGTATTCGGTTATTTCGTGATGATTATTATATATTATGTCTAACCAGGTAACTGTTCTTTCGTTATACATACTAGCAACCGAATCGAACATAAGGTTGAATGGATAGATTGAACAATCATTGTATCTGGGTTGTCTCCGATTATATCGTTATGTTGTATATTTAACTACACCAACCATGTAACGGTTCTTTCGTTACACATACGAGCGTCTGAATCGAACATAAGGTTGGATGGTTAGACGGAACGATAATTGTAACTAAGTTGTATTCGATTATATCGTGATGACGTTCATATAGAAATACTCACCAGGTTACTGTTCTTTCGTTATACATACGAGCAACCGAATCGAACAGAAGGTTTAATGGATAGTATCTGGGTTGTATTCGATTATGATGTTATGCTGTGTATATAGTTATACACACTAGGAGACGGTATTCCCGTTTTACATACGAGCGACCGAAACGAAAAGAAAGTTGAATGGATAGACTGAACAATCAATGTATCTGGGTGGTATCCGATTATATCGCAATACTGTATATATAGTGATACTTACCAGGTGACGATACTTCCGTTACACATACTAGCGACTGAATCGAACAGAATGTTGTATGGTTAGACGAAACGATAATTGTATCTGAGTTGTATTCGATGATATCGTGATGATGTTTATATAGCAATACTCACCAGGTAACTGTTCTTCCGTTTTACATACAAGCGACTGAATCGAGCAGAAGGTTGAATTCAGTATAGATTGCACAATCATCGTATCTGGGTTGTATTTGATTATGTTTATATAGTTATACTCACCAGGTAACTGTTCTTCCGTTATACATACGAGCGACTGAATTGAACAGAAGGTTGAATGGATAGTATATGGGTTGTATTCGATTATGATGTTATGCTGTGTATATAGTTATACACACTAGGAGACGGTATTCCCGTTTTACATACGAGCGACCGAAACGAAAAGAAAGTTGAATGGATAGACTGAACAATCAATGTATCTGGGTGGTATCCGATTATATCGCAATACTGTATATATAGTGATACTTACCAGGTGACGATACTTCCGTTACACATACTAGCGACTGAATCGAACAGAATGTTGAATGGTTAGACGAAACGATAATTGTATCTGAGTTGTATTCGATGATATCGTGATGATGTTTATATAGCAATACTCACCAGGTAACTGTCCTTCCGTTTTACATACAAGCGACCGAATCGAGCAGAAGGTTAAATGGATAGATTGAACAATCATCGCATCTGAGTTGTATTCGATTATGTTTATTTAGATATACTCACCAGGTACCTGTTCTTCCGATATACATACGAGCAACCAAATCGAACATAAGGTTGAATGGATAGATTGAACAATCATCGTATCTGAGTTGTATTCGATTATGTTTATATAGCTATACTCACCAGGTAACTGTTCTTCCGTTATACATACGAGCGAATGAACTGAACTGAAGGTTGAATGGATAGACTAAACAATGATCGTATCTGGGGTTGTATTCGATTATATCGTGATGATGTTCATATAGTTATACTCACCAGGTAACTGTTCTCCAGTTATACATAAGAGCGACTGAACTGAACAGAAGGTTGAATGGATAGACTGAACAATCATCGTATCTGGGTTGTATTCGGTTATTTCGTGATGATTATTATATATTATGTCTAACCAGGTAACTGTTCTTTCGTTATACATACTAGCAACCGAATCGAACATAAGGTTGAATGGATAGATTGAACAATCATTGTATCTGGGTTGTCTCCGATTATATCGTTATGTTGTATATTTAACTACACCTACCATGTAACGGTTCTTTCGTTACACATACGAGCGTCTGAATCGAACATAAGGTTGGATGGTTAGACGGAACGATAATTGTAACTAAGTTGTATTCGATTATATCGTGATGACGTTCATATAGAAATACTCACCAGGTTACTGTTCTTTCGTTATACATACGAGCAACCGAATCGAACAGAAGGTTTAATGGATAGTATCTGGGTTGTATTCGATTATGATGTTATGCTGTGTATATAGTTATACACACTAGGAGACGGTATTCCCGTTTTACATACGAGCGACCGAAACGAAAAGAAAGTTGAATGGATAGACTGAACAATCAATGTATCTGGGTGGTATCCGATTATATCGCAATACTGTATATATAGTGATACTTACCAGGTGACGGTTCTTCCGTTACACATACTAGCGACTGAATCGAACAGAAGGTTAAATGGTTAGACGAAACGATAATTGTATCTGAGTTGTATTCGATGATATCGTGATTATGTTTATATAGCAATACTCACCAGGTAACTGTTCTTCCGTTTTACATACAAGCGATCGAATCGAGCAGAAGGTTGAATTCAGTATAGATTGAACAATCATCGTATCTGGGTTGTATTCGATTATGTTTATATAGTTATACTCACCAGGTAACTGTTCTTCCGTTATACATACGAGCGACTGAATGGAACAGAAGGTTGAATGGATAGTATATGGGTTGTATTCGATTATGATGTTATGCTGTGTATATAGTTATACACACTAGGAGACGGTATTCCCGTTTTACATACGAGCGACCGAAACGAAAAGAAAGTTGAATGGATAGACTGAACAATCAATGTATCTGGGTGGTATCCGATTATATCGCAATACTGTATATATAGTGATACTTACCAGGTGACGATACTTCCGTTACACATACTAGCGACTGAATCAAACAGAATGTTGAATGGTTAGACGAAACGATAATTGTATCTGAGTTGTATTCGATGATATCGTGATGATGTTTATATAGCAATACTCACCAGGTAACTGTCCTTCCGTTTTACATACAAGCGACCGAATCGAGCAGAAGGTTAAATGGATAGATTGAACAATCATCGTATCTGAGTTGTATTCGATTATGTTTATATAGATATACTCACCAGGTACCAGTGCTCCCGATATACATACGAGCAACCGAATCGAACATGAGGTTGAATGGATAGATTGAACAATCATCGTATCTGAGTTGTATTCGATTATGTTTATATAGTTATACTCACCAGGTAACTGTTCTTCCGTTATACATACGAGCGACTGAATTGAACTGAATGTTGAATGGATAGACTAAACAATGATCGTATCTGGGGTTGTATTCGATTATATCGTGATGATGTTCATATAGTTATACTCACCAGGTAACTGTTCTCCAGTTATACATAAGAGCGACTGAACTGAACAGAAGGTTGAATGGATAGACTGAACAATCATCGTATCTGGGTTGTATTCGATTATTTCGTGATGATTATTATATATTATGTCTTACCAGGTAACTGTTCTTTCGTTATACATACTAGCAACCGAATCGAACATAAGGTTGAATGGATAGATTGAACAATCATTGTATCTGGGTTGTCTCCGATTATATCGTTATGTTGTATATTTAACTACACCTACCATGTAACGGTTCTTTCGTTACACATACGAGCGTCTGATGCGAACATAAGATTGGATGGTTAGACGGAACGATAATTGTAACTAAGTTGTATTCGATTATATCGTGATGACGTTCATATAGAAATACTCACCAGGTTACTGTTCTTTCGTTATACATACGAGCAACCGAATCGAACAGAAGGTTGAATGGATAGTATATGGGTTGTATTCGATTATGATGTTATGCTGTGTATATAGTTATACACATAAGGTGACGGTATTCCCGTTTCACATACGAGCGACCGAAACGAACAGAAAGTTGAATGGATAGACTGAACAATCAATGTATCTGGGTGGTATCCGATTATATCGCAATACTGTATATATAGTGAAACTTACCAGGTGACGGTACTTCCGTTACACATACTAGCGACTGAATCGAACAGAATGTTGAATGGTTAGACGAAACGATAATTGTATCTGAGTTGTATTCGATGATATCGTGATGATGTTTATATAGCAATACTCACCAGGTAACTGTCCTTCCGTTTTACATACAAGCGACCGAATCGAGCAGAAGGTTAAATGGATAGATTGAACAATCATCGTATCTGAGATGTATTCGATTATGTTTATATAGATATACTCACCAGGTACCTGTTCTTCCGATATACATACGAGCAACCGAATCGAACATAAGGTTGAATGGATAGATTGAACAATCATCGTATCTGAGTTGTATTCGATTATGTTTATATAGTTATACTCACCAGGTAACTGTTCTTCCGTTATACATACCAGCGACTGAATTGAACTGAAGGTTGAATGGATAGACTAAACAATGATCGTATCTGGGGTTGTATTCGATTATATCGTGATGATGTTCATATAGTTATACTCACCAGGTAACTGTTCTCCAGTTATACATAAGAGCGACTGAACTGAACAGAAGGTTGAATGGATAGACTGAACAATCATCGTATCTGGGTGGTATCCGATTATATCGCAATACTGTATATATAGTGATACTTACCAGGTGACGGTACTTCCGTTACACATACTAGCGACTGAATCGAACAGAAGGTTAAATGGTTAGACGAAACGATAATTGTATCTGAGTTGTATTCGATGATATCGTGATGATGTTTATATATCAATACTCAACAGGTAACTGTTCTTCCGTTTTACATACAAGCGACCGAATCGAGCAGAAGGTTGAATTCAGTATAGATTGAACAATCGTCGTATCTGGGTTGTATTCGATTATGTTTATATAGTTATACTCACCAGGTAACTGTTCTTCCGTTATACATACGAGCGACTGAATTGAACAGAAGGTTGAATGGATAGTATATGGGTTGTATTCGATTTTGATGGTATGCTGTGTATATAGTTATACACACTAGGAGACGGTATTCCCGTTTTACATACGAGCGACCGAAACATAAAGAAATTTGAATGGATAGACTGAACAATCAATGTATCTGGGTGGTATACGACTATATCGCAATACTGTATATATAGTGATACTTACCAGGTGACGATACTTCCGTTACACATACTAGCGACTGAATCTAACAGAATGTTGAATGGTTAGACGAAACGATAATTGTATCTGAGTTGTATTCGATGATATCGTGATGATGTTTATATAGCAATACTCACGAGGTAACTGTTCTTCCGTTTTACATACAAGCGACCGAATCGAGCAGAAGGTTGAATTCAGTATAGATTGAACAATCATCGTATCTGGGTTGTATTCGATTATGTTTATATAGTTATACTCACCAGGTAACTGTTCTTCCGTTATACATACGAGCGACTGAATTGAACAGAAGGTTGAATGGATAGTATATGGGTTGTATTCGATTATGATAATATGCTGTGTATATAGTTATACACACTAGGAGACGGTATTCCCGTTTTACATACGAGCGACCGAAACGAAAAGAAAGTTGAATGGATAGACTGAACAATCAATGTATCTGGGTGGTATCCGATTATATCGCAATACTGTATATATAGTGATACTTACCAGGTGACGATACTTCCGTTACACATACTAGCGACTGAATCGAACAGATTGTTGAATGGTTAGACGAAACGATAATTGTATCTGAGTTGTATTCGATGATATCGTGATGATGTTTATATAGCAATACTCACCAGGTAACTGTCCTTCCGTTTTACATACAAGCGACCGAATCGAGCAGAAGGTTAAATGGATAGATTGAAGAATCATCGTATCTGAGTTGTATTCGATTATGTTTATATAGATATACTCACTAGGTACCTGTTCTTCCGATATACATACGAGCAACCGAATCGAACATAAGGTTGAATGGATAGATTGAACAATCATCGTATCTGAGTTGTATTCGATTATGTTTATATAGTTATACTCACCAGGTAACTGTTCTTCCGTTATACATACGAGCGACTGAATTGAACTGAAGGTTGAATGGATAGACTAAACAATGATCGTATCTGGGGTTGTATTCGATTATATCGTGATGATGTTCATATAGTTATACTCACCAGGTAACTGTTCTCCAGTTATACATAAGAGCGACTGAACTGAACAGAAGGTTGAATGGATAGACTGAACAATCATCGTATCTGGGTTGTATTCGATTATTTCGTGATGATTATTATATATTATGTCTAACCACGTAACTGTTCTTTTGTTATACATACTAGCAACCGAATCGAACATAAGGTTGAATGGATAGATTGAACAATCATTGTATCTGGGTTGTCTCCGATTATATCGTTATGTTGTATATTTAACTACACCTACCATGTAACGGTTCTTTCGTTACACATACGAGCGTCTGAATCGATCATAAGGTTGGATGGTTAGACGGAACGATAATTGTATTTAAGTTGTATTCGATTATATCGTGATGACGTTCATATAGACATACTCACCAGGTTACTGTTCTTTCGTTATACATACGAGCAACCGAATCGAACAGAAGGTTGAATGGATAGTATCTGGGTTGTATTCGATTATGATGTTATGCTGTGTATATAGTTATACACACAAGGTGACGGTATTCCCGTTTCACATACGAGCGACCGAAACGAACAGAAAGTTGAATGGATAGACTGAACAATCAATGTATCTGGGTGGTATCCGATTATATCGCAATACTGTATATATAGTGATACTAACCAGGTGACGGTACTTCCGTTACACATACTAGCGACTGAATCGAACAGAAGGTTAAATGGTTAGACGAAACGATAATTGTATCTGAGTTGTATTCGATGATATCGTGATGATGTTTATATAGCAATACTCACCAGGTAACTGTCCTCCCGTTTTACATACAAGCGACCGAATCGAGCAGAAGGTTAAATGGATAGATTGAACAATCATCGTATCTGAGTTGTATTCGATTATGTTTATATAGATATACTCACCAGGTAACTGTTCTTCCGTTATACATACGAGCGACTGAATTGAACAGAAGGTTGAATGGATAGTATATGGGTTGTATTCGATTATGATGTAATGCTGTGTATATAGTTATACACACTAGGCAATGGTATTCCCGTTTTACATACGAGCGACCGAAACGAAAAGAAAGTAGAATGGATAGACTGAACAATCAATGTATCTGGGTGGTATCCGATTATATCGCAATACTGTATATATAGTGATACTTACCAGGTGACGATACTTCCGTTACACATACTAGCGACTGAATCGAACAGAATGTTGAATGGTTAGACGAAACGATAATTGTATCTGAGTTGTATTCGATGATATCGTGATGATGTTTATATAGCAATACTCACCAGGTAACTGTCCTTTCGTTTTACATACAAGCGACCGAATCGAGCAGAAGGTTAAATGGATAGATTGAACAATCATCGTATCTGAGTTATATTCGATTATGTTTATATAGATATACTCACCAGGTACCTGTTCTTCCGATATACATACGAGCAACCGAATCGAACATAAGGTTGAATGGATAGATTGAACAATCATCGTATCTGAGTTGTATTCGATTATGTTTATATAGTTATACTCACCAGGTAACTGTTCTTCCGTTATACATACGAGCAACCGAATCGAACAGAAGGTTGAATGGATAGTATCTGGGTTGTATTCGATTATGATGTTATGCTGTGTATATAGTTAAACACATAAGGTGACGGTATTCCCGATTCACATACGAGCGACCGAAACGAACAGAAAGTTGAATGGATAGACTGAACAATCAATGTATCTGGGTGGTATCCGATTATATCGCAATACTGTTTATATAGTGATACTTAACAGGTGACGGTACTTCCGTTACACATACTGGCGACTGAATCGAACAGAAGGTTAAATGGTTAGACGAAACGATAATTGTATCTGAGTTGTATTCGATGATATCGTGATGATGTTTATATAGCAATACTCACCAGGTAACTGTCCTTCCGTTTTACATACAAGCGACCGAATCGAGCAGAAGGTTAAATGGATAGATTGAACAATCATCGTATCTGAGTTGTATTCGATTATGTTTATATAGATATACACACCAGGTACCTGTTCATCCGATATACATACGAGCAACCGAATCGAACATAAGGTTGAATGGATAGATTGAACAATCATCGTATCTGAGTTGTATTCGATTATGTTTATATAGTTATACTCACCAGGTAACTGTTCTTCCGTTATACATACGAGCGACTGAATTGAACTGAAGGTTGAATGGATAGACTAAACAATGATCGTATCTGGGGTTGTATTCGATTATATCGTGATGATGTTCATATAGTTATACTCACCAGGTAACTGTTCTCCAGTTATACATAAGAGCGACTGAACTGAACAGAAGGTTGAATGGATAGACTGAACAATCATAGTATCTGGGTTGTATTCGATTATTTCGTAATGATTATTATATATTATGTCTTACCAGGTAACTGTTCTTTCGTTATACATACTAGCAACCGAATCGAACATAAGGTTGAATGGATAGATTGAACAATCATTGTATCTGGGTTGTCTCCGATTATATCGTTATGTTGTATATTTAACTACACCTACCATGTAACGGTTCTTTCGTTACACATACGAGCGTCTGAATCGAACATAAGGTTGGATGGTTAGACGGAACGATAATTGTAACTAAGTTGTATTCGATTATATCGTGATGACGTTCATATAGAAATACTCACCAGGTTACTGTTCTTTCGTTATACATACGAGCAACCGAATCGAACTGAAGGTTGAATGGATAGTATCTGGGTTGTATTCGATAATGATGTTATGCTGTGTATATAGTTATACACATAAGGTGACGGTATTCCCGTTTCACATACGAGCGACCGAAACGAACAGAAAGTTGAATGGATAGACTGAACAATCAATGTATCTGGGTGGTATCCGATTATATCGCAATACTGTACATATAGTGATACTTACCAGGTGACGGTAATTCTGTTACACATACTGGCGACTGTATCGAACAGAAGGTTAAATGGTTAGACGAAACGATAATTGTATCTGAGTTGTATTCGATGATATCGTGATGATGTTTATATAGCAATACTCACCAGGTAACTGTCCTTCCGTTTTACATACAAGCGACCGAATCGAGCAGAAGGTTAAATGGATAGATTGAACAATCATCGTATCTGAGTTGTATTCGATTATGTTTATATAGATATACTCACCAGGTACCTGTTCTTCCGATATACATACGAGCAACCAAATCGAACATAAGGTTGAATGTATAGATTGAACAATCATCGTATCTGAGTTGTATTCGATTATGTTTATATAGTTATACTCACCAGGTAACTGTTCTTCCGTTATACATAAGAGCGACTGAACTGAACAGAAGGTTGAATGGATAGACTGAACAATCATCGTATCTGGGTTCTATTTGATTATTTCGTGATGATTATTATATATTATGTCTAACCAGGTAACTGTTCTTTCGTTATACATACTAGCAACCGAATCGAACATAAGGTTGAATGGATAGATTGAACAATCATTGTATCTGGGTTGTCTCCGACTATATCATTATGTTGTATATTTAACTACACCTACCATGTAACGGTTCTTTCGTTACACATACCAGCGTCTGAATCGAACATAAGGTTGGATGGTTAGACGGAACGATAATTGTAACTAAGTTGTATTCGATGATATCGTGATGATGTTTATATAGCAATACTCACCAGGTAACTGTTCTTCCGTTTTACATACAAGCGACCGAATCGAGCAGAAGGTTGAATTCAGTATAGATTGAACAATCATCGTATCTGGGTTGTATTCGATTATGTTTATATAGTTATACTCACCAGGTAACTGTTCTTCCGTTATACATACGAGTGACTGAATTGAACAGAAGGTTGAATTGATAGTATCTGGGTTGTATTCGATTATGATGTTATGCTGTGTATATAGTTATACACATGAGGTGACGGTATTCCCGTTTCACATACGAGCGACCGAAACGAACAGAAAGTTGAATGGACAGACTGAACAATCAATGTATCTGGGTGGTATCCGATTATATCACAATACCGTATATATAGTGATACTTACCAGGTGACGGTACTTCCGTTACACATACTAGCGACTGAATCGAACAGAAGGTTAAATGGTTAGACGAAACGATACATGTATCTGAGTTGTATTCGATGATAACGTGATGATGTTTATATAGCAATAATCAACAGGTAACTGTTCTTCCGTTTTACATACAAGCGACCGAATCGAGCAGAAGGTTGAATTCAGTATAGATTGAACAATCATCGTATCTGGGTTGTATTCGATTATGTTTATATAGTTATACTCACCAGGTAACTGTTCCTCCGTTATACATACGAGCGACTGAATTGAACAGAAGGTTGAATGGATAGTATATGGGTTGTATTCGATTATGATGTTATGCTGTGTATATAGTTATACACACTAGGAGACGGTATTCCCGTTTTACATATGAGCGACCGAAACGAAAAGAAAGTTGAATGGATAGACTGAACAATCAATGTATCTGGGTGGTATCCGATTATATCGCAATACTGTATATATAGTGATACTTACCAGGTGACGATACTTCCGTTACACATACTAGCGACTGAATCGAACAGAATGTTGAATGGTTAGACGAAACGATAATTGTATCTGAGTTGTATTCGATGATATCGTGATGATGTTTATATAGCAATACTCACCAGGTAACTGTCCTTCCGTTTTACATACAAGCGACCGAATCGAGCAGAAGGTTAAATGGATAGATTGAACAATCATCGTATCTGAGTTGTATTCGATTATGTTTATATAGATATACTCACCAGGTACCTGTTCTTCCGATATACATACGAGCAACCGAATCGAACATAAGGTTGAATGGATAGATTAAACAATCATCGTATCTGAGTTGTATTCGATTATGTTTATATAGTTATACTCACCAGGTAACTGTTCTTCCGTTATACATACGAGCGACTGAATTGAACTGAAGGTTGAATGGATAGACTAAACAATGATCGTATCTGGGGTTGTATTCGATTATATCGTGATGATGTTCATATAGTTATACTCACCAGGTAACTGTTCTCCAGTTATACATAAGAGCGACTGACTGAACAGAAGGTTGAATGGATAGACTGAACAATCATCGTATCTGAGTTGTATTCGATTATGTTTATATAGCAATACTCACCAGGTAACTGTCCTTCCGTTTTACATACAAGCGACCGAATCGAGCAGAAGGTTAAATGGATAGATTGAACAATCATCGTATCTGAGTTGTATTCGATTATGTTTATATAGATATACTCACCAGGTACCTGTTCTTCCGATATACATACGAGCAACCGAATCGAACATAAGGTTGAATGGATAGATTAAACAATCATCGTATCTGAGTTGTATTCGATTATGTTTATATAGTTATACTCACCAGGTAACTGTTCTTCCGTTATACATACGAGCGACTGAATTGAACTGAAGGTTGAATGGATAGACTAAACAATGATCGTATCTGGGGTTGTATTCGATTATATCGTGATGATGTTCATATAGTTATACTCACCAGGTAACTGTTCTCCAGTTATACATAAGAGCGACTGACTGAACAGAAGGTTGAATGGATAGACTGAACAATCATCGTATCTGAGTTGTATTCGATTATGTTTATATAGTTATACTCACCAGGTAACTGTTCTTCCGTTATACATAAGAGCGACTGAACTGAACAGAAGGTTGAATGGATGGATAGACTGAACAATCATCGTATCTGGGTTCTATTTGATTATTTCGTGATGATTATTATATATTATGTCTAACCAGGTAACTGTTCTTTCGTTATACATACTAGCAACCGAATCGAACATAAGGTTGAATGGATAGATTGAACAATCATTGTATCTGGGTTGTCTCCGATTATATCGTTATGTTGTATATTTAACTACACCTACCATGTAACGGTTCTTTCGTTACACATACGAGCGTCTGAATCGAACATAAGGTTGGATGGTTAGACGGAACGATAATTGTAACTAAGTTGTATTCGATTATATCGTGATGACGTTCATATAGAAATACTCACCAGGTTACTGTTCTTTCGTTATACATACGAGCAACCGAATCGAACAGAAGGTTGAATGGATAGTATCTGGGTTGTATTCGATTATGATGTTATGCTGTGTATATAGTTAAACACATAAGGTGACGGTATTCCCGTTTCACAAACAAGCGACCGAAACGAACAGAAAGTTGAATGGATAGACTGAACAATCAATGTATCTGGGTGGTATCCGATTATATCGCAATACTGTATATATAGTGATACTTACCAGGTGACGGTACTTCCGTTACACATACTGGCGACTGAATCGAACAGAAGGTTAAATGGTTAGACGAAACGATAATTGTATCTGAGTTGTATTCGATGATATCGTGATGATGTTTATATAGCAATACTCACCAGGTAACTGTCCTTCCGTTTTACATACAAGCGACCGAATCGAGCAGAAGGTTAAATGGATAGATTGAACAATCATCGTATCTGAGTTGTATTCGATTATGTTTATATAGATATACTCACCAGGTACCTATTCTTCCGATATACATACGAGCAACCGAATCGAACATAAGGTTGAATGGATAGATTGAACAATCATCGTATCTGAGTTGTATTCGATTATGTTTATATAGTTATACTCACCAGGTAACTGTTCTTCCGTTATACATACGAGCGACTGAATTGAACTGAAGGTTGAATGGATAGACTAAACAATGATCGTATCTGGGGTTGTATTCGATTATATCGTTATACACATAAGGTGACGGTATTTCCGTTTCACATACGAGCGACCGAAATGAACAGAAAGTTGAATGGATAGACTGAACAATCAATGTATCTGGGTGGTATCCGATTATATCGCAATACTGTATATATAGTGATACTTACCAGGTGACGGTACTTCCGTTACACATACTAGCGACTGAATCGAACAGAAGGTTAAATGGTTAGACGAAACGATAATTGTATCTGAGTTGTATTCGATGATATCGTGATGATGTTTATATGGCAATACTCACCAGGTAACTGTTCTTCCGTTTTACATACAAGCGACCGAATCGAGCAGAAGGTTGAATTCAGTATAGATTGAACAATCATCGTATCTGGGTTGTATTCGATAATGTTTATATAGTTATACTCACCAGGTAACTGTTTTTCCGTTATACATACGAGTGACTGAATTGAACAGAAGGTTGAATTGATAGTATCTGGGTTGTATTCGATTATGATGTTATGCTGTGTATATAGTTATACACACTAGGAGACGGTATTCCCGTTTTACATACGAGCGACCGAAACGAAAAGAAAGTTGAATGGATAGACTGAACAATCAATGTATCTGGGTGGTATCCGATTATATCGCAATACTGTATATATAGTGATACTTACCAGGTGACGATACTTCCGTTACACATACTAGCGACTGAATCGAACAGAATGTTGAATGGTTAGACGAAACGATAATTGTATCTGAGTTGTATTCGATGATATCGTGATGATGTTTATATAGCAATACTCACCAGGTAACTGTCCTTCCGTTTTACATACAAGCGACCGAATCGAGCAGAAGGTTAAATGGATAGATTGAACAATCATCGTATCTGAGTTGTATTCGATTATGTTTATATAGTTATACTAACCAGGTAACTGTTCTTCCGTTATACATACGAGCGACTGAATTGAACTGAAGGTTGAATGGATAGACTAAACAATTATCGTATCTGGGGTTGTATTCGATTATATCGTGATGATGTTCATATAGTTATACTCACCAGGTAACTGTTCTCCAGTTATACATAAGAGCGACTGACTGAACAGAAGGTTGAATGGATAGACTGAACAATCATCGTATCTGGGTTGTATTCGATTATTTCGTGATGATTATTATATATTATGTCTAACCAGGTAACTGTTCTTTCGTTATACATACTAGCAACCGAATCGAACATAAGGTTGAATGGATAGATTGAAGAATCATTGTATCTGGGTTGTCTCTGATTATATCGTTATGTTGTATATTTTACTACACCTACCATGTAACGGTTCTTTCGTTACACATACCAGCGTCTGAATCGAACATAAGGTTGGATGGTTAGACGGAAGGATAATTGTAACTAAGTTGTATTCGATTATATCGTGATGACGTTCATATAGAAATACTCACCAGGTTACTGTTCTTTAGTTATTCCTACAAGCAACCGAATCGAACAGAGAGTTGAATGGATAGTATCTGGGTTGTATTCGATTATGATGTTATGCTGTGTATATAGTTATACACATAAGGTGACGGTATTCCCGTTTCACATACGAACGACCCAAACGAACAGAAAGTTGAATGGATAGACTGAACAATCAATGTATCTGGGTGGTATCCGATTATATCGCAATACTGTATATATAGTGATACTTACCAGGTTACGGTACTTCCGTTACACATACTAGCGACTGAATCGAACAGAAGGTTAAATGGTTAGACGAAACGATACAGGTATCTGAGTTGTATTCGATGATATCGTGATGATGTTTATATAGCAATACTCAACAGGTAACTGTTCTTATGTTTTACATACAAGCGACCGAATCGAGCAGAAGGTTGAATTCAGTATAGATTGAACAATCATCGTATCTGGGTTGTATTCGATTATGTTTATATAGTTATACTCACCAGGTAACTGTTCTTCCGTTATACATACGAGCGACTGAATTGAACAGAAGGTTGAATTTATAGTATATGGGTTGTATTCGATTATGATGTTATGCTGTGTATATAGTTATACACACTAGGAGACGGTATTCCCGTTTTACATACGAGCGACCGAAACGAAAAGAAAATTGAATGGATAGACTGAACAATCAATGTATCTGGGTGGTATCCGATTATATCGCAATACTGTATATATAGTGATACTTACCAGGTGACGATACTTCCGTTACACATACTAGCGACTGAATCGAACAGAATGTTGAATGGTTAGACGAAACGATAATTGTATCTGAGTTGTATTCGATGATATCGTGATGATGTTTATATAGCAATACTCACCAGGTAACTGTCCTTCCGTTTCACATACAAGCGACCGAATCGAGCAGAAGGTTAAATGGATAGATTGAACAATCATCGTATCTGAGTTGTATTCGATTATGTTTATATAGATATACTCACCAGGTACCTGTTCTTCCGATATACATACGAGCAACCGAATCGAACATAAGGTTGAATGGATAGATTGAACAATCATCGTATCTGAGTTGTATTCGATTATAATTATATAGTTATACTCACCAGGCAACTGTTCTTCCGTTATACATACGAGCGAATGAATTTAACTGAAGGTTGAATGGATAGACTAAACAATGATCGTATCTGGGGTTGTATTCGATTATATAGTGATACTTACCAGGTGACGGTACTTCCGTTACACATACTAGCGACTGAATCGAACAGAATGTTGAATGGTTAGACGAAACGATAATTGTATCTGAGTTGTATTCGATGATATCGTGATGATGTTTATATAGCAATACTCACCAGGTAACTGTCCTTCCGTTTTACATACAAGCGACCGAATCGAGCAGAAGGTTAAATGGATAGATTGAACAATCATCGTATCTGAGTTGTATTCGATTATGTTTATATAGTTATACTAACCAGGTAACTGTTCTTCCGTTATACATACGAGCGACTGAATTGAACTGAAGGTTGAATGGATAGACTAAACAATGATCGTATCTGGGGTTGTATTCGATTATATCGTGATGATGTTCATATAGTTATACTCACCAGGTAACTGTTCTCCAGTTATACATAAGAGCGACTGACTGAACAGAAGGTTGAATGGATAGACTGAACAATCATCGTATCTGGGTTGTATTCGATTATTTCGTGATGATTATTATATATTATGTCTAACCAGGTAACTGTTCTTTCGTTATACATACTAGCAACCGAATCGAACATAAGGTTGAATGGATAGATTGAAGAATCATTGTATCTGGGTTGTCTCTGATTATATCGTTATGTTGTATATTTTACTACACCTACCATGTAACGGTTCTTTCGTTACACATACCAGCGTCTGAATCGAACATAAGGTTGGATGGTTAGACGGAAGGATAATTGTAACTAAGTTGTATTCGATTATATCGTGATGACGTTCATATAGAAATACTCACCAGGTTACTGTTCTTTAGTTATTCCTACAAGCAACCGAATCGAACAGAGAGTTGAATGGATAGTATCTGGGTTGTATTCGATTATGATGTTATGCTGTGTATATAGTTATACACATAAGGTGACGGTATTCCCGTTTCACATACGAACGACCCAAACGAACAGAAAGTTGAATGGATAGACTGAACAATCAATGTATCTGGGTGGTATCCGATTATATCGCAATACTGTATATATAGTGATACTTACCAGGTTACGGTACTTCCGTTACACATACTAGCGACTGAATCGAACAGAAGGTTAAATGGTTAGACGAAACGATACAGGTATCTGAGTTGTATTCGATGATATCGTGATGATGTTTATATAGCAATACTCAACAGGTAACTGTTCTTATGTTTTACATACAAGCGACCGAATCGAGCAGAAGGTTGAATTCAGTATAGATTGAACAATCATCGTATCTGGGTTGTATTCGATTATGTTTATATAGTTATACTCACCAGGTAACTGTTCTTCCGTTATACATACGAGCGACTGAATTGAACAGAAGGTTGAATTTATAGTATATGGGTTGTATTCGATTATGATGTTATGCTGTGTATATAGTTATACACACTAGGAGACGGTATTCCCGTTTTACATACGAGCGACCGAAACGAAAAGAAAATTGAATGGATAGACTGAACAATCAATGTATCTGGGTGGTATCCGATTATATCGCAATACTGTATATATAGTGATACTTACCAGGTGACGATACTTCCGTTACACATACTAGCGACTGAATCGAACAGAATGTTGAATGGTTAGACGAAACGATAATTGTATCTGAGTTGTATTCGATGATATCGTGATGATGTTTATATAGCAATACTCACCAGGTAACTGTCCTTCCGTTTCACATACAAGCGACCGAATCGAGCAGAAGGTTAAATGGATAGATTGAACAATCATCGTATCTGAGTTGTATTCGATTATGTTTATATAGATATACTCACCAGGTACCTGTTCTTCCGATATACATACGAGCAACCGAATCGAACATAAGGTTGAATGGATAGATTGAACAATCATCGTATCTGAGTTGTATTCGATTATAATTATATAGTTATACTCACCAGGCAACTGTTCTTCCGTTATACATACGAGCGAATGAATTTAACTGAAGGTTGAATGGATAGACTAAACAATGATCGTATCTGGGGTTGTATTCGATTATATAGTGATACTTACCAGGTGACGGTACTTCCGTTACACATACTAGCGACTGAATCGAACAGAAGGTTAAATGGTTAGACGAAACGATAATTGTATCTGAGTTGTATTCGATGATATCGTGATGATGTTTATATAGCAATACTCACCAGGTAACTGTTCTTCCGTTTTACATACAAGCGACCGAATCGAGCAGAAGGTTGAATTCAGTATAGATTGAACAATCATCGTATCTGGGTTGTATTCGATTATGTTTATATAGTTATACTCACCAGGTAACTGTTCTTCCGTTATACATACGAGTGACTGAATTGAACAGAAGGTTGAATTGATAGTATCTAGGTTGTATTTGATTATGATGTTATGCTGTGTATATAGTTATACACACTAGGAGACGGTATTCCCGTTTTACATACGAGCGACCGAAACGAAAAGAAAGTTGAATGGATAGACTGAACAATCAATGTATCTGGGTGGTATCCGATTATATCGCAATACTGTATATATAGTGATACTTACCAGGTGACGATACTTCCGTTACACATACTAGCGACTGAATCGAACAGAATGTTGAATGGTTAGACGAAACGATAATTGTATCTGAGTTGTATTCGATGATATCGTGATGATGTTTATATAGCAATACTCACCAGGTAACTGTCCTGCCGTTTTACATACAAGCGACCGAATCGAGCAGAAGGTTAAATGGATAGATTGAACAATCATCGTATCTGAGTTGTATTCGATTATGTTTATATAGATATACTCACCAGGTACCTGTTCTTCCGATATACATACGAGCAACCGAATCGAACATAAGGTTGAATGGATAGATTGAACAATCATCGTATCTGAGTTGTATTCGATTATGTTTATATAGTTATACTCACCAGGTAACTGTTCTTCCGTTATACATACGAGCGACTGAATTGAACTGAAGGTTGAATGGATAGACTAAACAATGATCGTATCTGGGGTTGTATTCGATTATATCGTGATGATGTTCAGATAGTTATACTCACCAGGTAACTGTTCTCCAGTTATACATAAGAGCGACTGAACTGAACAGAAGGTTGAATGGATAGACTGAACAATCATCGTATCTGGGTTGTATTCGATTATTTCGTGATGATTATTATATATTATGTCTAACCAGGTAACTGTTCTTTCGTTATACATACTAGCAACCGAATCGAACATAAGGTTGAATGGATAGATTGAACAATCATTGTATCTGGGTTGTCTCCGATTATATCGTTATGTTGTATATTTAACTACACCTACCATGTAACGGTTCTTTCGTTACACATACGAGCGTCTGAATCGAACATAAGGTTGGATGATTAGACGGAACGATAATTGTAACTAAGTTGTATTCGATTATATCGTGATGACGTTCATATAGAAATACTCACCAGGTTACTGTTCTTTCGTTATACATACGAGCAACCGAATCGAACAGAAGGTTGAATGGATAGTGTCTGGGTTGTATTCGATTATGATGTTATGCTGTGTATATAGTTATACACATAAGGTGACGGTATTCCCGTTTCACATACGAGCGACCGAAACGAACAGAAAGTGGAATGGATAGACTGAACAATCAATGTATCTGGGTGGTATCCGATTATATCGCAATACTGTATATATAATGATACTTACCAGGTGACGGTACTTCCGTTACACATACTAGCGACTGAATCGAACAGAAGGTTAAATGGTTAGACGAAACGATAATTGTATCTGAGTTGTATTCGATGATATCGTGATGATGTTTATATAGCAATACTCACCAGGTAACTGTTCTTCCGTTTTACATACAAGCGACCGAATCGAGCAGATGGTTGAATTCAGTATAGATTGAACAGTCATCGTATCTGGGTTGTATTCGATTATGTTTATATAGTAATACTCACCAGGTAACTGTTCTTCCGTTATACATACGAGTGACTGAATTGAACAGAAGGTTGAATGGATAGTATCTGGGTTGTATTCGATTATGATGTTATGCTGTGTATATAGTTATACACATAAGGTGACGGTATTCCCGTTTCACATACGAGCGACCGAAACGAACAGAAAGTTGAATGGATAGACTGAACAATCAATGTATCTGGGTGGTATCCGATTATATCGCAATACTGTATATATAGTGATACTTACCAGGTGACGGTACTTCCGTTACACATACTAGCGACTGAATCGAACAGAAGGTTAAATGGTTAGACGAAACGATAATTGTATCTGAGTTGTATTCGATGATATCGTGATGATGTTTATATAGCAATACTCAACAGGTAACTGTTCTTATGTTTTACATACAAGCGACCGAATCGAGCAGAAGGTTGAATTCAGTATAGATTGAACAATCATCGTATCTGGGTTGTATTCGATTATGTTTATATAGTTATACTCACCAGGTAACTGTTCTTCCGTTATACATACGAGCGACTGAATTGAACAGAAGGTTGAATTTATAGTATATGGGTTGTATTCGATTATGATGTTATGATGTGTATATAGTTATACACACTAGGAGACGGTATTCCCGTTTTACATACGAGCGACCGAAACGAAAAGAAAGTTGAATGGATAGACTGAACAATCAATGTATCTGTGTGGTATCCGATTATATCGCAATACTGTATATATAGTGATACTTACCAGGTGACGATACTTCCGTTACACGTACTAGCGACTGAATCGAACAGAATGTTGAATGGTTAGACGAAACGATAATTGTATCTGAGTTGTATTCGATGATATCGTGATGATGTTTATATAGCAATACTCACCAGGTAACTGTCCTTCCGTTTCACATACAAGCGACCGAATCGAGCAGAAGGTTAAATGGATAGATTGAACAATCATCGTATCTGAGTTGTATTCGATTATGTTTATATAGATATACTCACCAGGTACCTGTTCTTCCGATATACATACGAGCAACCGAATCGAACATAAGGTTGAATGGATAGATTGAACAATCATCGTATCTGAGTTGTATTCGATTATGTTTATATAGTTATACTCACCAGGTAACTGTTCTTCCGTTATACATACGAGCGACTGAATTTAACTGAAGGTTGAATGGATAGACTAAACAATGATCGTATCTGGGGTTGTATTCGATTATATAGTGATACTCACCAGGTGACGGTACTTCCGTTACACATACTAGCGACTGAATCGAACAGAAGGTTAAATGGTTAGACGAAACGATAATTGTATCTGAGTTGTATTCGATGATATCGTGATGATGTTTATATAGCAATACTCACCAGGTAACTGTTCTTTCGTTTTACATACAAGCGACCGAATCGAGCAGAAGGTTGAATTCAGTATAGATTGAACAATCATCGTATCTGGGTTGTATTCGATTATGTTTATATAGTTATACTCACCAGGTAACTGTTCTTCCATTATACATACGAGCGACTGAATTGAACAGAAGGTTGAATGGATAGTATATGGGTTGTATTCGATTATGTTGTTGTGCTGTGTATATAGTTATACACACTAGGAGACGGTATTCCCGTTTTACATACGAGCGACCGAAACGAAAAGAAAGTTGAATGGATAGACTGAACAATCAATGTATCTGGGTGGTATCCGATTATATCGCAATACTGTATATATAGTGATACTTACCAGGTGACGATACTTCCGTTACACATACTAGCGACTGAATCGAACAGAATGTTGAATGGTTAGACGAAACGATAATTGTATCTGAGTTGTATTCGATGATATCGTGATGATGTTTATATAGCAATACTCACCAGGTAACTGTCCTTCCGTTTTACATACAAGCGACCGAATCGAGCAGAAGGTTAAATGGATAGATTGAACAATCATCGTATCTGAGTTGTATTCGATTATGTTTATATAGATATACTCACCAGGTACCTGTTCTTCCGATATACATACGAGCAACCGAATCGAACATAAGGTTGAATGGATAGATTGAACAATCATCGTATCTGAGTTGTATTCGATTATGTTTATATAGTTATACTCACCAGGTAACTGTTCTTCCGTTATACATACGAGCGACTGAATTGAACTGAAGGTTGAATGGATAGACTAAACAATGATCGTATCTGGGGTTGTATTCGATTATATCGTGATGATGTTCATATAGTTATACTCACCAGGTAACTGTTCTCCAGTTATACATAAGAGCGACTGAACTGAACAGAAGGTTGAATGGATAGACTGAACAATCATCGTATCTGGGTTGTATTCGATTATTTCGTGATGATTATTATATATTATGTCTAACCAGGTAACTGTTCTTTCGTTATACATACTAGCAACCGAATCGAACATAAGGTTGAATGGATAGATTGAACAATCATTGTATCTGGGTTGTCTCGGATTATATCGTTATGTTGTACATTTAACTACACCTACCATGTAACGGTTCTTTCGTTACACATACGAGCGTCTGAATCGAACATAAGGTTGGATGGTTAGACGGAACGATAATTGTAACTAAGTTGTATTCGATTATATCGTGATGACGTTCATATAGAAATACTCACCAGGTTACTGTTCTTTTGTTATACATACGAGCAACCGAATCGAACAGAAGGTTGAATGGATAGTATCTGGGTTGTATTCGATTATGATGTTATGCTGTGTATATAGTTATACACACTAGGAGACGGTATTCCCGTTTTACATACGAGCGACCGAAACAAAAAGAAAGTTGAATGGATAGACTGAACAATCAATGTATCTGGGTGGTATCCGATTATATCGCAATACTGTATATATAGTGATACTTACCAGGTGACGATACTTCCGTTACACATACTAGCGACTGAATCGAACAGAATGTTGAATGGTTAGACGAAACGATAATTGTATCTGAGTTGTATTCAATGATATCGTGATGATGTTTATATAGCAATACTCACCAGGTAACTGTCCTTCCGTTCTACATACAAGCGACCGAATCGAGCAGAAGGTTAAATGGATAGATTGAACAATCATCGTATCTGAGTTGTATTCGATTATGTTTATATAGATATACTCACCAGGTACCTGTTCTTCCGATATACATACGAGCAACCGAATCGAACATAAGGTTGAATGGATAGATTGAACAATCATCGTATCTGAGTTGTATTCGATTATGTTTATATAGTTATACTCACCAGGTAACTGTTCTTCCGTTATACATACGAGCGACTGAATTGAACTGAAGGTTGAATGGATAGACTAAACAATGATCGTATCTGGGGTTGTATTCGATTATATCGTGATGATGTTCATATAGTTATACTCACCAGGTAACTGTTCTCCAGTTATACATAAGAGCGACTGAACTGAATAGAAGGTTGAATGGATAGACTGAACAATCATCGTTTCTGGGTTGTATTCGATTATTGCGTGATGATTATTATATATTATGTCTAACCAGGTAACTGTTCTTTCGTTATACATACTAGCAACCGAATCGAACATAAGGTTGAATGGATAGATTGAACAATCATTGTATCTGGGTTGTCTCCGATTATATCGTTATGTTGTATATTAAACTACACCTACCATGTAACGGTTCTTTCGTTACACATACGAGCGTCTGAATCGAACAGAAGGTTAAATGGTTAGACGAAACGATAATTGTATCTGAGTTGTATTCGATGATATCGTGATGATGTTTATATAGCAATACTCACCAGGTAACTGTTCTTCCGTTTTACATACAAGCGACCGAATCGAGCAGATGGTTGAATTCAGTATAGATTGAACAGTCATCGTATCTGGGTTGTATTCGATTATGTTTATATAGTAATACTCACCAGGTAACTGTTCTTCCGTTATACATACGAGTGACTGAATTGAACAGAAGGTTGAATGGATAGTATCTGGGTTGTATTCGATTATGATGTTATGCTGTGTATATAGTTATACACATAAGGTGACGGTATTCCCGTTTCACATACGAGCGACCGAAACGAACAGAAAGTTGAATGGATAGACTGAACAATCAATGTATCTGGGTGGTATCCGATTATATCGCAATACTGTATATATAGTGATACTTACCAGGTGACGGTACTTCCGTTACACATACTAGCGACTGAATCGAACAGAAGGTTAAATGGTTAGACGAAACGATAATTGTATCTGAGTTGTATTCGATGATATCGTGATGATGTTTATATAGCAATACTCAACAGGTAACTGTTCTTATGTTTTACATACAAGCGACCGAATCGAGCAGAAGGTTGAATTCAGTATAGATTGAACAATCATCGTATCTGGGTTGTATTCGATTATGTTTATATAGTTATACTCACCAGGTAACTGTTCTTCCGTTATACATACGAGCGACTGAATTGAACAGAAGGTTGAATTTATAGTATATGGGTTGTATTCGATTATGATGTTATGATGTGTATATAGTTATACACACTAGGAGACGGTATTCCCGTTTTACATACGAGCGACCGAAACGAAAAGAAAGTTGAATGGATAGACTGAACAATCAATGTATCTGTGTGGTATCCGATTATATCGCAATACTGTATATATAGTGATACTTACCAGGTGACGATACTTCCGTTACACGTACTAGCGACTGAATCGAACAGAATGTTGAATGGTTAGACGAAACGATAATTGTATCTGAGTTGTATTCGATGATATCGTGATGATGTTTATATAGCAATACTCACCAGGTAACTGTCCTTCCGTTTCACATACAAGCGACCGAATCGAGCAGAAGGTTAAATGGATAGATTGAACAATCATCGTATCTGAGTTGTATTCGATTATGTTTATATAGATATACTCACCAGGTACCTGTTCTTCCGATATACATACGAGCAACCGAATCGAACATAAGGTTGAATGGATAGATTGAACAATCATCGTATCTGAGTTGTATTCGATTATGTTTATATAGTTATACTCACCAGGTAACTGTTCTTCCGTTATACATACGAGCGACTGAATTTAACTGAAGGTTGAATGGATAGACTAAACAATGATCGTATCTGGGGTTGTATTCGATTATATAGTGATACTCACCAGGTGACGGTACTTCCGTTACACATACTAGCGACTGAATCGAACAGAAGGTTAAATGGTTAGACGAAACGATAATTGTATCTGAGTTGTATTCGATGATATCGTGATGATGTTTATATAGCAATACTCACCAGGTAACTGTTCTTTCGTTTTACATACAAGCGACCGAATCGAGCAGAAGGTTGAATTCAGTATAGATTGAACAATCATCGTATCTGGGTTGTATTCGATTATGTTTATATAGTTATACTCACCAGGTAACTGTTCTTCCATTATACATACGAGCGACTGAATTGAACAGAAGGTTGAATGGATAGTATATGGGTTGTATTCGATTATGTTGTTGTGCTGTGTATATAGTTATACACACTAGGAGACGGTATTCCCGTTTTACATACGAGCGACCGAAACGAAAAGAAAGTTGAATGGATAGACTGAACAATCAATGTATCTGGGTGGTATCCGATTATATCGCAATACTGTATATATAGTGATACTTACCAGGTGACGATACTTCCGTTACACATACTAGCGACTGAATCGAACAGAATGTTGAATGGTTAGACGAAACGATAATTGTATCTGAGTTGTATTCGATGATATCGTGATGATGTTTATATAGCAATACTCACCAGGTAACTGTCCTTCCGTTTTACATACAAGCGACCGAATCGAGCAGAAGGTTAAATGGATAGATTGAACAATCATCGTATCTGAGTTGTATTCGATTATGTTTATATAGATATACTCACCAGGTACCTGTTCTTCCGATATACATACGAGCAACCGAATCGAACATAAGGTTGAATGGATAGATTGAACAATCATCGTATCTGAGTTGTATTCGATTATGTTTATATAGTTATACTCACCAGGTAACTGTTCTTCCGTTATACATACGAGCGACTGAATTGAACTGAAGGTTGAATGGATAGACTAAACAATGATCGTATCTGGGGTTGTATTCGATTATATCGTGATGATGTTCATATAGTTATACTCACCAGGTAACTGTTCTCCAGTTATACATAAGAGCGACTGAACTGAACAGAAGGTTGAATGGATAGACTGAACAATCATCGTATCTGGGTTGTATTCGATTATTTCGTGATGATTATTATATATTATGTCTAACCAGGTAACTGTTCTTTCGTTATACATACTAGCAACCGAATCGAACATAAGGTTGAATGGATAGATTGAACAATCATTGTATCTGGGTTGTCTCGGATTATATCGTTATGTTGTACATTTAACTACACCTACCATGTAACGGTTCTTTCGTTACACATACGAGCGTCTGAATCGAACATAAGGTTGGATGGTTAGACGGAACGATAATTGTAACTAAGTTGTATTCGATTATATCGTGATGACGTTCATATAGAAATACTCACCAGGTTACTGTTCTTTTGTTATACATACGAGCAACCGAATCGAACAGAAGGTTGAATGGATAGTATCTGGGTTGTATTCGATTATGATGTTATGCTGTGTATATAGTTATACACACTAGGAGACGGTATTCCCGTTTTACATACGAGCGACCGAAACAAAAAGAAAGTTGAATGGATAGACTGAACAATCAATGTATCTGGGTGGTATCCGATTATATCGCAATACTGTATATATAGTGATACTTACCAGGTGACGATACTTCCGTTACACATACTAGCGACTGAATCGAACAGAATGTTGAATGGTTAGACGAAACGATAATTGTATCTGAGTTGTATTCAATGATATCGTGATGATGTTTATATAGCAATACTCACCAGGTAACTGTCCTTCCGTTCTACATACAAGCGACCGAATCGAGCAGAAGGTTAAATGGATAGATTGAACAATCATCGTATCTGAGTTGTATTCGATTATGTTTATATAGATATACTCACCAGGTACCTGTTCTTCCGATATACATACGAGCAACCGAATCGAACATAAGGTTGAATGGATAGATTGAACAATCATCGTATCTGAGTTGTATTCGATTATGTTTATATAGTTATACTCACCAGGTAACTGTTCTTCCGTTATACATACGAGCGACTGAATTGAACTGAAGGTTGAATGGATAGACTAAACAATGATCGTATCTGGGGTTGTATTCGATTATATCGTGATGATGTTCATATAGTTATACTCACCAGGTAACTGTTCTCCAGTTATACATAAGAGCGACTGAACTGAATAGAAGGTTGAATGGATAGACTGAACAATCATCGTTTCTGGGTTGTATTCGATTATTGCGTGATGATTATTATATATTATGTCTAACCAGGTAACTGTTCTTTCGTTATACATACTAGCAACCGAATCGAACATAAGGTTGAATGGATAGATTGAACAATCATTGTATCTGGGTTGTCTCCGATTATATCGTTATGTTGTATATTAAACTACACCTACCATGTAACGGTTCTTTCGTTACACATACGAGCGTCTGAATCGAACATAAGGTTGGATGGTTAGACGGAACGATAATTGTAACTAAGTTGTATTCGATTATATCGTGATGACGTTCATATAGAAATACTCACCAGGTTACTGTTCTTTCGTTATACATACGAGCAACCGAATCGAACATAAGGTTGAATGGATAGATTGAACAATCATTGTATCTGGGTTGTCTCGGATTATATCGTTATGTTGTACATTTAACTACACCTACCATGTAACGGTTCTTTCGTTACACATACGAGCGTCTGAATCGAACATAAGGTTGGATGGTTAGACGGAACGATAATTGTAACTAAGTTGTATTCGATTATATCGTGATGACGTTCATATAGAAATACTCACCAGGTTACTGTTCTTTTGTTATACATACGAGCAACCGAATCGAACAGAAGGTTGAATGGATAGTATCTGGGTTGTATTCGATTATGATGTTATGCTGTGTATATAGTTATACACACTAGGAGACGGTATTCCCGTTTTACATACGAGCGACCGAAACAAAAAGAAAGTTGAATGGATAGACTGAACAATCAATGTATCTGGGTGGTATCCGATTATATCGCAATACTGTATATATAGTGATACTTACCAGGTGACGATACTTCCGTTACACATACTAGCGACTGAATCGAACAGAATGTTGAATGGTTAGACGAAACGATAATTGTATCTGAGTTGTATTCAATGATATCGTGATGATGTTTATATAGCAATACTCACCAGGTAACTGTCCTTCCGTTCTACATACAAGCGACCGAATCGAGCAGAAGGTTAAATGGATAGATTGAACAATCATCGTATCTGAGTTGTATTCGATTATGTTTATATAGATATACTCACCAGGTACCTGTTCTTCCGATATACATACGAGCAACCGAATCGAACATAAGGTTGAATGGATAGATTGAACAATCATCGTATCTGAGTTGTATTCGATTATGTTTATATAGTTATACTCACCAGGTAACTGTTCTTCCGTTATACATACGAGTGACTGAATTGAACTGAAGGTTGAATGGATAGACTAAACAATGATCGTATCTGGGGTTGTATTCGATTATATCGTGATGATGTTCATATAGTTATACTCACCAGGTAACTGTTCTCCAGTTATACATAAGAGCGACTGAACTGAATAGAAGGTTGAATGGATAGACTGAACAATCATCGTTTCTGGGTTGTATTCGATTATTGCGTGATGATTATTATATATTATGTCTAACCAGGTAACTGTTCTTTCGTTATACATACTAGCAACCGAATCGAACATAAGGTTGAATGGATAGATTGAACAATCATTGTATCTGGGTTGTCTCCGATTATATCGTTATGTTGTATATTAAACTACACCTACCATGTAACGGTTCTTTCGTTACACATACGAGCGTCTGAATCGAACATAAGGTTGGATGGTTAGACGGAACGATAATTGTAACTAAGTTGTATTCGATTATATCGTGATGACGTTCATATAGAAATACTCACCAGGTTACTGTTCTTTCGTTATACATACGAGCAACCGAATCGAACAGAAGGTTGAATGGATAGTATCTGGGTTGCATTCGATTATGATGTTATGCTGTGTATATAGTTATACACATAAGGTGACGGTATTCCCGTTTCACATACGAGCGACCGAAACGAACAGAAATTTGAAATGATAGACTGAACAATCAATGTATCTGGGTGGTATCCGATTATATCGCAATACTGTATATATGGTGATACTTACCAGGTGACGGTACTTCCGTTACACATACTAGCGACTGAATCGAACAGAAGGTTAAATGGTTAGACGAAACGATAATTGTATCTGAGTTGTATTCGATGATATCGTGATGATGTTTATATAGCAATACTCACCAGGTATTTGTTCTTCCGTTTTACATACAAGCGACCGAATCGAGCAGAAGGTTGAATTCAGTATAGATTGAACAATCATCGTATCTGGGTTGTATTCGATTATGTTTATATAGTTATACTCACCAGGTAACTGTTATTCCGTTATACATACGAGCGACTGAATTGAACAGAAGGTTGAATGGATAGTATATGGGTTGTATTCGATTATGATGTTATGCTGTGTATATAGTTATACACACTAGGAGACGGTATTCCCGTTTTACATACGAGCGACCGAAACAAAAAGAAAGTTGAATGGATAGACTGAACAATCAATGTATCTGGGTGGTATCCGATTATATCGCAATACTGTATATATAGTGATACTTACCAGGTGACGATACTTCCGTTACACATACTAGCGACTGAATCGAACAGAATGTTGAATGGTTAGACGAAACGATAATTGTATCTGAGTTGTATTCGATGATATCGTGATGACGTTCATATAGAAATACTCACCAGGTTACTGTTCTTTCGTTATACATACGAGCAACCGAATCGAACAGAAGGTTGAATGAATGGTATCTGGGTTGTATTCGATTATGATGTTATGCTGTGTATATAGTTATACACACTAGGTGACGGTATTTCCGTTTTACATACGAGCGACCGAAACGAACAGAAAGTTGAATGGATAGACTGAACAATCAATGTATCTGGTTGGTATCCGATTATATCGCAATACTGTATATATAGTGATACTTACCAGGTGACGGTACTTCCGTTACACATACTAGCGACTGAATCGAACAGAATGTTAAATGGTTAGACGAAGCGATAATTGTATCTGAGTTGCATTCGATGATATCGTGATGATGTTTATATAGCAATATTCACCAGGTAACTGTTCTTCCGTTTTACATAAAAGCGACCGAATCGAGCAGAAGGTTAAATGGATAGATTGAAAATTCATCGTATCTGGGTTGTATTCGATTATGTTTATATAGATATACTCACCAGGTACCTGTTCTTCCGATATACATACGAGCAACCGAATCGAACATAAGGTTGAATGGATAGACTAAATAATGATCGTATCTGAGGTTGTATTCGATTATATCGTGATGATGTTTATATAGTTATACTCAACAGGTAACTGTTCTCCAGTTATACATAAAAGCGACTGAATCGAGCAGAAGGTTGAATTCAGTATTGATTGAACAATAATCGTATCTGGGTTGTATTCGATTATGTTTATAAAGTTATACTCACCAGGTAACTGTTCTTCCGTTATACATACGAGCAATCGAATCGAACAGAAGGTTGAATGGATAGTATCTGGGTTGTATTCGATTATGATGTTATGCTGTGTATATAGTTATACACATTAGGTGACGGTATTCCCTTTTTACATACGAGCGACCGAAACGAACAGAAAGTTGAATGGATAGACTGAACAATCAATGTATCTGGGTGGTATCCGATTATATCGCAATACTGTATATAAAGTGATACTTACCAGGTGACGGTACTTCCGTTACACATACTAGCGACTGAATCGAACAAAAGGTTAAATGGTTAGACGAAACGATAATTGTATCTGAGTTGAATTCGATGATATCGTGATGATGTTTATAGCAATACTCACCAGGTAACTGTTCTTCCGTTTTACATACAAGAGACCGAATCGAGCAGAAGGTTAAATAGATAGATTGAACAATCATCGTATCTGGGTTGTATTCGATTATGTTTATATAGTTATACTCACCAGGTCACTGTTCTTCCGTTATATATACGAGCGACTGAATTGAACAGAAGGTTGAATGGATAGACTGAATAATCATCGTATCTGGGTTGTATTCGATTATTTCGTGATGATTATTATATATTATGTCTAACCAGGTAACTGTTCTTCCGTTATACATACGAGCAACCGAATCGAACAGAAGGTTGAATGAATGGTATCTGGGTTGTATTCGATTATGATTTTATGCTGTGTATATAGTTATACACACTAGGTGACGGCATTTCCGTTTTACATACGAGCGACCGAAACGAACAGAAAGTTGAATGGATAGACTGAACAATCAATGTATCTGGTTGGTATCCGATTATATCGCAATACTATATATATAGTGATACTTACCAGGTGACGGTACTTCCGTTACACATACAAGCGACTCAATCGAACAGAATGTTAAATGGTTAGACGAAGCGATAATTGTATCTGAGTTGTATTCGATGATATCGTGATGATGTTCATATAGCAATATTCACCAGGTAACTGTTCTTCCGTTTTACATAAAAGCGACCGAATCGAGCAGAAGGTTAAATGAATAGATTGAAAATTCATCGTATCTGGGTTGTATTCGATTAGGTTTATATAGTTATACTCACCAGGTAACTGTTCTTCCGATATACATACGAGCGACTGAATTGAACAGAAGGTTGAATGGATAGACTAAATAATGATCGTATCTGAGGTTGTATTCGATTATATCGTGATGATGTTTATATAGTTATACTCAACAGGTAACTGTTCTCCAGTTATACATAAAAGCGACTGAATCGACCAGAAGGTTGAATCCAGTATTAATTGAACAATAATCGTATCTGGGTTGTATTCGATTATGTTTATAAAGTTATACTCACCAGGTAACTGTTCTTCCGTTATACATACGAGCAATCGAATCGAACAGAAGGTTGAATGGATAGTATCTGGGTTGTATTCGATTATGATGTTATGCTGTGTATATAGTTATACACATTAGGTGACGGTATTCCCGTTTTACATACGAGCGACCGAAACGAACAGAAAGTTTAATGGATGGACTGAACAATCAATGTATCTGGGTGGTATCCGATTATATCGCAATACTGTATATGAAGTGATACTTACCAGGTGACGGTACTCCCGTTACACATACTAGCGACTGAATCGAACAGAAGGTTAAATGGTTAGACGAAACGATAATTGTATCTGAGTTGAATTCGATGATATCGTGATGATGTTTATATAGCAATACTCACCAGGTAACTGCTCTTCCGTTTTACATACAAGCGACCGAATCGAGCAGAAGGTTAAATTTGGTATAGATTGAACAATCATCGTATCTGGGTTGTATTCGATTATGTTTATATAGTTATACTCACCAGGTAACTGTTCTTCCGTTATACATACGAGCGACTGAATTGAACAGAAGGTTGAATGGATAGACTAAACAATAATCGTATCTGGGGTTGTATTCGATTATATCTTGATGATGTTCATATAGTCATACTCACCAGGAAACTGTTCTCCAGTTTTACATAAGAACGACTGAACTGAACAGAAAGTTGAATGGATAGACTGAACAATCAATGTATCTGGGTGGTATCCGATTATATCGCAATACTGTATATATAGTGATACTTACCAGGTGACGGTACTTCTGTTACACATACTAGCGACTGAATCGAACAGAAGGTTAAATGGTTAGACGAAATGATAATTGTATCTCTGAGTTGTATTCGATGATATCGTGATGAAGTTCATATAGAAATACTCACCAGGTTACTGTTCTTTCGTTATACATACGAGCATTCGAATCGAACATAAGGTTGAATGGATAGTATCTGGGTTGTATTCGATTATGATGTTATGCTGTGTATATAGTTATACACACTAGGTGACGGTATTCCCGTTTTACATACGAGCGACCGAAACGAACAGAAAGTTGAATGGATAGACCGAACAATCAATGTATCTGGTTGGTATCCGATTATATCGCAATACTGTATATATAGTGATACTTACCAGGTGACGGTACTTCCGTTACACATACTAGCGACTGAATCGAACAGAAGGTTAAATGGTTAGACGAAGCGATGATTGTATCTGAGTTGTATTCGATGATATCGTGATGATGTTTATATAGCAATATTCACCAGGTAACTGTTCTCCCGTTTTACATAAAAGCGACCAAATCGAGCAGAAGGTTGAATGGATAGATTGAAAATTCATCGTATCTGGGTTGTATTCGATTAGGTTTATATAGTTATACTCACCAGGTAACTGTCCTTCCGTTATACATATGAGCGACTGAATTGAACAGAAGGTTGAATGGATAGACTAAACAATGATCGTATCTGAGGTTGTATTCGATTATATCGTGATGATGTTCATATAGTTATACTCAACAGGTAACTGTTCTCCAGTTATACATAAGAGCGACTGAACTGAACAGAAGGTTGAATGGATAGACTGAACAATCATTGTATCTGGGTTGTATTCGATTATATCGTGATGATTTTCATATAGTATGTCTAACCAGGTAACAGTTCTTCTGTTACACATAAGAGCAACCGAATCGAACATAAGGTTGAATGGATAGATTGAACAATCATTGTATCTGGGTTGTCTCCGATTATATCGTTATGCTGTATATTTAGTTACACCTACCATGTAACGGTTTTTTCGTTACACATACGAGCGTCTGCATCGAACATGAGGTTGGATGATTAGACGGAACGATAATTGTAACTGAGTTGTATTCGATGTTTATATAGTAATACTCACCACGTGACTGTTCTTGCGTTATACATACGAGCGACCAAATCGAACAGAAGGTTGGATGGATAGACGGAATGATCATTGTATCTGAGTTGTATTCGATTATATCGTGATGACGTTCATATAGAAATACTCACCAGGTTACTGTTCTTTCGTTATACATACGAGCAACCGAATCGAACAGAAGGTTGAATGGATAGTATCTGGGTTGTATTCGATTATGATGTTATGCTGTGTAAATAGTTATACACATTAGGTGACGGTACTCCCGTTTTACATACGAGCGACCGAAACGAACAGAAAGTTGAATGGATAGACTGAACAATCAATGTATCTGGATGGTATCCGATAATATCGCAATACTGAATATATAGTGATACTTACAGGTGACGGTACTTCCGTTACACATACTAGCGACTGAATTGAACAGAAGGTTGAATGGATAGACTAAACAATGATCGTATCTGGGGTTGTATTCGATTATATCGTGATGATGTATATATGGTTATACTCACCAGGTAACTGTTCTCCAGTTATACATAAGAGCGACTGAACTGAACAGAAGGTTGAATGGATAGACTGAACAATCATTGTATCTGGGTTGTATTCGATTATATCGTGATGATTATCATATAGTATGTCTAACCAGGTAACAGTTCTTCTGTTACACATACGAGCAACCGAATCGAACATAAGGTTGAATGAATAGATGGAACAATCATTGTATCTGGGTTGTCTCCGATTATATCGTAATGCTGTATATTTAGTTACACCTACCATGAAACGGTTCTTTCGTTACACATACGAGCGTCTGAATCGAACATAAGGTTGGATGATTAGACGGAACAATAATTGTAACTGAGTTGTATTCGATTATATCGTGGTGATGTTTATATAGTAATACTCACCAGGTGACTGTTCTTGCGTTATACATACGAGCGACCCAATCGAACAGAAGTTTGGATGGATAGACGGAATGATCATTGTATCTGAGTTGTATTCGATTATATCGTGATGACGTTCATATGGAAATACTCACCAGGTTACTGTTTTTTCTTTATACATACAAGCAAACGAATAGAACCGAAGGTTGAATGGATAGTATCTGGGTTGTATTCGATTATGATGTTATGCTGTGTATATAGTTATACACATTAGGTGACGGTATTCCCGTTTTACATACGAGCGACCGAAACGAACAGAAAGTTGAATGGATAGACTGAACAATCAATGTATCTGGATGGTATCCGATTATATCGCAATAATTTATATATAGTGATACTTACCAGGTGACAGTACTTCCGTTACACATACTAGCGACTGAATCGAACAGAAGGTTAAATGGTTAGACGAAACGATAATTGTATCTGAGTTGTATTCGATGATATCGTGATGATGTTTATATAGCAATACTCACCAGGTAACTGTTCTT
The DNA here is from genome assembly GCA_029955515.1 of Chrysomela aeneicollis. NCBI lineage: Eukaryota > Metazoa > Arthropoda > Insecta > Coleoptera > Chrysomelidae > Chrysomela > Chrysomela aeneicollis. The sequence goes on along the minus strand of JARUHQ010000005.1, from coordinate 783,679 downwards.
CTGTTTTACATACAAGCGACCGAATCGAGCAGAAGGTTAAATTTAGTATAGATTGAACAATCATCGTATCTGGGTTGTATTCGATTATGTTCATATAGTTATACTCACCAGGTAACTGTTCTTCCGTTATACATACGAGCGACTGAATTGAACAGAAGGTTGAATGGATAGACTAAACAATAATCGTATCTGGGGTTGTATTCGATTATATCTTGATTATGTTCATATAGTTATACTCACCAGGAAACTGTTCTCTAGTTATACATAAGAGCGACTGAACTGAACAGAAAGTTGAATGGATAGACTGAACAATCAATGTATCTGGGTGGTATCCGATTATATCGCAATACTGAATATATAGTGATACTTACCAGGTGACGGTACTTCCGTTACACATACTAGCGACTGAATCGAACAGAATGTTAAATGGTTAGACGAAACGATAATTGTATCTGAGTTGTATTCGATGATATCGTGATGATATTTATATAGAAATACTCACCAGGTAACTGTTCTTCCGTTATACATACGAGCGACTGAATTGAACAGAAGGTTGAATGGATAGACTGAACAATCATTGTATCTGGGTTGTATTCGATTATATCGTGATGAATATCATATAGTATGTCTAACCAGGTAACAGTTCTTCTGTTACACATACGAGCAACCGAATCGAACATAAGGTTGAATGGATAGATTGAACAATCATTGTATCTGGGTTGTCTCCGATTATATCGTTATGCTGTATATTAAGTTACACCTACCATGTAACGGTTCTTTCGTTACACATACGAGCGTCTGAATCGAACATAAGGTTGGATGATTAGACGGAACAATTATTTTAACTGAGTTGTATTCGATTATATCGTGGTGATGTTTATATAGTAATACTCACCAGGTGACTGTTCTTGCGTTATACATACGAGCGACCCAATCAAACAGAAGTTTGGATGGATAGACGGAATGATCATTGTATCTGAGTTGTATTCGATTATATCGTTATGACGTTCATATAGAAATACTCACCAGGTTACTGTTTTTTCTTTATACATACAAGCAAACGAATAGAACGGAAGGTTGAATGGATAGTATCTGAGTTGTATTCGATTATGATGTTATGCTGTGTATATAGTTATACACACTAGGTGACGGTATTCCCGTTTTACATACGAGCGACCGAAACGAACAGAAAGTTGAATGGATAGACTGAACAATCAATGTATCTGGTTGGTATCCGATTATATCGCAATACCGTATATATAGTGATACTTACCAGGTGACGGTACTTCCGTTACACATACTAGCGACTGAATCGAACAGAAGGTTAAATGTTTAGACGAAGCGATAATTGTATCTGAGTTGTATTCGATGATATCGTGATGATGTTTATATAGCAATACTCACCAGGTAACTGTTCTTCCGTTTTACATAAAAGCGACCGAATCGAGCAGAAGGTTAAATAGATGGATTGAAAATTCATCGTATCTGGGTTGTATTCGATTAGGTTTACATAATTATACTCACCAGAAAACTGTTTTTCCGTTATACATGAGAACGACCGAAACGAACAGAAAGTTGAATGGATAGACTGAACAATCAATGTATCTGGATGGTATCCGATTATATCGCAATAATGTATATATAGTGATACTTACCAGGTGACGGTACTTCCGTTACACATACTAGCGACTGAATCGAACAGAAGGTTAAATGGTTAGACGAAACGATAATTGTATCTGAGTTGTATTCGATGATATCGTGATGATGTTTATATAGCAATACTCACCAGGTAACTGTTCTTTCGTTTTACATACAAGCGACCGAATCGAGCAGAAGGTTAAATTTAATATATATTGAACAATCATCGTATCTGGGTTGTATTCGATTATGTTAATATAGTTATACTCACCAGGTTACTGTTCTTCCGTTATACATACGAGCGACTGAATTGAACAGAAGGTTGAATGGATAGACTAAACAATAATCGTATCTGGGGTTGTATTCGATTATATCTTGATGATGTTCATATAGTTATACTCACCAGGAAACTGTTCTCCAGTTATACATAAGAGCGACTAAACTGAACAGAAAGTTGAATGGATAGACTGAACAATCAATGTATCGCAATACTGTATATATAGTGATACTTACCAGGTGACGGTACTTCCGTTACACATACTAGAGACTGAATCGAACAGAAGGTTGAATGGTTAGACGAAACGATAATTGTATCTCTGAGTTGTATTCGATGATATCGTGATGATGTTTATATAGCAATACTCACCAGGTAACTGTCCTTCAGTTTTACATACGATGAATTTCGAATCGAATCGAATACAACCCAGATACGATGATTGTTCAATATATATTAAATTTAACCTTCTGCTCGATTCGGTCGCTTGTATGTAAAACGAAAGAACAGTTACCTGGTGAGTATTGCTATATAAACATCATCACGATATCATCGAATACAACTCAGATACAATTATCGTTTCGTCTAACCATTTAACCTTCTGTTCGATTCAGTCGCTAGTATGTGTAACGGAAGTACCGTCACCTGGTAAGTATTACTATATATACATTATTGCGATATAATCGGATACCATCCAGATACATTGATTGTTCAGTCTATCCATTCAACTTTCTGTTCGTTTCGGTCGTTCTCATGTATAACGGAAAAACAGTTTTCTGGTGAGTATAATTATATAAACCTAATCGAATACAACCCAGATACGATGAATTTTCAATCCATCTATTTAACCTTCTGCTCGATTCGGTCGCTTTTATGTAAAACGGAAGAACAGTTACCTGGTGAGTATTGCTATATAAACATCATCACGATATCATCGAATACAACTCAGATACAATTATCGCTTCGTCTAAACATTTAACCTTCTGTTCGATTCAGTCGCTAGTATGTGTAACGGAAGAACCGTCACCTGGTAAGTATCACTATATATACGGTATTGCGATATAATCGGATACCAACCAGATACATTGATTGTTCAGTCTATCCATTCAACTTTCTGTTCGTTTCGGTCGCTCGTATGTGAAACAGGAATACCGTCACCTAGTGTGTATAACTATATACACAGCATAACATCATAATCGAATACAACTCAGATACTATCCATTCAACCTTCCGTTCTATTCGTTTGCTTGTATGTATAAAGAAAAAACAGTAACCTGGTGAGTATTTCTATATGAACGTCATAACGATATAATCGAATACAACTCAGATACAATGATCATTCCGTCTATCCATCCAAACTTCTGTTTGATTGGGTCGCTCGTATGTATAACGCAAGAACAGTCACCTGGTGAGTATTACTATATAAACATCACCACGATATAATCGAATACAACTCAGTTAAAATTATTGTTCCGTCTAATCATCCAACCTTATGTTCGATTCAGACGCTCGTATGTGTAACGAAAGAACCGTTACATGGTAGGTGTAACTTAATATACAGCATAACGATATAATCGGAGACAACCCAGATACAATAATTGTTCAATCTATCCATTCAACCTTATGTTCGATTCGGTTGCTCGTATGTGTAACAGAAGAACTGTTACCTGGTTAGACATACTATATGATAATCATCACGATATAATCGAATACAACCCAGATACAATGATTGTTCAGTCTATCCATACAACCTTCTGTTCAGTTCAGTCGCTCTTATGTATAACTGGAGAACAGTTACCTGGTGAGTATAACTATATATACATCATCACGATATAATCGAATACAACCCCAGATACGATCATTGTTTAGTCTATCCATTCAACCTTCTGTTCAATTCAGTCGCTCGTATGTATAACGGAAGAACAGGTACCTGGTGAGTTAAACTATATAAACATAATCAAATACTACCCAGATACGATGATTGTTCAATCTATACATTCAACCTTCTGCTCGATTCGGTCGCTTGTATGTAAAACGGAAGAACAGTTACCTGGTGATTATTGCTATATAAACATCATCACGATATCATCGAATACAACTCAGATACAATTATCGATTCGTCTAACCATTCAACCTTCTGTTCGATTCAGTCGCTAGTATGTGTAACGGAAGTACCGTCACCTGGTAAGTATCACTTTATATACAGTATTGCGATATAATCGGATACCAACCAGATACATTGATTGTTCAATCTATCAATTCAACCTTATGTTCGATTCGGTTGCTCGTATGTATAACAGAAGAACAGTTACCTGGTTAGACATAATTTATAATAATCATCACGAAATAATCTAATACAACCCAGATACGATGATTGTTCAGTCTATCCATACAACCGTCTGTTTAGTTCAGTCGCTCTTATGTATAACTGGAGAACAGTCACCTGGTGAGTATTACTTTATAAACATCACCACGATATAATCGAATACAACTCAGTTACAATTATTGTTCCGTCTAATCATCCAACCTTATGTTCGATTCAGACGCTCGTATGTGTAACGAAAGAACCGTTACATGGTAGGTGTAACTTAATATACAGCATAACGATATAATCGGAGACAACCCAGATACAATGATTGTTCAATCTATCCATTCAACCTTATGTTCGATTCGGTTGCTCGTATGTGTAATAGAAGAACTGTTACCTGGTTAGACATACTATATGATAATCATCACGATATAATCGAATACAACCCAGATACAATGATTGTTCAGTCTATCCATTCAACCTTCTGTTCAGTTCATTCGCTCTTATGTATAAGTGGAGAACAGTTACCTGGTGAGTATAACTATTTATACATCATCACGATATAATCGAATACAACCCCAGATACGATCATTGTTTAGTCTATCCATTCAACCTTCTGTTCAATTCAGTCGCTCGTATGTATAACGGAAGAACAGGTACCTGGTGAGTTAAACTATATAAACATAATCAAATACTACCCAGATACGATGATTGTTCAATCTATACATTCAACCTTCTGCTCGATTCGGTCGCTTCTATGTAAAACGGAAGAACAGTTACCTGGTGATTATTGCTATATAAACATCATCACGATATCATCGACTACAACTCAGATACAATTATCGATTCGTCTAACCATTCAACCTTCTGTTCGATTTAGTCGCTAGTATGTGTAACGGAAGCACCGTCACCTGGTAAGTATCACTATATATACAGTATTGCGATATAATCGCATACCACCCAGATACATTGATTGTTCAGTCTATCCATTCAACTTTCTGTTCGTTTCGGTCGCTCGTATGTAAAACGGGAATACCGTCATCAAATGTGTATAACTATATACACAGCATAACATCATAATCGAATACAACCCAGATACTATCCATTCAACCTTCTGTTCGATTCGGTTGCTCGTATGTGTAACGAATGAACAGTAACCTGGTGAGTATTTCTATATGAACGTCATCACGATATAATAGAATACAACTAAGATACAATGATCATTCCGTCTATCCATCCAACCTTCTGTTCGATTGGGTCGCTCGTATGTATAACGCAAGAACAGTCACCTGGTGAATATTACTATATAAACATCACCACGATATAATCGAATACAACTCAGTTACAATTATCGTTTCGTCTAACCATCCAACCTTATGTTCGATTCAGACGCTCGTATGTGTAACGAAAGAACCTTTACATGGTAGGTGTAACTAAATATACAGCATAACGATATAATCTGAGACAACCCAGATACATTCATCCTTATGTTCGATTCGGTTGCTCGTATGTATAACGGAAGAACTGTTACCTGGTTAGACATACTATATTATAATCATCACGATTTGATCAAATACAACCCAGTTACGATGATTGTTCAGTCTATCCATTCAACCTTCTGTTCAATTCAGTCGCTCTTATGTATAACTGGAGAACAGTTTCCTGGTAAGTATAACTATATGATCATCATCAAGATATAATCGAATACAACCCCAGATACGATTATTGTTTAGTCTATCCATTCAACTTTCTGTTCAATTCAGTCGCTCGTATGTATAACGGAAGAACAGTTACCTGGTGAGTATAACTATATGAACATAATCGAATACAACCCAGATACGATGATTGTTCAATCTATACTAAATTCAACCTTCTGCTCGATTCAGTCGCTTGTATGTAAAACTGAAGGACAGTTACCTGGTGAGTATTGCTATATAAACATCATCACGATATCATCGAATACAACTCAGATACAATTATCGTTCCGTCTAACCATTCAACATTCTGTTCGATTCAGTCGCTAGTATGTATAACGGAAGAATAGTTACCTGGTGAGTATAACTATATAAACATAATCGAATACAACCCAGATACGATGATTGTTCAATCCATACTAAATTGAACCTTCTGTTCGTTTCGGTCGCTTGTATGTAAAAAGGGAATACCGTCACCTAATGTGTATAACTATATACACAGCATAACATCATAATCGAATACAACCCAGATACTATCCATTCAACCTTCTGTTCTATTCGTTTGATTGTATGTATAAAGAAAAAACAGTAACCTGGTGAGTATTTCTATATGAACGTCATCACGATATAATCGAATACAATTCAGATACAATGATCATTCCGTCTATCCATCCAAACTTCTGTTCGATTGGGTCGCTCGTATGTATAACGCAAGAACAGTCACCTGGTGAGTATTACTATATAAACATCACCACGATATAATCGAATACAACTCAGTTACAATTATTGTTCCGTCTAATCATCCAACCTTATGTTCGATTCAGACGCTCGTATGTGTAACGAAAGAACCGTTTCATGGTAGGTGTAACTAAATATACAGCATAACGATATAATCGGAGACAACCCAGATACAATGATTGTTCAATCTATCCATTCAACCTTATGTTCGATTCGGTTGCTCGTATGTGTAACAGAAGAACTGTTACCTGGTTAGACATACTATATGATAATCATCACGATATAATCGAATACAACCCAGATACAATGATTGTTCAGTCTATCCATTCAACCTTCTGTTCAGTTCAGTCGCTCTTATGTATAACTGGAGAACAGTTACCTGGTGAGTATAACTATATATACATTATCACGATATAATCGAATACAACCCCAGATACGATCATTGTTTAGTCTATCCATTCAACCTTCTGTTCAATTCAGTCGCTCGTATGTATAACGGAAGAACAGGTACCTGGTGAGTAGAACTATATAAACATAATCAAATACAACCCAGATACGATGATTGTTTAATCTATACATTTAACCTTCTGCTCGATTCGATCGCTTGTATGTAAAACGGATGAACAGTTACCTGGTGATTATTGCTATATAAACATCATCACGATATCATCGAATACAACTCAGATACAATTATCGTTTCGTCTAACCATTCAACCTTCTGTTCGATTCAGTCGCTAGTATGTGTAACGGAAGTATCGTCACCTGGTAAGTATCACTATATATACAGTATTGCGATATAATCGCATACCACCCAGATACATTGATTGTTCAGTCTATCCATTCAACTTTCTGTTCGTTTCGGTTGCTCGTATGTATAACGAATGAACAGTAACCTGGTGAGTATTTCTATATGAACGTCATCACGATATAATAGAATACAACTAAGATACAATGATCATTCCGTCTATCCATCCAACCTTCTGTTCGATTGGGTCGCTCGTATGTATAACGCAAGAACAGTCACCTGGTGAATATTACTATATAAACATCACCACGATATAATCGAATACAACTCAGTTACAATTATCGGTTCGTCTAACCATCCAACCTTATGTTCGATTTAGACGCTCGTATGTGTAACGAAAGAACATTTACATGGTAGGTGTAACTAAATATACAGCATAACGATATAATCTGAGACAACCAGATACATTCAACCTTATGTTCGATTCGGTTGCTCGTATGTATAACGGAAGAACTGTTAGCTGGTTAGACATACTATATTATAATCATCACGATATAATCAAATACAACCCAGATACGATGATTGTTCAGCCTATCCATTCAACCTCCTGTTCAGTTCAGTCGCTCTTATGTATAACTGGAGAACAGTTTTCTGGTGAGTATAACTATATGAACATCATCAAGATATAATTTTACACAACCCCAGATACGATTATTGTTTAGTCTATCCATTCAACCTTCTGTTCAATTCAGTCGCTCGTATGTATAACGGAAGAACAGTTACCTGGTGAGTATTTCTATATAAACATCATCACGATATCATCGAATACAACTCAGATACAATTATCGTTTCGTCTAACCATTTAACATTCTGTTCGATTCAGTTGCTAGTATGTGTAACGGAAGTACCGTCACCTGGTAAGTATCACTATATATTCAGTATTGCGATATTATCGGATACCATCCAGATACATTGATTGTTCAGTCTATCCATTCAACTTTCTGTTCGTTTCGGTCGCTCGTATGTAAAACGGGAGTACCGTCACCTAATGTGTATAACCATTTACACAGCATAACATCATAATCGAATACAACCCAGATACTATCCATTCAACCTTCTGTTCGATTCGGTTGCTCGTATGTATAACGAAAGAACAGTAACCTGGTGAGTATTTCTATATGAACGTCATCACGATATAATCGAATGCAACTCAGATACAATGATCATTCCGTCTATCCATCCAACCTTCTGTTCGATTTGGTCGCTCGTATGTATAACACAAGAACAGTCACCTGGTGAGTATTACTATATAAACATCACCACGATATAATCGAATACAACTCAGTTACAATTATAGTTCCGTCTAACCATCCAACCTTATGTTCGATTCAGATGCTCGTATGTGTAACGAAAGTACCGTTACATGGTAGGTGTAACTAAATATACAGCATAACGATATAATCGGAGACAACCCAGATACAATGATTGTTCAATATATATCCATCCAACCTTATGTTCGATTCGGTTGCTCGTATGTATAACGGAAGAACTATTACCTGGTTAGACATACTATATGATAATAATCACGATATAATCAAATACAACCCAGATACGATGAATGTTCAGTTTATCCATTCAACCTTCTGTTCAGTTCGGTCGCTCTTATGTATAACTGGAGAACAGTTTCCTGGTGAGTATAACTATATGAACATCATCAAGATATAATCGAATACAACCCCAGATACGATTATTGTTCAATCTATACTAAATTTATGCTTTTGTCCGATTCGGTCGCTTGTATGTAAAACGAAAGAACAGTTACCTGGTGAGTATTGCTATATAAACATCATCACGATATCATCGAATACAACTCAGAGATACAATTATCGTTTCGTCTAACCATTCAACCTTTTGTTCGATTCAGTCTCTAGTATGTGTAACGAAAGAACCGTCACCTGGTAAGTATCACTATATATACAGTATTGCGATATAATCGGATACCACCCAGATACATTGATTGTTCAGTCTATCCATTCAACTTTCTGTTCAGTTCAGTCGCTCTTATGTATAACTAGAGAACAGTTTCCTGGTGAGTATAACTATATGAACATAATCAAGATATAATCGAATACAACCCCAGATACGATTATTGTTTAGTCTATCCATTCAACCTTCTGTTCAATTTAGTCGCTCGTATGTATAACGGAAGAACAGTTACCTGGTGAGTATAACTATATGAACATAATCGAATACAACCCAGATACGATGATTGTTCAATCTATACTAAATTTAACCTTCTGCTCGATTCGGTCGCTTGTATGTAAAACAGAAGAACAGTTACCTGGTGAGTATTGCTATATAAACATCATCACGATATCATCGAATACAACTCAGATACAATTATCGTTTCGTCTAACCATTTAACCTTCTGTTCGATTCAGTCGCTAGTATGTGTAACGGAAGTACTGTCACCTGGTAAGTATCACTATATATAAATTATTGCGATATAATCGGATACCATCCAGATACATTGATTGTTCAGTCTATCCATTCAACTTTCTGTTCGTTTCGGTCGTTCTTATGTATAACGGAAAAACAGTTACCTGGTGAGTATAACTATATAAACCTAATCGAATACAATCCAGATACGATGAATTTTCAATCCATCTATTCAACCTTCTGCTCGATTCGGTCGCTTTTATGTAAAACGAAAGAACAATTACCTGGTGAGTAATGCTATATAAACATCATCACGATATCATCGAATACAACTCAGATACAATTATCGCTTCGTCTAACCATTTAACCTTCTGTTCGATTCAGTCGCTAGTATGTGTAACGGAAGTACCGTCACCTGGTAAGTATCACTATATATACAGTATTGCGATATAATCGGATACCAACCAGATACATTGATTGTTCAGTCTATCCATTCAACTTTCTGTTCGTTTCGGTCGCTCGTATGTAAAACGGGAATACCGTCACCTAATGTGTATAACTATATACACAGCATAACATCATAATCGAATACAACCCAGATACTATCCATTCAACCTTCTGTTCTATTCGTTTGCTTGTATGTATAAAGAAAAAACAGTAACCTGGTGAGTATTTCTATATGAACGTCATCACGATATTATCGAATACAACTCAGATACAATGATCATTCCGTCTATCCATCCAAACTTCTGTTCGATTGGGTCGCTCGTATGTATAACGCAAGAACAGTCACCTGGTGAGTATTACTATATAAACATCACCACGATATAATCGAATACAACTCAGTTACAATTATTGTTCCGTCTAATCATCCAACCTTATGTTCGATTCAGACGCTCGTATGTGTAACGAAAGAACCGTTTCATGGTAGGTGTAACTAAATATACAGCATTACGATATAATCGGAGACAACCCAGATACAATGATTGTTCCATCTATCCATTCAACCTTATGTTCGATTCGGTTGCTCGTATGTGTAACAGAAGAACTGTTACCTGGTTAGACATACTATATGATAATCATCACGATATAATCGAATACAACCCAGATACAATGATTGTTCAGTCTATCCATTCAACCTTCTGTTCAGTTCAGTCGCTCTTATGTATAACTGGAGAACAGTTACCTGGTGAGTATAACCATATATACATCATCACGATATAATCGAATACAACCCCAGATACGATCATTGTTTAGTCTATCCATTCAACCTTCTGTTCAATTCAGTCGCTAGTATGTGTAACGGAAGTACCGTCACCTGTAAGTATCACTATATATTCAGTATTGCGATATTATCGGATACCATCCAGATACATTGATTGTTCAGTCTATCCATTCAACTTTCTGTTCGTTTCGTTCGCTCGTATGTAAAACGGGAGTACCGTCACCTAATGTGTATAACTATTTACACAGCATAACATCATAATCGAATACAACCCAGATACTATCCATTCAACCTTCTGTTCGATTCGGTTGCTCGTATGTATAACGAAAGAACAGTAACCTGGTGAGTATTTCTATATGAACGTCATCACGATATAATCGAATACAACTCAGATACAATGATCATTCCGTCTATCCATCCAACCTTCTGTTCGATTTGGTCGCTCGTATGTATAACGCAAGAACAGTCACGTGGTGAGTATTACTATATAAACATCGAATACAACTCAGTTACAATTATCGTTCCGTCTAATCATCCAACCTCATGTTCGATGCAGACGCTCGTATGTGTAACGAAAAAACCGTTACATGGTAGGTGTAACTAAATATACAGCATAACGATATAATCGGAGACAACCCAGATACAATGATTGTTCAATCTATCCATTCAACCTTATGTTCGATTCGGTTGCTCTTATGTGTAACAGAAGAACTGTTACCTGGTTAGACATACTATATGAAAATCATCACGATATAATCGAATACAACCCAGATACAATGATTGTTCAGTCTATCCTTTCAACCTTCTGTTCAGTTCAGTCGCTTTTATGTATAACTGGAGAACAGTTACCTGGTGAGTATAACTATATGAACATCATCACGATATAATCGAATACAACCTCAGATACGATCATTGTTTAGTCTATCCATTCAACCTTCTGTTCAATTCAGTCGCTCGTATGTATAACGGAAGGACAGTTACCTGGTGAGTATAACTATATAAACCTAATCGAATACAACCCAGATACGATGAATTTTCAATCTATCCATTCAACCTTCTGCTCGATTCGGTCGCTTTTATGTAAAACGGAAGAACAGTTACCTGGTGAATATTGCTATATAAACATCATCACGATATCATCGAATACAACTCAGATACAATTATCGCTTCGTCTAACCATTTAACCTTCTGTTCGATTCAGTCGCTAGTATGTGTAACGGAAGTACCGTCACCTGGTAAGTATCACTATATATACAGTATTGCGATATAATCGGATACCAACCAGATACATTGATTGTTCGGTCTATCCATTCAACTTTCTGTTCGTTTCGGTCGCTCGTATGTAAAACGGGAATACCGTCACCTAGTGTGTATAACTATATACACAGCATAACATCATAATCGAATACAACCCAGATACTATCCATTCAACCTTATGTTCGATTCGAATGCTCGTATGTATAACGAAAGAACAGTAACCTGGTGAGTATTTCTATATGAACTTCATCACGATATCATCGAATACAACTCAGAGATACAATTATCATTTCGTCTAACCATTTAACCTTCTGTTCGATTCAGTCGCTAGTATGTGTAACGGAAGTACCGTCACCTGGTAAGTATCACTATATATACAGTATTGCGATATAATCGGATACCACCCAGATACATTGATTGTTCAGTCTATCCATTCAACTTTCTGTTCAGTTCAGTCGTTCTTATGTAAAACTGGAGAACAGTTTCCTGGTGAGTATGACTATATGAACATCATCAAGATATAATCGAATACAACCCCAGATACGATTATTGTTTAGTCTATCCATTCAACCTTCTGTTCAATTCAGTCGCTCGTATGTATAACGGAAGAACAGTTACCTGGTGAGTATAACTATATAAACATAATCGAATACAACCCAGATACGATGATTGTTCAATCTATACCAAATTTAACCTTCTGCTCGATTCGGTCGCTTGTATGTAAAACGGAAGAGCAGTTACCTGGTGAGTATTGCTATATAAACATCATCACGATATCATCGAATTCAACTCAGATACAATTATCGTTTTGTCTAACCATTTAACCTTCTGTTCGATTCAGTCGCTAGTATGTGTAACGGGAGTACCGTCACCTGGTAAGTATCACTTCATATACAGTATTGCGATATAATCGGATACCACCCAGATACATTAATTGTTCAGTCCATCCATTAAACTTTCTGTTCGTTTCGGTCGCTCGTATGTAAAACGGGAATACCGTCACCTAATGTGTATAACTATATACACAGCATAACATCATAATCGAATACAACCCAGATACTATCCATTCAACCTTCTGTTCGATTCGATTGCTCGTATGTATAACGGAAGAACAGTTACCTGGTGAGTATAACTTTATAAACATAATCGAATACAACCCAGATACGATTATTGTTCAATTAATACTGGATTCAACCTTCTGGTCGATTCAGTCGCTTTTATGTATAACTGGAGAACAGTTACCTGTTGAGTATAACTATATAAACATCATCACGATATAATCGAATACAACCTCAGATACGATCATTATTTAGTCTATCCATTCAACCTTCTGTTCAATTCAGTCGCTCGTATGTATATCGGAAGAACAGTTACCTGGTGAGTATAACTATATAAACCTAATCGAATACAACCCAGATACGATGAATTTTCAATCTATTCATTTAACCTTCTGCTCGATTCGGTCGCTTTTATGTAAAACGGAAGAACAGTTACCTGGTGAATATTGCTATATGAACATCATCACGATATCATCGAATACAACTCAGATACAATTATCGCTTCGTCTAATCATTTAACATTCTGTTCGATTGAGTCGCTAGTATGTGTAACGGAAGTACCGTCACCTGGTAAGTATCACTATATATATAGTATTGCGATATAATCGGATACCAACCAGATACATTGATTGTTCAGTCTATCCATTCAACTTTCTGTTCGTTACGGTCGCTCGTATGTAAAACGGAAATGCCGTCACCTAGTGTGTATAACTATATACACAGCATAAAATCATAATCGAATACAACCCAGATACCATTCATTCAACCTTCTGTTCGATTCGGTTGCTCGTATGTATAACGGAAGAACAGTTACCTGGTTAGACATAATATATAATAATCATCACGAAATAATCGAATACAACCCAGATACGATGATTATTCAGTCTATCCATTCAACCTTCTGTTCAATTCAGTCGCTCGTATATATAACGGAAGAACAGTGACCTGGTGAGTATAACTATATAAACATAATCGAATACAACCCAGATACGATGATTGTTCAATCTATCTATTTAACCTTCTGCTCGATTCGGTCTCTTGTATGTAAAACGGAAGAACAGTTACCTGGTGAGTATTGCTATAAACATCATCACGATATCATCGAATTCAACTCAGATACAATTATCGTTTCGTCTAACCATTTAACCTTTTGTTCGATTCAGTCGCTAGTATGTGTAACGGAAGTACCGTCACCTGGTAAGTATCACTTTATATACAGTATTGCGATATAATCGGATACCACCCAGATACATTGATTGTTCAGTCTATCCATTCAACTTTCTGTTCGTTTCGGTCGCTCGTATGTAAAACGGGAATACCGTCACCTAATGTGTATAACTATATACACAGCATAACATCATAATCGAATACAACCCAGATACTATCCATTCAACCTTCTGTTCGATTCGATTGCTCGTATGTATAACGGAAGAACAGTTACCTGGTGAGTATAACTTTATAAACATAATCGAATACAACCCAGATACGATAATTGTTCAATCAATACTGAATTCAACCTTCTGCTCGATTCAGTCGCTTTTATGTATAACTGGAGAACAGTTACCTGTTGAGTATAACTATATAAACATCATCACGATATAATCGAATACAACCTCAGATACGATCATTATTTAGTCTATCCATTCAACCTTCTGTTCAATTCAGTCGCTCGTATGTATATCGGAAGAACAGTTACCTGGTGAGTATAACTATATAAACCTAATCGAATACAACCCAGATACGATGAATTTTCAATCTATCCATTTAACCTTCTGCTCGATTCGGTCGCTTTTATGTAAAACGGAAGAACAGTTACCTGGTGAATATTGCTATATAAACATCATCACGATATCATCGAATACAACTCAGATACAATTATCGCTTCGTCTAACCATTTAACATTCTGTTCGATTCAGTCGCTAGTATGTGTAACGGAAGTACCGTCACCTGGTAAGTATCACTATATATACAGTATTGCGATATAATCGGATACCAACCGGATACATTGATTGTTCAGTCTATCCATTCAACTTTCTGTTCGTTTCGGTCGCTCGTATGTAAAACGGAAATACCGTCACCTAGTGTGTATAACTATATACACAGCATAACATCATAATCGAATACAACCCAGATACCATTCATTCAACCTTCTGTTCGATTCGGTTGCTCGTATGTATAACGAAAGAACAGTAACCTGGTGAGTATTTCTATATGAAATTCATCACGATATAATCGAATACAACTCAGATACAATGATCATTCCGTCTATCCATCCAACCTTCTGTTCGATTGGGTCGCTCGTACGTATAACGCAAGAACAGTCACCTGGTGAGTATTACTATATAAACATTACCACGATATAATCGAATACAACTCAGTTACAATTATCTCTAACCATCCAACCTTATGTTTGATTCAGACGCTCGTATGTGTAACGAAAGAACCGTTACATGGTAGGTGTATCTAATTATACAGCATAACGATATAATCAGAGACAACCCAGATACAATGATTTTTCAATCTATCCATCCAACCTTATGTTCGATTCGGTTGCTCGTATGTATAACGGAAGAACAGTTACCTGGTTAGACATAATATATAATAATCATCACGAAATAATCGAATACAACCAAGATACGATGATTATTCAGTCTATCCATTCAACCTTCTGTTCAGTTCAGTCGCTCTTATGTATAACTGGAGAACAGTTACCTGGTGAGTATAACTATATAAACATCATCACGATATCATCGAATACAACCCCAGATACGATCATCGTTTAGTCTATCCATTCAACCTTCTGTTCAATTCAGTCGCTCGTATGTATAACGGAAGAACAGTTACCTGGTGAGTATAACTATATAAACATAATCGAATACAACCCAGATACGATGATTGTTCAATCTATCTATTTAACCTTCTGCTCGATTCGGTCGCTTGTATGTAAAACGGAAGAACAGTTACCTGGTGAGTATTGCTATAAACATCATCACGATATCATCGAATACAACTCAGATACAATCATCGTTTCGTCTAACCATTTAACCATCTATTCGATTCAGTCGCTTGTATGTGTAACGGAAGTACCGTCACCTGATAAGTATCACTATATATAGAGTATTGCGATATAATCGGATACCAACCAGATACATTGATTGTTCAGTCTATCCATTCAACTTTCTGTTCGTTTCGGTCGCTCGTATCTAAAACGGGAATACCGTCACCTAGGGTGTATAACTATATAAACAGCATATCATCATAATCGAATACAACTCAGATACTATCCATTCAACCTTCTGTTCGATTCGGTTGCTCGTATGTATAACGAAAGAACAGTTACCTGATGAGTATTTCTATATGAACTTCATCACGATATAATCGAATACAATTCAGATACAATGATCATTCCGTCTATCCATCCAACCTTCTGTTCGATTGGGTCGCTCGTACGTATAACGCAAGAACAGTCACCTGGTGAGTATTACTATATAAACATTACCACGATATAATCGAATACAACTCAGTTACAATTATCGTTTCGTCTAACCATCCAACCTTATGTTCGATTCAGACGCTCGTATGTGTAACGAAAGAACCGTTACATGGTAGGTGTATCTAAATATACAGCATAACGATATAATCGGAGACAACCCAGATACATTGATTGATCGATCTATCCATTCAACCTTATGTTCGATTCGGTTGCTCATATGTATAACGGAAGAACAGTTACCTGGTTAGACATAATATATGATAATCATCACGAAATAATCGAATACAACCCAGATACGATGATTGTTCAGTCTATCCATACAACCTTCTGTTCAGTTCAGTCTCTCTTATGTATAACTGGAGAACAGTTACCTGTTGAGTATAACTATATAAACATCATCACGATATAATCGAATACAACCTCAGATACGATCATTGTTTAGTATATCCATTCAACCTTCTGTTCAATTCAGTCGCTCGTATGTATAACGGAAGAACAGTTACCTGGTGAATATAACTATATAAACCTAATCGAATACAACCCAGATACGATGAATTTTCAATCTATCCATTTAACCTTCTGCTCGATTCGGTCGCTTTTATGTAAAACGGAAGAACAGTTACCTGGTGAATATTGCTATATAAACATCATCACGATATCATCGAATACAACTCAGATACAATTATCGCTTCGTCTAACCATTTAACCTTCTGTTCGATTCAGTTGCTAGTATGTGTAACGGAAGTACCGTCACCTGGTTAGTATCACTATATATACAGTGTTGCGATAAAATCGGATACCAACCAGATACATTGATTGTTCAGTCTATCCATTCAACTTTCTGTTCGTTTCGGTCGCTCGTATGTAAAACGGGAATACCGTCACCTAGTGTGTATAAATATATACACAGCATAACATCATAATCGAATACAACCCAGATACTATCCATTCAACCTTCTGTTCGATTCGATTGCTCGTATGTATAACGATAGAACAGTAACCTGGTGAGTATTTCTATATGAACTTCATCACGATATCATCGAATACAACTCAGAGATACAATTATCATTTCGTCTTACCATTCAACCTTCTGTTCGATTCAGTCGCTAGTATGTGTAACGGAAGTACCGTCACCTGGTAAGTATCACTATATATACAGTATTGCGATATAATCGGATACCACCCAGATACATTGATTGTTCAGTCTATCCATTCAACTTTCTGTTCAGTTCAGTCGCTCTTATGTACAACTGGAGAACAGTTTCCTGGTGAGTATAACTATATGAACATCATCAAGATATAATCGAATACAACCCCATATACGATTTTTGTTTAGTCTATCCATTCAACCTTCTGTTCAATTCAGTCGCTCGTATGTATAACGGAAGAACAGTTACCTGGTGGGTATAACTATATAAACATAATCGAATACAACCCAGATACGATGATTGTTCAATCTTTACTAAATTTGACCTTCTGCTTGATTCGGTCGTTTGTATGTAAAACGGAAGAACAGTTACCTGGTGAGTATTGCTATATAAACATCATCACGATATCATCGAATACAACTCAGATACAATCATCGCTTCGTCTAACCATTTAACCTTCTGTTCGATTCAGTCGCTAGTATGTGTAACGGAAGTACCGTCACCTGGTAAGTATCACTATATATACAGTATTGCGATATAATCGAATACCAACCAGATACATTGATTGTTCAGTCTATCCATTCAACTTTCTGTTCGTTTCGGTCGCTCGTATATAAAACGGAAATACCGTCACCTAGTGTTTATAACTATATACACAGCATAACATCATAATCGAATACAACCCAGACACCATCCATTCAACCTTATGTTCGATTCGGTTGCTCGTATGTATAACGAAAGAACAGTAACCTGGTGAGTATTTCTATATGAACTTCATCACGATATAATCGAATACAACTCAGATACAATGATCACTCCGTCTATCCATCCAACCTTCTGTTCGATTAAGTCGCTCGTACGTATAACGCAAGAACAGTCACCTGGTGAGTATTACTATATGAACATTACCACGATATAATCGAATACAACTCAGTTACAATTATCGTTCCGTCTAACCATCCAACCTTATGTTCGATTCAGACGCTCGTATGTGTAACGAAAGAACAGTTACTTGGTGGGTATAACTATATAAACATAATTTAATACAACTCAGATACGATGATTGTTCAATCTATCCATTAAACCTTATGTTCGATTCGGTTGCTCGTATGTATAACGAAAGAACAGTTACCTGGTTAGACATAATATATAATAATCATCACGAAATAATCGAATACAACCCAGATACGATGATTATTCAGTCTATCCATTCAACCTTCTGTTCAGTTCAGTCGCTCTTATGTATAACTGGAGAACAGTTACCTGGTGAGTATAACTATATAAACATCATCACGATATCATCGAATACAACCCCAGATACGATCATTGTTTAGTCTATCCATTCAACCTTCTGTTCAATTCAGTCGCTCGTATGTATAACGGAAGAACAGTTACTTGGTGGGTATAACTATATAAACATAATTTAATACAACTCAGATACGATGATTGTTCAATCTATCCATTAAACCTTATGTTCGATTCGGTTGCTCGTATGTATAACGGAAGAACAGGTACCTGGTGAGTATAACTATATAAACATAATCGAATAAAACTCAGATACGATGATTGATCAATCTATCCATTTAACCTTCTGCTCGATTCGGTCGCTTGTATGTAAAACGGAAGAACAGTTACCTGGTGAGTATTGCTATATAAACATTATCACGATATCATCGAATACAACCCAGATACAATTATCGTTTCGTCTAACCATTTAACCTTCTGTTCGATTCAGTCGCTAGTATGTGTAACGGAAGTACCGTCACCTGGTAAGTATCACTATATATACAGTATTGCGATATACTCGGATACCACCCAGATACATTGATTGTTCAGTCTATCCATTCAACTTTCTGTTCGTTTCGGTCGCTCATATGTAAAACGGGAATACCGTCACCTTATGTGTTTAACTATATACACAGCATAACATCATAATCGAATACAACCCAGATACCATCCATTCAACCTTCTGTTCGATTCGGTTGCTCGTATGTATAACGCAAGAACAGTCACCTGGTGAGTATCACTATATTAACATCACCACGATATAATCGAATACAACTCAGTTACAATTATCGTTCCGTCTAACCATCCAACCTTATGTTCGATTCAGACGCTCGTATGTGTAACGAAAGAACCGTTACATGGTAGGTGATACTAAATATACAGCATAACGATATAATCGGAGACAACCCAGATACAAAGCTTGTTCAATCTATCCATCCAACCTTATGTTTGATTCGGTTGCTCGTATGTATAACGGAAGAACTGTTACCTGGTTAGACATACTATATGATAATAATCACGATATAATCAAATACAACCCAGATACGATGAATGTTCAGTCTATCCATTCAACCTTCTGTTCAGATCAGTCGCTCTTATGTATAGCTGGAGAATAGTTTCCTGGTGAGTATAACTATATGAACATCATCAAGATTCAATCGAATACAACCCCAGATACGATTATTGTTTAGTCTATCCATTCAACCTTCTTTTCAATTCAGTCGCTCGTATGTATAACGGACGAACAGTTACCTGGTGAGTATAACTATATAAACATAATCGAATACAACCCAGATACGATGATTGTTCAATCTATATTAAATTCAAGCTTCTGCTCGATTAGGTCGCTTGTATGTAAAACGGAAGAACAGTTACCTGGTGAGTATTGCTATATAAACATTATCACGATATCATCGAATACAACACAGATACAATTATCGTTTCGTCTAACCATTTAACCTTCTGTTCGATTCAGTCGCTAGTATGTGTAACGGAAGTACCGTCACCTGGTAAGTATCACTATATATACAGTATTGCGATATACTCGGATACCACCCAGTTACATTGATTGTTCAGTCTATCCATTCAACCTTCTGTTCGATTCGGTTGCTCGTATGTATAACGAAAGAACAGTAACCTGGTGAGAATTTCTATATGAACGTCATCACGATATAATCGAATACAACTCAGTTATAATTATCGTTCCGTCTAACCATCCAACCTTATGTTCGATTCAGACGCTCGTATGTGTAACGAAAGAACCGTTACATGGTAGGTGTAACTAAATATACAGCATAACGATATAATCAGAGACAACCCAGATACAATGATTGTTCAATCTATCCATCCAACCTTATGTTCGATTCGGTTTATCGTATGTATAACGGAAGAACTGTTACCTGGTTAGATATACTATATGATAATATTCACGATATAATCTAATACAACCCAGATACGATGAATGTTCAGTTTATATAGTTATACTCACCAGGTAACTGTTCTTTCGTTATACATTCGAACGACTGAATTGAACAGAAGGTTGAATGGATAGACTAAACATTGATCGTATCTGGGGTTGTATTCGATGATATCGTGATGATGTTTATATAGTTATACTCACCAGGTAACTGTTCTCCAGTTATACATAAGAGCGACTGAACTGAACAGAAGGTTGAATGGATAGACTGAATAATCATCGTATCTGGGTGGTATTCGATTATTTCGTGATGATTATTATATATTATGTCTAACCAGGTAACTGTTCTTCCGTTATACATACGAGCAACCGAATCGAACATAAGGTTGAATGGATAGATTGAACAATCATTGTATCTGGGTTGTCTACGATTATATCGTTATGCTGTATAATTAGATACACCTACCATGTAACGGTTCTTTCGTTACACATACGAGCGTATGCATCGAACATAAGGTTGGATGATAAGACGGAACGATAATTGTAACTGAGTTGTATTCTATTATATCGTGGTGATGTTTATATAGTAATACTCACCAGGTGACTGTTCTTGCGTTATACGTACGAGCAGACCAATCGAACAGAAGGTTAGATGGATAGACGGAATGATCATTGTATCTGAGTTGTATTCGATTATATCGTGATGAAGTTTATATAGAAATACTCACCAGGTTACTGGTATATAGTTATACACACTAGGTGACGGTATTCCCGTTTTACATACGAGCGACCGAAACGAAACTAAAAGTTGAATGGATAGACTGAACAATCAATGTATCTGGTTGGTATCCGATTATATCGCAATACTGTATATATAGTGATACTTACCAGGTGACGGTACTTCCGTTACACATACTAGCGACTGAATCGAACAGAAGGTTGAATGGTTAGACGAAGCGATAATTGTATCTGAGTTGTATTCGATGATATCGTGATGATATTTTTATAGCAATACTCACCAGGTAGTTGTTCTTCCGTTTTACATAAAAGCGACCGAATCGAGCAGAAGGTTAATTGGATAGATTGAAAATTCATCGTATCTGGGTTGTATTCGATAAGGTTTATATAGTTATACTCACCAGGTAAATGTTCTTCCGTTATACATACGAGCGACTGAATTGAACAGAAGGTTGAATAGATAGACTTAACAATAATCGTATCTGGGGTTGTATTCGATTATATCTTGATGATGTTCATATAGTTATACTCACCAGGAAACTGTTCTCCAGTTATACATAAGAGCGACTGAACTGAACAGAAAGTTGAATGGATAGACTGAACAATCAATGTATCTGGGTGGTATTCGATTATATCGTGATGATTATCATATAGTATGTCTAACCAGGTAACAGTTCTTCTGTTACACATACGAGCAACCGAATCGAACATAAGGTTGAATCGATAGATTGAACAATCATTGTATCTGGGTTGTCTCCGATTATATCGTTATGCTGTATATTAAGTTACACCTACCATGTAACGGTTCTTTCGTTACACATACGAGCGTCTGAATCGAACATAAGGTTGGATGATTAGACGGAACAATAATTGTAACTGAGTTGTATTCGATTATATCGTGGTGATGTTTATATAGTAATACTCACCAGGTGACTGTTCTTGCGTTATACATACGAGCGACCCAATCGAACAGAAGTTTGGATAAATAGACGAAATGATCATTGTATCTGAGAAGTATTCGATTATATCGTGATGACGTTCATATAGAAATACTCACCAGGTTACTGTTTTTACTTTATACATACGAGCAACCGAATCGAACAGAAGGTTGAATGGATAGTATCTGGGTTGTATTCGATTATGATGTTATGCTGTGTATATAGTTATACACATAAGGTGACGGTATTCCCGTTTTACATACGAGCGACCGAAACGAACAGAAAGTTGAATGGATATACTGAACAATCAATATATCTGGGTGGTATCCGATTATATCGCAATACTGTATATATAGTGATACTTACCAGGTGACGGTACTTCCGTTGCACATACTAGCGACTGAATCGAACTTAAGGTTAAATGGTAAGACGAAACGATAATTGTATCTGAGTTGTATTCGATGATATCGTGATGATGTTTATATAGCAATACTCACCAGGTAACTGTTTTTCCGTTTCACATACAAGCGACCGAATCGAGCAGAAGGTTAAATTTAGTATGGATTGAACAATCATCATATCTGGGTTGTATTCGATTATGTTTATATAGTTATACTCACCAGGTAACTGTTCTTCCGTTATACATACTAGCGACTGAATCGAACAGGATGTTGAATAGTTAGACGAAACGATAATTGTATCTGAGTTGTATTCGATGATATCGTGATGATGTTTATATAGCAATACTCACCAGGTAACTGTCCTTCAGTTTTACATACAAGTGACCGAATCGAGCAGAAGGTTAAATGGATAGATTGAACAATCATCGTATCTGAGTTGTATTCGATTATGTTTATATAGTTATACTCACCAGTTACCTGTTCTTCCGTTATACATACGAGCAACCAAATCGAACATAAGGTTGAATGGATAGACTAAACAATGATCGTATCTGGGGTTGTATTCGATTATATCGTGATGATGTTTATACTGTATATATAGTGATACTTACCAGGTGACGGTACTTCCGTTACACATACTAGCGACTGAATCGAACAGAAGGTTAAATGGTTAGACGAAACGATAATTGTATCTGAGTTGTATTCGATGATATCGTGATGATGTTTATATAGCAATACTCACCAGGTAACTGTTCTTCCGTTTTACATACAAGCGACCGAATCGAGCAGAAGGTTGAATTCAGTATAGATTGAACAATCATCGTATCTGGGTTGTATTCGATTATGTTTATATAGTTATACTCACCAGGTAACTGTTCTTCCGTTATACATACGAGCGACTGAATTGAATAGAAGGTTGAATGGATAGTATATGGGTTGTATTCGATTTCGATGTTATGCTGTGTATATAGTTATACACACTAGGAGACGGTATTCCCGTTTTACATACGAGCGACCGAAACAAAAAGAAAGTTGAATGGATAGACTGAACAATCAATGTATCTGGGTGGTATCCAATTATATCGCAATACTGTATATATAGTGATACTTACCAGGTGACGATACTTCCGTTACACATACTAGCGACTGAATCTAACAGAATGTTGAATGGTTAGACGAAACGATAATTGTATCTGAGTTGTATTCGATGATATCGTGATGATGTTTATATAGCAATACTCACCAGGTAACTGTTCTTCCGTTTTACGTACAAGCGACCGAATCGAGCAGAAGGTTGAATTCAGTATAGATTGAACAATCATCGTATCTGGGTTGTATTCGATTATGTTTATATAGTTATACTCACCAGGTAACTGTTCTTCCGTTATACATATGAGCGACTGAATTGAACAGAAGGTTGAATGGATAGTATATGGGTTGTATTCGATTATGATGTTATGCTGTGTATATAGTTATACACACTAGGAGACGGTATTCCCGATTTACATACGAGCGACCGAAACGAAAAGAAAGTTGAATGGATAGACTGAACAATCAATGTATCTGGGTGGTATCCGATTATATCGCAATACTGTGTATATAGTGATACTTACCAGGTGACGATACTTCCGTTACACATACTAGCGACTGAATCGAACAGAATGTTGAATGGTTAGACGAAACGATAATTGTATCTGAGTTGTATTCGATGATATCGTGATGATGTTTATATAGCAATACTCACCAGGTAACTGTCCTTCCGTTTTACATACAAGCGACCGAATCGAGCAGAAGGTTAAAAGGATAGATTGAACAATCATCGTATCTGAGTTGTATTCGATTATGTTTATATAGATATACTCACTAGGTACCTGTTCTTCCGATATACATACGAGCAACCGAATCGAACATAAGGTTGAATGGATAGATTGAACAATCATCGTATCTGAGTTGTATTTGATTATGTTTATATAGTTATACTCACCAGGTAACTGTTCTCCAGTTATACATAAGATCGACTGAACTGAATAGAAGGTTGAATGGATAGACTGAACAATCATCGTACCTGGGTTGTATTCGATTATTTCGTGATGATTATTATATATTATGTCTAACCACGTAACTGTTCTTTCGTTATACATACTAGCAACCGAATCGAACATAAGGTTGAATGGATAGATTGAACAATCATTGTATCTGGGTTGTCTCCGATTATATCGTTATGTTGTATATTTAACTACACCTACCATGTAACGGTTCTTTCGTTACACATACGAGCGTCTGAATCGAACAGAATGTTGAATGGTTAGACGAAACGATAATTGTATCTGAGTTGTATTCGATGATATCGTGATGATGTTTATATAGCAATACTCACCAGGTAACTGTTTTTTCGTTTCACATACAAGCGACCGAATCGAGCAGAAGGTTAAATTTAGTATGGATTGAACAATTATCATATCTGGGTTGTATTCGATTATGTTCATATAGTTATACTCACCAGGTAACTGTTCTTCCGTTATACATACTAGCGACTGAATCGAACAGAATGTTGAATGGTTAGACGAAACGATAATTGTATCTGAGTTGTATTCGATGATATCGTGATGATGTTTATATAGCAATACTCACCAGGTAACTGTCCTTCAGTTTTACATACAAGTGACCGAATCGAGCAGAAGGTTAAATGGATAGATTGAACAATCATCGTATCTGAGTTGTATTCGATTATGTTTATATAGTTATACTCACCAGGAACCTGTTCTTCCGTTATACATACGAGCAACCAAATCGAACATAAGGTTGAATGGATAGACTAAACAATGATCGTATCTGGGGTTGTATTCGAATATATCGTGATGATGTTTATACTGTATATATAGTGATACTTACCAGGTGACGGTACTTCCGTTACACATACTAGCGACTGAATCGAACAGAAGGTTAAATGGTTAGACGAAACGATAATTGTATCTGAGTTGTATTCGATGATATCGTGATGATGTTTATATAGCAATACTCACCAGGTAACTGTTCTTCCGTTTTACATACAAGCGACCGAATCGAGCAGAAGGTTGAATTCAGTATAGATTGAACAATCATCGTATCTGGGTTGTATTCGATTATGTTTATATAGTTATACTCACCAGGTAACTGTTCTTCCGTTATACATACGAGCGACTGAATTGAATAGAAGATTGAATGGATAGTATATGGGTTGTATTCGATTTTGATGTTATGCTGTGTATATAGTTATACACACTAGGAGACGGTATTCCCGTTTTACATACGAGCGACCGAAACAAAAAGAAAGTTGAATGGATAGACTGAACAATCAATGTATCTGGGTGGTATCCGATTATATCGCAATACTGTATATATAGTGATACTTACCAGGTGACGATACTTCCGTTACACATACTAGCGACTGAATCTAACAGAATGTTGAATGGTTAGACGAAACGATAATTGTATCTGAGTTGTATTCGATGATATGGTGATGATGTTTATATAGCAATACTCACCAGGTAATTGTTCTTCCGTTTTACATACAAGCGACCGAATCGAGCAGAAGGTTGAATTCAGTATAGATTGAACAATCATCGTATCTGGGTTGTATTCGATTATGTTTATATAGTTATACTCACCAGGTAACTGTTCTTCCGTTATACATACGAGCGACTGAATTGAACTGAAGGTTGAATGGATAGACTAAACAATGATCGTATCTGGGGTTGTATTCGATTATATCGTGATGATGTTCATATAGTTATACTCACCAGGTAACTGTTCTCCAGTTATACATAAGATCGACTGAACTGAACAGAAGGTTGAATGGATAGACTGAACAATCATCGTACCTGGGTTGTATTCGATTATTTCGTGATGATTATTATATATTATGTCTAACCACGTAACTGTTCTTTCGTTATACATACTAGCAACCGAATCGAACATAAGGTTGAATGGATAGATTGAACAATCATTGTATCTGGGTTGTCTCCGATTATATCGTTATGTTGTATATTTAACTACACCTACCATGTAACGGTTCTTTCGTTACACATACGAGCGTCTGAATCGAACAGAATGTTGAATGGTTAGACGAAACGATAATTGTATCTGAGTTGTATTCGATGATATCGTGATGATGTTTATATAGCAATACTCACCAGGTAACTGTTTTTCCGTTTCACATACAAGCGACCGAATCGAACAGAAGGTTAAATTTAGTATGGATTGAACAATCATCATATCTGGGTTGTATTCGATTATGTTCATATAGTTATACTCACCAGGTCACTGTTCTTCCGTTATACATACTAGCGACTGAATCGAACAGAATGTTGAATGGTTAGACGAAACGATAATTGTATCTGAGTTGTATTCGATGATATCGTGATGATGTTTATATAGCAATACTCACCAGGTAACTGTCCTTCAGTTTTACATACAAGTGACCGAATCGAGCAGAAGGTTAAATGGATAGATTGAACAATCATCGTATCTGAGTTGTATTCGATTATGTTTATATAGTTATACTCACCAGGTACCTGTTCTTCCGTTATACATACGAGCAACCAAATCGAACATAAGGTTGAATGGATAGACTAAACAATGATCGTATCTGGGGTTGTATTCGATTATATCGTGATGATGTTTATACTGTATATATAGTGATACTTACCAGGTGACGGTACTTCCGTTACACATACTAGCGACTGAATCGAACAGAAGGTTAAATGGTTAGACGAAACGATAATTGTATCTGAGTTGTATTCGATGATATCGTGATGATGTTTATATAGCAATACTCACCAGGTAACTGTTCTTCCGTTTTACATACAAGCGACCGAATCGAGCAGAAGGTTGAATTCAGTATAGATTGAACAATCATCGTATCTGGGTTGTATTCGATTATGTTTATATAGTTATACTCACCAGGTAACTGTTCTTCCGTTATACATACGAGCGACTGAATTGAATAGAAGGTTGAATGGATAGTATATGGGTTGTATTCGATTTTGATGTTATGCTGTGTATATAGTTATACACACTAGGAGACGGTATTCCCGTTTTACATACGAGCGACCGAAACAAAAAGAAAGTTGAATGGATAGACTAAACAATCAATGTATCTGGGTGGTATCCGATTATATCGCAATACTGTATATATAGTGATACTTACCAGGTGACGATACTTCCGTTACACATACTAGCGACTGAATCTAACAGAATGTTGAATGGTTAGACGAAACGATAATTGTATCTGAGTTGTATTCGATGATATCGTGATGATGTTTATATAGCAATACTCACCAGGTAACTGTTCTTCCGTTTTACATACAAGCGACCGAATCGAGCAGAAGGTTGAATTCAGTATAGATTGAACAATCATCGTATCTGGGTTGTATTCGATTATGTTTATATAGTTATACTCACCAGGTAACTGTTCTTCCGTTATACATATGAGCGACTGAATTGAACAGAAGGTTGAATGGATAGTATATGGGTTGTATTCGATTATGATGTTATGCTGTGTATATAGTTATACACACTAGGAGACGGTATTCCCGTTTTACATACGAGCGACCGAAACGAAAAGAAAGTTGAATGGATAGACTGAACAATCAATGTATCTGGGTGGTATCCGATTATATCGCAATACTGTATATATAGTGATACTTACCAGGTGACGATACTTCCGTTACACATACTAGCGACTGAATCGAACAGAATGTTGAATGGTTAGACGAAACGATAATTGTATCTGAGTTGTATTCGATGATATCGTGATGATGTTTATATAGCAATACTCACCAGGTAACTGTCCTTCCGTTTTACATACAAGCGACCGAATCGAGCAGAAGGTTAAATGGATAGATTGAACAATCATCTTATCTGAGTTGTATTCGATTATGTTTATATAGATATACTCACTAGGTACCTGTTCTTCCGATATACATACGAGCAACCGAATCGAACATAAGGTTGAATGGATAAATTGAACAATCATCGTATCTGAGTTGTATTCGATTATGTTTATATAGTTATACTCACCAGGTAACTGTTCTTCCGTTATACATACGAGCGACTGAATTGAACTGAAGGTTGAATGGATAGACTAAACAATGATCGTATCTGGGGTTGTATTCGATTATATCGTGATGATGTTCATATAGTTATACTCACCAGGTAACTGTTCTTCAGTTATACATAAGATCGACTGAACTGAACAGAAGGTTGAATGGATAGACTGAACAATCATCGTACCTGGGTTGTATTCGATTATTTCGTGATGATTATTATATATTATGTCTAACCACGTAACTGTTCTTTCGTTATACATACTAGCAACCGAATCGAACATAAGGTTGAATGGATAGATTGAACAATCATTGTATCTGGGTTGTCTCCGATTATATCGTTATGTTGTATATTTAACTACACCTACCATGTAACGGTTCTTTCGTTACACATACGAGCGTCTGAATCGAACATAAGGTTGGATGGTTAGACGGAACGATAATTGTAACTAAGTTGTATTCGATTATATCGTGATGACGTTCATATAGAAATACTCACCAGGTTACTGTTCTTTCGTTATACATACGAGCAACCGAATCGAACAGAAGGTTGAATGGATAGTATCTGGGTTGTATTCGATTATGATGTTATGCTGTGTATATAGTTATACACATAAGGTGACGGTATTCCCGTTTCACATACGAGCGACCGAAACGAACAGAAAGTTGTATGGATAGACTGAACAATCAATGTATCTGGGTGGTATCCGATAATATCGCAATACTGTATATATAGTGATACTTACCAGGTGACGGTACTTCCGTTACACATACTAGCGACTGAATCGAACAGAATGTTGAATGGTTAGACGAAACGATAATTGTATCTGAGTTGTATTCGATGATATCGTGATGATGTTTATATAGCAATACTCACCAGGTAACTGTTCTTCCGTTTTACATACAAGCGACCGAATCGAGCAGAAGGTTAAATGGATAGATTGAAAAATCATCGTATCTGAGTTGTATTCGATTATGTTTATATAGATATACTCACAAGGAACCTGTTCTTCCGATATACATACGAGCAACCGAATCGAACATAAGGTTGAATGGATAGATTGAACAATCATCGTATCTGAGTTGTATTCGATTATGTTTATATAGTTATACTCACCAGGTAACTGTTCTTCCGTTATACATACGAGCGAATGAATTGAACTGAAGGTTGAATGGATAGACTAAACAATGATCGTATCTAGGGTTGTATTCGATTATATCGTGATGATGTTCATATAGTTATACTCACCAGGTAACTGTTCTCCAGTTATACATAAGAGCGACTGAACTGAACAGAAGGTTGAATGGATAGACTGAACAATCATCGTATCTGGGTTGTATTCGATTATTTCGTGATGATTATTATATATTATGTCTAACCACGTAACTGTTCTTTTGTTATACATACTAGCAACCGAATCGAACATAAGGTTGAATGGATAGATTGAACAATCATTGTATCTGGGTTGTCTCCGATTATATCGTTATGTTGTATATTTAACTACACCTACCATGTAACGGTTCTTTCGTTACACATACGAGCGTCTGAATCGAACATAAGGTTGGATGGTTAGACGGAACGATAATTGTAACTAAGTTGTATTCGATTATATCGTGATGACGTTCGTATAGACATACTCACCAGGTTACTGTTCTTTCGTTATACATACGAGCAACCGAATCGAACAGAAGGTTGAATGGATAGTATCTGGGTTGTATTCGATTATGATGTTATGCTGTGTATATAGTTATACACACAAGGTGACGGTATTCCCGTTTCACATACGAGCGACCGAAACGAACAGAAAGTTGAATGGATAGACTGAACAATCAATGTATCTGGGTGGTATCCGATTATATCGCAATACTGTATATATAGTGATACTTACCAGGTGACGGTACTTCCGTTACACATACTAGTGACTGAATCGAACAGAAGGTTAAATGGTTAGACGAAACGATAATTGTATCTGAGTTGTATTCGATGATATCGTGATGATGTTTATATAGCAATACTCACCAGGTAACTGTCCTTCCGTTTTACATACAAGCGACCGAATCGAGCAGAAGGTTAAATGGATAGATTGAACAATCATCGTATCTGAGTTGTATTCGATTATGTTTATATAGATATACTCACCAGGTAACTGTTCTTCCGTTATACATACGAGCGACTGAATTGAACAGAAGGTTGAATGGATAGTATATGGGTTGTATTCGATTATGATGTAATGCTGTGTATATAGTTATACACACTAGGAGACGGTATTCCCGTTTTACATACGAGCGACCGAAACGAAAAGAAAGTTGAATGGATAGACTGAACAATCAATGTATCTGGGTGGTATCCGATTATATCGCAATACTGTATATATAGTGATACTTACCAGGTGACGATACTTCCGTAACACACACTAGCGACTGAATCGAACAGAATGTTGAATGGTTAGACGAAACGATAATTGTATCTGAGTTGTATTCGATGATATCGTGATGATGTTTATATAGCAATACTCACCAGGTAACTGTCCTTTCGTTTTACATACAAGCGACCGAATCGAGCTGAAGGTTAAATGGATAGATTGAACAATCATCGTATCTGAGTTATATTCGATTATGTTTATATAGATATACTCACCAGGTACCTGTTCTTCCGATATACATACGAGCAACCGAATCGAACATAAGGTTGAATGGATAGATTGAACAATCATCGTATCTGAGTTGTATTCGATTATGTTTATATAGTTATACTCACCAGGTAACTGTTCTTCCGTTATACATACGAGCGACTGAATTGAACTGAAGGTTGAATGGATAGACTAAACAATGATCGTATCTGGGATTGTATTCGATTATATCGTGATGATGTTCATATATTTATACTCACCAGGTAACTGTTCTCCAGTTATACATAAGAGCGTCTGAACTGAACAGAAGGTTGAATGGATAGACTGAACAATCATCGTATCTGGGTTGTATTCGATTATTTCGTGATGATTATTATATATTATGTCTAACCAGGGAACTGTTCTTTCGTTATACATACTAGCAACCGAATCGAACATAAGGTTGAATGGATAGATTGAACAATCATTGTATCTGGGTTGTCTCCGATTATATCGTTATGTTGTATATTTAACTACACCTACCATGTAACGGTTCTTTCGTTACACATTCGAGCGTCTGAATCGAACATAAGGTTGGATGGTTAGACGGAACGATAATTGTAACTAAGTTGTATTCGATTATATCGTGATGATGTTCATATAGAAATACTCACCAGGTTACTGTTCTTTCGTTATACATACGAGCAACCGAATCGAACAGGAGGTTGAATGGATAGTATCTGGGTTGTATTCGATTATGATGTTATGCTGTGTATATAGTTATACACATAAGGTGACGGTATTCCCGTTTCACATACGAGCGACCGAAACGAACAGAAAGTTGAATGGATAGACTGAACAATCAATGTATCTGGGTGGTATCCGATTATATCACAATACTGTATATATAGTGATACTTTCCAGGTGACGGTACTTCCGTTACACATACTAGCGACTGAATCGAACAGAAGGTTGAATGGTTAGACGAAACGATAATTGTTTCTGAGTTTTATTCGATGATATCGTGATGATGTTTATATAGCAATACTCACCAGGTAACTGTTCTTTCGTTTTACATACAAACGACCGAATCGAGCAGAAGGTTGAATTCAGTATAGATTGAACAATCATCGTATCTGGGTTGTATTCGATTATGTTTATATAGTTATACTCACCAGGTAACTGTTCTTCCGTTATACATACGAGCGACTGAATTGAACAGAAGGTTGAATGGATAGTATATGGGTTGTATTCGATTCAGTATGAATTGAACAATCATCGTATCTGGGTTGTATTCGATTATGTTTATATAGTTATACTCACCAGGTAACTGTTCTTCCGTTATACATACGAGCGACTGAATTGAACAGAAGGTTGAATGGATAGTATATGGGTTGTATTCGATTATGATGTTATGCTGTGTATATAGTTATACACACTAGGAGACGGTATTCCCGTTTTACATACGAGCGACCGAAACAAAAAGAAAGTTGAATGGTTAGACTGAACAATCAATGTATCTGGGTGGTATCCGATTATATCGCAATACTGTATATATAGTGATACTTACCAGGTGACGATACTTCGGTTACACATACTAGCGACTGAATCGAACAGAATGTTGAATGGTTAGACGAAACGATAATTGTATCTGAGTTGTATTCGATGATATCGTGATGATGTTTATATAGCAATACTCACCAGGTAACTGTTCTTCCGTTTTACATACGAGCGACCGAATCGAGCAGAAGGTTGAATTCAGTATAAATTGAACAATCATCGTATCTGGGTTGTATTCGATTATGTTTATATAGATATACTCACCAGGTACCTGTTCTTCCGATATACATACGAGCAACCGAATCGAACATAAGGTTGAATGGATAGATTGAACAATCATCGTATCTGAGTTGTATACGATTATGTTTATATAAATATACTCACCAGGTAACTGTTCTTCCGTTATACATACGAGTGACTGAATTGAACAGAAGGTTGAATGGATAGTATCTGGGTTGTATTCGATTATGATGTTATGCTGTGTATATAGTTATACACATAAGGTGACGGTATTCCCGTTTCACATACAAGCGACCGAATCGAACAGAAAGTTGAATGGATAGACTGAACAATCAATGTATCTGGGTGGTATCCGATTATATCGCAATACTGTATATATAGTGATACTCACCAGGTGACGGTACTTCCGTTACACATACTAGCGACTGAATCGAACAGAAGGTTAAATGGTTAGACGAAACGATAATTGTATCTGAGTTGTATTCGATGATATCGTGATGATGTTTATATAGCAATACTCACCAGGTAACTGTCCTTCCGTTTTACATACAAGCGACCGAATCGAGCAGAAGGTTAAATGGATAGATTGAACAATCATCGTATCTGAGTTGTATTCGATTATGTTTATATAGATATACTCACCAGGTTCCTGTTCTTCCGATATACATACGAGCAACCGAATCGAACATAAGGTTGAATGGATAGATTGAACAATCATCGTATCTGAGTTGTATTCGATTATGTTTATATAGTTATACTCACCAGGTAACTGTTCTTCCGTTATACATACGAGCGACTGAATTGAACTGAAGGTTGAATATATAGACTAAACAATGATCGTATCTGGGGTTGTATTCGATTATATCGTGATGATGTTCATATAGTTATACTCACCAGGTAACTGTTCTCCAGTTATACATAAGAGCGACTGAACTGAACAGAAGGTTGAATGGATAGACTGAACAATCATCGTATCTGGGTTGTATTCGATTATTTCGTGATGATTATTATATATTATGTCCAACCAGGTAACTGTTCTTTCGTTATACATACTAGCAACCGAATCGAACATAAGGTTGAATGGATAGATTGAACAATCATTGTATCTGGGTTGTCTCCGATTATATCGTTATGTTGTATATTCAACTACACCTACCATGTAACGGTTCTTTCGTTACACATACGAGCGTCTGAATCGAACATAAGGTTGGATGGTTAGACGGAACGATAATTGTAACTAAGTTGTATTCGATTATATCGTGATGACGTTCATTTAGAAATACTCACCAGGTTACTGTTCTTTCGTTATACATACGAGCAACCGAATCGAACAGAAGGTTGAATGGATAGTATCTGGGTTGTATTCGATTATGATGTTATGCTGTGATATAGTTATACACATTTGGTGACGGTATTCCCGTTTCACATACGAGCG
Organism: Chrysomela aeneicollis; assembly: GCA_029955515.1. NCBI lineage: Eukaryota > Metazoa > Arthropoda > Insecta > Coleoptera > Chrysomelidae > Chrysomela > Chrysomela aeneicollis. Next base: position 748,453 of record JARUHQ010000005.1, on the reverse strand, counting down.
ACCGAAACGAACAGAAAGTTGAATGGATAGACTGAACAATCAATGTATCTTGGTGGTATCCGATTATATCACAATACTGTATATATAGTGATACTTACCAGGTGACGGTACTTCCGTTACACATACTAGCGACTGAATCGAACAGAAGGTTAAATGGTTAGACGAAACGATGATTGTATCTGAGTTGTATTCGATGATATCGTGATGATGTTTATATAGCAATACTCACCAGGTAACTGTTCTTCCGTTTTACATACAAGCGACCGAATCGAGCAGAAGGTTGAATTCAGTATAAATTGAACAATCATCGTATCTGGGTTGTATTCGATTATGTTTATATAGATATACTCACCAGGTACCTGTTCTTCCGATATACATACGAGCAACCGAATCGAACATAAGGTTGAATGGATAGATTGAACAATCATTGTATCTGGGTTGTCTCCGATTATATCGTTATGTTGTATATTCAACTACACCTACCATGTAACGGTTCTTTCGTTACACATACGAGCGTCTGAATCGAACATAAGGTTGGATGGTTAGACAGAACGATAATTGTAACTAAGTTGTATTCGATTATATCGTGATGACGTTCATATAGAAATACTCACCAGGTTACTGTTCTTTCGTTATACATACGAGCAACCGAATCGAACAGAAGGTTGAATGGATAGTATCTGGGTTGTATTCGATTATGATGTTATGCTGTGATATAGTTATACACATAAGGTGACGGTATTCCCGTTTCACATACGAGCGACCGAAACGAACAGAAAGTTGAATGGATAGACTGAACAATCAATGTATCTGGGTGGTATCCGATTATATCACAATACTGTAGATATAGTGATACTTACCAGGTGACGGTACTTCCGTTACACATACTAGCGACTGAATCGAACAGAAGGTTAAATGGTTAGACGAAACGATAATTGTATCTGAGTTGTATTCGATGATATCGTGATGATGTTTATATAGCAATACTCACCAGGTAACTGTTCTTCCGTTTCACATACAAGCGACCGAATCGAGCAGAAGGTTGAATTCAGTATGAATTGAACAATCATCGTATCTGGGTTGTATTCGATTATGTTTATATAGTTATACTCACCAGGTAACTGTTCTTCCGTTATACATACGAGCGACTGAATTGAACAGAAGGTTGAATGGATAGTATATGGGTTGTATTCGATTATGATGTTATGCTGTGTATATAGTTATACACACTAGGAGACGGTATTCCCGTTTTACATACGAGCGACCGAAACAAAAAGAAAGTTGAATGGTTAGACTGAACAATCAATGTATCTGGGTGGTATCCGATTATATCGCAATACTGTATATATAGTGATACTTACCAGGTGACGATACTTCGGTTACACATACTAGCGACTGAATCGAACAGAATGTTGAATGGTTAGACGAAACGATAATTGTATCTGAGTTGTATTCGATGATATCGTGATGATGTTTACATAGCAATACTCACCAGGTAACTGTTCTTCCGTTTTACATACGAGCGACCGAATCGAGCAGAAGGTTGAATTCAGTATAAATTGAACAATCATCGTATCTGGGTTGTATTCGATTATGTTTATATAGATATACTCACCAGGTACCTGTTCTTCCGATATACATACGAGCAACCGAATCGAACATAAGGTTGAATGGATAGATTGAACAATCATCGTATCTGAGTTGTATACGATTATGTTTATATAGTTATACTCACCAGGTAACTGTTCTTCCGTTATACATACGAGTGACTGAATTGAACAGAAGGTTGAATGGATAGTATCTGGGTTGTATTCGATTATGATGTTATGCTGTGTATATAGTTATACACATAAGGTGACGGTATTCCCGTTTCACATACAAGCGACCGAATCGAACAGAAAGTTGAATGGATAGACTGAACAATCAATGTATCTGGGTGGTATCCGATTATATCGCAATACTGTATATATAGTGATACTCACCAGGTGACGGTACTTCCGTTACACATACTAGCGACTGAATCGAACAGAAGGTTAAATGGTTAGACGAAACGATAATTGTATCTGAGTTGTATTCGATGATATCGTGATGATGTTTATATAGCATTACTCACCAGGTAACTGTCCTTCCGTTTTACATACAAGCGACCGAATCGAGCAGAAGGTTAAATGGATAGATTGAACAATCATCGTATCTGAGTTGTATTCGATTATGTTTATATAGATATACTCACCAGGTTCCTGTTCTTCCGATATACATACGAGCAACCGAATCGAACATAAGGTTGAATGGATAGATTGAACAATCATCGTATCTGAGTTGTATTCGATTATGTTTATATAGTTATACTCACCAGGTAACTGTTCTTCCGTTATACATACGAGCGACTGAATTGAACTGAAGGTTGAATGGATAGACTAAACAATGATCGTATCTGGGGTTGTATTCGATTATATCGTGATGATGTTCATATAGTTATACTCACCAGGTAACTGTTCTCCAGTTATACATAAGAGCGACTGAACTGAACAGAAGGTTGAATGGATAGACTGAACAATCATCGTATCTGGGTTGTATTCGATTATTTCGTGATGATTATTATATATTATGTCCAACCAGGTAACTGTTCTTTCGTTATACATACTAGCAACCGAATCGAACATAAGGTTGAATGGATAGATTGAACAATCATTGTATCTGGGTTGTCTCCGATTATATCGTTATGTTGTATATTCAACTACACCTACCATGTAACGGTTCTTTCGTTACACATACGAGCGTCTGAATCGAACATAAGGTTGGATGGTTAGACGGAACGATAATTGTAACTAAGTTGTATTCGATTATATCGTGATGACGTTCATATAGAAATACTCACCAGGTTACTGTTCTTTCGTTATACATACGAGCAACCGAATCGAACAGAAGGTTGAATGGATAGTATCTGGGTTGTATTCGATTATGATGTTATGCTGTGATATAGTTATACACATAAGGTGACGGTATTCCCGTTTCACATACGAGCGACCGAAACGAACAGAAAGTTGAATGGATAGACTGAACAATCAATGTATCTTGGTGGTATCCGATTATATCACAATACTGTATATATAGTGATACTTACCAGGTGACGGTACTTCCGTTACACATACTAGCGACTGAATCGAACAGAAGGTTAAATGGTTAGACGAAACGATGATTGTATCTGAGTTGTATTCGATGATATCGTGATGATGTTTATATAGCAATACTCACCAGGTAACTGTTCTTCCGTTTTACATACAAGCGACCGAATCGAGCAGAAGGTTGAATTCAGTATAAATTGAACAATCATCGTATCTGGGTTGTATTCGATTATGTTTATATAGATATACTCACCAGGTACCTGTTCTTCCGATATACATACGAGCAACCGAATCGAATATAAGGTTGAAGGGATAGATTGAACAATCATCGTATCTGAGTTGTATACGATTATGTTCATATAGTTATACTCACCAGGTAACTGTTCTCCAGTTATACATAAAAGCGACTGAACTGAACAGAAGGTTGAATGGATAGACTGAACAATCATCGTATCTGGGTTGTATTCGATTATTTCGTGATGATTATTATATATTATGTCTAACCAGGTAACTGTTCTTTCGTTATACATACTAGCAACCGAATCGAACATAAGGTTGAATGGATAGATTGAACAATCATTGTATCTGGGTTGTCTCCGATTATATCGTTATGTTGTATATTTAACTACACCTACCATGTAACGGTTCTTTCGTTACACATACGAGCGTCTGAATCGAACATAAGGTTGGATGGTTAGACGGAACGATAATTGTAACTAAGTTGTATTCGATTATATCGTGATGACGTTCATATAGAAATACTCACCAGGTTACTGTTCTTTTGTTATACATACGAGCAACCGAATCGAACAGAAGGTTGAATGGATAGTATCTGGGTTGTATTCGATTATGATGTTATGCTGTGATATAGTTAAACACATAAGGTGACGGTATTCCCGTTTCACATACGAGCGACCGAAACGAACAGAAAGTTGAATGGATAGACTGAACAATCAATGTATCTGGGTGGTATCCGATTATATCGCAATACTGTATATATAGTGATACTTACCAGGTGACGGTACTTCCGTTACACATACTAGCGACTGAATCGAACAGAAGGTTAAATGGTTAGACGAAACGATAATTGTATCTGAGTTGTATTCGATGATATCGTGATGATGTTTATATAGCAATACTCACCAGGTAACTGTCCTTCCGTTTTACATACAAGCGACCGAATCGAGCAGAAGGTTAAATGAATAGATTGAACAATCATCGTATCTGAGTTGTATTCGATTATGTTTATACAGATATACTCACCAGGTACCTGTTCTTCCGATATACATACGAGCAACCGATTCGAACATAAGGTTGAATGGATAGATTGAACAATCATCGTATCTGAGTTGTATTCGATTATGTTTATATAGTTATACTCACCAGGTTACTGTTCTTCCGTTATACATACGAGCGACTGAATTGAACTGAAGGTTGAATGGATAGACTAAACAATGATCGTATCTGGGGTTGTATTCGATTATATCATGATGATGTTCATATAGTTATACTCACCAGGTAACTGTTCTCCAGTTATACATAAGAGCGACTGAACTGAACAGAAGGTTGAATAGATAGATCATCGTATCTGGGTTGTATTCGATTATTTCGTGATGATTATTATAAATTATGGCTAACCAGGTAACTGTTCTTTCGTTATACATACTAGCAACCGAATCGAACCTAAGGTTGAATGGATAGATTGAACAATCATTGTATCAGGGTTGTCTCCGATTATATCGTTATGTTGTATATTTAACTACACCTACCATGTAACGGTTCTTTCGTTACACATACGAGCGTCTGAATCGAACATAAGGTTGGATGGTTAGACGGAACGATAATTGTAACTAAGTTGTATTCGATTATATCGTGATGACGTTCATATAGAAATACTCACCAGGTTACTGTTCTTTCGTTATACATACGAGCAACCGAATCGAACAGAAGGTTGAATGGATAGTATCTTGGTTGTATTCGATAATGATGTTATGCTGTGTATATAGTTATAAACATAAGGTGACGGTATTCCCGTTTCACATACGAGCGACCGAAACGAACAGAAAGTTGAATGGATAGACTGAACAATCAATGTATCTGGGTGGTATCCGATTATATCGCAATACTGTATATATAGTGATACTTACCAGGTGACGGTACTTCCGTTACACATACTAGCGACTGAATCGAACAGAAGGTTAAATGGTTAGACGAAACGATAATTGTATCTGAGTTGTATTCGATGATATCGTGATGATGTTAATATAGCAATACTCACCAGGTAACTGTTCTTCCGTTTTACATACAAGCGACAGAATCGAGCAGAAGGTTGAATTCAGTATAGATTGAACAATCATCGTATCTGGGTTGTATTCGATTATGTTTATATAGTTATACTCACCAGGTAACTGTTCTTCCGTTATACATACGAGCGACTGAATTGAACATAAGGTTGAATGGATAGATTGAACAATCATCGTATCTGAGTTGTATTCGATTATGTTTATAAAGATATACTCACCAGGTACCTGTTCTTCCGATATACATACGAGCAACCGAATCGAACATAAGGTTGAATTCAGTATAGATTGAACAATCATCGTATCTGGGTTGTATTCGATTATGTTTATATAGTTATACTCACCAGATAACTGTTCTTCCGTTATACATAAGAGCGACTGAACTGAACAGAAGGTTAAATGGATAGACTGAACAATCATCGTATCTGGGTTGTATTCGATTATTTCGTGATGATTATTATATATTATGTCTAACCAGGTAACTGTTCTTTCGTTATACATACTAGCAACCGAATCGAACATAAGGTTGAATGGATAGACTGAACAATCAATGTATCTGGGTGGTATCCGATTATATCGCAATACTGTATATATAGTGATACTTACCAGGTGACGATACTTCCGTTACACATACTAGCGACTGAATCGAACAGAATGTTGAATGGTTAGACGAAACGATAATTGTATCTGAGTTGTATTCGATGATATCGTGATGATGTTTATATAGCAATACTCACCAGGTAACTGTCCTTCCGTTTTACATACAAGCGACCGAATCGAGCAGAAGGTTAAATGGATAGATTGAACAATCATCGTATCTGAGTTGTATTCGATTATGTTTATATAGATATACTCACCAGGTACCTGTTCTTCCGATATACATACGAGCAACCGAATCGAACATAAGGTTGAATGGATAGATTGAACAATCATCGTATCTGAGTTGTATTCGGTTATGTTTATATAGTTATACTCACCAGGTTACTGTTCTCCAGTTATACATAAGAGCGACTGAACTGAACAGAAGGTTAAATGGATAGACTGAACAATCATCGTATCTGGGTTGTATTCGATCATTTCGTGATGATTATTATATATTATGTCTAACCAGGTAACTGTTCTTTCGTTATACATACTAGCAACCGAATCGAACATAAGGTTGAATGGATAGATTGAACAATCATTGTATCTGGGTTGTCTCCGATTATATCGTTATGTTGTATATTTAACTACACCTACCATGTAACGGTTCTTTCGTTACACATACGAGCGTCTGAATCGAACATAAGGTTGGATGGTTAGACGGAACGATAATTGTAACTAAGTTGTATTCGATTATATCGTGATGACGTTCATATAGAAATACTCACCAGGTTACTGTTCTTTCGTTATACATACGAGCAACCGAATCGAACAGAAGGTTGAATGGATAGTATCTGGGTTGTATTCGATTATGATGTTATGCTGTGTATATAGTTATACACATAAGGTGACGGTATTCCCGTTTCACATACGAGCGACCGAAACGAACAGAAAGTTGAATGGATAGACTGAACAATCAATGTATCTGGGTGGTATCCGATTATATCGCAATACTGTATATATAGTGATACTTACCAGGTGACGGGGTACTTCCGTTACACATACTAGCGACTGAATCGAACAGAAGGTTAAATGGTTAGACGAAACGATAATTGTATCTGAGTTGTATTCGATGATATCGTGATGATGTTTATATAGCAATACTCACCAGGTAACTGTTCTTCCGTTTTACATACAAGCGACCGAATCGAGCAGAAGGTTGAATTCAGTATAGATTGAACAATCATCGTATCTGGGTTGTATTCGATTATGTTTATATAGTTATACTCACCAGGTAACTGTTCTTCCGTTATACATACGAGCGACTGAATTGAACAGAAGGTTGAATGGATAGAATATGGGTTGTATTCGATTATGATGTTATGCTGTGTATATAGTTATACACACTAGGAGAAGGTATTCCCGTTTTACATACGAGCGACCGAAACGAAAAGAAAGTTGAATGGATAGACTGAACAATCAATATATCTGGGTGGTATCCGATTATATCGCAATACTGTATATATAGTGATTCTTACCAGGTGACGATACTTCCGTTACACATACTAGCGACTGAATCGAACAGAATGTTGAATGGTTAGACGAAACGATAATTGTATCTGAGTTGTATTCGATGATATCGTGATGATGTTTATATAGCAATACTCACCAGGTAACTGTTCTTCCGTTTTACATACAAGCGACCGAATCGAGCAGAAGGTTAAATGGATAGATTGAACAATCATCGTATCTGAGTTGTATTCGATTATGTTTATATAGATATACTCACCAGGTACCTGTTCTTCCGATATACATACGAGCAACCGAATCGAACATAAGGTTGAATGGATAGATTGAACAATCATCGTATCTGAGTTGTATTCGATTATGTTTATATAGTTATACTCACCAGGTAACTGTTCTTCCGTTATACATACGAGCGACTGAATTGAACTGAAGGTTGAATGGATAGACTAAACAATGATCGTATCTGGGGTTGTATTCGATTATATCGTGATGATGTTCATATAGTTATACTCACCAGGTAACTGTTCTCCAGTTATACATAAGAGCGACTGAACTGAACAGAAGGTTGAATGGATAGACTGAACAATCATCGTATCTGGGTTGTATTCGATTATTTCGTGATGATTATTATATATTATGTCTAACCAGGTAACTGTTCTTTCGTTATACATACTAGCAACCGAATCGAACAGAAGGTTGAATGGATAGTATATGGGTTGTATTCGATAATGATGTTATGCTGTGTATATAGTTATACACACTAGGAGACGGTATTCCCGTTTTACATACGAGCGACCGAAACGAAAAGAAAGTTGAATGGATAGACTGAACAATCAATGTATCTGGGTGGTATCCGATTATATCGCAATACTGTATATATAGTGATACTTACCAGGTGACGATACTTCCGTTACACATACTAGCGACTTAATCGAACAAAAGGTTAAATGGTTAGACGAAACGATAATTGTATCTGAGTTGTATTCGATGATATCGTGATGATGTTTATATAGCAATACTCACCAGGTAACTGTTCTTCCGTTTTACATACAAGCGACCGAATCGAGCAGAAGGTTGAATGGATAGATTGAACAATCATCGTATCTGAGTTGTATTCGATTATGTTTATATAGTTATACTCACCATGTACCTGTTCTTCCGTTATACATACGAGCAACCAAATCGAACATAAGGTTCAATGGATAGATTGAACAATCATCGTATCTGAGTTGTATTCGATTATGTTTATATAGTTATACTCACCAAGTAACTGTTCTTCCGTTATACATACGAGCGACTGAATTGAACAGAAGGTTGAATGGATAGACTAAACAATGATCGTATCTGGGGTTGTATTCGATTATATCGTGATGATGTTTATATAGTTATACTCACCAGGTAACTGTTTTCCTGTTATACATAAGAGCGACTGAACTGAACAGAAGGTTGTATGGATAGACTGAACAATCATCGTATCTGGTTTGTATTCGATTATTTCGTGATGATTGATATATATTATGTCTAACCAGGTAACTGTTCTTCCGTTATACATACGAGCAACCGAATCGAACATAAGGTTGAATGAATAGATTGAACAATCATTGTATCTGGGTTGTCTTCGATTATATCGTTATGCTGTATATTTAGATACACCTATCATGTAACGGTTCTTTCGTTACACATACGAGCGTCTGAATCGAGCATAAGGTTGGATGGTTAGACGGAACGATAATTGTAACTGAGTTGTATTCGATGATATCGTGATGATGTTTATATAGCAATACTCACCAGGTAACTGTCCTTCCGTTTTAAATACGAGCGATCGAATCGAGCAGAAGGTTAAATGGATAGATTGAACAATCATCGTATCTGAGTTGTATTCGATTATGTTTATATAGTTATACTCACCAGGTACCTGTTCTTCCGTTATACATACGAGCAACCAAATCGAACATAAGGTTGAATGGATAGATTGAACAATCATCGTATTTGAGTTGTATTCGATTATGTTTATATAGTTATACTCACCAAGTAACTGTTCTTCCGTTATACATACGAGCGACTGAATTGAACAGAAGGTTGAATGGATAGTATATGGGTTGTATTCGATTATGATGTTTTGCTGTGTATATAGTTATACACACTAGGAGACGGTATTCCCGTTTTACATACGAGCGACCGAAACAAAAAGAAAGTTGAATGGATAGACTGAACAATCAATGTATCTGGGTGGTATCCGATTATATCGCAATACTGTATATATAGTGATACTTACCAGGTGACGATACTTCCGTTACACATACTAGCGACTGAATCGAACAGAATGTTGAATGGTTAGACGAAACGATAATTGTATCTGAGTTGTATTCGATGATATCGTGATGATGTTTATATAGCAATACTCACCAGGTTACTGTTCTTCCGTTTTAGATACAAGCGACCGAATCGAGCAGAAGGTTGAATTCAGTATAGATCGAACAATCATCGTATCTGGGTTGTATTCGATTATGTTTATATAGTTATACTCACCAGGTAACTGTTCTTCCGTTATACATACGAGCGACTGAATTGAACAGAAGGTTGAATGGATAGTATATGGGTTGTATTCGATTATGATGTTATGCTGTGTATATAGTTATACACATTAGGTGACGGTATTCCCGTTTTACATACGAGCGACCGAAACTAACAGAAAGTTGAATGGAATGACTGAACAATCAATGTATCTGGGTGGTATCCGATTATATCGCAATACTGTATATAAAGTGATACTTACCAGGTGACGGTACTTCCGTTACACATACTAGCGACTGAATCGAACAGAAGGTTGAATGGTTGGACGAAACGATAATTGTATCTGAGTTGTATTCGATGATATCGTGATGATGTTTATAGCAATACTCACCAGATAACTGTTCTTCCGTTTTACATACATGCGACCGAATCGAGCAGAAGGTTAAATAGATAGATTGAACAATCATCTTATCTGGGTTCCATTCGATTATGTTTATATAGTTATTCTCACCAGGTCTCTGTTCTTCCGTTATACATACGAGCGACTGAATTGAACTTAATGTTGAATGGATAGACTAAACAATAATCGTATCTGGGGTTGTATTCGATTATATCTTGATGATGTTTATATAGTTATACTCACCAGGAAACTGTTATCCAGTTATACATAAGAGCGACTGAACTGAACAGAAGGTTGAATGGATAGACTGAACAATCATCGTATCTGGGTTGAATTTAATTATATCGTGATGATTATCATATAGTATGTCTAACCAGGTAACAGTTCTTCCGTTATACATACGAGCAACCGAATCGAACATAAGGTTGAACAATCATTGTATCTGGGTTGTATCTGAATATATCGTTATGCTGTATATTTAGTTTAGCCTACCATGTAACGGTTCTTTCGTTACAAATACGAGCGACTGAATCGTAGAGAAGGGTGAATGGATAGACTGAACAATCATCGTATCTGAGTTGTATTCGATTATTCCGTGATGATTATTACATATTATGTCTTACCATATAACTGTTCTTCCGTTATACATACGAGCAACCGAATCGAACAGGAGGTTTAATGGATAGTATCTGGGTTGTATTCGAATATGATGTTATGCTGTGTATATAGTTATACACACTAGGTGACGGTATTCCCGTTTTACATACGAGCGACCGAAACGAACAGAAAGTTGAATGGATAGACTGAACAATCAATGTATCTGGGTGGTATCTGATTATATAACAATTCTGTATATATAGTGATACTTACCAGGTGACGATACTCCCGTTAAACATACTAGCGACTGAATCGAACAGAATGTTGAATGGATAGACGAAACGATAATTGTATCTGAGTTGTATTCGATGATATCGTGATGATGTTTATATAGCAATACTCACCAGGTAACTGTTCTTCCGTTATACATACGAGCAACCAAATCGAACATAAGGTTGAATGGATAGATTGAACAATCATCGTATCTGAGTTGTATTCGATTATGTTTATATTGTTATACTCACCAAGTAACTGTTCTTCCGTTATACATACGAGCGACTGAATTGAACAGAAGGTTGAATGGATAGACTAAACAATGATCGTATCTGGGGTTGTATTCGATTATATCGTGATGATTAATATATATTATGTCTAACCAGGTAACTGATCTTCCGTTATACATACGAGCAACCGAATCGAACATAAGGTTGAATGGATAGATTGAACAATCATTGTATCTGGGTTGTCTTCGATTATATCGTTATGCTGTATATTTGGATACACCTATCATGTAACGGTTCTTTCGTTACACATACGAGCGTCTGAATCGAGCATAAGGTTGGATGGTTATACGGAACGATAATTGTAACTGAGTTGTATTCGATTATATCGTGGTAATGTTTATATAGTAATACTCACCAGGTGACTGTTCTTTCGTTATAAGTACGAGCGACCCAATCGAACAGAAGGTTGGATGGATAGACGGAATGATCATTGTATCTGAGTTGTATTCGATTATATCGTGATGACGTTCATATAGAAATACTCACCAGGTTCCTGTTCTTTCGTTATACATACGAGCTTTCGAATAGAACAGAAGGTTGAATGGATAGTATCTGGGTTATATTCGATTATGATGTTATGCTGTGTATATAGTTATACCCATTAGGTGACGGTATTCCCGTTTTACATACGAGCGACCGAAACGAACAGAAAGTTGAATGGATAGACTGAACTATCAATGTATCTGGTTGGTATCCGATTATATCGCAATAATGTATATATAGTGATACTTACCAGGTGAAGGTACTTCCGTTACACATACTAGCGTCTAAATCGAACAAAAGGTTAAATGGTTAGACGAAACGATAATTGTATCTGAGTTGTATTCGATGATATCGTGATGATGTTTATATAGCAATACTCACCAGGTAACTGTTCTTCCGTTTTACATACGAGCAACCGAATCGAACAGAAGGTTGAATGGATAGTATCTGGGTTATATTCGATTATGATGTTATGCTGTGTATATAGTTATACACATTAGGTGACGGTATTCCCGTTTTACATACGAGCGACCAAAACGAACAGAAAGTTGAAAGGATAGACTGAACAATCAATGTATCTGGGTGGTATCCGATTATATCGCAATACTCTATATATAGTGATACTTACCAGGTGACGGTACTTCCGTTACACATACTAGCGACTGAATCGAACAGAAGGTTGAATGGTTAGACGAAACGATAATTTTATCTGAGTTGTATTCGATGATATCGTGATGATGTTTATTAAGCAATACTCACCAGGTAACTGTTCTTCCGTTTTACATACAAGCGACCGAATCGAGCAGAAGGTTAAATTTAGTATAGATTGAACAATCATCGTATCTGGGTTGTATTCGATTAGGTTTATTTAGTTATACTCACCAGGAAACTGTTCTCCAGTTATACATAAGAGCGACTGAACTGAACAGAAGGTTGAATGGATAGACTGAACAATCATCGTATCTGGGTTGTATTTGATTATATCGTGATTATTATCATATAGTATGTCTAACCAGGTAACAGTTCTTCCGTTATACATACGAGCAACCAAATCGAACATAGCGACTGAATCGAACAGAATGTTGAATGGTTAGATGAAACGATAATTGTATCTGAGTTGTATTCGATGATATCGTGATGATGTTTATATAGCAATACTCACCAGGTAACTGTCCTTCCGTTTTACATACGAGCGATCGAATCGAGCAGAAGGTTAAATGGATAGATTGAACAATCATCGTATCTGAGTTGTTTTCGATTATGTTTATATAGTTATACTCACCAGGTACCTGTTCTTCCGTTATACATACGAGCAACCAAATCGAACATAAGGTTGAATGGATAGATTGAACAATCATCGTATTTGAGTTGTATTCGATTATGTTTATATAGTTATACTCACCAAGTAACTGTTCTTCCGTTATACATACGAGCAACCAAATCGAACAGAAGGTTGAATGGATAGACTAAACAATGATCGTATCTGGGGTTGTATTCGATTATATCGTGATGATGTTTATATAGTTATACTCACCAGGTAACTGTTTTCCAGTTATACATAAGAGCGACTGAACTGAACAGAAGGTTGTATGGATAGACTGAACAATCATTGTATCTGGGTTGTCTCCGAATATATCGTTATGCTGTATATTGAGATACACCTACCATGTAACGGTTCTTTCATTACACATACGAGCGTCTGAATCGAACATAAGGTTGGATGGTTAGACGGAACGATAATTGTAACTGAGTTATATTCGATTATATCGTGGTAATGTTTATATAGTAATACTCACCAGGTGACTGTTCTTGCGTTATACGTACGAGCGACCCAATCGAACAGAAGGTTGGATGGATAGACGGAACGATCATTGTATCTGATTTGTATTCGATTATATCGTGATGACGTTCATATAGAAATACTCACCAGGTTACTGTTCTTTCGTTATACTTACGAGCAACCGAATCGAACAGAAGGTTGAATGGATAGTATCTGGGTTGTATTCGATTCTGATGTTATGCTGTGTATATAGTTATACACATTAGGTGACGGTATTCTCGTTTTACATACGAGCGACCGAAACGAACAGAAAGTTGAATGGAATGACTGAACAATCAATGTATCTGGGTGGTATCCGATTATATCGCAATACTGTATATAAAGTGATACTTACCAGGTGGCGGTACTTCCGTTACACATACTAGCGACTGAATCGAACAGAAGGTTAAATGGTTAGACGAAACGATGATTGTATTTGAGTTGTATTCGATGATATCGTGATGATGTTTATATAGCAATACTCACCAGGTAACTGTTCTTCCGTTTTACATACAAGCGACCGAATCGAGCAGAAGGTTAAATTTAGTATAGATTGAACAATCATCGTATCTGGGTTGTATTCGATTATGTTTATATGGTTATACTCACCAGGTAACTGTTCTTCCGTTATACATACGAGCGACTGAATTGAACAGAAGGTTGAATGGATAGACTGAACAATCATCGTATCTGGGTTGTATTTGATTATATCGTGATTGTTATCATATAGTATGTCTAACCAGGTGACAGTTCTTCCGTTATACATACGAGCAACCAAATCGAATATAAGGTTGAATGGATAGATTGAACAATCATTGTATCTGGGTTGTCTTTGATTATATCGTTATGCTGTATATTTAGTTACACCTACCATGAAACGGTTCTTTCGTTACACATACGAGCGTCTGAATCGAACATAAGGTTGGATGGTTAGACGGAACGATAATTGTAACTGAGTTGTATTCGATTATATCGTGGTGATGTTTATATAGTAATACTCACCAGGTGACTGTTCTTGCGTTATACATACGAGCGACCCAATCGAACTTAAGGTTGGATGGATAGACGGAATTATCATTGTATCTGAGTTGAATTCGATTATATCGTGATGACGTTCATATAGAAATACTCACCAGGTTACTGTTCTTTCGTTATACATACGAGCAACCGAATCGAACAGAAGGTTGAATGGATAGTATCTGGGTTGTATTCGATTATGATGTAATGCTGTGTATATATTTATACACACTAGGTGACGGTATTCCCGTTTTACATACGAGCGACCGAAACGAACAGAAAGTTTAATGGATAGACTGAACAATCAATGTATCTGGGTGGTATCCGATTATATCGCAATTCTGTATATATGGTGATACTTACCAGGTGACGATACTTCCGTTACACATACTAGCGACTGAATCGAACAGAATGTTAAATGGTTAGACGAAACGATAATTGTATCTGAGTTGTATTCGATGATATCGTGATGATGTTTATATAGCAATACTCACCAGGTAACTGTCCTTCCGTTTTACATGCAAGCGACCGAATCGAGCAGAAGGTTAAATGGATAGATTGAACAATCATCGTATCTGAGTTGTATTCGATTATGTTTATATAGTTATACTCACCAGGTACCTGTTCTTCCGTTATACATACGAGCAACCGAATCGAACATAAGGTTGAATGGATAGATTGAACAATCATTGTATCTGAGTTGTATTCGATTATGTTTATATAGTTATACTCACCAGGTAACTGTTCTTCCGTTATACATACGAGCGACTGAATTGAACAGAAGGTTGAATGGATAGACTGAACAATCATCGTATCTGGGTTGTATTCGATTATTTCGTGATGATTATTATATATTATGTCTAACCAGGTAACTGTTCTTCCATTATACATACGAGCAACCGAATCGAACACAAGGTTGAATGGATAGATTGAACAATCATTGTATCTGGGTTGTCTCCGATTATATCGTTATGCTGTATATTTAGATACACCTACCATGTAACGGTTATTTCGTTACACATACGAGCGTTGGAATCGAACATAAGGTTGGATGGTTAGACGAAACGATAATTGTAACTGAGTTGTATTCGATTATATCGTGGTAATGTTTATATAGTAATACTCACCAGGTGACTGTTCTTGCATTATACGTACGAGCGACCCAATCGAACAGAAGGTTGGATGGATAGACGGAATGATCATTGTATCTGAGTTGTATTCGATTATATCGTGATGAAGTTCATATAGAAATACTCACCAGGTTACTGTTCTTTCGTTATACATACGAGCAACCGAATCGAACAGAAGGTTGAATGGATAGTATCTGGGTTGTATTCGATTATGATGTTATGCTGTGTATATGTTTATACACACTAGGTGACGGTATTCCCGTTTTACATACGAGCGACCGAAACGAACAGAAAGTTGAATGGATAGACTGAACAATCAATGTATCTGGTTGGTATCCGATTATATCGCAATACTGTATATATAGTGATACTTACCAGGTGACGGTACTTCCGTAACACATACTAGCGACTGAATCGAACAGGAGGTTAAATGTTTACACGAAGCGATAATTGTATCTGAGTTGTATTCGATGATATCGTGATGATTTTTATATAGCAATACTCACCAGGTAACTGTTCTTCCGTTATACATGAGAACGACTGAATTGAACAGAAGGTTGAATGGATAGACTAAACAATAATCGTATCTGGGGTTGTATTCGAGTATATCGTGATGATTATCATATAGTATGTCTAACCAGGTAACAGTTCTTCCGTTGAACATACGAGCAACCGAATCGAACATAAGGTTGGATGGATAGATTGAACAATCATTGTATCTGGGTTGTCTCCGATTATATCGTTATGCTGTATATTCAGTTACACCCACCATGTAACGGTTCTTTCGTTACACATACGAGCGTCTGAATCGAACATAAGGTTGGATGGTTAGACGGAACGATAATTGTAACTGAGTTGTATTCGATTATATCGTGGTGATGTTTATATAGTAATACTCACCAGATGACTGTTTTTGCGTTATACATACGAGCGTCCCAATCGAACAGAAGGTTGGATGGATAGACGGAATGATCATTGTATCTGAGTTGTATTCGATTATATCGTGATGACGTTCATATAGAAATACTCACCAGGTTACTGTTCTTTCGTTATACATAAGAGCAACCGAATCGAACAGAAGGTTGAATGGATAGTATCTGGGTTGTATTCGATTATGATGTTATGCTGTGTATATAGTTATACACATAAGGTGACGGTATTCCCGTTTTACATACGAGCGACCGAAACGAAAAGAAAGTTGAATGGATAGACTGAACAATCAATGTATCTGGGTGGTATCCGATTATATCGCAATACTGTATATATAGTGATACTTACCAGGTGACGGTACTTCCGTTACACATGCTAGCGACTAAATCGAACAGAAGGTTGAATGGTTAGACGAAACGATAATTGTATCTGAGTTGTATTAGATGATATCGTGATGATGTTTATATAGCAATACTCACCAGGTAACTGTTCTTCCGTTTTACATACAAGCGACCGAATCGAGCAGAAGGTTAAATGGATAGATTGAACAATCATCGTATCTGGGTTGTATTCGATTATGTTTATATAGTAATACTCACCAGGTAACTGTTCTTCCGTTTCACATACAAGCGACCGAATCGAGCAGAAGGTTAAATTTAGTATAGATTGAACAATCATCGTATCTGGGTTGTATTCGATTATGTTTATATAGTTATACTCACCAGGTAACTGTTCTTCCGTTATACATACGAGCGACTGAATTGAACAGAAGGTTGAATGGATAGACTAAACAATAATCGTATCTGGGGTTGTATTCGATTATATCTTAATGATGTTCATATAATTATACTCACCATGAAACTGTTTTCCAGTTATACATAAGAGCGACTGAACTGAACAGAAGGTTGAATGGATAGACTGAACAATCATCGTATCTGGGTTGTATTTGATTATATCGTGATTATCATCACATAGTATCTCTGACCAGGTAACAGTTCTTCCGTTATACATATGAGCAACCAAATCGAACATAAGGTTGAATGGATAGATTGAACAATTATTGTATCTGGGTTATCTCCGATTATTTCGTTATGCTGTATATTTAGTTACACACACCTACCATGTAACGGTTCTTTCGTTACACATACGAGCGTCTGAATCGAACATAAGGTTGGATGGTTAGACGGAACGATAATTGTAACTGAGTTGTATTCGATTATATCGTGGTAATGTTTATATAGTAATACTCACCAGGTGACTGTTCTTGCGTTATACATACGAGCGACCCAATCGAATATAAGGTTGGATGGATAGACGGAATGATCATTGTATCTGAGTTGTATTCGATTATATCGTGATGACGTTCATATAGAAATACTCACCAGGTTACTGTTCTTTCGTTATACATACGAGCAACCGAATCGAACAGAAGGTTGAATGGATAGTATCTGGGTTGTATTCGATTATGATGTTATGCTGTGTATATAGTTATACACACTAGGTGACGGTATTCCTGTTTTACATACGAACGACCGAAACGAACGGAAAGTTGAATGGATAGACTGAACAATCAATGTATCTGGTTGGTATCCGATTATATCGCAATACTGTATATATAGTGATACTTACCAGGTGACGGTACTTCCGTTACACATACTAGCGACTGAATCGAACAGAAGGTTAAATGGTTAGACGAAGCGATAATTGTATCTGAGTTGTATTCGATTATATCGTGATGATGTTTATATAGCAATATTCACCAGGTAACTGTTCTTCCGTTTTACATAAAAGCGACCGAATCGAGCAGAAGGTTAAATGAATAGATTGGAAATTCATCGTATCTGGGTTGTATTCAATTAGGTTTATATAGTTATACTCACCAGGTAACTGTTCGTCCGTTTTTCATAAGAACGACTGAATTGAACAGAAAGTTGAATGGATAGACTAAACAATAATCGTATCTGGGGTTGTATTCGAGTATATCGTGATGAATATCATATAGTATGTCTAACCAGGTAACAGTTCTTCCGTTAAACATACGAGCAACCGAATCGAACATAAGGTTGGATGGATAGATTGAACAATCATTGTATCTGGGTTGTCTCCGATTATATCGTTATGCTGTATATTTAGTTACACCTACCATGGAACGGTTCCTCCGTTACACATACGAGCGTCTAAATCGAACATGAGGTTGGATGGTTAGACGGAACGATAATTGTAACTGAGTTGTATTCGATTATATCGTGGTGATGTTTATATAGTAATACTCACCAGGTGACTTTTCTTGCGTTATACATACGAGCGACCCAATCGAACAGAAGGTTGGATGGATAGACGGAATGATCATTGTATCTCTGAGTTGTATTCGATGATATCGTGATGATGTTTATATAGCAATACTCACCAGGTAACTTTTCTTCCGTTTTACATACAAGCGACCGAATCGAGCTGAAGGTTGAATTCAGTATGGATTGAACAATCATCGTATCTGGGTTGTATTCGATTATGTTTATATATTATACTCACCAGGTAACTGTTCTTCCGTTATACATACGAGCAACCGAATCGAACAGAAGGTTGAATGGATATTATCTGGGTTGTATTCGATTATGATGTTATGCTGTGTATATAATTATACACATTAGGTCACGGTATTCCCGTTTTACATACGAGCGACCGAAACAAATATAAAGTTGAATGGATAGACTGAACAATCAATGTATCTGGGTGGTATCCGATTATATCGCAATACTGTATATATAGGGATACTTACCAGGTGACGGTACTTCCGTTACACATACTAGCGACTGAATCGAACAGAAGGTTAAATGGTTAGACGAAACGATAATTGTATCTGAGTTGTATTCGATGATATCGTGATGATGTTTATATAGCAATACTCACCAGGTAACTCTTTTCCGTTTTACATACAAGCGACCGAATCGAGTAGAAGGTTAAAATTAGTATAGATTGAACAATCATCGTATCTGGGTTATATTCGATTATGTTTATATAGTAATACTCACCAGGTAACTGTTCTTCTGGTATACATACGAGCGACTGAACTGAACAGAAGGTTGAATGGATAGACTGAACAATCATCGTATCTGGGGTTGTATTCGATTATATCTTGATGATGTTCATATAGTTATACTCACCAGGAAACTGTTCTCCAGTTATACATAAGAGCGACTGAACTGAACAGAAGGTTGAATGGATAGACTGATCAATCATCGTATCTGGGTTGTATTTGATTATATCGTGATTATTATCATATAGTATGTCTAACCAGGTAACAGTTCTTCCGTTATACATACGAGCAACCAAATCGAACATAGCGACTGAATCGAACAGAATGTTGAATGGTTAGACGAAACGATAATTGTATCTGAGTTGTATTCGATGATATCGTGATGATGTTTATATAGCAATACTCACCAGGTAACTGTCCTTCCATTTTACATACAAGCGACCGAATCGAGCAGAAGGTTAAATGGATAGATTGAACAATCATCGTATCTGAGTTGTATTCGATTATGTTTATATAGTTATACTCACCAGGTACCTGTTCTTCCGTTATACATACGAGCAACCAAATCGAACATAAGGTTGAGTGGATAGATTGAACAATCATCGTATTTGAGTTGTATTCGCTTATGTTTATATAGTTATACTCACCAAGTAACTGTTCTTCCGTTATACATACGAGCGACTGAATTGAACAGAAGGTTGAATGGATAGACTAAACAATGATCGTATCTGGGGTTGTATTCGATTATATCGAGATGATGTTTATATAGTTATACTCACCAGGTAACTGTTTTCCAGTTATACATAAGAGCGCCTGAACTGAACAGAAGGTTGTATGGATAGACTGAACAATCATCGTATCTGGGTTTTATTCGATTATTTCGTGATGATTATTATATATTATGTCTAACCAGGTAACTGTTCTTCCGTTATACATACGAGCAACCGAATCGAACATTAGGTTGGATGTATAGATTGAACAATCATTGTATCTGGGTTGTCTCCGATTATATCGTTATGCTGTATATTTAGTTACACCCACCATGTAACAGTTCTTTCGTTACACATACGAGCGTCTGAATCGAACATAAGGTTAGATGGTTAGACGGAACGATAATTGTAACTGAGTTGTATTCGATTATATCGTGGTGATGTTTATATAGTAATACTCACCAGGTTACTGTTCTTTCGTTATACTTACGAGCAACCGAATCGAACAGAAGGTTGAATGGATAGTATCTGGGTTGTATTCGAATATGATGTTATGCTGTGTATATAGTTATACACATTAGGTGACGGTATTCCCGTTTTACATACGAGCGACCGAAACGAACAGAAAGTTGAATGGAATGACTGAACAATCAATGTATCTGGGTGGTATCCGATTATATCGCAATACTGTATATATAGTGATACCTACCAGGTGACGGTACTTCCGTTACACATACTAGCGACTGAAACGAACGGAAGGTTGAATGGTTAGACGAAACGATAATTGTATCTGAGTTGTATTCGATGATATCGTGATGATGTTTATATAGCAATACTCACCAGGTAACTGTTCTTCCGTTTTACATACAAGCGACCGAATCGAGCAGAAGGTTAAATTTAGTATAGATTGAACAATCATCGTATCTGGGTTGTATTCGATTATGTTTATATAGTTATACTCACCAGGTAACTGTTCTTCCGTTATACATACGAGCGACTGAATTGAACAGAAGGTTGAATGGATAGACTAAACAATAATCGTATCTGGGGTTGTATTCGATTATATCTTGATGATGTTCATATAATTATACTCACCAGGAAACTGTTCTCCAGTTATACATAAGAGCGACTGAACTGAACAGAAGGTTGAATGGATAGACTGAACAATCATCGTATCTGGGTTGTATTTGATTATATCGTGATTATTATCATATAGCATGTCTAACCAGGTGACAGTTCTTCCGTTATACATACGAGCAACCAAATCCAACATGAGGTTGAATGGATAGATTGAACAATCATTGTATCTTGGTTGTCTCCGATTATATCGTTATGCTGTATATTTAGTTACACCTACCATGTAACGGTTCTTTCGTTACACATACGAGCGTCTGAATCGAACATAAGGTTGGATGGTTAGACGGAACGATAATTGTAACTGAGTTGTATTCGATTATATCGTGGTGATGTTTATATAGTAATACTCACCAGATGACTGTTCTTGCGTTATACATTCGAGAGACCCAATCGAACATAAGGTTGGATGGATAGACGAAATGATCATTGTATCTGAGTTGTATTCGATTATATCGTGATGACGTTCATATAGAAATACTCACCAGGTTACTGTTCTTTCGTTATACATACGAGCAACCGAATCGAACAGAAGGTTGAATGGATAGTATATGGGTTGTATTCGATTATGATGTTATGCTGTGTATATATTTATACACACTAGGTGACGGTATTCCCGTTTTACATACAAGCGACCGAAACGAACAGAAAGTTGAATGGATAGACTGAACAATTAATGTATCTGGGTGGTATCCGATTATATCGCAATTCTGTATATATGGTGATACTTACCAGGTGACGATACTTCCGTTACACATACTAGCGACTGAATCGAACAGAATGTTAAATGGTTAGACGAAACGATAATTGTATCTGAGTTGTATTCGATGATATCGTGATGATGTTTATATAGCAATACTCACCAGGTAACTGTCCTTCCGTTTTACATACAAGCGACCGAATCGAGCAGAAGGTAGAATGGATAGATTGAACAATCATCGTATCTGAGTTGTATTAGATTATGTTTATATAGTTATACTCGCCAGGTTCCTGTTTTTCCGTTATACATACGAGCAACCGAATCGAACATAAGGTTGAATGGATAGATTGAACAATCATTGTAACTGAGTTGTATTCGATTATGTTTATATAGTTATACTCATCAGGTAACTGTTCTTCCGTTATACATACGAGCGACTGAATTGAACAGAAGGTTGAATGGTTAGACTGAACAATCATCGTATCTGGGTTGTATTCGATTATTTCGTGATGATCATTATATATTATGTCTAACCAGGTAACTGTTCTTCCATTATACATACGAGCAACCGAATCGAACATAAGGTTGAATGGATAGATTGAACAATCATTGTATCTGGGTTGTCTCCGATTATATCGTTATGCTGTATATTAAGATACACCTACCATGTAACGGTTCTTTCGTTACACATACGAGCGTCTGAATCGAACATAAGGTTGGATGGTTAGACGGAACGATAATTGTAACTGAGTTGTATTCGATTATATCGTGGTAATGTTTATATAGTAATACTCACCAGGTGACTGTTCTTGCATTATACGTACGAGCGACCCAATCGAACAGAAGGTTGGATGGATAGACGGAATGATCATTGTATCTGAGTTGTATTCGATTATATCGTGATGAAGTTCATATAGAAATACTCACCAAGTTACTGTTCTTTCGTTATACAAACGAGCAACCAAATCGAACAGAAGGTTGAATGGATAGTATCTGGGTTGTATTCGATTATGATGTTATGCTGTGTATATAGTTATACACACTAGGTGACGGTATTCCCGTTTCACATATCAACATACGAACAATCAATGTATCTGGTTGGTATCCGATTATATCGCAATACTGTATATATAGTGATACTCACCAGGTGACGGTACTTCCGTTACACATACTAGCGACTGAATCGAACAGGAGGTTAAATGTTTACACGAAGCGATAATTGTATCTGAGTTTCATTCGATGATATCGTGATGATGTTAATATAGCAATACTCACCAGGTATCTGTTCTTCCGTTTTACATAAAAGCGACCGAATCGAGCCGAAGGTTAAATGGATAGATTGAAAATTCATCGTATCTGGGTTGTATTCGATTATGTTTATATAGTTATACTCACCAGGTAACTGTTCTTCCGTTATACATGAGAACGACTGAATTGAACAAAAGGTTGAATGGATAGACTAAACAATAATCGTATCTGGGGTTGTATTCGAGTATATCGTGATGATCATGATATAGTATGTCTAACCAGGTAACAGTTCTTCCGTTAAACATACGAGCAACCGAATCGAACATAAGGTTGGATGTATAGATTGAACAATCATTGTATCTGGGTTGTCTCCGATTATATCGTTATGCTGTATATTTAGTTACACCCACCATGTAACAGTTCTTTCGTTACACATACGAGCGTCTGAATCGAACATAAGGTTAGATGGTTAGACGGAACGATAATTGTAACTGAGTTGTATTCGATTATATCGTGGTGATGTTTATATAGTAATACTCACCAGGTTACTGTTCTTTCGTTATACATACGAGCAACCGAATCGAACAGAAGGTTGAATGGATAGTATCTGGGTTGTATTCGATTATGATGTTATGCTGTGTATATAGTTATACACACTAGGTGACGGTATTCCCGTTTTACATACGAGCGACCGAAACGAACAGAAAGTTGAATGGATAGACTGAACAATCAATGTATCTGGTTGGTATCCGATTATATCGCAATACTGTATATATAGTGATACTTACCAGGTGACGGTACTTCCGTTACACATACTAGCGACTGAATCGAACAGGAGGTTAAATGTTTACACGAAGCGACAATTGTATCTGAGTTGTATTCGATGATATCGTGATGATGTTTATATAGCAATACTCACCAGGTAACTGTTCTTCCGTTTTACATAAAAGCGACCGAATCGAGCCGAAGGTTAAATGGATAGATTGAAAATTCATCGTATCTGGGTTGTATTCGATTATTTCGTGATGATTATTATATATTATGTCTAACCAGGTAACTGTTCTTCCGTTATACATACGAGCAACCGAATCGAACATTAGGTTGAATGGATAGATTGAACGATCATTGTATCTGGGTTGTATTCGATTATATCTTGGTAATGTTTATATAGTAATACTCACCAGGTGACTATT
Organism: Chrysomela aeneicollis; assembly: GCA_029955515.1. Taxonomy (NCBI): domain Eukaryota; kingdom Metazoa; phylum Arthropoda; class Insecta; order Coleoptera; family Chrysomelidae; genus Chrysomela; species Chrysomela aeneicollis. Next base: position 723,447 of record JARUHQ010000005.1, on the reverse strand, counting down.
CTTGCGTTATACGTACGAGCGACCCAATCGAACAGAAGGTTGGATGGATAGACGGAATGATCATTGTATCTGAGTTGTATTCGATTATATCGTGATGACGTTCATATAGATATACTCACCAGGTTACTGTTCTTTCGTTATACTTACGAGCAACCGAATCGAACAGAAGGTTGAATGGATAGTATCTGGGTTGTATTCGAATATGATGTTATGCTGTGTATATAGTTATACACATTAGGTGACGGTATTCCCGTTTTACATACGAGCGACCGAAACGAACAGAAAGTTGAATGGAATGACTGAACAATCAATGTATCTGGGTGGTATCCGATTATATCGCAATACTGTATATATAGTGATACCTACCAGGTGACGGTACTTCCGTTACACATACTAGCGACTGAAACGAACAGAAGGTTAAATGGTTAGACGAAACGATAATTGTATCTGAGTTGTATTCGATGATATCGTGATGATGTTTATATAGCAATACTCACCAGGTAACTGTTCTTCCGTTTTACATACAAGCGACCGAATCGAGCAGAAGGTTAAATTTAGTATAGATTGAACAATCATCGTATCTGGGTTGTATTCGATTATGTTTATATAGTTATACTCACCAGGTAACTGTTCTTCCGTTATACATACGAGCGACTGAATTGAACAGAAGGTTGAATGGATAGACTAAACAATAATCGTATCTGGGGTTGTATTCGATTATATCTTGATGATGTTCATATAATTATACTCACCAGGAAACTGTTCTCCAGTTATACATAAGAGCGACTGAACTGAACAGAAGGTTGAATGGATAGACTGAACAATCATCGTATCTGGGTTGTATTTGATTATATCGTGATTATTATCATATAGCATGTCTAACCAGGTGACAGTTCTTCCGTTATACATACGAGCAACCAAATCCAACATGAGGTTGAATGGATAGATTGAACAATCATTGTATCTTGGTTGTCTCCGATTATATCGTTATGCTGTATATTTAGTTACACCTACCATGTAACGGTTCTTTCGTTACACATACGAGCGTCTGAATCGAACATAAGGTTGGATGGTTAGACGGAACGATAATTGTAACTGAGTTGTATTCGATTATATCGTGGTCATGTTTATATAGTAATACTCACCAGGTGACTGTTCTTGCGTTATACATTCGAGAGACCCAATCGAACATAAGGTTGGATGGATAGACGAAATGATCATTGTATCTGAGTTGTATTCGATTATATCGTGATGACGTTCATATAGAAATACTCACCAGGTTACTGTTCTTTCGTTATACATACGAGCAACCGAATCGAACAGAAGGTTGAATGGATAGTATATGGGTTGTATTCGATTATGATGTTATGCTGTGTATATATTTATACACACTAGGTGACGGTATTCCCGTTTTACATACAAGCGACCGAAACGAACAGAAAGTTGAATGGATAGACTGAACAATTAATGTATCTGGGTGGTATCCGATTATATCGCAATTCTGTATATATGGTGATACTTACCAGGTGACGATACTTCCGTTACACATACTAGCGACTGAATCGAACAGAATGTTAAATGGTTAGACGAAACGATAATTGTATCTGAGTTGTATTCGATGATATCGTGATGATGTTTATATAGCAATACTCACCAGGTAACTGTCCTTCCGTTTTACATACAAGCGACCGAATCGAGCAGAAGGTAGAATGGATAGATTGAACAATCATCGTATCTGAGTTGTATTAGATTATGTTTATATAGTTATACTCGCCAGGTTCCTGTTTTTCCGTTATACATACGAGCAACCGAATCGAACATAAGGTTGAATGGATAGATTGAACAATCATTGTAACTGAGTTGTATTCGATTATGTTTATATAGTTATACTCATCAGGTAACTGTTCTTCCGTTATACATACGAGCGACTGAATTGAACAGAAGGTTGAATGGATAGACTGAACAATCATCGTATCTGGGTTGTATTCGATTATTTCGTGATGATCATTATATATTATGTCTAACCAGGTAACTGTTCTTCCATTATACATACGAGCAACCGAATCGAACATAAGGTTGAATGGATAGATTGAACAATCATTGTATCTGGGTTGTCTCCGATTATATCGTTATGCTGTATATTAAGATACACCTACCATGTAACGGTTCTTTCGTTACACATACGAGCGTCTGAATCGAACATAAGGTTGGATGGTTAGACGGAACGATAATTGTAACTGAGTTGTATTCGATTATATCGTGGTAATGTTTATATAGTAATACTCACCAGGTGACTGTTCTTGCATTATACGTACGAGCGACCCAATCGAACAGAAGGTTGGATGGATAGACGGAATGATCATTGTATCTGAGTTGTATTCGATTATATCGTGATGAAGTTTATATAGAAATACTCACCAAGTTACTGTTCTTTCGTTATACAAACGAGCAACCAAATCGAACAGAAGGTTGAATGGATAGTATCTGGGTTGTATTCGATTATGATGTTATGCTGTGTATATAGTTATACACACTAGGTGACGGTATTCCCGTTTCACATATCAACATACGAACAATCAATGTATCTGGTTGGTATCCGATTATATCGCAATACTGTATATATAGTGATACTCACCAGGTGACGGTACTTCCGTTACACATACTAGCGACTGAATCGAACAGGAGGTTAAATGTTTACACGAAGCGATAATTGTATCTGAGTTTCATTCGATGATATCGTGATGATGTTAATATAGCAATACTCACCAGGTATCTGTTCTTCCGTTTTACATAAAAGCGACCGAATCGAGCCGAAGGTTAAATGGATAGATTGAAAATTCATCGTATCTGGGTTGTATTCGATTATGTTTATATAGTTATACTCACCAGGTAACTGTTCTTCCGTTATACATGAGAACGACTGAATTGAACAAAAGGTTGAATGGATAGACTAAACAATAATCGTATCTGGGGTTGTATTCGAGTATATCGTGATGATCATGATATAGTATGTCTAACCAGGTAACAGTTCTTCCGTTAAACATACGAGCAACCGAATCGAACATAAGGTTGGATGTATAGATTGAACAATCATTGTATCTGGGTTGTCTCCGATTATATCGTTATGCTGTATATTTAGTTACACCCACCATGTAACAGTTCTTTCGTTACACATACGAGCGTCTGAATCGAACATAAGGTTAGATGGTTAGACGGAACGATAATTGTAACTGAGTTGTATTCGATTATATCGTGGTGATGTTTATATAGTAATACTCACCAGGTTACTGTTCTTTCGTTATACATACGAGCAACCGAATCGAACAGAAGGTTGAATGGATAGTATCTGGGTTGTATTCGATTATGATGTTATGCTGTGTATATAGTTATACACACTAGGTGACGGTATTCCCGTTTTACATACGAGCGACCGAAACGAACAGAAAGTTGAATGGATAGACTGAACAATCAATGTATCTGGTTGGTATCCGATTATATCGCAATACTGTATATATAGTGATACTTACCAGGTGACGGTACTTCCGTTACACATACTAGCGACTGAATCGAACAGGAGGTTAAATGTTTACACGAAGCGACAATTGTATCTGAGTTGTATTCGATGATATCGTGATGATGTTTATATAGCAATACTCACCAGGTAACTGTTCTTCCGTTTTACATAAAAGCGACCGAATCGAGCCGAAGGTTAAATGGATAGATTGAAAATTCATCGTATCTGGGTTGTATTCGATTATGTTTATATAGTTATACTCACCAGGTAACTGTTCTTCCGTTATACATGAGAACAACTGAATTGAACAGAAGGTTGAATGGATAGACTAAACAATAATCGTATCTGGGGTTGTATTCGAGTATATCGTGATGATTATCATATAGTATGTATAACCAGGTAACAGTTCTTCCGCTAAACATACGAGCAACCGAATCGATCATAAGGTTGGATGGATAGATTGAACAATCATTGTATCTGGGTTGTCTCCGATTATATAGTTATGCTGTATATTTAGTTACACCCACCATGTAACGGTTCTTTCGTTACACATACGAGCGTCTGAATCGAACATATGATGTTATGCTGTATAAGGTGACGGTATTCCCGTTTTACATACGAGCGACCGAAACGAAAAGAAAGTTGAATGGATAGACTGAACAATCAATGTATCTGGGTGGTATCCGATTATATCGCAATACTGTATATATAGTGATACTTACCAGGTGACGGTACTTCCGTTACACATGCTAGCGACTAAATCGAACAGAAGGTTGAATGGTTAGACGAAACGATAATTGTATTTGAGTTGTATTCGATGAGATCGTGATGATGTTTATATAGCAATACTCACCAGGTAACTGTTCTTCCGTTTTACATACAAGCGACCGAATCGAGCAGAAGGTTGGATGGATAGATTGAACAATCATTGTATCTGGGTTGTCTCCGATTATATCGTTATGCTGTATATTTAGTTACACCCACCATGTAACAGTTCTTTCGTTACACATACGAGCGTCTGAATCGAACATAAGGTTGGATGGTTAGACGGAACGATAATTGTAACTGAGTTGTATTCGATTATATCGTGGTGATGTTTAAATAGTAATACTCACCAGGTTACTGTTCTTTCGTTATACATACGAGCAACCGAATCGATCAGAAGGTTGAATGGATAGTATCTGGGTTGTATTCGATTATGATGTTATGCTGTGTATATAGTTATACACACTAGGTGACGGTATTCCCGTTTTACATACGAGCGACCGAAACGAACAGAAAGTTGAATGGATAGACTGAACAATCAATGTATCTGGTTGGTATCCGATTATATCGCAATACTGTATATATAGTGATACTAACCAGGTGACGGTTCTTCCGTTACACATACTAGCGACTGAATCGAACAGGAGGTTAAATGTTTACACGAAGCGATAATTGTATCTGAGTTGTATTCGATGATATCGTGATGATGTTTATATAGCAATACTCACCAGGTAACTGTTCTTCCGTTTTACATAAAAGCGACCGAATCGAGCAGAAGGTTAAATGGATAGATTGAAAATTCATCGTATCTGGGTTGTATTCGATTATGTTTATATAGTTATACTCACCAGGTAACTGTTCTTCCGTTATACATGAAAACGACTGAATTGAACAGAAGGTTGGATGGATAGACTAAACAATAATCGTATCTGGGGTTGTATTCGAGTATATCGTGATGATTATCATATAGTATGTCTAACCAGGTAACAGTTCTTCCGTTAAACATACGAGCAACCGAATCGAACATAAGGTTGGATGGATAGATTGAACAATCATTGTATCTGGGTTGTCTCCGATTATATCGTTATGCTGTATATTTAGTTACACCCACCATGTAACGGTTCTTTCGTTACACATACGAGCGTCTGAATCGAACATAAGGTTGGATGGTTAGACGGAACGATAATTGTAACCGAGTTGTATTCGATTATATCGTGGTGATGTTTATATAGTAATACTCACCAGGTGACTGTTCTTGCGTTATACATACGAGCGACCCAATCGAACAGAAGGTTGGATGGATAGACGGAATGATCATTGTATCTGAGTTGTATTCGATTATATCGTGGTGATGTTTATATAGTAATACTCACCAGGTGACTGTTTTTGCGTTATACATACGAGCGTCCCAATCGAACAGAAGGTTGGATGGATAGACGGAATGATCATTGTATCTGAGTTGTATTCGATTATATCGTGATGACGTTCATATAGAAATACTCACCAGGTCACTGTTCTTTCGTTATACATACGAGCAACCGAATCGAACAGAAGGTTGAATGGATAGTATCTGGGTTGTATTCGATTATGATGTTATGCTGTGTATATAGTTATACACATAAGGTGACGGTATTCCCGTTTTACATACGAGCGACCGAAACGAACAGAAAGTGTAATGGATAGACTGAACAATCAATGTATCTGGGTGGTATCCGATTATATCGCAATACTGTATATATAGTGATACTTACCAGGTGACGGTACTTCCGTTACACATGCTAGCGACTAAATCGAACAGAAGGTTGAATGATTAGACGAAACGATAATCGTATTTGAGTTGTATTCGATGATATCGTGATGATGTTTATATAGCAATACTCACCAGGTAACTGTTCTTCCGTTTTACATACAAGCGACCGAATCGAGCAGAAGGTTGGATGGATAGATTGAACAATCATTGTATCTGGGTTGTCTCCGATTATATCGTTATGCTGTATATTTAGTTACACCCACCATGTAACGGTTCTTTCGTTACACATACGAGCGTCTGAATCGAACATAAGGTTGGATGGTTAGACGGAACGATAATTGTAACTGAGTTGTATTCGATTATATCGTGGTGATGTTTATATAGTAATTCTCACCAGGTGACTGTTCTTGCGTTATACATACGAGCGATCCAATCGAACAGAAGGTTGGATGGATAGACGGAATGATCATTGTATCTGAGTTGTATTCGATTATATCGTGGTGATGTTTATATAGTAATACTCACCAGGTGACTGTTTTTGCGTTATACATACGAGCGTCCCAATCGAACAGAAGGTTGGATGGATAGACGGAATGATCATTGTATCTGAGTTGTATTCGATTATATCGTGATGACGTTCATATAGAAATACTCACCAGGTCACTGTTCTTTCGTTATACATACGAGCAACCGAATCGAACAGAAGGTTGAATGGATAGTATCTGGGTTGTATTCGATTATGATGTTATGCTGTGTATATAGTTATACACATAAGGTGACGGTATTCCCGTTTTACATACGAGCGACCGAAACGAACAGAAAGTTGAATGGATAGACTGAACAATCAATGTATCTGGGTGGTATCCGATTATATCGCAATACTGTATATATAGTGATACTTACCAGGTGACGGTACTTCCGTTACACATGCTAGCGACTAAATCGAACAGAAGGTTGAATGATTAGACGAAACGATAATCGTATTTGAGTTGTATTCGATGATATCGTGATGATGTTTATATAGCAATACTCACCAGGTAACTGTTCTTCCGTTTTACATACAAGCGACCGAATCGAGCATAAGGTTAAATGAATAGATTGAACAATCATCGTATCTGGGTTGTATTCGATTATGTTTATATAGTAATACTCACCAGGTAACTGTTCTTCCGTTTTACATACAAGCGACCGAATCGAGCAGAAGGTTAAATTTAGTATAGATTGAACAATCATCGTATCTGGGTTGAATTCGATTATGTTTATATATTTATACTCACCAGGTTACTGTTCTTCCGTTATACATACGAGCGACTGAATTGAACAGAAGGTTGAATGGATAGACTAAACAATAATCGTATCTGGGGTTGTATTCGATTATATCTTTATGATGTTCATATAATAATACTCATCAGGAAACTGTTCTCCAGTTATACATAAGAGCGACTGAACTGAACAGAAGGTTGAATGGATAGATTGAACAATCATTGTATCTGGGATGTCTCCGATTATTTCGTTATGCTGTATATTTAGTTACACCTACCATGTAACGGTTCTTTCGTTACACATACGAGCGTCTGAATCGAACATAAGGTTGGATGGTTAGACGGAACGATAATTGTAACTGAATTGTATTCGATTATATCGTGGTGATGTTTATATAGTGATACTCACCAGGTGACTGTTCTTGCGTTATACATACGAGCGACCCAATCGAATATAAGGTTGGATGGATAGACGAAGCGATAATTGTATCTGAGTTGTATTCGATTATATCGTGATGATGTTTATATAGCAATATTCACCAGGTAACTGTTCTTCCGTTTTACATAAAAGCGACCGAATCGAGCAGAAGGTTAAATGAATGGATTGAAAATTCATCGTATCTGGGTTGTATTCGATTAGGTTTATATAGTTATACTCACCAGGTAACTGTTTTTCCGTTTTTCATAAGAACGACTGAATTGAATAGAAAGTTGAATGGATAGACTAAACAATAATCGTATCTGGTAACAGTTCTTCCGTTAAACATACGAGCAACCGAATCGAACATAAGGTTGGATGGATAGATTGAACAATCATTGTATCTGGGTTGTCTCCGATTATATCGTTATGCTGTATATTTAGTTACACCTACCATGTAACGGTTCTTTCGTTACACATACGAGCGTCTAAATCGAACATAAGGTTGGATGGTTAGACGGAACGATAATTGTAACTGAGTTGTAACGAACAGAAAGTTAAATGGATAGACTGAACAATCAATGTATCTGGGTGGTATCCGATTATATCGCAATACTGTATATATAGTGATACTTACCGGGTGACAGTACTTCCTTTACACATACTAGCGACTGAATCGAACAGAAGGTTGAATGGTTAGACGAAACGATAATTGTATCTCTGAGTTGTATTCGATGATATCGTGATGATGTTTATATAGCAATACTCAACAGGTAACTGTTCTTCCGTTTTACATACAAGCGACCGAATCGAGCAGAAGGTTGAATTCAGAATGGATTGAACAATCATCGTATCTGGGTTGTATTCGATTATGTTTATATAGTTATACTCACCAGGTAACTGTTCTTCCGTTATACATACGAGCAACCGAATCGAACAGAAGGTTGAATAGATAGTATCTGGGTTGTATTCAATTATGATGTTATGCTGTGTATATAATTATACACATTAAGTCACGGTATTCCCGTTTTACATACGAGCGACCGAAACGAACAGAAAGTTGAATGGATAGACTGAACAATCAATGTATCTGGGTGGTATCCGATTATAACGCAATACTGTATATATGGGGATACTTACAAGGTGACGGTACTTCCGTTACACATACTAGCGACTGAATCGAACAGAAGGTTAAATGGTTAGACGAAACGATAATTGTATCTGAGTTGTATTCGATGATATCGTGATGATGTTTATATAGCAATACTCACCAGGTAACTGTTCTTCCGTTTTACATACAAGCGACCGAATCGAGCAGAAGGTTAAAATTAGTATAGATTGAACAATCATCGTATCTGGGTTATATTCGATTATGTTTATATAGTTATACTCACTAGGTAACTGTTCTTCCGGTATACATACGAGCGACTGAATTGAACAGAAGGATGAATGGATAGACTAAACAATAATCGTATCTGGGGTTGTATTCGATTATATCTTGATGATGTTCATATAGTTATACTCACCAGGAAACTGTTCTCCAGTTATACATAAGAGCGACTGAACTGAACAGAAGGTTGAATGGATAGACTGAACAATCATCGTATATGGGTTGTATTTGATTATATCGTGATTATTATCATATAGTATGTCTAACCAGGTAACAGTTCTTCCGTTATACATACGAGCAACCGAATCGAACATAAAGTTGAATGGATAGATTGAACAATCATTGTATCTGGGTTGTCTCCGATTATATCGTTATGCTGTATATTTAGTTACACCTACCATGTAACGGTTCTTTCGTTACACATACGAGCGTCTGAATCGAACATGAAGTCGGATGGTTAGACGGAACGATAATTGTAACTGAGTTGTATTCGATTATATCTTGGTGATGTTTATATAGTAATACTCACCAGGTGACTGTTCTTGCGTTATACATACAAGCGACCCAATCGAACATAAGGTTGGATGGATAGACGAAAAGATCATTGTATCTGAGTTGTATTCGATTATATCGTGATGACGTTTATATAGAAATACTCACCAGGTTACTGTTCTTTCGTTATACATACGAGCAACCGAATCGAACAGAAAGTTGAATGGATAGTATCTGGGTTGTATTCGATTATTATGTTGTTGTGTATATATTTATACACACTAGGTGACGGTATTCCCGTTTTACATACGAGCGACCGAAACGAACAGAAAGTTGAATGGATAGACTGAACAATCAATGTATCTGGGTGGTATCCGATTATATCGCAATTCTGTATATATAGTGATACTCACCAGGTGACGATACTTCCGTTACACATACTAGCGACTGAATCGAACAGAATGTTGAATGGTTAGACGAAGCGATAATTGTATCTGAGTTGTATTCGATGATATCGTGATGATGTTTATATAGCAATACTCACCAGGTAACTGTTCTTTCGTTTACATAAAAGCGACCGAATCGAGCAGAAGGTTGAATGGATAGATTGAAAATTCATCGTATCTGGGTTGTATTCGATTATGTTTATATAGTTATACTCACCAGGTAACTGTTCTTCCGTTATACATAAGAACGACTGAATTGAACAGAAGGTTGAATGGATAGACTAAACAATAATCGTATCTGGGGTTGTATTCGAGTATATCGTGATGATTATCATATAGTATGTCTAACCAGGTAACAGTTCTTCCGTTAAACTTACGGGCAACCGAATCGAACATAAGGTTGAATGGATAGATTGAACAATCATTGTATCTGGGTTGTCTCCGATTATATCGTTATGCTGTATATTTAGATACACCTACCATGTAATGGTTCTTTCGTTACACCTACGAGCTTCTGAAACGAACATAAGGTTGGATGGTTAGACGAAACGATAATTGTAACTAAGTTGTATTCGATTATATCGTGGTGATGTTTATATAGTAATACTCACCAGGTGACTGTTCTTTCGTTATACATACGAGCAACCGAATCGAAGAAAAGGTTGAATGGATAGTATCTGGGTTGTATTCGATTATGATGTTATGCTGTGTATCGAATACAACTCAGATACAATGATCATTTCGTCTATCCATCCAACCTTCTGTTCGATTGGGTCGCTCGTATGTATAACGCAAGAACAGTCACCTGGTGAGTATTACTATATAAACATCACCTTGATATAATCGAATACAACTCAGTTACAATTATCGTTCCGTCTAACAATCCTATCTTATGTTCGATTCAGACGCTCGTATGTGTAACGAAAGAACCGTTACATGGTAGGTGTAACTAAATATACAGCATAAAAATATAATCGGAGACAACCCAGATACAATGATTGTTTAATCTATCCATCCATCCTTATGTTCGATTCGGTTGCTCGTATGTATAACGGAAGAACTGTTACCTGGTTAGACATACTATATGATAATAATCACGATATAATCAAATACAACCCAGATACGATGAATGTTCAGTCTATCCATTCAACCTTCTGTTCAGTTCAGTCGCTCTTATGTATAACTGGAGAACAGTTTCCTGGTGAGTATAACTATATGAACATCATCAAGATATAATCGAATACAACCCCAGATACGATTATTGTTTAGTCTATCCATTCAACCTTCTGTTCAATTCAGTCGCTCGTATGTATAATGGAAGAACAGTTACCTGGTGAGTGTAACTATATAAACATAATCGAATACAACCCAGATACGATGATTGTTCAATCTATACTAAATTTAAGCTTCTGCTCGATTCGGTCGCTTGTATGTAAAACAGAAGAACAGTTACCTAATGAGTATTGCTATATAAACATCATCACGATATCATCGAATACAACTCAGATACAACTATCGCTTTGTCTTCAACCTTCTGTTCGATTCAGTCGCTAGTATGTGTATAGGAAGTACCGTCACCTGGTAAGTATCACTATATATACAGTATTGCGATATAATCGGATACCACCCAGATACATTGATTGTTCAGTCTATCCATTCAACTTTCTGTTCGTTTCGGTCGCTCGTATGTAAAACGGTAATACCGTCACCTTATGTGTATAACTATATACACAGCATAACATTATAATCGAATACAACCCAGATACTATCCATTCAACCTTCTGTTCGATTCGGTTGCTCGTATGTATAACGAAAGAACAGTAACCTGGTGAGTATTTCTATATGAACGTCATCACGATATAATCGAATACAACTCAGATACAATGATCATTCCGTCTATCCATCCAACCTTCTGTTCAATTGGGTCGCTCGTATGTATAACGCAAGAACAGTCACCTGGTGAGTATTACTATATAAACATCACCACGATATAATCGAATACAACTCAGTTACAATTATCGTTTCGTCTAACCATCCAACCTTATGTTCGATTCAGACGCTCGTATGTGTAACGAAAGAACCGTTACATGGTAGGTGTAACTAAATATACAGCATAACGATATAATCGGAGACAACCCAGATACAATGATTGTTCAATCTATCCATCCAACCTTATGTTCGATTCGGTTGCTCGTATGTATAACCGAAGAACTGTTACCTGGTTAGACATACTATATGATAATAATCTCGATATAATCAAATACAACCCAGATACGATGAATGTTCAGTCTATCCATTCAACCTTCTGTTCAGTTCAGTCGCTCTTATGTATAACTGGAGTACAGTTTCCTGGTGAGTATAACTATATGAACATCATCAAGATATAATCGTATACAACCCCAGATACGATTATTGTTTAGTCTATCCATTCAACCTTCTGTTCAATTCAGTCGCTCGTATGTATAACGGAAGAACAGTTACCTGGTGAGTATAACTATATAAACATAATCGAATACAACCCAGATACGATGATTGTTCAATCTATACTTAATTTAAGCTTCTGCTCGATTCGGTCGCTTGTATGTAAAATGGAAGAACAGTTACCTGGTGAGTATAACTATATAAACATAATCGAATACAACCCAGATACGATGAGTGTTCAATCTATACTAAATTTGAGCTTCTGCTCGATTCGGTCGCTTGTATGGAAAACGGAAGAACAGTTACCTGGTGAGTATTGCTATATAAACTTCATCACGATATCATCGAATACAAATCAGAGATACAATTATCGTTTCGTCTAACCATTTAACCTGCTGTTCCATTCAGTCTCTAGTATGTGTAAAGGAAGTACCGTCACCTGGTAAGTATCACTATATATACAGTATTGCGATATAATCGGATACCACCCAGATACATTGATTGTTCAGTCTATCCATTCAACTTTCTGTTCAGTTCAGTCGCTCTTATGTATAACTGGAGAACAGTTTCCTGGTGAGTATAACTATATGAACATCATCAAGATATAATCGAATACAACCCCAGATACGATTATTGTTTAGTCTATCCATTCAACCTTCTGTTAAATTCAGTCGCTCGTATGTATAACGAAAGAACAGTTACCTGTTGAGTATAACTATATAAACATAATCGAATACAACCCAGATACGATGATTGTTCAATCTCCACTAAATTTAAGCTTCTGCTCGATTCGGTCGCTTGTATGTAAAACGGAAGAACAGTTACCTGGTGAGTATCGCTATATAAACATCATCACGATATCATCGAATACAACTCAGAGATACATCTATCGTTTCGTCTAACCATTTAACCTTCTGTTCGATTCAGTCTCTAGTATGTGTAACGGAAGTACCGTCACCTGGTAAGTATCACTATATATACAGTATTGCGATATAATCGTATACCAACCAGATACATTTATTGTTCAGTCTATCCATCCAACTTTCTGTTCGTTTCGGTCGCTCGTATGTAAAACGGGAATACCGTCACCTGATGTGTATATATACACAGCATAACATCATAATCGAATACAACCCAGATACTATCCATTCAACCTTCTGTTCGATTCGGTTGCTCGTATGTATAACGAAAGAACAGTAACCTGGTGAGTATTTCTATATGAACGTCATCACGATATAATCGAATACAACTCAGATACAATGATCATTCCGTCTATCCATCCAACCTTCTGTTCGATTGGGTCGCTCGTATGTATAACGCGAGAACAGTCACCTGGTGAGTATTACTATATAAACATCACCACGATTTAATCGAATACAACTCAGTTACAATTATCGTTCCGTCTAACCATCCAACCTTATGTTCGATTCAGACGCTCGTATGTGTAACGAAATAACCGTTACATGGTAGGTGTAACTGAATATACAGCATAAGGATATAATCGGAGAGAACCCAGATACAATGATTGTTCAATCTATCCATCCAACCTTATGTTCGATTCGGTTGCTCGTATGTTTAACGGAAGAACTTTTACCTGGTTAGACATACTATATGATAATCATCACGATATACTCGAATACAACCCCAGATACGATTATTGTTTAGTCTATCCATTCAACCTTCTGTTCGATTCGGTTGCTCGTATGTATAACGAAAGAACAGTCACCTGGTGAGTATTACTATATAAACATTCCCACGATATAATCGAATACAACTCAGTTACAATTATCGTTCCGTCTAACCATTCAACTTTCTGTTCGATTCGGTTGCTCGTATGTATAACGAAAGAACAGTAACCTGGTGAGTATTTCTATATAAACTTCATCACGATATAATCGAATAAAACTCAGATACAATGATTATTCCGTCTATCCATCTAACCTTCTGTTCGATTGGGTCGCTCGTACGTATAACGCAAAAACAGTCACCTGGTGAGTATTACTATATAAACATTCCCACGATATAATCAAAGACAACCCAGATACAATGATTGGACAATGAACAGTTACCTGGTGAGTATAACTATATAAACATCATCACGATATAATCGAATACAACCCCAGATACGATCATTGATTAGTCTATCCATTCAACCTTCTGTTCAATTCAGTCGCTCGTATGTATAACGGAAGAAAAGTTACTTGGTGAGTATAACTATATAAACATAATCGAATACAACTCAGATACGATGATTGTTCAATCTATCCATTCAACCTTATGTTCGATTCGGTTGCTCGTATGTATAACGAAAGAACAGGTACCTGGTGAGTATAACTATATAAACATAATCGAATACAACTCAGATACGATGATTGTTCAATCTATCCATTGAACCTTCTGCTCGATTCGGTCACTTGTATGTGAAACTGAAGGACAGTTACCTGGTGAGTATTGCTATATAAACATCATCACGATATCATCGAATACAACTCAGATACAATTATCGTTTCGTCTAACCATTCAACCTTCTGTTCGATTCAGTCGCTAGTATGTGTAACGGAAGTACCGTCACCTGGAAAGTATCACTATATATACAGTATTGCGATATAATCGCATACCACCCAGATACATTGATTGTTCAGTCTATCCATTCAACTTTCTGTTCGTTTCGGTCGCTCGTATGTAAAACGGGAGTACCGTCACCCAATGTGTATAACTATTTACACAGCATAACATCATAATCGAATACAACCCAGATACTATCCATTCTACCTTCTGTTCGATTCGGTTGCTCGTATGTATAACGGGAGAACAGTAACCTGGTGAGTATTTCTATATAAACGTCATCACGATATAATCGAATACAACTCAGATACAATGATCATTCCGTCTATCCATCCAACCTTCTGTTCGATTGGGTCGCTCGTATGTATAACGCAAGAACAGTCACCTGGTGGGTATTACTATATAAACATCACCACGATATAATCGAATACAACTCAGTTACAATTATCGTTCCGTCTAATCATCCAACCTTATGTTCGATGCAGACGCTCGAATGTGTAACGAGAGAACCGTTACATGGTAGGTGTAACTAAATATACAGCATAACGATATAATAGGAGACAACCCAGATACAATGATTGTTCAATCTATCCATTCAACCTTTTGTTCGAATCGGTTGCTCTTATGTGTAACAGAAGAACTGTTACCTGGTTAGACATACTATATGAAAATCATCACGATATAATCGAATACAACCCAGATACAATGATTGTTCAGTCTATCCATTCAACCTTCTGTTCAGTTTAGTCGCTCTTATGTATAACTGGAGAACAGTTACCTGTTGAGTATAACTATATAAACATCATCACGATATAATCGAATACAACCTCAGATACGATCATTGTTTAGTCTATCCATTCAACCTTCTGTTCAATTCAGTCGCTCGTATGTGTAACGGAAGTACCGTCACCTGGTTAGTATCACTATATATACAGTATTGCGATATAATCGGATACCACCCAGATACATTGATTGTTCAGTCCATCCATTCAACTTTCTGTTCAGTTCAGTCGCTCTTATGTATAACTGGAGAACAGTTTGCTGGTGAGTATAACTATATGAACATCATCAAGATATAATCGAATACAACCCCGGATACGATTATTGTTTAGTCTAATCATTCAACCTTCTGTTCAATTCAGTCGCTCGTATGTATAACGGAAAAACAGTTACCTGGTGAGTATAACTATATAAACATAATCGAATACAACCCAGATACGATGATTGTTCAATCTATACTAAATTTAACCTTCTGCTCGATTCGGTCGCTCGTATGTAAAACGGAAGAACAGTTACCTTGTGAGTATCGCTATATAAACATCATCACGATATCTTCGAATACAACTCAGATACAATTATTGTTTCGTCTAACCATTTAACCTTCTGTTCGATTCAGTCGCTAGTATGTGTACCGGAAGTACCGTCACCTGGTAAGTATCACTATATATACAGGATTGTGATATAATCGGATACCACCCAGATACATTTATTGTTCAGTCTATCCATTCAACTTTCTGTTCGTTTCGGTCGCTCGTAAGTGAAACGGGAATACCGTCACCTCATGTGTATAACTATATACACAGCATAACATCATAATCGAATACAACCCAGATACTATCCATTCAACCTTCTGTTCGATTCGGTTGCTCGTATGTATAACGAAAGAACAGTAACCTGGTGAGTATTGCTATATGAACGTCATCACGATATAATCGAATACAACTCAGATACAATGATCATTCCGTCTATCCATCCAACCTTTTGTTCGATTGGTTCGCTCGTATGTATAACGCAAGAACAGTCACCTGGTGAGTTTTACTATATAAACATCACCACGATATAATCGAATACAACTCAGTTACAATTATAGTTCCGTCTAACCATCCAACTTTATGTTCGATTCAGATGCTCGTATGTGTAACGAAAGAACCGTTACATGGTAGGTGTAACTAAATATACAGCATAACGATATAATCGGAGATAACCCAGATACAATGATTGTTCAATCTATCCATTCAACCTTATGTTCGATTCGTTTGCTCGTATGTATAACGGAAGAACTGTTACCTTGTTAGACATACTATATGAACATTATCAAGATATAATCGAATACAACCCCAGATATGATTATTGTTTAGTCTATCCATTCAACTTTCTGTTCAATTCAGTCGCTCGTATGTATAACGAAAGAACAGTAACCTGGTGAGTATAACTATATAAAGATAATCGAATACAACCCAGATACGATGATTGTTCAATCTCTACTAAATTCAAGCTTCTGCTCGATTCGGTCGCTTGTATGTAAAACGGAAGAACAGTTACCTGGTGAGTATCGCTATATAAACATCATCACGATATCATCGAATACAACTCAGAGATACAATTATCGTTTCGTCTAACCATTTAACCTTCTGTTCGATTCAGTCTCTAGTATGTGTAACGGAAGTACCGTCACCTGGTAAGTATCACTATATATACAGTATCGCGATATAATCGGATACCACCCAGATACATTGATTGTTCAGTCTATCCATTCAACTTTCTGTTCAATTCGGTCGCTCGTATGTTAAACGGAAATACCGTCACCTGATGTGTATAACTATATACACAGCATAACATCATAATCGAATACAACCCAGATACTATCCATTCAACCCAGATACTTCTGTTCGATTCGGTTGCTCGTATGTATAACGAAAGAACAGTAACCTGGTGAGTATTTCTATATGAACGTCATCACGATATAATCGAATACAACTCAGATACAATGATCATTCCGTCTATCCATCCAACCTTCTGTTCGATTGGGTCGCTCGTATGTATAACGCAAGAACAGTCACCTGGTGAGTATTACTATATAAACATCACCACGATATAATCGAATACAACTCAGTTACAATTATCGTTCCGTCTAACCATCCAACCTTATGTTCGATTCAGACGCTCCTATGTGTAACGAAATAACCGTTACATGGTAGGTGTAACTGAATATACAGCATAAAGATATAATCGGAGACAACCCAGATACAATGATTGTTCAATCTATCCATCCAACCTTATGTTCGATTCGGTTGCTCGTATGTTTAACGGAAGAACTGTTACCTGGTTAGACATACTATATGATAATCATCACGATATACTCGAATACAACCCCAGATACGATTATTGTTTAGTCTATCCATTCAACCTTTTGTTCAATTCAGTCGTTCTTATGTATAACAGAAAATCAGTTACCTGGTGAGTATAACTATATAAACCTAATCGAATACAACCCAGATACGATGAATTTTCAATCTATCCATTTAACCTTCTGCTCGATTTGGTCGCTTTTATGTAAAACGGAAGAACAGTTACCTGGTGAGTATTGCTATATAAACATCATCACGATATCATCGAATACAACTCAGATACAATTATCGCTTCGTCTAACCATTCAACCTTCTGTTCGATTCAGTCGCTAGTATGTGTAACGGAAGTACTGTCACCTGGTTAGTATCACTATATATACAGTATTGCGATATAATCGGATACCAACCAGATACATTCATTGTTCAGTCTATCCATTCAACTTTCTGTTCGTTTCGGTCGTTCGTATGTAAAACGGGAATACCGTCACCTAGTGTGTATAACTATATACACAGCATAACATCATAATCGAATACAACTCAGATACTATCCATTCAACTTTCTGTTCGATTCGGTTGCTCGTATGTATAACGAAAGAACAGTAACCTGGTGAGTTTTTCTATATAAACTTCATCACGATATAATCGAATACAACTCAGATACAATGATCGTCTATCCATCTAACCTTCTGTTCGATTGGTTCGCTCGTACGTATAACGCAAGAACAGTCACCTGGTGAGTATTACTATATAAACATTCCCACGATATAATCGAATACAACTCAGTTACAATTATCGTTCCGTCTAGCCATCCAACCTTATGTTCGATTCATACGCTCGTATGTGTGACGAAAGAACCGTTACATAGTAGGTGTATCTAAATATACAGCATAACGATATAATCGGAGACAACCCAGATACAATGATTGTTCAATCTATCCATTCAACCTTATGTTCGATTCGGTTGCTCGTATGTATAACGGAAGAACAGTTACCTGGTTAGACATAATTTATAATAATCATCACGAAATAATCGAATACAACCCAGATACGATGATTGTTCAGTCTATCTATACAACCTTCTGTTCAGTTCAGTCGGTCTTATGTATAACGGAAGAACAGTTACCTGGTGAGTATAACTATATAAACATGATCGAATACAACCCAGATACGATGACTGTTCAATCTATACTAAATTCAAGCTTCTGCTCGATTCGGTCGCTTGTATGTGAAACGGAAGAACAGATACCTGGTGAGTATTGCTATATAAACATCATCACGATATCATCGAATACAACTCAGATACAATTAATGTTTTGTCTAACCATTTAACCTTCTGTTCGATTCAGTCGCTAGTATGTGTAACGGAAGTACCGGCACCTGGTAAGTATAACTATATATACAGTATTGCGATATAATGGGATACCACCCAGATACATTGATTGTTCAGTCTATCCATCCAACTTTCTGTTCAGTTTAGTCGCTCTTATGTATAACTGGAGAACAGTTTCCTGGTGAGTATAACTATATGAACATCATCAAGATATAATCGAATACAACCCCAGATACGATTATTGTTTAGACTATCCATTCAACCTTCTGTTCAATTCAGTCGCTCGTATGTATAACGAAAGAACAGTTACCTGGTGAGTATAACTATATAAACATAATCGAATACAACTCAGATACGATGATTGTTCAATCTCTACTAAATTTAAGCTTTTGCTCGATTCGGTCGCTTGTATGTAAAACGGAAGAACAGTTACCTGGTGAGTATCGCTATATAAACATCATCACGATATCATCGAATACAACTCAGAGATACAATTATCGTTTCGTCTTACCATTTAACCTTCTGTTCGATTCAGTCTCTAGTATGTGTAACGGAAGTACCGTCACCTGGTAAGTATCACTATATATACAGTATTGCGATATAATCGGATACCACCCAGATACATTGATTGTTTAGTCTATCCATTCAACTTTCTGTTCGTTTCGGTCGCTCGTTTGTAAAACGGGAATACCGTCACCTAATGTGTATAACTATATACACAGCATAACATCATAATCGAATACAACCCAGATACTATCCATTCAACCTTCTGTTCGATTGGGACGCTCGTATGTATAACGCAAGAACAGTCACCTGGTGAGAATTACTATATAAACATCACCACGATATAATCGAATACAACTCAGTTACAATTATCGTTCCGTCTAACCATCCAACCTTCTGTTCGATTCAGTCTCTAGTATGTGTAACGGAAGTACCGTCACCTGGTAAGTATCACTATATATACAGTATTGCGATATAATCGGATACCAACCAGATACATTGATTGTTCAGTCTATCCATTCAACTTTCTGTTCGTTTCGGTCGCTCGTATGTAAAACGGGAATACCGTCACCTAGTGTGTATAACTATATACACAGCATAACATCATAATCGAATACAACTCAGATACTATCCATTCAACCTTCTGTTCGATTCGGTTGCTCGTATGTATAACGAAAGAACAGTAACCTGGTGAGTATTTCTATATAAACTTCATCACGATATAATCGAATACAACTCAGATACAATGATCATTCCATCTATCCATCTAACCTTCTGTTTGATTGGGTCGCTCCTACGTATAACGCAAGAACAGTCACCTGGTGAGTATTACTATATAAACATTCCCACGATATAATCGAATACAACTCAGTTACAATTATCGTTCCGTCTAACCATCCAACCTTATGTTCGATTCAGACGCTCGTATGTGTAACGAAAGAACCGTTACATGGTAGGTGTATCTAAATATACAGCATAACGATATAATCGGAGACAACCCAGATGCGATGATTGTTCAATCTATCCATTCAACCTTATGTTCGATTCGGTTGCTCGAATGTATAACGGAAGAACAGTTACCTGGTTAGACATAATAAATAATAATCATCACGTAATAATCGAATACAACCCAGATACGATGATTGTTCAGTCTATCTATACAACCTTCTGTTCAGTTCAGTCGCTCTTATGTAAAACTGGAGAACAGTTACCTGGTGAGTATAACTATATAAACATCATCACGATATAATCGAATACAACCCCAGATACGATCATTGTTTGGTCTATCCATTCAACCTTCTGTTCAATTCAGTCGCTCGTATGTATAACGGAAGAACAGTTACTTGGTGAGTATAACTATATGAACATGATCGAATACAACTCAGATACGATGATTGTTCAATCTATCCATTCAAACTTATGTTCGATTCGGTTGCTCGTATGTATAACGAAAGAACAGGTACCTGGTGAATATAACTATATAAACATAATCGAATACAACTCAGATACGATGATTGTTTAATCTATCCATTTAACTTTCTGCTCGATTCGGTCACTTGTATGTAAAACTGAAGGACAGTTACCTGGTGAGTATTGCTATATAAACATCATCACGATATCATCGAATACAACTCAGATACAATTATCGTTTCGTCTAACCATTCAACATTCTGTTCGATTCAGTCGCTAGTATGTATAACGGAAGAACAGTTACCTGGTGAGTATAACTATATAAACATAATCGAATACAACCCAGATACGATGATTGTTCAATCCATACTAAATTTAACCTTCTGCTCGATTCGGTCGCTTGTATGTAAAACGGAAGAACAGTTACCTGGTGAGTATTGCTATATAAACATCATCACGATATCATCGAATACAACTCAGATACAATTATCGTTTCGTCTTACCATTTAATCTTAAGTTCGATTCAGTCGCTAGTATGTGCAACGGAAGTACCGTCACCTGGTAAGTATCACTATATATACAGAATTGCGATATAATCGGATACCACCCAGATACATTGATTGTTAAGTCTATCCATTCAACTCTCTGTTCGTTTCGGTCGCTCGTATGTAAAACGGGAATACCGTCACCTAATGTGTAAAACTATATACACAGTATAACATTATAATCGAATTCAACCTTTTGTTCGATTCGGTTGCTCGTATGTATAAAGAAAAAACAGTAACCTGGTGAGTATTTCTATATGAACGTCATCACGATATAATCGAATACAACTCAGATACAATGATTATTCCGTCTATCCATCCAAACTTCTGTTCGATTGGGTCGCTCGTATGTATAACGCAAGAACAGTCACCTGGTGAGTATTACTATATAAACATCACCACGATATAATCGAATACAACTCAGTTACAATTATTGTTCCGTCTAATCATCCAAACTTATGTTCGATTCAGACGCTCGTATGTGTAACGAAAGAACCGTTACATGGTAGGTGTAACTAAATATACAGCATAACGATATAATCGGAGACAACCCAGATACAATGATTGTTCAATCTATCCATTCAATCTTATGTTCGATTCAGTTGCTCGTATGTGTAACAGAAGAACTGTTACCTGGTGAGTATTTCTATATAAACTTCATCACGATATAATCGAATACAACTCAGATACAATGATCAATCCGTCTATCCATCTAACCTTCTGTTCGATTGGGTCGCTCGTACGTATAACGAAAGAACAGTCACCTGGTGAGTATTACTATATAAACATTCCCACGATATAATCGAATACAACTCAGTTACAATTATCGTTCCGTCTAACCATCCAACCTTATGTTCGATTCAGACGCTCGTATGTGTAACGAAAGAACCGTTACATGGTAGGTGTATCTAAATATACAGCATAACGATATAATCGGAGACAACCCAGATACAATGATTGTTCAATCTATCCATTCAACCTTATGTTCGATTCGGTTGCTCGTATGTATAACGGAAGAACAGTTACCTGGTTAGACATAATATATAATAATCATCACGAAATAATCGAATACAACCCAGATACGATGATTGTTCAGTCTATCTATACAACCTTCTGTTCAGTTCAGTCGCTCTTATGTATAACTGGAGAACAGTTACCTGGTGAGTATAACTATATAAACATCATCACGATATAATCGAATACAACCCCAGATACGATCATTGTATAGTCTATCCATTCAACCTTCTGTTCAATTCAGTCGCTCGTATGTATAACGGAAGAACAGTAACTTGGTGAGTATAACTATATAAACATAATCGAATACAACTCAGATACGATGATTGTTCAATCTATCCATTCAACCTTATGTTCGATTCGGTTGCTCGTATGTATAACGAAAGAACAGGTACCTGGTGAGTATAACGGAAGTACCGTCACCTGGTAAGTATCACTATATATATACAGTATTGCGATATAATCGGATACCACCCAGATACATTGATTGTTCAGTCTATTCATTCAACTTTCTGTTCGTTTTGGTCGCTCGTATGTATAACGAAAGAACAGTAACCTGGTGAGTATTTCTATATGAACGTCATCACGATATAATCGAATACAACTCAGATACAATGATCATTCCGTCTATCCATCCAACCTTCTGTTCGATTGGGTCGCTCGTATGTATAACGCAAGAACAGTCACCTGGTGAGTATTACTATATAAACATCACCATGATATAATCGAATACAACTCAGTTACAATTATCGTTCCGTCTAACCATCCAACCTTATGTTCGATTCAGTCGCTAGTATGTGTAACGGAAGTACCGTCACCTGGTAAGTATCACTATATATACAGTATTGCGATATAATCGGATACCACCCAGATACATTGATTGTTAAGTCTATCCATTCAACTCTCTGTTCGTTTCGGTCGCTCGTATGTAAAACGGGAATACCGTCACCTAATGTGTAAAACTATATACACAGCATAACATCATAATCGAATTCAACCTTCTGTTCGATTCGGTTGCTCGTATGTATAAAGAAAAAACAGTAACCTGGTGAGTATTTCTATATGAACGTCATCACGATATAATCGAATACAACTCAGATACAATGATTATTCCGTCTATCCATCCAAACTTCTGTTCGATTGGGTCGCTCGTATGTATAACGCAAGAACAGTCACCTGGTGAGTATTACTATATAAACATCACCACGATATAATCGAATACAACTCAGTTACAATTATTGTTCCGTCTAATCATCCAAACTTATGTTCGATTCAGACGCTCGTATGTGTAACGAAAGAACCGTTACATGGTAGGTGTAACTAAATATACAGCATAACGATATAATCGGAGACAACCCAGATACAATGATTGTTCAATCTATCCATTCAATCTTATGTTCGATTCAGTTGCTCGTATGTGTAACAGAAGAACTGTTACCTGGTGAGTATTTCTATATAAACTTCATCACGATATAATCGAATACAACTCAGATACAATGATCATTCCGTCTATCCATCTAACCTTCTGTTCGATTGGGTCGCTCGTACGTATAACGAAAGAACAGTCACCTGGTGAGTATTACTATATAAACATTCCCACGATATAATCGAATACAACTCAGTTACAATTATCGTTCCGTCTAACCATCCAACCTTATGTTCGATTCAGACGCTCGTATGTGTAACGAAAGAACCGTTACACGGTAGGTGTATCTAAATATACAGCATAACGATATAATCGGAGACAACCCAGATACAATGATTGTTCAATCTATCCATTCAACCTTATGTTCGATTCGGTTGCTCGTATGTATAACGGAAGAACAGTTACCTGGTTAGACATAATATATAATAATCATCACGAAATAATCGAATACAACCCAGATACGATGATTGTTCAGTCTATCTATACAACCTTCTGTTCAGTTCAGTCGCTCTTATGTATAACTGGAGAACAGTTACCTGGTGAGTATAACTATATAAACATCATCGCGATATAATCGAATACAACCCCAGATACGATCATTGTTTAGTCTATCCATTCAACCTTCTGTTCAATTCAGTCGCTCGTATGTATAACGGAAGAACAGTAACTTGGTGAGTATAACTATATAAACATAATCGAATACAACTCAGATACGATGATTGTTCAATCTATCCATTCAACCTTATGTTCGATTTGGTTGCTCGTATGTATAACGAAAGAACAGGTACCTGGTGAGTATAACTATATAAACATAATCGAATACAACTCAGATACGATGATTGTCCAATCCATACTAAATTTAACCTTCTGCTCGATTCGGTCGCTTGTATGTAAAACGGAAGAACAGTTACCTGGTGAGTATTGCTATATAAACATCATCACGATATCATCGAATACAACTCAGATACAATTATCGTTTCGTCTTACCATTTAACCTTAAGTTCGATTCAGTCGCTAGTATGTGCAACGGAAGTACCGTCACCTGGTAAGTATCACTATATATACAGAATTGCGATATAATCGGATACCACCCAGATACATTGATTGTTAAGTCTATCCATTCAACTTTCTGTTCGTTTCGGTCGCTCGTATGTGAAACGGGAATACCGTCACCTAATGTGTATAACTATATACACAGCATAACATCATAATCGAATACAACCCAGATACTATCCATTCAACCTTCTGTTCGATTCGGTTGCTCGTTTGTATAAAGAAAAAACAGTAACCTGGTGAGTATTTCTATATGAACGTCATTACGATATAATCGAATACAACTCAGATACAATGATCATTCCGTCTATCCATCCAAACTTCTGTTCGATTGGGTCGCTCGTATGTATAACGCAAGAACAGTCACCTGGTGAGTATTACTATATAAACATCACCACGATATAATCGAATATAACTCAGTTACTATTATTGTTCCGTCTAATCATCCAACCTTATGTTCGATTCAGACGCTCGTATGTGTAACGAAAGAACCGTTACATGGTAGGTGTAACTAAATATACAGCATAACGATATAATCGGAGACAACCCAGATACAATGATTGTTCAATCTATCCATTCAACTTTATGTTCGATTCAGTTGCTCGTATGTGTAACAGAAGAACTGTCACCTGGTTAGACATACGATATGATAATCATCACGATATAATCGAATACAACCCAGATACAATGATTGTTCAATCTATCCATTCAACCTTATGTTCGATTCGTTTGCTCGTATGTATAACGGAAGAACAGTTACCTGGTTAGACATAATATGTGATAATCATCACGAAATAATCGAATACAACCCAGATACGATGATTGTACAGTCTATCTATTCACCCTTCTCTACGATTCAGACGCTCTTATGTGTAACGAAAGAACCTTTACATTGTAGGCTAAACTAAATATACAGCATAACGATATATTCGGATACAACCCAGATACAATGATTGTTCAATCTATCCATTCAACCTTATGTTCGATTCGGTTGCTCGT
Organism: Chrysomela aeneicollis; assembly: GCA_029955515.1. Classification (NCBI taxonomy): domain Eukaryota; kingdom Metazoa; phylum Arthropoda; class Insecta; order Coleoptera; family Chrysomelidae; genus Chrysomela; species Chrysomela aeneicollis. Next base: position 697,015 of record JARUHQ010000005.1, on the reverse strand, counting down.
ATGTATAACGAAAGAACTGTTACCTTGTTAGACATACTATATGATGATCATCACGATATAATCAAATACAACCCAGAAACGATGATTGTTCAGTCTATCAATTCAACCTTCTGTTCAATTCAGTCGCTTGTATGTATAACGGAAGAACAGTTACCTGGTGAGTATAACTATATAAACATGATCGAATACAACCCAGATTCGATGATTGTTCAATCTATACTAAATTTAAGCTTCTGCTCGATTCGGTCGCTTGTATGTAAAACGGAAGAACAGATACCTGGTGAGTATTACTATATAAACATCATCACGATATCATCGAATACAACTCAGATACAATTAATGTTTTGTCTAACCATTTAACCTTCTGTTCGATTCAGTCTCTAGTATGTGTAACGGAAGTACCGTCACCTGGTAAGTATCACTATATATACAGTATTGCGATATAATCGGATACCACCCAGATACATTGATTGTTCAGTCTATCCATTCAACTTTCTGTTCGTTTTGGTCGCTCGTATGTATAACGAAAGAACAGTAACCTGGTGAGTATTTCTATATGAACGTCATCACGATATAATCGAATACAACTCAGTTGCAATTATCGTTTCGTCTAACCATCCTACCTTATGTTCGATTCAGACGCTTGTATGTGTAACGAAAGAACCGTTACATGGTAGGTGTATCTAAATATACAGCATAACGATATAATCGGAGACAACCCAGATACAATGATTTTTCAATCTATCCATTCAAACTTATGTTCGATTTGGTTGCTCGTATGTATAACGGAGGAACAGGGATGGATTCTATGAAAAAAAACAAGCAGATTGGTATGATCGAAGTTGAAAATCGGTCCATCCGTTCGGAAGTTAAGGCGATCTGAAGAATTCGAAAAAGTTCCAAGGGGATCCCCTTTGATGCAATTTTTCTTTTCGATTTCGGTTTTTCCGATTGGAGAAATGGATTCTATGAAAACAAAACAAGCAGATTGGTATGATCGAAGTTGAAAATCGGTCCATCCGTTCGGAAGTTAAGGCGATCTGAAGAATTCAGAAAAGTTCCAAGGGGACCCCCTTTGATGCAATTTTTTTTTCGATTTTGGTTTTTTCGATTGGAGAAATGGATTCTATGAAAAAAAAACAAGCAGATTGGTATGATCGAAGTTGAAAATCGGTCCATCCGTTCGGAAGTTAAGGCGATTTGAAGAAATCGAAAAAGTTCCAAGGGGACCCCCTTTGATGCAATTTTTTTTCAGATTTCGGTTTTTTCGATTGGAGAAATGAATTCTATGAAAAAAAACAAGCAGTTTGGTATGATCGAAGTTGAAAATCGGTCCATCCGTTCGGAAGTTAAGGCGATCTGAAGAATTCGAAAAAGTTCCAAGGGGACACCCTTTGATGCAATTTTTTTTTCGATTTCGGTTTTTTCTATTGAAGAAATGGATTCTATGAAAAAACAAGCAAATTGGTATGCGCGTAATTGAAAATCGGTCGATCCGTTCGGAAGTTGAGGCGGTCTGAAGAATTCGAAAAAGTTCCAAGGTGGCCCCCTTTGATGCATTTTTTTTTTTCGATTTCGGTTTTTTCGATTGGAGAAATGGATTCTATGAAAAAAAAACAAGCAGATTGGTATGATCGAAGTTGAAAATCGGTCCATCCGTTCGGAAGTTAAGGCGATCTGAAGAATTCGAAAAAGTTCCAAGGGGACCCCCTTTGATGCAATTTTTTTTTCGATTTTGGTTTTTTTGATTGGAGAAATGGATTCTATGAAAAAAAAACAGGTAGATTGGTATGATCGAAGTTGAAAATCGGTCCATCCGTTCGGAAGTTAAGGCGATTTGAAGAATTCGAAAAAGTTCCAAGGGGACCCCCTTTGATGCAATTTTTTTTCAGATTTCGGTTTTTTCGATTGGAGAAATGAATTCTATGAAAAAAAACAAGCAGTTTGGTATGATCGAAGTTGAAAATCGGTCCATCCGTTCGGAAGTTAAGGCGATCTGAAGAATTCGAAAAAGTTCCAAGGGGACACCCTTTGATGCAATTTTTTTTTCGATTTCGGTTTTTTCTATTGAAGAAATGGATTCTATGAAAAAACAAGCAAATTGGTATGCGCGTAATTGAAAATCGGTCGATCCGTTCGGAAGTTGAGGCGGTCTGAAGAATTCGAAAAAGTTCCAAGGTGGCCCCCTTTGATGCATTTTTTTTTTTTCGATTTCGGTTTTTTCGATTGGAGAAATGGATTCTATGAAAAAAAAAACAAGCAGATTGGTATGATCGAAGTTGAAAATCGGTCCATCCGTTCGGAAGTTAAGGCGATCTGAAGAATTCGAAAAAGTTCCAAGGGGACCCCCTTTGATGCAATTTTTTTTTCGATTTTGGTTTTTTCGATTGGAGAAATGGATTCTATGAAAAAAAAAACAAGTAGATTGGTATGATCGAAGTTGAAAATCGGTCCATCCGTTCGGAAGTTAAGGCGATTTGAAGAATTCGAAAAAGTTCCAAGGGGACCCCCTTTGATGAAATTTTTTTTTAGATTTCGGTTTTTTCGATTGGAGAAATGAATTCTATGAAAAAAAACAAGCAGTTTGGTATGATCAAAGTTGAAAATCGGTCCATCCGTTCGGAAGTTAAAGCGATCTGAAGAATTCGAAAGAGTTCCAAGGGGACACCCTTTGATGCAATTTTTTATTCGATTTCGGTTTTTTCTATTGAAGAAATGGATTCTATGAAAAAACAAGCAAATTGGTATGCGCGAAATTGAAAATCAGTCGATCCGTTCGGAAGTTGAGGCGGTCTGAAGAATTCGAAAAAGTTCCAAGGTGGCCCCCTTTGATGCATTTTTTTTTTCGATTTTGGTTTCTTCGATTGGAGAAATGGATTCTATGAAAAAAAAAAACAAGCAGATTGGTATGATCGAAGTTGAAAATCGGTCCATCCGTTCGGAAGTTAAGGCGATCTGAAGAATTCGAAAAAGTTCCAAGGGGGCCCCCTTTGATGCATTTTTTTTTTCGATTTCGGTTTTTTCGATTGGAGAAATGGATTCTATGAAAGAAACAAGCAGATTGGTATGATCGAAGTTGAAAATCGGTCCATCCGTTCGGAAGTTAAGGCGATCTGAAGAATTCGAAAAAGTTTCAAGGGGACCCCCTTTGATGCAATTTTTTTTCGACTTCGGTTTTTTCGATTGGAGAAATGGATTCTATGAAAAAAACAAGCGAATTGATATGCGCGAAATTGAAAATCGGTCCATCCGTTCGGAAGTTAGGCGATCTGAAGAATTCGAAAAAATTCCAAGGGGGCCCCCTTTGATGCATTTTTTTTTTTCGATTTCGGTTCTTTCGATCGGAGAAATGGATTCTATGAAAAAAAAAACAAGCAGATTGGTATGATCGAAGTTGAAAATCGGTCCATCCGTTCGGATGTTAAGGCGATCTGAAGAATTCGAAAAAGTTCCAAGGGGGCCCCCTTTGATGCATTTTTTCTTCGATTTCGGTTTTTTCGATTGGAGAAATGGATTCTATGAAAAAAACAAGCAGATTGGTATGATCGAAGTTGAAAATCGGTCCATACGTTCGAGAGTTAAGGCAATCTGAAGAATTCGAAAAAGTTCCAAGGGGGCCCCCTTTGATGCATTTTTTCTTTCGATTTCGGTTTTTTCGATTGGAGAAATGGATTCTATGAAAAAAAACAAGCAGATTCGTATGATCGAAGTTGAAAATCGGTCCATCCGTTCGGAAGTTAAGGCGATCTGAAGAATTCGAAAAAGTTCCAAGGGGGCTCCCTATGATGCTTTTTATTTTTTCGATTTCGGTTTTTCTGATTGGAGAAATGGATTCTATGAAAAAATCAAGCAGATTGGTATGATCGAAGTTGAAAATCGGTCCATCCGTTCGGAAGTTAAGTCGATCTGAAGAATTCGAAAAAGTTCCAAGGGGGGCCCCTTTGATCCATTATTTTTTCGATTTCGGATTTTTTGATCGGAGAAATGGATTCAATGAAAAAAAAAGCAGATTGGTATGATCGAAGTTGAAAATCGGTCCATCCGTTCGGAAGTTAAGTCGATCTGAAGAATTCGAAAAAGTTCCAAGGGGACCCCCTTCGATGCAATTTTTTTTTCGATTTTGGTTTTTTCGATTGGAGAAATGGATTCTATGAAAAAAAAACAAGCAGATTGGTATGATCTAAGTTGAAAATCGGTCCATCCGTTCGGAAGTTAAGTCGATCTGAAGAATTCGAAAAAGTTCCAAGGGGGGCCCCTTTGATCCATTATTTTTTCGATTTCGGATTTTTTGATCGGAGAAATGGATTCATTGAAAAAAAAAGCAGATTGGTATGATCGAAGTTGAAAATCGGTCCATCCGTTCGGAAGTTAAGTCGATCTGAAGAATTCGAAAAAGTTCCAAGGGGACCCCCTTTGATGCAATTTTTTTTTCGATTTTGGTTTTTTCGATTGGAGAAATGGATTCTATGAAAAAAAAACAAGCAGATTGGTATGATCTAAGTTGAAAATCGGTCCATCCGTTCGGAAGTTAAGGCGATTTGAAGAATTCGAAAAAGTTCCAAGGGGACCCCCTTTGATGCAATTTTTTATTCGATTTCGGTTTTTTCTATTGAAGAAATGGATTCTATGAAAAAACAAGCAAATTGGTATGCGCGAAATTGAAAATCAGTCGATCCGTTCGGAAGTTGAGGCGGTCTGAAGAATTCGAAAAAGTTCCAAGGTGGCCCCCTTTGATGCATTTTTTTTTTCGATTTTGGTTTCTTCGATTGGAGAAATGGATTCTATGAAAAAAAAAACAAGCAGATTGGTATGATCGAAGTTGAAAATCGGTCCATCCGTTCGGATGTTAAGGCGATCTGAAGAATTCGAAAAAGTTCCAAGGGGGCCCCCTTTGATGCATTTTTTTTTCGATTTCGGTTTTTTCGATTGGAGAAATGGATTCTATGAAAAAAACAAGCAGATTGGTATGATCGAAGTTGAAAATCGGTCCATACGTTCGAGAGTTAAGGCAATCTGAAGAATTCGAAAAAGTTCCAAGGGGGCCCCCTTTGATGCATTTTTTTTTCGATTTCGGTTTTTTTGATCGGAGAAATGGATTCTATGAAAAAAAAAGCAGGTATGATCGAAGTTGAAAATCGGTCCATCCGTTCGGAAGTTAAGTCGATCTGAAGAATTCGAAAAAGTTCCAAGGGGGCCCCCTTTGATGCATTTTTTCTTTCGATTTCGGTTTTTTCGATTGGAGAAATGGATTCTATGAAAAAAAACAAGCAGATTCGTATGATCGAAGTTGAAAATCGGTCCATCCGTTCGGAAGTTAAGGCGATCTGAAGAATTCGAAAAAGTTCCAAGGGGGCTCCCTATGATGCTTTTTATTTTTTCGATTTCGGTTTTTCTGATTGGAGAAATGGATTCTATGAAAAAAACAAGCAGATTGGTATGATCGAAGTTGAAAATCGGTCCATCCGTTCGGAAGTTAAGTCGATCTGAAGAATTCGAAAAAGTTCCAAGGGGGGCCCCTTTGATCCATTATTTTTTCGATTTCGGATTTTTTGATCGGAGAAATGGATTCAATGAAAAAAAAAGCAGATTGGTATGATCGAAGTTGAAAATCGGTCCATCCGTTCGGAAGTTAAGTCGATCTGAAGAATTCGAAAAAGTTCCAAGGGGACCCCCTTCGATGCAATTTTTTTTTCGATTTTGGTTTTTTCGATTGGAGAAATGGATTCTATGAAAAAAAAACAAGCAGATTGGTATGATCTAAGTTGAAAATCGGTCCATCCGTTCGGAAGTTAAGTCGATCTGAAGAATTCGAAAAAGTTCCAAGGGGGGCCCCTTTGATCCATTATTTTTTCGATTTCGGATTTTTTGATCGGAGAAATGGATTCAATGAAAAAAAAAGCAGATTGGTATGATCGAAGTTGAAAATCGGTCCATCCGTTCGGAAGTTAAGTCGATCTGAAGAATTCGAAAAAGTTTCAAGGGGACCCCCTTTGATGCAATTTATTTTTCGATTTTGGTTTTTTCGATTGGAGAAATGGATTCTATGAAAAAAAAACAAGCAGATTGGTATGATCTAAGTTGAAAATCGGTCCATCCGTTCGGAAGTTAAGGCGATTTGAAGAATTCGAAAAAGTTCCAAGGGGACCCCCTTTGATGCAATTTTTTATTCGATTTCGGTTTTTTCTATTGAAGAAATGGATTCTATGAAAAAACAAGCAAATTGGTATGCGCGAAATTGAAAATCAGTCGATCCGTTCGGAAGTTGAGGCAGTCTGAAGAATTCGAAAAAGTTCCAAGGTGGCCCCCTTTGATGCATTTTTTTTTTCGATTTTGGTTTCTTCGATTGGAGAAATGGATTCTATGAAAAAAAAACAAGCAGATTGGTATGATCGAAGTTGAAAATCGGTCCATCCGTTCGGAAGTTAAGGCGATCTGAAGAATTCGAAAAAGTTCCAAGGGGGCCCCCTTTGATGCATTTTTTTTTTCGATTTCGGTTTTTTCGATTGGAGAAATGGATTCTATGAAAGAAACAAGCAAATTGGTATGATCGAAGTTGAAAATCGGTCCATCCGTTCGGAAGTTAAGGCGATCTGAAGAATTCGTAAAAGTTCCAAGGGGACCCCCTTTGATGCAATTTTTTTTCGACTTCGGTTTTTTCGATTGGAGAAATGGATTCTATGAAAAAAACAAGCGAATTGATATGCGCGAAATTGAAAATCGGTCCATCCGTTCGGAAGTTAGGCGATCTGAAGAATTCGAAAAAATTCCAAGGGGGCCCCCTTTGATGCATTTTTTTTTTCGATTTCGGTTCTTTCGATCGGAGAAATGGATTCTATGAAAAAAAAAACAAGCAGATTGGTATGATCGAAGTTGAAAATCGGTCCATCCGTTCGGAAGTTAAGTCGATCTGAAGAATTCGAAAAAGTTCCAAGGGGGGCCCCTTTGATCCATTATTTTTTCGATTTCGGATTTTTTGATCGGAGAAATGGATTCAATGAAAAAAAAAGCAGATTGGTATGATCGAAGTTGAAAATCGGTCCATCCGTTCGGAAGTTAAGTCGATCTGAAGAATTCGAAAAAGTTCCAAGGGGACCCCCTTTGATGCAATTTTTTTTTCGATTTTGGTTTTTTCGATTGGAGAAATGGATTCTATGAAAAAAAAACAAGCAGATTGGTATGATCTAAGTTGAATATCGGTCCATCCGTTCGGAAGTTAAGGCGATTTGAAGAATTCGAAAAAGTTCCAAGGGGACCCCCTTTGATGCAATTTTTTATTCGATTTCGGTTTTTTCTATTGAAGAAATGGATTCTATGAAAAAACAAGCAAATTGGTATGCGCGAAATTGAAAATCAGTCGATCCGTTCGGAAGTTGAGGCGGTCTGAAGAATTCGAAAAAGTTCCAAGGTGGCCCCCTTTGATGCATTTTTTTTTTCGATTTTGGTTTCTTCGATTGGAGAAATGGATTCTATGAAAAAAAAAACAAGCAGATTGGTATGATCGAAGTTGAAAATCGGTCCATCCGTTCGGAAGTTAAGGCGATCTGAAGAATTCGAAAAAGTTCCAAGGGGGCCCCCTTTGATGCATTTTTTTTTTCGATTTCGGTTTTTTCGATTGGAGAAATGGATTCTATGAAAGAAACAAGCAAATTGGTATGATCGAAGTTGAAAATCGGTCCATCCGTTCGGAAGTTAAGGCGATCTGAAGAATTCGTAAAAGTTCCAAGGGGACCCCCTTTGATGCAATTTTTTTTCGACTTCGGTTTTTTCGATTGGAGAAATGGATTCTATGAAAAAAACAAGCGAATTGATATGCGCGAAATTGAAAATCGGTCCATCCGTTCGGAAGTTAGGCGATCTGAAGAATTCGAAAAAGTTCCAAGGGGGGCCCCTTTGATCCATTATTATTTCGATTTCGGATTTTTTGATCGGAGAAATGGATTCAATGAAAAAAAAAGCAGATTGGTATGATCGAAGTTGAAAATCGGTCCATCCGTTCGGAAGTTAAGTCGATCTGAAGAATTCGAAAAAGTTCCAAGGGGACCCCCTTCGATGCAATTTTTTTTTCGATTTTGGTTTTTTCGATTGGAGAAATGGATTCTATGAAAAAAAAACAAGCAGATTGGTATGATCTAAGTTGAAAATCGGTCCATCCGTTCGGAAGTTAAGTCGATCTGAAGAATTCGAAAAAGTTCCAAGGGGGGCCCCTTTGATCCATTATTTTTTCGATTTCGGATTTTTTGATCGGAGAAATGGATTCAATGAAAAAAAAAGCAGATTGGTATGATCGAAGTTGAAAATCGGTCCATCCGTTCGGAAGTTAAGTCGATCTGAAGAATTCGAAAAAGTTCCAAGGGGACCCCCTTTGATGCAATTTTTTTTTCGATTTTGGTTTTTTCGATTGGAGAAATGGATTCTATGAAAAAAAAACAAGCAGATTGGTATGATCTAAGTTGAAAATCGGTCCATCCGTTCGGAAGTTAAGGCGATTTGAAGAATTCGAAAAAGTTCCAAGGGGACCCCCTTTGATGCAATTTTTTATTCGATTTCGGTTTTTTCTATTGAAGAAATGGATTCTATGAAAAAACAAGCAAATTGGTATGCGCGAAATTGAAAATCAGTCGATCCGTTCGGAAGTTGAGGCGGTCTGAAGAATTCGAAAAAGTTCCAAGGTGGCCCCCTTTGATGCATTTTTTTTTTCGATTTTGGTTTCTTCGATTGGAGAAATGGATTCTATGAAAAAAAAAACAAGCAGATTGGTATGATCGAAGTTGAAAATCGGTCCATCCGTTCGGAAGTTAAGGCGATCTGAAGAATTCGAAAAAGTTCCAAGGGGGCCCCCTTTGATGCATTTTTTTTTTCGATTTCGGTTTTTTCGATTGGAGAAATGGATTCTATGAAAGAAACAAGCAAATTGGTATGATCGAAGTTGAAAATCGGTCCATCCGTTCGGAAGTTAAGGCGATCTGAAGAATTCGTAAAAGTTCCAAGGGGACCCCCTTTGATGCAATTTTTTTTCGACTTCGGTTTTTTCGATTGGAGAAATGGATTCTATGAAAAAAACAAGCGAATTGATATGCGCGAAATTGAAAATCGGTCCATCCGTTCGGAAGTTAGGCGATCTGAAGAATTCGAAAAAATTCCAAGGGGGCCCCCTTTGATGCATTTTTTTTTTCGATTTCGGTTCTTTCGATCGGAGAAATGGATTCTATGAAAAAAAAAACAAGCAGATTGGTATGATCGAAGTTGAAAATCGGTCCATCCGTTCGGATGTTAAGGCGATCTGAAGAATTCGAAAAAGTTCCAAGGGGGCCCCCTTTGATGCATTTTTTTTTCGATTTCGGTTTTTTCGATTGGAGAAATGGATTCTATGAAAAAAACAAGCAGATTGGTATGATCGAAGTTGAAAATCGGTCCATACGTTCGAGAGTTAAGGCAATCTGAAGAATTCGAAAAAGTTCCAAGGGGGCCCCCTTTGATGCATTTTTTTTTCGATTTCGGTTTTTTTGATCGGAGAAATGGATTCTATGAAAAAAAAAGCAGGTATGATCGAAGTTGAAAATCGGTCCATCCGTTCGGAAGTTAAGTCGATCTGAAGAATTCGAAAAAGTTCCAAGGGGGCCCCCTTTGATGCATTTTTTCTTTCGATTTCGGTTTTTTCGATTGGAGAAATGGATTCTATGAAAAAAAACAAGCAGATTCGTATGATCGAAGTTGAAAATCGGTCCATCCGTTCGGAAGTTAAGGCGATCTGAAGAATTCGAAAAAGTTCCAAGGGGGCTCCCTATGATGCTTTTTATTTTTTCGATTTCGGTTTTTCTGATTGGAGAAATGGATTCTATGAAAAAAACAAGCAGATTGGTATGATCGAAGTTGAAAATCGGTCCATTCGTTCGGAAGTTAAGTCGATCTGAAGAGTTCGAAAAAGTTCCAAGGGGGGCCCCTTTGATCCATTATTTTTTCGATTTCGGATTTTTTGATCGGAGAAATGGATTCAATGAAAAAAAAGCAGATTGGTATGATCGAAGTTGAAAATCGGTCCATCCGTTCGGAAGTTAAGTCGATCTGAAGAATTCGAAAAAGTTCCAAGGGGACCCCCTTTGATGCAATTTTTTTTTCGATTTTGGTTTTTTCGATTGGAGAAATGGATTCTATGAAAAAAAAACAAGCAGATTGGTATGATCTAAGTTGAAAATCGGTCCATCCGTTCGGAAGTTAAGGCGATTTGAAGAATTCGAAAAAGTTCCAAGGGGACCCCCTTTGATGCAATTTTTTTTTCGATTTTGGTTTTTTTGATTGGAGAAATGGATTCTATGAAAAAAAAACAAGCAGATTGGTATGATCGAAGTTGAAAATCGGTCCATCCGTTCGGAAGTTAAGGCGATTTGAAGAATTCGAAACAGTTCCAAGGGGACCCCCTTTGATGCAATTTTTTTTCAGATTTCGGTTTTTTCGATTGGAGAAATGAATTCTATGAAAAAAAACAAGCAGTTTGGTATGATCGAAGTTGAAAATCGGTCCATCCGTTCGGAAGTTAAGGCGATCTGAAGAATTCGAAAAAGTTCCAAGGGGACACCCTTTGATGCAATTTTTTATTCGATTTCGGTTTATTCTATTAAAGAAATGGATTCTATGAAAAAACAAGCAAATTGGTATGCGCGAAATTGAAAATCGGTCGATCCGTTCGGAAGTTGAGGCGGTCTGAAGAATTCGAAAAAGTTCCAAGGTGGCCCCCTTTGATGCATTTTTTCTTTCGATTTCGTTTTTTTCGATTGAAGAAATGGATTCTATGAAAAAAAAAACAAGCAGATTGGTATGATCGAAGTTGAAAATCGGTCCATCCGTTCGGAATTTAAGGCGATCTGAAGAATTCGAAAAAGTTCCAAGGGGGCCCCCTTTGATGCATTTTTTTTTTCGATTTCGGTTTTTTCGATTGGAGAAATGGATTCTATGAAAAAAACAAGCAGATTGGTATGATCGAAGTTGAAAATCGGTCCATCCGTTTGGAAGTTAAGGCGATCTGAAGAATTCGAAAAAGATCCAAGGGGACCCCCTTTGATGCAATTTTTTTTCGACTTCGGTTTTTTCGATTGGAGTAATGGATTTTATGAAAAAAACAAGCGAATTGATATGCGCGAAATTGAAAATCGGTCCATCCGTTCGGAAGTTAGGCGATCTGAAGAATTCGAAAAAATTCCAAGGGGGCCCCCTTTGATGCATTTTTTTTTTTATTTCGGTTCTTTCGATCGGAGAAATGGATTCTATGAAAAAAAAAACAAGCAGATTGGTATGATCGAAGTTGAAAATCGGTCCATCCGTTCGGATGTTAAGGCGATCTGAAGAATTCGAAAAAGTTCCAAGGGGGCCCCCTTTGATGCATTTTTTTTTCGATTTCGGTTTTTTCGATTGGAGAAATGGATTCTATGAAAAAAACAAGCAGATTGGTATGATCGAAGTTGAAAATCGGTCCATACGTTCGAGAGTTAAGGCAATCTGAAGAATTCGAAAAAGTTCCAAGGGGGCCCCCTTTGATGCATTTTTTTTTTCGATTCCGGTTTTTTTGATCGGAGAAATGGATTCTATGAAAAAAAAAGCAGGTATGATCGAAGTTGAAAATCGGTCCATCCGTTCGGAAGTTAAGTCGATCTGAAGAATTCGAAAAAATTCCAAGGGGGCACCCTTTGATGCATTTTTTTTTGATTTCGGTTCTTTCGATCGGAGAAATGGATTCTATGAAAAAAAAAACAAGCAGATTGGTATGATCGAAGTTGAAAATCGGTCCATCCGTTCGGATGTTAAGGCGATCTGAAGAATTCGAAAAAGTTCCAAGGGGGCCCCCTTTGATGCATTTTTTTTTCGATTTCGGTTTTTTCGATTGGAGAAATGGATTCTATGAAAAAAACAAGCAGATTGATATGATCGAAGTTGAAAATCGGTCCATACGTTCGAGAGTTAAGGCAATCTGAAGAATTCGAAAAAGTTCCAAGGGGGCCCCCTTTGATGCATTTTTTTTTTCGATTTCGGTTTTTTTGATCGGAGAAATGGATTCTATAAAAAAAAGCAGGTATGATCGAAGTTGAAAATCGGTCCATCCGTTCGGAAGTTAAGTCGATCTGAAGAATTCGAAAAAGTTCCAAGGGGGCCCCCTTTGATGCATTTTTTCTTTCGATTTCGGTTTTTTCGATTGGAGAAATGGATTCTATGAAAAAAAACAAGCAGATTCGTATGATCGAAGTTGAAAATCGGTCCATCCGTTCGGAAGTTAAGGCGAACTGAAGAATTCGAAAAAGTTCCAAGGGGGCTCCCTTTGATGCTTTTTATTTTTTCGATTTCGGTTTTTTCGATTGGAGAAATGGATTCTATGAAAAAAAAACAAGCAGATTCGTATGATCGAAGTTGAAAATCGGTCCATCCGTTCGGAAGTTAAGGCGATCTGAAGGATTCGAAAAAGTTCCAAGGGGGCTCCCTTTGATGCTTTTTATTTTTTCGATTTCGGTTTTTTTGATTGGAGAAACGGATTCTATGGAAAAAAAACAAGCAGATTGGTATGATCGAAGTTGAAAATCGGCCCATCCGTTCGGAAGTTATGGCGATCTGAAGAATTCGAAAAAGTTCCAAGGGGGCCTCCTTTGATGCATTTTTTTTTTCGATTTCGGTTTTTTTGATCAGAGAAATGGATTCTATGAAAAAAAAAGCAGGTATGATCGAAGTTGAAAATCGGTCCATCCGTTCGGAAGTTAAGTCGATCTGAAGAATTCGAAAAAGTTCCAAGGGGGCCCCCTTTGATGCATTTTTTTTTTCGATTTCGGTTTTTTCGATTGGAGAAATGGATTCTATGAAAAAAACAAGCAGATTGGTATGATCGAAGTTGAAAATCGGTCCATCCGTTTGGAAGTTAAGGCGATCTGAAGAATTCGAAAAAGATCCAAGGGGACCCCCTTTGATGCAATTTTTTTTCGACTTCGGTTTTTTCGATTGGAGTAATGGATTCTATGAAAAAAACAAGCGAATTGATATGCGCGAAATTGAAAATCGGTCCATCCGTTCGGAAGTTAGGCGATCTGAAGAATTCGAAAAAATTCCAAGGAGGCCCCCTTTGATGCATTTTTTTTTGATTTCGGTTCTTTCGATCGGAGAAATGGATTCTATGAAAAAAAAAACAAGCAGATTGGTATGATCGAAGTTGAAAATCGGTCCATCCGTTCGGATGTTAAGGCAATCTGAAGAATTCGAAAAAGTTCCAAGGGGGCCCCCTTTGATGCATTTTTTTTTCGATTTCGGTTTTTTCGATTGGAGAAATGGATTCTATGAAAAAAACAAGCAGATTGATATGATCGAAGTTGAAAATCGGTCCATACGTTCGAGAGTTAAGGCAATCTGAAGAATTCGAAAAAGTTCCAAGGGGGCCCCCTTTGATGCATTTTTTTTTTCGATTTCGGTTTTTTTGATCGGAGAAATGGATTCTATAAAAAAAAGCAGGTATGATCGAAGTTGAAAATCGGTCCATCCGTTCGGAAGTTAAGTCGATCTGAAGAATTCGAAAAAGTTCCAAGGGGGCCCCCTTTGATGCATTTTTTCTTTCGATTTCGGTTTTTTCGATTGGAGAAATGGATTCTATGAAAAAAAACAAGCAGATTCGTATGATCGAAGTTGAAAATCGGTCCATCCGTTCGGAAGTTAAGGCGAACTGAAGAATTCGAAAAAGTTCCAAGGGGGCTCCCTTTGATGCTTTTTATTTTTTCGATTTCGGTTTTTTCGATTGGAGAAATGGATTCTATGAAAAAAAAACAAGCAGATTCGTATGATCGAAGTTGAAAATCGGTCCATCCGTTCGGAAGTTAAGGCGATCTGAAGGATTCGAAAAAGTTCCAAGGGGGCTCCCTTTGATGCTTTTTATTTTTTCGATTTCGGTTTTTTTGATTGGAGAAACGGATTCTATGGAAAAAAAACAAGCAGATTGGTATGATCGAAGTTGAAAATCGGCCCATCCGTTCGGAAGTTATGGCGATCTGAAGAATTCGAAAAAGTTCCAAGGGGGCCTCCTTTGATGCATTTTTTTTTTCGATTTCGGTTTTTTTGATCAGAGAAATGGATTCTATGAAAAAAAAAGCAGGTATGATCGAAGTTGAAAATCGGTCCATCCGTTCGGAAGTTAAGTCGATCTGAAGAATTCGAAAAAGTTCCAAGGGGGCCCCCTTTGATGCATTTTTTCTTTCGATTTCGGTTTTTTCGATTGGAGAAATGGATTCTATGAAAAAAAACAAGCAGATTCGTATGATCGAAGTTGAAAATCGGTCCATCCGTTCGGAAGTTAAGGCGATCTGAAGAATTCGAAAAAGTTCCAAGGGGGCTCCCTTTGATGCTTTTTATTTTTTCGATTTCGGTTTTTTTGATTGGAGAAATGGATTCTATGAAAAAAAACAAGCAGATTGGTATGATCGAAGTTGAAAATCGGTCCATACGTTCGGAAGTTGAGGCAATCTGAAGAATTCGAAAAAGTTTCAAAGGGGGCCCCTTTGAGTAGTGAAACAAAGCGGGCACCAGATAGAACTTCCAATTTTCGCCACCAGATGGCGCCATGGTGGCGCTGGTGTCGCTGCGTTACATGTCGCTGATAACTGCTTCATTCATGATGACGTAGTCTGACGTCACAAGGTTGCCGCTTTGACATATGTCAATTGGAGAACCTGTTATATGTCGGTGGCGCTAGTGGCGCTTGTGTCATTGTTACAGGCCTCGATGTAGAGGTGGCGCTAGTGTCGTTCTGCAGTCCTCGATGTAGAGGTGGCGCTGCTACAGGCCTCGAGGTAATGGTGGAGCCATATCGAATATGCCCATGTAACAATTTGACATATGACATGGAACACTTCCCAATCGACATCTTGTCAATTGGGAAGTGCTCCAAGTCACCGCTGATTCATCCAACAATTAAAAAAACCTTCGACGACGACGACGACGACGGGATTTGAACCCGAGACCATCGGACTATGAATCCGATACGTAACATCATCGTCACGACCACTACATAGTATAATTAACGGTGGAATTCGAGGCGACGAGAGACCGCGCTGTGTGACGTAATCGGGCTAGATCCGTTTCAGTGATATCTAAGTGGTGCGTTCGCTTGTTACATTGTTGCCGGACGTTTGAAATAATCCGAGTAACCGTCGCGTATACATAGTTGCCGAAAATATGTCATTTCAGATGTGGATGGCGACGAGAGACCGCGCGCTCGCGCTGCGTGACGTAATCGAGCTAGATCCGTTTCAGTGATATCTAAGTGGTGCGTTCGCTTGGTACATTGTTGCCGGACGTTTGAAATATTCCGAGTAACCGTCGCGTATACATAGTTGCCGAAAATATGCCATTTCAGATATAGATATATTAG
Source organism: Chrysomela aeneicollis (assembly GCA_029955515.1). Taxonomy (NCBI): domain Eukaryota; kingdom Metazoa; phylum Arthropoda; class Insecta; order Coleoptera; family Chrysomelidae; genus Chrysomela; species Chrysomela aeneicollis. Next base: position 681,630 of record JARUHQ010000005.1, on the reverse strand, counting down.
GGGGGCTGCGTTGGGGAGACGGGGGGACTCTAAGACGATAGGTTCTTCGTCTTTCCACTTGACTTATTCAAATTGGAATATCTATAGGAAGATTAACATACATAATATTCGGAATTTAAAGGTTTGTGATGTAAGATGAGATAAAGGAGGAAGCATAGACAAAAAATTCATTAGTAACAATATGGACTCTGAAGAATACAGTTGTAGTCTCGAAGAATTCGGTAGATTGGTACAAGAATTATCCAAGGCTTATGAAGATAAAGAAAATGCTAGGAGAGTTTGGGATAAAGTTTTCACAAAACGCAATTTACCCAAAGCAAGATACCCATTGCGACGCATTGAACCCTGCACAGCACAGGACAATTCAAATCAATCTTTGTTGTGAAGAGGGCGGGAGGAGGAGGAGGAGGAGGAGGAGGAGGAGGAGGAGGAGGAGGAGGAGGATTACCAAAAAACGATCATCAAATATAATCATTTGAACTGCAAACATCGCTGCTGGTTGTACAATAATGGAGGCCAACTTCGATCATACCAATCTGCTTGTTTTTTCTCATAGAATCCATTTCTCCAATCGAAAAAACCGAAATCTAAAAAAAAAATTCATCAAAGGGGGCCCCCTTGGAACTTTCTCGAATTCTTCAGATCGCCTCAACTTCCGATCGGATGGACCGATTTTCAACTTCGATCATACCAATCTGCTTGTTTTTTTTATAAAATCCATTTCTCCAATCGAAAAAACCGAAATCGAAAAAAAAATGCATCAAAGGGGGCCCCCTTGAAACTTTTTCGAATTCTTCAGATCGCCTTAACTTCCGAACGGATGAACCGATTTTCAACTTCGATCATACCAATCTGCTTGTTTTTTTTCATAGAATCCATTTCTCCAATCGAAAAAACCGAAATCGAAAAAAAAAATGTATCAAAGGGGGCCCCCTTGAAACTTTTTCGAATTCTTCAGATCGCCTTAACATCCGAACGGATGGACCGATTTTCAACTTTGATCATACCAATCTGCCTGTTTCTTTCATAGAATCCATTTCTCCAATCGAAAAAACCGAGATCGAAAAAAAAAATGCATCAAAGGGGGCCCCCTTGGAACTTTTTCGAATTCTTCAGATCGCCTTAACTTCCGAACGGATGGACCGATTTTCAAATTCAATCATGCCAATCTGCTTGTTTTTTTTTCATAGAATCCATTTCTCCAATCGGAAAAACCGAAATCGAAAAAAAATTGCATCAAAGGGGGTCCCCTTGGAACTTTTTCGAATTCTTCAGACCGCCTTAACTTCCGAACGGATCGACCGATTTTCAATTTCGCGCATACCAATTTGCTTGTTTTTTTTTCATAGAATCCATTTTTCCAATCGAAAAAACCGAAATCGAAATAAAAATCGCATCAAAGGGGGTCCCCTTGAAACTTTTTCGAATTCTTCAGATCGCCTTAACTTCCGAACGGATGGACCGATTTTCAACTTCGATCATACCAATCTGCTTGTTTTTTTTTTCATAGAATCCATTTCTCAAATCGAAAAAACCGAAATCGAAAAACAAAATTGCATCAAAGGGGAACTTGGAACTTGGAACTTTTTCGAATTCTTCAGATCGCCTTAACTTCCGAACGGATGGACCGATTTCCAACTTCGATCATACCAATCTGCTTGTTTTTTTTCATAGAATCCATTTCTCCAATCGAAAAAACCGAAATCGAAAACAAAAATGCATCAAAGGGGGCCCCCTTGGAACTTTTTCGAATTCTTCAGATCGACTTAACTTCCGAACGGATGGACCGATTTTCAACTTCGATCATACCAAACTGCTTGTTTTTTTTTTCATAGAATCCATTTCTCCAATCGAAAAAACCGAAATCGAAAAAAAGAAAGCATCAAAGGGGGCCCCTTGGAACTTTTTCGAATTCTTCAGATCGCCTTAACTTTCGAACGTATGAACCGATTTTCAACTTCGATCATACCAATCTGCTTGTTTTTTTTTCATAGAATCCATTTCTCCAATCGAAAAAACCGAAATTGAAACGAAAAATGCTTCAAAGGGGGCCCCCTTGGAACTTTTTCAAATTCTTCAGATCGCCCAACTTCCGAACGGATGGACCGATTTTCAACTTCGATCATACCAATCTGCTTGTTTTCTTTCATAGAATCCATTTCTCCAATCGAAAAAACCGAAATCGAAAAAAAAAATGCACCAAAGGGGGCCCCCTTAAAACTTTTTCGAATTCTTCAGATCGCCTTAACTTCCGAACGGATGGACCGATTTTCAACTTCGATCATACCAATCTGCTTGTTTTTTCTCATAGAATCCATTTCATCAATCGAAAAAACCGAAATCTAAAAAAAAAATTCATCAAAGGGGGCCCCCTTGGAACTTTCTCGAATTCTTCAAATCGCCTCAACTTCCGATCGGATGGACCGATTTTCAACTTCGATCATACCAATCTGCTTGTTTTTTTTATAAAATCCATTTCTCCAATCGAAAAAACCGAAATCGAAAAAAAAATGCATCAAAGGGGGCCCCCTTGAAACTTTTTCGAATTCTTCAGATCGCCTTAACTTCCGAACGGATGAACCGATTTTCAACTTCGATCATACCAATCTGCTTGTTTTTTTTCATAGAATCCATTTCTCCAATCGAAAAAACCGAAATCGAAAAAAAAAATGCATCAAAGGGGGCCCCCTTGAAACTTTTTCGAATTCTTCCGATCGCCTTAACATCCGAACGGATGGACCGATTTTCAACTTCGATCCTACCAATCTGCTTGTTTTTTTTCATAGAATCCATTTCTCCAATCGAAAAAACCGAAATCGAAAAAAAAATGCATCAAAGGGGGCCCCCTTGGAACTTTTTCGAATTCTTCAGATCGCCTTAACTTCCGAACGGATGGACCGATTTTCAACTTCGATCATACCAATCTGCTTGTTTTCTTTCATAGAATCCATTTCTCCCATCGAAAAAACCGAAATCGAAAAAAAAATGCATCAAAGGGGGCCTTCTTGGAATTTTTTCGAATTCTTCAGATCGTCTTAACTTCCGAACGGATGGACCGATTTTCAACTTCGATCATACCAATCTGTTTGTTTCTTTCATAGAATCCATTTCTCCAATCGAAAAAACCGAAATCGAAAAAAAAATGCATCAAAGGGGGCCACCTTGGAACTTTTTCGAATTCTTCAGACCGCCTCAACTACCGAACGGATCGACCGATTTTCAATTTCGCGCATACCAATTTGCTTGTTTTTTCATAGAATCCATTCCTTCAATAGAAAAAAACCAAATCGAAAAAAAAATTGCATCAAAGGGGGTCCCCTTGGAACTTTTTCGAATTCTTCAGATCGCCTTAACTTCCGAACGGATGGACCGATTTTCAACTTCGATTATACCAAACTGCTTGTTTTTCTTCATAGAATCCATTTCTCCAATCGGAAAAACCGAAATCGAAAAATAATATGCATCAAAAAGGGCCACCTTGGAACTTTTTCGAATTCTTCAGACCGCCTCAACTACCGAACGGATCGACCGATTTTCAATTTCGCGCATACCAATTTGCTTGTTTTTTCATAGAATCCATTTCTTCAATAAAAAAAACCGAAATCGAAAAAAAAATTGCATCAAAGGGGGTCCCCTTGGAACTTTTTCGAATTCTTCAAATCGCCTTAACTTCCGAACGGATGTACCGATTTTCAACTTCGATCATACCAATCTGCTTGTTTTTTTTTTCATGGAATCCATTTCTCCAATCGAAAAAACCAAAATCGAAAAAAAAATTGCATCAAAGGGGGTCCCCTTGGAACTTTTCTGAATTCTTCAGATCGCCTTAACTTCCGAACGGATGGACCGATTTTCAACTTCGATCATACCAATCTGCTTGTTTATTTTCATAGAATCCATTTCTCCAATCGAAAAAACCGGAATCGAAAAGAAAAATTGCATCAAAGGGGGTCCCCTTGGAACTTTTTCGAATTCTTCAGATCGCCATAACTTCCGAACGGATGGACCGATTTTCAACTTCGATCATACCAATCTGCTTGTTTTTTTATCATAGAATCCGTTTCTCCAATCAAAAAAACCGAAATCGAAAAAATAAAAAGCATCAAAGGGAGCCCCCTTGGAACTTTTTCGAATTCTTCAGATCGCCTTAACTTCCGAACGGATGGACCGATTTTCAATTTCGCGCATACTAATTCGCTTGTTTTTTTCATAGAATCCATTTCTCCAATCGAAAAAACCGAAATCGAAAAAAAATTGCATCAAAGGGGGTCCCCTTGGAACTTTTTCGAATTCTTCAGATTGCCTTAACTTCCGAACGGATGGACCGATTTTCAACTTCGATCATACCAATCTGCTTGTTTCTTTCATAGAATCCATTTATCCAATCGAAAAAACCGAAATCGAAAAAAAAATGCATCAAAGGGGGCCCCCTTGGAACTTTTTCGAATTCTTCAGATCGCCTTAACTTCCGAACGGATGGACCGATTTTCAAATTCGATCATACCAATCTGCTTGTTTTTTTTCATAGAATCCATTTCTCCAATCGGAAAAACCGAAATCTGAAAAAAAAAAATTGCATCAAAGGGGGTCCCCTTGGAACTTTTTCGAACTCTTCAAATCGCCTTAACTTCCGAACGGATGTACCGATTTTCAACTTCGATCATACCAATCTGCTTGTTTTTTTTCATGAAATACATTTCTCCAATCAAAAAAACCAAAATCGAAAAAAAAATTGCATCAAAGGGGGTCCCCTTGGAACTTTTCTGAATTCTTCAGATCGCCTTAACTTCCGAACGGATGGACCGATTTTCAACTTCGATCATACCAATCTGCTTGTTTTTTTTCATAGAATCCATTTCTCCAATCGAAGAAACCGGAATCGAAAAGAAAAATTGCATCAAAGGGGGTCCCCTTGGAACTTTTTCGAATTCTTCAGATCGCCATAACTTCCGAACGGATGGACCGATTTTCAACTTCGATCATACCAATCTGCTTGTTTTTTTTCATAGAATCCGTTTCTCCAATCAAAGAAACCGAAATCGAAAAAATAAAAAGCATCAAAGGGAGCCCCCTTGGAACTTTTTCGAATTCTTCAGATCGCCTTAACATTCGAACGGATGGACCGATTTTCAACTTCGATCATACGAATCTGCTTGTTTTTTTTTCATAGAATCCATTTCTCCAATCGTAAAAACCAAAATCGAAAAAAAAAAAATGCATCAAAGGGGGCCTCCTTGGAACTTTTTCGAATTCTTCAGATCGACTTAACTTCCGAACGGATGGACCGATTTTCAACTTCGATCATACCAATCTGCTTTTTTTTTTCATAGAATCCATTTCTCCGATCAAAAAATCCGAAATCGAAAAAAAAAATGGATCAAAGGGGCTTCCCTTGAAACTTTTTCGAATTCTTCAGATTGCCTCAACTTCCGAACGTATGGACCGATTTTCAACTTCGATCATACCAATCTGCTTGTTTTTTTTCATAGAATCCATTTCTCCAATCGAAAAAACCAAAATCGAAAAAAAAAATGCATCAAAGGGGGCCCCCTTGGAACTTTTTCGAATTCTTCAGATCGACTTAACTTCAGAACGGATGGACCGATTTTCAACTTCGATCATACCTGCTTTTTTTTTCATAGAATCCATTTCTCTGATCAAAAAAACCGAAATCGAAAAAAAAATGCATCAAAGGGGGCCCCCTTGGAACTTTTTCGAATTCTTCAGATTGCCTTAACTCTCGAACGTATGGACCGATTTTCATCTTCGATCATACCAATCTGCTTGTTTTTTTTTTTCATAGAATCCATTTCTCCGATCGGAAGAACCGAAATCGAAAAAAAAAAATGCATCAAAGGGGGCCCCCTTGGAACTTTTTCGAATTCTTCAGATCGACTTAATTTCCGATCGGATGGACCGATTTTCAACTTCGATCATACCTGCTTTTTTTTTCATAGAATCCGTTTCTCCGATCAAAAAAACCGAAATCGAAAAAAAAATGCATCAAAGGGGGCCCCCTTGAAACTTTTTCGAATTCTTCAGATTGCCTTAACTCTCGAACGTATGGACCGATTTTCAACTTCGATCATACCAATCTGCTTGTTTTTTTCATAGAATCCATTTCTCCAATCGAAAAAACCGAAATCGAAAAAAAAATGCATCAAAGGGGGCCCTCTTGGAACTTTTTCGAATTCTTCAGATCGCCTTAACTTCCGAACGGATGGACCGATTTTCAACTTCGATCATACCAATCTGCTTGTTTCTTTCATAGAATCCATTTCTCCAATCGACAAAAACCGAAATCGAAAAAAAAATGCATCAAAGGGGGCCCCCTTGGAACTTTTTCGAATTCTTCAGATCGCCTTAACTTCCGAACGGATGGACCGATTTTCAAATTCGATCATACCAATCTGCTTGTTTTTTTTCATAGAATCCATTTCTCCAATCGGAAAAACCGAAATCGAAAAATAATATGCATCAAAAAGGGCCACCTTGGAACTTTTTCGAATTCTTCAGACCGCCTCAACTACCGAACGGATCGACCGATTTTCAATTTCGCGCATACCAATTTGCTTGTTTTTTCATAGAATCCATTTCTTCAATAGAAAAAACCGAAATCAAAAAAAAAATTGCATCAAAGGGGGTCCCCTTGGATATTTTTCGAATTCTTCAGATCGCCTTAACTTCCGAACGTATGGACCGATTTTCAACTTCGATTATACCAAACTGCTTGTTTTTCTTCATAGAATCCATTTCTCCAATCGAAAAAACCGAAATCTGAAAAAAAATTGCATCAAAGGGGGTCCCCTTGGAACTTTTTCGAATTCTTCAAATCGCCTTAACTTCCGAACGGATGTACCGATTTTCAACTTCGATCATACCAATCTGCTTGTTTTTTTTCATGGAATCCATTTCTCCAATCGAAAAAACCAAAATCGAAAAAAAAATTGCATCAAAGGGGGTCCCCTTGGAACTTTTCTGAATTCTTCAGATCGCCTTAACTTCCGAACGGATGGACCGATTTTCAACTTCGATCATACCAATCTGCTTGTTTTTTCTTCATAGAATCCATTTCTCCAATCGAAAAAACCGGAATCGAAAAGGAAAATTGCATCAAAGGGGGTCCCCTTGGAACTTTTTCGAATTCTTCAGATCGCCATAACTTCCGAACGGATGGGCCGATTTTCAACTTCGATCATACCAATCTGCTTGTTTTTTTTCCATAGAATCCGTTTCTCCAATCTAAAAAACCGAAATCGAAAAAATAAAAAGCATCAAAGGGAGCCCCCTTGGAAGTTTTTCGAATTCTTCAGATCGCCTTATCTTCCGAACGGATGGACCGATTTTCAACTTCGATCATACGAATCTGCTTGTTTTTTTTCATAGAATCCATTTCTCCAATCAAAAAAACCGAAATCGAAAAAAAAAATGCATCAAAGGGGGCCCCCTTGGAAATTTTTCGAATTCTTCAGATCGACTTAACTTCCGAACGGATGGACCGATTTTCAACTTCGATCATACCAATCTGCTTTTTTTTTTCATAGATTCCATTTCTCCGATCAAAAAATCCGAAATCGAAAAAAAAATGGATCAAAGGGGCCCCCCTTGGAACTTTTTCGAATTCTTCAGATTGCCTCAACTTCCGAACGTATGGACCGATTTTCAACTTCGATCATACCAATCTGCTTGTTTTTTTTCATAGAATCCATTTCTCCAATCAGAAAAACCGAAATCGAAAAAATTAAAAGCATCAAAGGGAGCCCCCTTGGAACTTTTTCGAATTCTTCAGTTCGCCTTAACTTCCGAACGGATGGACCGATTTTCAACTTCGATCATACGAATCTGCTTGTTTTTTTTCATAGAATCCATTTCTCCAATCGAAAAAACCGAAATCGAAAGAAAAAATGCATCGAAGGGGGCCCCCTTGGAACTTTTTCGAATTCTTCAGATCGACTTAACCTCCGAACGGATGGACCGATTTTCAACTTCGATCATACCTGCTTTTTTTTTCATAGAATCCATTTCTCCGATCAAAAAAACCGAAATCGAAAAAAAAATGCATCAAAGGGGGCCCCCTTGGAACTTTTTCGAATTCTTCAGATTGTCTTAACTCTCGAACGTATGGACCGATTTTCAACTTCGATCATACCAATCTGCTTGTTTTTTTCATAGAATCCATTTCTCCAATCAAAAAAACCGAAATCGAAAAAAAAATGCATCAAAGGGGGCCCCCTTGGAACTTTTTCGAATTCTTCAGATCGCCCTAACATCCGAACGGATGGACCGATTTTCAACTTCGATCATACCAATCTGCTTGTTTTTTTTTTCATAGAATCCATTTCTCCGATCGAAAGAACCGAAATCAAAAAAAAATGCATCAAAGGGGGCCCCCTTGGAATTTTTTCGAATTCTTCAGATCGCCTAACTTCCGAACGGATAAACCGATTTTCAATTTCGCGCATATCAATTCGCTTGTTTTTTTCATAGAATCCATTTCTCCAATCGAAAAAACCGAAGTCGAAAAAAAATTGCATCAAAGGGGGTCCCCTTGGATCTTTTTCGAATTCTTCAGATCGCCTTAACTTCCAAACGGATGGACCGATTTTCAACTTCGATCATACCAATCTGCTTGTTTTTTTCATAGAATCCATTTCTCCAATCGAAAAAACCGAAATCGAAAAAAAAAATGCATCAAAGGGGGTCCCCTTGGAACTTTTTCGAATTCTTCAGATCGCCTTAACTTCCGAACGGATGGACCGATTTTCAACTTCGATCATACCAATCTGCTTGTTTTTTTTTTTCATAGAATCCATTTCTCCAATCGAAAAAACCGAAATCGAAAAAAAAAATGCATCAAAGGGGGCCACCTTGGAACTTTTTCGAATTCTTCAGACCGCCTCAACTTCCGAACCGATCGACCGATTTTCAATTTCGCGCATACCGATTTGCTTGTTTTTTCATAGAATCCATTTCTTCAATAGAAAAAACCGAAATCGAATAAAAAATTGCATCAAAGGGTGTCCCCTTGGTACTTTTTCGAATTCTTCAGATAGCCTTAACTTCCGAACGGATGGACCGATTTTCAACTTCGATTATACCAAACTGCTTGTTTTTTTTTCATAGAATTCATTTCTCCAATCGAAAAAACCGAAATCCGAAAAAAAATTGCATCAAAGGGGGTCCCCTTGGAACTTTTTCGAATTCTTCAAATCGCCTTAACTTCCGAACGGATGGACCGATTTTCAACTTCGATCATACCAATCTGCTTGTTTTTTTTTCATAGAATCCATTTCTCCAATCAAAAAAACCAAAATCGAAATAAAAATTGCATCAAAGGGGGTCCCCTTGGAACTTTTTCGAATTCTTCAGATCGCCTTAACTTCCGAACGGATGGACCGATTTTCAACTTCGATCATACCAATCTGCTTGTTTTTTTTTCATAGAATCCATTTCTCCAATCGAAAAAACCAGAATCGAAAAAAAAAAATGCATCAAAGGGGCCACCTTGGAACTTTTTCGAATTCTTCAGACCGCCTCAACTTCCGAACGGATCGACCGATTTTCAATTTCGCGCATACCAATTTGCTTGTTTTTTCATAGAATCCATTTCTTCAATAGAAAAAACCGAAATCGAATAAAAAATTGCATCAAAGGGTGTCCCCTTGGAACTTTTTCGAATTCTTCAGATCGCCTTAACTTCCGAACGGATGGGCCGATTTTCAACTTCGATCATACCAATCTGCTTGTTTTTTTTCCATAGAATCCGTTTCTCCAATCTAAAAAACCGGAATCGAAAAGGAAAATTGCATCAAAGGGGGTCCCCTAGGAACTTTTTCGAATTCTTCAGATCGCCATAACTTCCGAACGGATTGGCCGATTTTCAACTTCGATCATACCAATCTGCTTGTTTTTTTTCCATAGAATCCGTTTCTCCAATCTAAAAAACCGAAATCGAAAAAATAAAAAGCATCAAAGGGAGCCCCCTTGGAAGTTTTTCGAATTCTTCAGATCGCCTTATCTTCCGAACGGATGGACCGATTTTCAACTTCGATCATACGAATCTGTTTGTTTTTTTTCATAGAATCCATTTCTCCAATCAAAAAAACCGAAATCGAAAAAAAAAATGCATCAAAGGGGGCCCCCTTGGAACTTTTTCGAATTCTTCAGATCGACTTAACTTCCGAACGGATGGACCGATTTTCAACCTCGATCATACCAATCTGCTTTTTTTTTTCATAGATTCCATTTCTCCGATCAAAAAATCCGAAATCGAAAAAAAAATGGATCAAAGGGGCCCCCCTTGGAACTTTTTCGAATTCTTCAGATTGCCTCAACTTCCGAACGTATGGACCGATTTTCAACTTCGATCATACGAATCTGCTTGTTTTTTTTCATAGAATCCATTTCTCCAATCGAAAAAACCGAAATCGAAAGAAAAAATGCATCGAAGGGGGCCCCCTTGGAACTTTTTCGAATTCTTCAGATCGACTTAACCTCCGAACGGATGGACCGATTTTCAACTTCGATCATACCTGCTTTTTTTTTCATAGAATCCATTTCTCCGATCAAAAAAACCGAAATCGAAAAAAAAATGCATCAAAGGGGGCCCCCTTGGAACTTTTTCGAATTCTTCAGATTGTCTTAACTCTCGAACGTATGGACCGATTTTCAACTTCGATCATACCAATCTGCTTGTTTTTTTTCATAGAATCCATTTCTCCAATCAGAAAAACCGAAATCGAAAAAATAAAAAGCATCAAAGGGAGCCCCCTTGGAACTTTTTCGAATTCTTCAGTTCGCCTTAACTTCCGAACGGATGGACCGATTTTCAACTTCGATCATACGAATCTGCTTGTTTTTTTTCATAGAATCCATTTCTCCAATCGAAAAAACCGAAATCGAAAGAAAAAATGCATCGAAGGGGGCCCCCTTGGAACTTTTTCGAATTCTTCAGATCGACTTAACCTCCGAACGGATGGACCGATTTTCAACTTCGATCATACCTGCTTTTTTTTTCATAGAATCCATTTCTCCGATCAAAAAAACCGAAATCGAAAAAAAAATGCATCAAAGGGGGCCCCCTTGGAACTTTTTCGAATTCTTCAGATTGTCTTAACTCTCGAACGTATGGACCGATTTTCAACTTCGATCATACCAATCTGCTTGTTTTTTTCATAGAATCCATTTCTCCAATCGAAAAAACCGAAATCGAAAAAAAAATGCATCGAAGGGGGCCCCCTTGGAACTTTATCGAATTCTTCAGATCGCCCTAACATCCGAACGGATGGACCGATTTTCAACTTCGATCATACCAATCTGCTTGTTTTTTTTTTCATAGAATCCATTTCTCCGATCGAAAGAACCGAAATCAAAAAAAAAATGCATCAAAGGGGGCCCCCTTGGAATTTTTTCGAATTCTTCAGATCGCCTAACTTCCGAACGGATAAACCGATTTTCAATTTCGCGCATATCAATTCGCTTGTTTTTTTCATAGAATCCATTTCTTCAATAGAAAAAACCGAAATCGAATAAAAAATTGCATCAAAGGGTGTCCCCTTGGTACTTTTTCGAATTCTTCAGATCGCCTTAACTTCCGAACGGATGGACCGATTTTCAACTTCGATTATACCAAACTGCTTGTTTTTTTTTCATAGAATTCATTTCTCCAATCGAAAAAACCGAAATCTGAAAAAAAATTGCATCAAAGGGGGTCCCCTTGGAACTTTTTCGAATTCTTCAAATCGCCTTAACTTCCGAACGGATGGACCGATTTTCAACTTCGATCATACCAATCTGCTTGTTTTTTTTTCATAGAATCCATTTCTCCAATCAAAAAAACCAAAATCGAAATAAAAATTGCATCAAAGGGGGTCCCCTTGGAACTTTTTCGAATTCTTCAGATCGCCTTAACTTCCGAACGGATGGACCGATTTTCAACTTCGATCATACCAAACTGCTTGTTTTTTTTCATAGAATTCATTTCTCTAATCGAAAAAACCGAATTCTGAAAAAAAATTGCTTCAAAGGGGGTCCCCTTGGAACTTTTTCGAATTCTTCAAATCGCCTTAACTTCCGAACGGATGGACCGATTTTCAACTTCGATCATACCAATCTGCTTGTTTTTTTTTTCATAGAATCCATTTCTCCAATCGAAAAAACCAAAATCGAAAAAAAAATTGCATCAAAGGGGGTCCCCTTGGAACTTTTTCGAATTCTTCAGATCGACTTAACTTCCGAACGGATGGACCGATTTTCAACTTCGATCATACCAATCTGCTTTTTTTTTCATAGAATCCATTTCTCCGATCAAAAAATCCGAAATCGAAAAAATAATGGATCAAAGGGGCCCCCCTTGGAACTTTTTCGAATTCTTCAGATCGACTTAACTTCCGAACGGATGGACCGATTTTCAACTTCGATCATACCAATCTGCTTGTTGTTTTTCATAGAATCCATTTCTCCAATCAGAAAAACCGAAATCGAAATAATAAAAAGCATCATAGGGAGCCCCCTTGGAACTTTTTCGAATTCTTCAGATCGCCTTAACTTCCGAACGGATGGACCGATTTTCAACTTCGATCATACGAATCTGCTTGTTTTTTTTCATAGAATCCATTTCTCAAATCGAAAAAACCGAAATCGAAAGAAAAAATGCATCAAAGGGGGCCCCCTTGGAACTTTTTCGAATTCTTCAGATCGACTTAACTTCCGAACGGATGGACCGATTTTCAACTTCGATCATACCTGCTTTTTTTTCATAGAATCCATTTCTCCGATCAAAAAAACCGAAATCGAAAAAAAAAATGCATCAAAGGGGGCCCCCTTGGAACTTTTTCAAATTCTTCAGATTGCCTTAACTCTCGAACGTATGGACCGATTTTCAACTTCGATCATACCAATCTGCTTGTTTTTTTCATAGAATCCATTTCTCCAATCGAAAAAACCGAAATCGAAAAAAAAAATGCATCAAAGGGGGCCCCCTTGGAACTTTTTCGAATTCTTCAGATCGCCTTAACATCCGAACGGATGGACCGATTTTCAACTTCGATCATACCAATCTGCTTGTTTTTTTTTTCATAGAATCCATTTCTCTGATCGAAAGAACCGAAATCGAAAAAAAAAAAATGCATCAAAGGGGGCCCCCTTGGAATTTTTTCGAATTCTTCAGATCGCCTAACTTCCGAACGGATGGACCGATTTTCAATTTCGCGCATATCAATTCGCTTGTTTTTTTCATAGAATCCATTTCTCCAATCGAAAAAATCGAAGTCGAAAAAAAATTGCATCAAAGGGGGTCTCCTTGGAACTTTTTCGAATTCTTCAGATCGCCTTAACTTCCGAACGGATGGACCGATTTTCAACTTCGATCATACCAATCTGCTTGTTTCTTTCATAGAATCCATTTCTCCAATCGAAAAAACCGAAATCGAAAAAAAAAATGCATCAAAGGGGGCCCCCTTGGAACTTTTTCGAATTCTTCAGATCGCCTTAACTTCCGAACGGATGGACCGATTTTCAACTTCGATCATACCAATCTGCTTGTTTTTTTTTTCATAGAATCCATTTCTCCAATCGAAGAAACCGAAATCGAAAAAAAAATGCATCAAAGGAGGCCACCTTGGAACTTTTTCGAATTCTTCAGACCGCCTCAACTTCCGAACGGATCGACCGATTTTCAATTTCGCGCATACCAATTTGCTTGTTTTTTCATAGAATCCATTTCTTCAATAGAAAAAACCGAAATCGAATAAAAAATTGCATCAAAGGGTGTCCCCTTGGAACTTTTTCGAATTCTTCAGATCGCCTTAACTTCCGAACGGATGGACCGATTTTCAACTTCGATCATACCAAACTGCTTGTTTTTTTTTCATAAAATTCATTTCTCCAATCGAAAAAACCGAAATCTGAAAAAAATTTCATCAAAGGGGGTCCCCTTGGAACTTTTTCGAATTCTTCAAATCGCCTTAACTTCCGAACGGATGGACCGATTTTCAACTTCGATCATACCTGCTTTTTTTTTCATAGAATCCATTTCTCCGATCAAAAAAACCGAAATCGAAAAAAAAATTGCATCAAAGGGGGTCCCCTTGGAACTTTTTCGAATTCTTCAGATCGCCTTAACTTCCGAACGGATGGACCGATTTTCAACTTCGATCATACCAATCTGCTTTTTTTTTCATAGAATCCATTTCTCCGATCAAAAAATCCGAAATCGAAAAAATAATGGATCAAAGGGGCCCCCCTTGGAACTTTTTCGAATTCTTCAGATCGACTTAACTTCCGAACGGATGGACCGATTTTCAACTTCGATCATACCAATCTGCTTGTTTTTTTTCATAGAATCCATTTCTCCAATCAAAAAAACCGAAATCGAAAAAATAAAAAGCATCATAGGGAGCCCCCTTGAAACTTTTTCGAATTCTTAAGATCGCCTTAACTTCCGAACGGATGGACCGATTTTCAACTTCGATCATACGAATCTGCTTGTTTTTTTTCATAGAATCCATTTCTCCAATCGAAAAAACCGAAATCGAAAGAAAAAATGCATCAAAGGGGGCCCCCTTGGAACTTTTTCGAATTCTTCAGATCGACTTAACTTCCGAACGGATGGACCGATTTTCAACTTCGATCATACCTGCTTTTTTTTTCATAGAATCCATTTCTCCGATCAAAAAAAACCGAAATCGAAAAAAAAATGCATCAAAGGGGGCCCCCTTGGAACTTTTTCAAATTCTTCAGATTGCCTTAACTCTCGAACGTATGGACCGATTTTCAACTTCGATCATACCAATCTGCTTGTTTTTTTCATAGAATCCATTTCTCCAATCGAAAAAACCGAAATCGAAAAAAAAAAAATGCATCAAAGGGGGCCCCCTTGGAACTTTTTCGAATTCTTCAGATCGCCTTAACATCCGAACGGATGGACCGATTTTCAACTTCGATCATACCAATCTGCTTGTTTTTTTTTTCATAGAATCCATTTCTCTGATCGAAAGAACCGAAATCGAAAAAAAAAAAGGAATCAAAGGGGGCCCCCTTGGAATTTTTTCGAATTCTTCAGATCGCCTAACTTCCGAACGGATGGACCGATTTTCAATTTCGCGCATATCAATTCGCTTGTTTTTTTCATAGAATCCATTTCTCCAATCGAAAAAACCGAAGTCGAAAAAAAATTGCATCAAAGGGGGTCTCCTTGGAACTTTTTCGAATTCTTCAGATCGCCTTAACTTCCGAACGGATGGACCGATTTTCAACTTCGATCATACCAATCTGCTTGTTTCTTTCATAGAATCCATTTCTCCAATCGAAAAAACCGAAATCGAAAAAAAAAATGCATCAAAGGGGGCCCCCTTGGAACTTTTTCGAATTCTTCAGATCGCCTTAACTTCCGAACGGATGGACCGATTTTCAACTTCGATCATACCAATCTGCTTGTTTTTTTTTTCATAGAATCCATTTCTCCAATCGAAGAAACCGAAATCGAAAAAAAAATGCATCAAAGGAGGCCACCTTGGAACTTTTTCGAATTCTTCAGACCGCCTCAACTTCCGAACGGATCGACCGATTTTCAATTTCGCGCATACCAATTTGCTTGTTTTTTCATAGAATCCATTTCTTCAATAGAAAAAACCGAAATCGAATAAAAAATTGCATCAAAGGGTGTCCCCTTGGAACTTTTTCGAATTCTTCTAATCGCCTTAACTTCCGAACGGATGGACCGATTTTCAACTTCGATCATACCAAACTGCTTGTTTTTTTTCATAAAATTCATTTCTCCAATCGAAAAAACCGAAATCTGAAAAAAATTTCATCAAAGGGGGTCCCCTTGGAACTTTTTCGAATTCTTCAAATCGCCTTAACTTCCGAACGGATGGACCGATTTTCAACTTCGATCATACCTGCTTTTTTTTTCATAGAATCCATTTCTCCGATCAAAAAAACCGAAATCGAAAAAAAAATTGCATCAAAGGGGGTCCCCTTGGAACTTTTTCGATTTCTTCAGATCGCCTTAACTTCCGAACGGATGGACCGATTTTCAACTTCGATCATACCAATCTGCTTGTTTTTTTTCATAGAATCCATTTCTCCAATCGAAAAAACCGAAATCAAAAAAAAATGCATCAAAGGGGCCACCTAGGAACTTTTTCGAATTCTTCAGACCGCCTCAACTTCCGAACGGATCGACCGATTTTCAATTTCGCGCATACCAATTTGCTTGTTTTTTCATAGAATCCATTTCTTCAATAGAAAAAACCGAAATCGAATAAAAAATTGCATCAAAGGGTGTCCCCTTGGAACTTTTTCGAATTCTTCAGATCGCCTTAACTTCCGAACGGATGGACCGATTTTCAACTTCGATCATACCAAACTGCTTGTTTTTTTTCATAGAATTCATTTCTCCAATCGAAAAAACCGAAATCTGAAAAAAAATTGCATCAAAGGGGGTCCCCTTGGAATTTTTTCGAATTCTTCAGATCGCCCTAACATCCGAACGGATGGACCGATTTTCAACTTCGATCATACCAATCTGCTTGTTTTTTTTTTCATAGAATCCATTTCTCCGATCGAAAGAACCGAAATCAAAAAATAATGCATCAAAGGGGGCCCCCTTGGAATTTTTTCGAATTCTTCAGATCGCCTAACTTCCGAACGGATAAACCAATTTTCAATTTCGCGCATATCAATTCGCTTGTTTTTTTCATAGAATCCATTTCTCCAATCGAAAAAACCGAAGTCGAAAAAAAATTGCATCAAAGGGGGTCCCCTTGGATCTTTTTCGAATTCTTCAGATCGCCTTAACTTCCAAACGGATGGACCGATTTTCAACTTCGATCATACCAATCTGCTTGTTTTTTTCATAGAATCCATTTCTCCAATCGAAAAAACCGAAATCGAAAAAAAAAATGCATCAAAGGGGGCCCCCTTGGAACTTTTTCGAATTCTTCAGATCGCCTTAACTTCCGAACGGATGGACCGATTTTCAACTTCGATCATACCAATCTGCTTGTTTTTTTTTTCATAGAATCCATTTCTCCAATCGAAAAAACCGAAATCGAAAAAAAAAATGCATCAAAGGGGGCCACCTTGGAACTTTTTCGAATTCTTCAGACCGCCTCAACTTCCGAACCGATCGACCGATTTTCAATTTCGCGCATACCAATTTGCTTGTTTTTTCATAGAATCCATTTCTTCAATAGAAAAAACCGAAATCGAATAAAAAATTGCATCAAAGGGGGTCCCCTTGGAACTTTTTCGAATTCTTCAAATCGCCTTAACTTCCGAACGGATGGACCGATTTTCAACTTCGATCATACCAATCTGCTTGTTTTTTTTTCATAGAATCCATTTCTCCAATCAAAAAAACCAAAATCGAAATAAAAATTGCATCAAAGGGGGTCCCCTTGGAACTTTTTCGAATTCTTCAGATCGCCTTAACTTCCGAACGGATGGAACGATTTTCAACTTCGATCATACCAATCTGCTTGTTTTTTTTTTCATAGAATCCATTTCTCCAATCGAAAAAACCGGAATCGAAAAAAAAAATGCATCAAAGGGGCCACCTTGGAACTTTTTCGAATTCTTCAGACCGCCTCAACTTCCGAACGGATCGACCGATTTTCAATTTCGCGCATACCAATTTGCTTGTTTTTTCATAGAATCCATTTCTTCAATAGAAAAAACCGAAATCGAATAAAAAATTGCATCAAAGGGTGTCCCCTTGGAACTTTTTCGAATTCTTCAGATCGCCTTAACTTCCGAACGGATGGACCGATTTTCAACTTCGATCGTACCAAACTGCTTGTTTTTTTTCATAGAATTCATTTCTCCAATCGAAAAAACCGAAATCTGAAAAAAAATTGCATCAAAGGGGGTCCCCTTGGAACTTTTTCGAATTCTTCAAATCGCCTTAACTTCCGAACGGATGGACCGATTTTCAACTTCGATCATACCAATCTGCTTGTTTTTTTTTCATAGAATCCATTTCTCCAATCGAAAAAACCAAAATCGAAAAAAAATTTGCATCAAAGGGGGTCCCCTTGGAACTTTTTCGAATTCTTCAGATCGACTTAACTTCCGAACGGATGGACCGATTTTCAACTTCGATCATACCAATCTGCTTTTTTTTTCATAGAATCCATTTCTCCGATCAAAAAATCCGAAATCGAAAAAATAATGGATCAAAGGGGCCCCCCTTGGAACTTTTTCGAATTCTTCAGATCGACTTAACTTCCGAACGGATGGACCGATTTTCAACTTCGATCATACCAATCTGCTTGTTTTTTTTTCATAGAATCCATTTCTCCAATCAGAAAAACCGAAATCGAAAAAATAAAAAGCATCATAGGGAGCCCCCTTGGAACTTTTTCGAATTCTTCAGATCGCCTTAACTTCCGAACGGATGGACCGATTTTCAACTTCGATCATACGAATCTGCTTGTTTTTTTTCATAGAATCCATTTCTCCAATCGAAAAAACCAAAATCGAAAGAAAAAATGCATCAAAGGGGGCCCCCTTGGAACTTTTTCGAATTCTTCAGATCGACTTGACTTCCGAACGGATGGACCGATTTTCAACTTCGATCATACCTGCTTTTTTTTTCATAGAATCCATTTCTCCGATCAAAAAAACCGAAATCGAAAAAAAAATGCATCAAAGGGGGCCCTCTTGGAACTTTTTCGAATTCTTCAGATTGCCTTAACTCTCGAACGTATGGACCGATTTTCAACTTCGATCATACCAATCTGCTTGTTTTTTTCATAGAATCCATTTCTCCAATCGAAAAAACCGAAATCGAAAAAAAAATGCATCAAAGGGGGCCCCCTTGGAACTTTTTCGAATTCTTCAGATCGCCTTAACATCCGAACGGATGGACCGATTTTCAACTTCGATCATACCAATCTGCTTGTTTTTTTTTTTCATAGAATCCATTTCTCCGATCGAAAGAACCGAAATCGAAAAAAAAAAATGCATCAAAGGGGGCCCCCTTGGAATTTTTTCGAATTCTTCAGATCGCCTAACTTCCGAACGGATGGACCGATTTTCAATTTCGCGCATATCAATTCGCTTGTTTTTTTCATAGAATCCATTTCTCCAATCGAAAAAACCGAAGTCGAAAAAAAATTGCATCAAAGGGGGTCTCCTTGGAACTTTTTCGAATTCTTCAGATCGCCTTAACTTCCGAACGGATGGACCGATTTTCAACTTCGATCATACCAATCTGCTTGTTTCTTTCATAGAATCCATTTCTCCAATCGAAAAAACCGAAATCGAAAAAAAAAATGCATCAAAGGGGGCCCCCTTGGAACTTTTTCGAATTCTTCAGATCGCCTTAACTTCCGAACGGATGGACCGATTTTCAACTTCGATCATACCAATCTGCTTGTTTTTTTTTCATGGAATCTATTTCTCCAATCGAAGAAACCGAAATCGAAAAAAAAATGCATCAAAGGAGGCCACCTTGGAACTTTTTCGAATTCTTCAGACCGCCTCAACTTCCGAACGGATCGACCGATTTTCAATTTCGCGCATACCAATTTGCTTTTTTTTTCATAGAATCCATTTCTCCGATCAAAAAAACCGAAATCGAAAAAAAAATTGCATCAAAGGGTGTCCCCTTGGAACTTTTTCGAATTCTTCAGATCGCCTTAACTTCCGAACGGATGGACCGATTTTCAACTTCGATCATACCAAACTGCTTGTTTTTTTTCATAGAATTCATTTCTCCAATCGAAAAAACCGAAATCTGAAAAAAAATTGCATCAAAGGGGGTCCCCTTGGAACTTTTTCGATTTCTTCAAATCGCCTTAACTTCCGAACGGATGGACCGATTTTCAACTTCGATCATACCAATCTGCTTGTTTTTTTTTTCATAGAGTCCATTTCTCCAATCGAAAAAACCAAAATCGAAAAAAAAATTGCATCAAAGGGGGTCCCCTTGGAACTTTTCTGAATTCTTCAGATCGCCTTAACTTCCGAACGGATGGACCGATTTTCAACTTCGATCTTACCAATCTGCTTGTTTTGTTTTCATAGAATCCATTTCTCCAATCGGAAAAACCGAAATCGAAAAAAAAAATTGCATCAAAGGGGATCCCCTTGGAACTTTTTCGAATTCTTCAGATCGCCTTAACTTCCGAACGGATGGACCGATTTTCAACTTCGATCATACCAATCTGCTTGTTTTTTTTCATAGAATCCATCCCTGTTCCTCCGTTATACATACGAGCAACCAAATCGAACATAAGTTTGAATGGATAGATTGAAAAATCATTGTATCTGGGTTGTCTCCGATTATATCGTTATGCTGTATATTTAGATACACCTACCATGTAACGGTTCTTTCGTTACACATACAAGCGTCTGAATCGAACATAAGGTAGGATGGTTAGACGAAACGATAATTGCAACTGAGTTGTATTCGATTATATCGTGGTAATGTTTATATAGTAATACTCACCAGGTGACTGTTCTTGCGTTATACGTACGAGCGACCCAATCGAACAGAAGGTTGGATGGATAGACGGAATGATCATTGTATCTGAGTTGTATTCGATTATATCGTGATGAAGTTCATATAGAAATACTCATCAGGTGACTGTTCTTCCGTTTTACAAACAAGCGACCGAATCGAGCAGAAGCTTAAATTTAGTATAGATTGAACAATCATCGTATCTGGGTTGTATTCGATTATGTTTATATAGTTATACTCACCAGGTTACTGTTCCTTCGTTATACATACGAGCAACCGAATCGAACATAAGTTTGAATGGATAGATTGAAAAATCATTGAATCTGGGTTGTCTCCGATTATATCGTTATGCTGTATATTTAGATACACCTACCAGGTAACAGTTCTTCTGTTACACATACGAGCAACTGAATCGAACATAAGGTTGAATGGATAGACTGAACAATCAATGTATCTGGTTGGTATCCGATTATATCGCAATACTGTATATATAGTGATACTTACCAGGTGACGGTACTTCCGTTGCACATACTAGCGACTGAATCGAACTTAAGGTTGAATGGTAAGACGAAACGATAATTGTATCTGGGGTTGTATTCGATTATATCGTGATGATGTTTATATAGTTATACTCACCAGGTAACTGTTCTCCAGTTATACATAAGAGCGATTGAACTGAACAGAAGGTTGTATAGATATACTGAACAATCATCGTATCTGGGTTGTATTCGATTATTTCGTGATGATTATTATATATTATGTCTAACCAGGTAACTGTTCTTCCGTTATACATACGAGCAACCGAATCGAACATAAGGTTGAATGGATAGATTGAACAATCATTGTATCTGGGTTGTCTCCGATTATATCGTTATGCTGTATATTTAGATACACCTACCATGTAACGGTTCTTTCGTTACACATACGAGCGTCTGAATCGAACATAAGGTTGGATGGTTAGACGGAACGATAATTGTAACTGAGTTGTATTCGATTATATCGTGGGAATGTTTATATAGTAATACTCACCAGGTGACTGTTCTTTCGTTATACGTACGAGCGACCCAATCGAACAGAAGGTTAGATGGATAGACGGAATGATCATTGTATCTGAGTTGTATTCGATTATATCGTGATGAAGTTTATATAGAAATACTCACCAGGTAACAGTTCTTCTGTTACACATACGAGCAACTGAATCGAACATAAGATTGAATGGATAGATTGAACAATCATTGTATCTGGGTTGTCTCCGATTATATCGTTATGCTGTATATTTAGTTACACCTACCATGTAACGGTTCTTTCGTTACACATACGAGCGTCTGAATCGAACATAAGTTTGGATGATTAGACGGAACAATAATTGTAATTGAGTTGTATTCGATTATATCGTGGTGATGTTTATATAGTAATACTCACCAGGTGACTGTTCTTGCGTTATACATACGAGCGACCCAATCGAACAGAAGTTTGGATGGATAGACGGAATAATCATTGTATCTGAGTTGTATTCGATTATATCGTGATGACGTTCATATAGAAATACTCACCAGGTTACTGTTTTTTCTTTATACATACGAGCAACCGAATCGAACAGAAGGTTGAATTCGATTATGATGTTATGCTGTGTATATAGTTTTACACATTAGGTGACGGTATTCCCGTTTTACATACGAGCGACCGAAACGAACAGAGAGTTGAATGGATAGACTTAACAATCAATGTATCTGGGTGGTATCCGATTATATCGCAATTCTGTATATATAGTGATACTTACCAGGTGACGGTACTTCCGTTGCACATACTAGCGACTGAATCGAACTTAAGGTTGAATGGTAAGACGAAACGATAATTGTATCTGAGTTGTATTCGATGATATCGTGATGATGTTTATATAGCAATACTCACCAGGTAACTGTTCTTCCGTTTTACATACAAGCGACCGAATCGAGCAGAAGGTTAAATTTAGTATGGATTGAACAATCATCGTATCTGGGTTGTATTCGATTATGTTTATATAGTTATACTCACCAGGTAACTGTTCTTCCGTTATACATACTAGCGACTGAATCGAACAGAATGTTGAATGGTTAGACGAAACGATAATTGTATCTGAGTTGTATTCGATGATATCATGATGATGTTTATATAGCAATACTCACCAGGTAACTGTCCTTCAGTTTTACATACAAGTGACCGAATCGAGCAGAAGGTTAAATGGATAGATTAAACAATCATCGTATCTGAGTTGTATTCGATTATGTTTATATAGTTATATTCACCAGGTACCTGTTCTTTCGTTATACATACGAGCAACCGAATCGAACATAAGTTTGAATGGATAGATTGAACAATCATCGTATCTGAGTTGTATTCGATCATGTTCATATAGTTATACTCACCAAGTAACTGTTCTTCCGTTATACATACGAGCGACTGAATTGAACAGAAGGTTGAATGGATAGACTAAACAATGATCGTATCTGGGGTTGTATTCGATTATATCGTGATGATGTTTATATAGTTATACTCACCAGGTAACTGTTCTCCAGTTTTACATAAGAGCGACTGAACTGAACAGAAGGTTGTATAGATAGACTGAACAATCATCGTATCTGGGTTGTATTCGATTATTTCGTGATGATTATTATTTATTATGTCTAACCAGGTAACTGTTCTTCCGTTATACATACGAGCAACCGAATCGAACATAAGGTTGAATGGATAGATTGAACAATCATCGCATCTGGGTTGTCTCCGATTATATCGTTATGCTGTATATTTAGATACACCTACCATGTAACGGTTCTTTCGTTACACATACGAGCGTCTGAATCGAACATAAGGTTGGATGGTTAGACGGAACAATAATTGTAACTGAGTTGTATTCGATTATATCGTGGGAATGTTTATATAGTAATACTCACCAGGTGACTGTTCTTGCGTTATACGTACGAGCGACCCAATCAAACAGAAGGTTAGATGGATAGATGGAATGATCATTGTATCTGAGTTGTATTCGATTATATCGTGATGACGTTCATATAGAAATACTCACCAGGTTACTGTTCTTTCGTTATACATACGAGCAACCGAAACGAACAGAAAGTTGAATGGATAGACTGAACAATCAATGTATCTGGGTGGTATCCGATTATATCGCAATACTGTATATATAGTGATACTTACCAGGTGACGGTACTTCCGTTAAACATACTAGAGGCTGAATCGAACAGAAGGTTAAATGGTTAGACGAAACGATAATTGTATCTCTGAGTTGTATTCGATGATATCGTGATGATGTTTATATAGCGATACTCACCAGGTAACTGTTCTTCCGTTTTACATACAAGCGACCGAATCGAGCAGAAGCTTAAATTTAGTAGAGATTGAACAATCATCGTATCTGGGTTGTATTCGATTATGTTTATATAGTTATACTCACCAGGTAACTGTTCTTTCGTTATACATACGAGCGACTGAATTGAACAGAAGGTTGAATGGATAGACTAAACAATAATCGTATCTGGGGTTGTATTCGATTATATCTTGGTGATGTTCATATAGTTATACTCACCAGGAAACTTTTCTCCAGTTATACATAAGAGCGACTAAACTGAACAGAAAGTTGGATGGATAGACTGAACAATCAATGTATCTGGGTGGTATCCGATTATATCGTAATACTGTATATATAGTGATACTTACCAGTTGACGGTACTTCCGTTACACATACTAGTGACTGAAACGAACAGAAGGTTGAATGGTTAGACAAAACATTAATTGTATCTGAGTTGTATTCGATGATATCGTTATGATGTTTATATAGCAATACTCGCCAGGTATCTGTTCTTCCGTTTTACATACAAGCGACCGAATCGAGCAGAAGCTTAAATTTAGTATAGATTGAACAATCATCGAATCTGGGTTGTATTCGATCATGTTTATATAGTTATACTCACCAGGTAACTGTTCTTCCGTTATACATACGAGCGACTGAATTGAACAGAAGGTTGAATTGATAGACTGAACAATCATCGTTTCTGGGTTGTATTTGATTATATCGTGATGATCATCATATAGTATGTCTAACAAGGTAACAGTTCTTCCGTTATACATACGAGCAACCGAATCGAACATAAGGTTGAATGGATAGATTGAACAATCATTGTATCTGGGTTGTATCCGAATATATCGTTATGCTGTATATTTAGTTTAGCCTACAATGTAAAGGTTCTTTCGTTACACATAAGAGCGTCTGAATCGTAGAGAAGGGTGAATGGATAGACTGTACAATCATCGTATCTGGGTTGTATTCGATTATTTCGTGATGATTATCACATATTATGTCTAACCAGGTAACTGTTCTTCCGTTATACATACGAGCAAACGAATCGAACATAAGGTTGAATGGATAGATTGAACAATCATTGTATCTGGGTTGTATTCGATTATATCGTGATGATTATCATATCGTATGTCTAACCAGGTGACAGTTCTTCTGTTACACATACGAGCAACTGAATCGAACATAAAGTTGAATGGATAGATTGAACAATCATTGTATCTGGGTTGTCTCCGATTATATCGTTATGCTGTATATTTAGTTACACCTACCATGTAACGGTTCTTTCGTTACACATACGAGCGTCTGAATCGAACATAAGGTTGGATGATTTGACGGAACAATAATAGTAACTGAGTTATATTCGATTATATCGTGGTGATGTTTATATAGTAATACTCACCAGGTGACTGTTCTTGCGTTATACATACGAGCGACCCAATCGAACAGAAGTTTGGATGGATAGACGGAATGATCATTGTATCTGAGTTGTATTCGATTATATCGTGATGACGTTCATATAGAAATACTCACCAGGTTACTGTTTTTTCTTTATACAAACGAGCAACCGAATCGAACAGAAGGTTGAATGGATAGTATCTGGGTTGTATTCGATTATGATGTTATGCTGTGTATATAGTTATACACATTAGGTGACGGTATTCCCGTTTCACATACGAGCGACCGAAACGAACAGAAAGTTGAATGGATAGTCTTAACAATCAATGTATCTGGGTGGTATCCGATTATATCGCAATTCTGTATATATAGTGATACTTACCAGGTGACGGTACTTCCGTTGCACATACTAGCGACTGAATCGAACTTAAGGTTAAATGGTAAGACGAAACGATAATTGTATCTGAGTTGTATTCGATGATATCGTGATGATGTTTATATAGCAATACTCACCAGGTAACTGTTCTTCCGTTTTACATACAAGCGACCGAATCGAGCAGAAGGTTAAATTTAGTATGGATTGAACAATCATCGTATCTGAGTTGTATTCGATTATGTTTATATAGTTATACTCACCAGGTACCTGTTCTTTCGTGTTACATACGAGCAACCGAATCGAACATAAGGTTGAATGGATAGATTGAACAATCATCGTATCTGAGTTGTATTCGATTATGTTTATATAGTTATACTCACCAAGTTACTGTTCTTCCGTTATACATACGAGCGACTGAATTGAACAGAAGGTTGAATGGATAGACTATACAATGATCGTATCTGGGGTTGTATTCGATTATATCGTGATGATGTTTATATAGTTATACTCACCAGGTAACTGTTCTCCAGTTATACATAAGAGCGACTGAACTGAACAGAAGGTTGTATAGATAGACTGAACAATCATCGTATCTGGGTTGTATTCGATTATTTCGTGATGATTATTATATATTATGTCTAACCAGGTAACTGTTCTTCCGTTATACATACGAGCAACCGAATCGAACATAAGGTTGAATGGATAGATTGAACAATCATTGTATCTGGGTTGTCTCCGATTATATCGTTATGCTGTATATTTAGATACACCTACCATGTAACGGTTCTTTCGTTACACATACGAGCGTCTGAATCGAACATAAGGTTGGATGGTTAGACGGAACGATAATTGTAACTGAGTTGTATTCGATTATATCGTGGGAATGTTTATATAGTAATACTCACCAGGTGACTGTTCTTTCGTTATACGTACGAGCGACCCAATCGAACAGAAGGTTAGATGGATAGACGGAATGATCATTGTATCTGAGTTGTATTCGATTATATCGTGATGAAGTTTATATAGAAATACTCACCAGGTAACAGTTCTTCTGTTACACATACGAGCAACTGAATCGAACATAAGATTGAATGGATAGATTGAACAATCATTGTATCTGGGTTGTCTCCGATTATATCGTTATGCTGTATATTTAGTTACACCTACCATGTAACGGTTCTTTCGTTACACATAAGAGCGTCTGAATCGTAGAGAAGGGTGAATGGATAGACTGTACAATCATCGTATCTGGGTTGTATTCGATTATTTCGTGATGATCATTACATATTATGTCTAACCAGGTAACTGTTCTTCCGTTATACATACGAGCAAACGAATCGAACATGAGGTTGAATGGATAGATTGAACAATCATTGTATCTGGGTTGTATTCGATTATATCGTGGTGATGTTTATATAGTAATACTCACCAGGTGACTGTTCTTGCGTTATACATACGAGCGACTCAATCGAACCGAAGTTTGGATGGATAGACGGAATGATCATCGTATCTGAGTTGTATTCGATTATATCGTGATGACGTTCATATAGAAATACTCACCAAGTTACTGTTTTTTCTTTATACATACGAGCAACCGAATCGAACAGAAGGTTGAATGGATAGTATGTGGGTTGTATTCGATTATGATGTCATGCTGTGTATATAGTTATACACATTTGGTGACGGTATTCCCGTTTTACATACGAGCGACCGAAACGAACAGAAAGTTGAATGGATAGACTGAACAATCAATGTATCTGGGTGGTATCCGATTATATCGCAATTCTGTATATATAGTGATACTTACCAGGTGACGGTACTTCCGTTGCACATACTAGCGACTGAATCGAACTTAAGGTTAAATGGTGAGACGAAACGATAATTGTATCTGAGTTGTATTCGATGATATCGTGATGATGTTTATATAGCAATACTCACCAGGTAACTGTTCTTCCGTTTTACATACAAGCGACCAAATCGAGCAGAAGGTTAAATTTAGTATGGATTGAACAATCATCGAATCTGGGTTGTATTCGATTATGTTTATATAGTTATACTCACCTGGTAACTGTTCTTCCGTTATACATACTAGCGACTGAATCGAACAGAATGTTGAATGGTTAGACGAAACGATAATTGTATCTGAGTTGTATTCGATGATATCGTGATGATGTTTATATAGCAATACTCACAAGGTAACTGTCCTTCAGTTTTACATACAAGTGACCGAATCGAGCAGAAGGTTAAATGGATAGATTGAACAATCATCGTATCTGAGTTGTATTCGATTATGTTTATATAGTTATACTCACCAGGTACCTGTTCTTTCGTAATACATACGAGCAACCGAATCGAACATAAGGTTGAATGGATAGATTGAACAATCATCGTATCTGAGTTGTATTCGATTATGTTTATATAGTTATACTCACCAAGTAAATGTTCTTCCGTTATACATACGAGCGACTGAATTGAACAGAAGGTTGAATGGATAGACTAAACAATGATCGTATCTGGGGTTGTATTCGATTATATCGTGATGATGTTTATATAGTTATACTCACCAGGTAACTGTTCTCCAGTTATACATAAGAGCGACTGAACTGAACAGAAAGTTGTATAGATAGACTGAACAATCATCGTATCTGGGTTGTATTCGATTATTTCGTGATGATTATTATATATTATGTCTAACCAGGTAACTGTTCTTTCGTTATACATACGAGCAACCGAATCGAACATAAGGTTGAATGGATAGATTGAACAATCATTGTATCTGGGTTGTCTCCGATTATATCGTTATGCTGTATATTTAGATACACCTACCATGTAACGGTTCTTTCGTTACACATACGAGCGTCTGAATCGAACATAAGGTTGGATGGTTAGACGGAACGATAATTGTAACTGAGTTGTATTCGATTATATCGTGGGATTGTTTATATAGTAATACTCACCAGATGACTGTTCTTCCGTTATACATACTAGCGACTGAATCGAACAGAATGTTGAATGGTTAGACGAAACGATAATTGTATCTGAGTTGTATTCGATGATATCGTGATGATGTTTATATAGCAATACTCACATGGTAACTGTCCTTCAGTTTTACATACAAGTGACCGAATCGAGCAGAAGGTTAAATGGATAGATTGAACAATCATCGTATCTGAGTTGTATTCGATTATGTTTATATAGTTATACTCACCAGGTACCTGTTCTTTCGTAATACATACGAGCTACCGAATCGAACATAAGGTTGAATGGATAGATTGAATAATCATCGTATCTGAGTTGTATTCGATTATGTTTATATAGTTATACTCACCAAGTAACTGTTCTTCCGTTATACATACGAGCGACTGAATTGAACAGAAGGTTGAATGGATAGACTAAACAATGATCGTATCTGGGGTTGTATTCGATTATATCGTGATGATGTTTATATAGTTATACTCACCAGGTAACTGTTCTCCAGTTATACATAAGAGCGACTGAACTGAACTGAAGGTTGTATAGATAGACTGAACAATCATCGTATCTGGGTTGTATTCGATTATTTCGTGATGATTAATATAAATTATGTCTAACCAGGTAACTGTTTTATCGTTATACATAAGAACGACTGAATTGAACAGAAGGTTGAATGGATAGACTAAACAATAATCGTATCTGGGGTTGTATTCGAGTATATCGTGATGATTATCATATAGTATGTCTAACCAGGTAACAGTTCTTCCGTTGAACATACGAGCAACCGAATCGAACATAAGGTTGGATGGATAGATTGAACAATCATTGTATCTGGGTTGTCTCCGATTATATCTTTATGCTGTATATTCAGTTACACCTACCATGTAACGGTTATTTCGTTACACATACGAGCGTCTGAATCGAACATAAGGTTGGATGGTTAGACGGAACGATAATTGTAACTGAGTTGTATTCGATTATATCGTGGTGATGTTTATATAGTAATACTCACCAGGTGACTGTTCTTGCGTTATACATACGAGCGACCCAATCGAACAGAAGGTTGAATGGATAGTATCTGGGTTGTATTCGATTATGATGTTATGCTATGTATATAGTTATACACATTAGGTGACGGTATTCCCGTTTTACAAACGAGCGACCGAAACGAACAGAAAGTTGAATGGATAGACTAAACAATCAATGTATCTGGGTGGTATCCGATTATATCGCAATACTGTATATATAGTGATACTTACCAGGTGCCGGTACTTCCGTTACACATACTAGCGACTGAATCGAACAGAAGGTTAAATGGTTAGACAAAACATTAATTGTATCTGAGTTGTATTCGGTGATATCGTGATGATGTTTATATAGCAATACTCACCAGGTATCTGTTCTTCCGTTTCACATACAAGCGACCGAATCGAGCAGAAGCTTGAATTTAGTATAGATTGAACAGTCATCGTATCTGGGTTGTATTCGATCATGTTTATATAGTTATACTCACCAGGTAACTGTTCTTCCGTTATACATACGAGCGACTGAATTGAACAGAAGGTTGAATGGATAGACTTAACAATGATCGTATCTGGGGTTGTATTCGATTATATCGTGATGATGTTAATATAGTTATACTCACCAGGTAACTGTTCTCCAGTTATACATAAGACCGACTGAACTGAACAGAAGGTTGTATAGATAGACTGAACAATCATCGTATCTGGGTTGTATTCGATTATTTCGTGATGATTATTATATAATATGTCTAACCAGGTAACTGTTCTTCCGTTATACATACGAGCAACCGAATCGTACATTAGGTTGAATGGATAGATTGAACAATCATTGTATCTGGGTTGTCTCCGATTATATCGTTATGCTGTATATTTAGATACACCTACTATGTAACGGTTCTTTCGTCACACATACGAGCGTATGAATCGAACATAAGGTTGGATGGCTAGACGGAACGATAATTGTAACTGAGTTGTATTCGATTATATCGTGGGAATGTTTATATAGTAATACTCACCAGGTGACTGTTCTTGCGTTATACGTACGAGCGACCCAATCGAACAGAAGGTTAGATGGATAGACGAAATGATCATTGTATCTGAGTTGTATTCGATTATATCACGATGAAGTTTATATAGAAAAACTCACCAGGTTACTGTTCTTTCGTTATACATACGAGCAACCGAATCGAACAGAAGGTTGAATGGATAGTATCTGAGTTGTATTCGATTATGATGTTATGCTGTGTATATAGTTATACACACTAGGTGACGGTATTCCCGTTTTACATACGAGCGACCGAAACGAACAGAAAGTTGAATGAATAGACTGAACAATCAATGTATCTGGTTGGTATCCGATTATATCGCAATACTGTATATATAGTGATACTTACCAGGTGACGGTACTTCCGTTACACATACTAGCGACTGAATCGAACAGAAGGTTAAATGGTTAGACGAAGCGATAATTGTATCTGAGTTGTATTCGATGATATCGTGATGATGTTTATATAGCAATACTCACCAGGTAACTGTTCTTCCGTTTTACATAAAAGCGACCAAATCGAGCAGAAGGTTAAATGGATAGATTAAAAATTCATCGTATCTGGGTTGTATTCGATTAGGTTTATATAGTTATACTCACCAGGTAACTGTTTTTCCGTTATACGTAAGAACGACTGAATTGAACAGAAGGTTGAATGGATAGACTAAACAATAATCGTATCTGGGGTTGTATTCGAGTATATCGTGATGATTATCATATAGTATGTCTAACCAGGTAACAGTTCTTCCGTTAAACATACGAGCAACCGAATCGAACATAAGGTTGGATGGATAGATTGAACAATCATTGTATCTGGGTTGTCTCCGATTATATCTTTATGCTGTATATTCAGTTACACCTACCATGTAACGGTTATTTCGTTACACATACGAGCGTCTGAATCGAACATAAGGTTGGATGGTTAGACGGAACGATAATTGTAACTGAGTTGTATTCGATTATATCGTGGTGATGTTTATATAGTAATACTCACCAGGTGACTGTTCTTGCGTTATACATACGAGCGACCCAATCGAACAGAAGGTTGGATGGATAGACGGAATGATCATTGTATCTGAGTTGTATTCGATTATATCGTGATGACGTTCATATAGAAATAGTCACCAGGTTACTGTTCTTTCGTTATACATACGAGCAACCGAATCGAACAAAAGTATCTGGGTTGAATGGATAGTATCTGGGTTGTATTCGATTATGATGTTATGCTGTGTATATAGTTATACACATTAGGTGACGGTATTTCCGTTTTACATTTGAGCGACCGAATTGAACAGAAAGTTGAATGGATAGACTGAACAATCAATGTATCTGGGTGGTATCCGATTATATCGCAATACTGTATATATAGTGATACTTACCAGGTGACGGTACTTCCGTTACACATACTAGAGACTGAATCGAACAGAAGGTTAAATGGTTAGACGAAACGATAATTGTATCTCTGAGTTGTATTCGATGATATCGTGATGATGTTTATATAGCGATACTCACCAGGTAACTGTTCTTCCGTTTTACATACAAGCGACCGAATCGAGCAGAAGCTTAAATTTAGTAGAGATTGAACAATCATCGTATCTGGGTTGTATTCGATTATCTTTATATAGTTATACTCACCAGGTTACTGTTCTTTCGTTATACATACGAGCGACTGAATTGAACAGAAGGTTGAATGGATAGACTAAACAATAATCATATCTGGGGTTGTATTCGATTATATCTTGATGATGTTCATATAGTATGTCTAACAAGGTAACAGTTCTTCCGTTATACATACGAGCAAACGAATCGAACATAAGGTTGAATGGATAGATTGAACAATCATTGTATCTGGGTTATCTCCGATTATATCGTTATGCTGTATATTTAGTTACACCTACCATGTAACGGTTCTTTCGTTACACATACGAGCATCTGAATCGAACATAAAGTTGGATGGTTAGACGGAACTATAATTGTAACTGAGTTGTATTCGATTATATCGTGGTGATGTTTATATAGTAATTCTCACCAGGTAACTGTTCTTGCGTTATACATACGAGCGAACCAATCGAACAAAAGGTTGGATGGATAGACGGAATGATCATTGTATCTGAGTTGTATTCGATTATATCGTGATGACGTTCATATAGCAATACTCACCAGGTTACTGTTCTTTCGTTATACATACGAGCAACCGAATCGAACAGAAGGTTGAATGGATAGTATCTGGGTTGTATTCGATTATGATGTTATGCTGTGTATATAGTTATACACATGAGGTGACGGTATTCCCGTTTCACTTACGAGCGACCGAAACGAACAGAAAGTTGAATGGATAGACTGAACAATAAATGTATCTGGGTGGTATTTGATTATATCGCAATACTGTATATATAGTGATACTTACCAGGTGACGGTACTTCCGTTGAACATACTAGCGACTGAATCGAACAAAAGGTTAAATGGTTAGACGAAACGATAATTGTATCTCTGAGTTGTATTCGATGATATCGTGATGATGTTTGTATAGCAATACTCACCAGGTAACTGTTCTTCCGTTTTACATACAAGCGACCGAATCGAGCAGAAGGTTAAATGGATAGATTGAACAATCATCGTATCTGAGTTGTATTCGATTATGTTTATATAGTTATACTCACCAGGTACCTGTTCTTCTGTTATACATACGAGCAACCGAATCGAACATAAGGTTGAATGGATAGATTGAACAATCATCGTATCTGAGTTGTATTCGATTATGTTTATATAGTTATACTCACCAAGTAACTGTTCTTCCGTTATACATACGAGCGACTGAATTGAACAGAAGGTTGAATGGATAGACTAAACAATAATCATATCTGGGGTTGTATTCGATTATATCTTGATGATGTTCATATAGTATGTCTAACAAGGTAACAGTTCTTCCGTTATACATACGAGCAAACGAATCGAACATAAGGTTGAATGGATAGATTGAACAATCATTGTATCTGGGTTATCTCCGATTATATCGTTATGCTGTATATTTAGATACACCTACTATGTAACGGTTCTTTCGTCACACATACGAGCGTATGAATCGAACATAAGGTTGGATGGCTAGACGGAACGATAATTGTAACTGAGTTGTATTCGATTATATCGTGGGAATGTTTATATAGTAATACTCACCAGGTGACTGTTCTTGCGTTATACATACGAGCGACCCAATCGAACAGAAGGTTGAATGGATAGTATCTGGGTTGTATTCGATTATGATGTTATGCTATGTATATAGTTATACACATTAGGTGACGGTATTCCCGTTTTACAAACGAGCGACCGAAACGAACAGAAAGTTGAATGGATAGACTAAACAATCAATGTATCTGGGCGGTATCCGATTATATCGCAATACTGTATATATAGTGATACTTACCAGGTGACGGTACTTCCGTTACACATACTAGAGACTGAATCGAACAAAAGGTTAAATGGTTAGACGAAACGATAATTGTATCTCTGAGTTGTATTCGATGATATCGTGATGATGTTTATATAGCGATACTCACCAGGTAACTGTTCTTCCGTTTTACATACAAGCGACCGAATCGAGCAGAAGCTTAAATTTAGTAGAGATTGAACAATCATCGTATCTGAGTTGTATTCGATTATGTTTATAAAGTTATACTCACCAGGTAACTGTTCTTTCGTTATACATACGAGCGACTGAATTGAACAGAAGGTTGAATGGATAGACTAAACAATAATCGTATCTGGGGTTGTATTCGATTATATCTTGATGATGTTCATATAGTTATACTCACCAGGAAACTGTTCTCCAGTTATACATAAGAGCGACTAAACTGAACAGAAAGTTGGATGGATAGACTGAACAATCAATGTATCTGGGTGGTATCCGATTATATCGCAATACTGTATATATAGTGATACTTACCAGGTGCCGGTACTTCCGTTACACATACTAGCGACTGAATCGAACAGAAGGTTAAATGGTTAGACAAAACATTAATTGTATCTGAGTTGTATTCGGTGATATCGTGATGATGTTTATATAGCAATACTCACCAGGTATCTGTTCTTCCGTTTCACATACAAGCGACCGAATCGAGCAGAAGCTTGAATTTAGTATAGATTGAACAGTCATCGTATCTGGGTTGTATTCGATCATGTTTATATAGTCATACTCACCAGGTAACTGTTCTTCCGTTATACATACGAGCGACTGAATTGAACAGAAGGTTGAATGGATAGACTTAACAATGATCGTATCTGGGGTTGTATTCGATTATATCGTGATGATGTTAATATAGTTATACTCACCAGGTAACTGTTCTCCAGTTATACATAAGACCGACTGAACTGAACAGAAGGTTGTATAGATAGACTGAACAATCATCGTATCTGGGTTGTATTCGATTATTTCGTGATGATTATTATATATTATGTCTAACCAGGTAACTGTTCTTCCGTTATACATACGAGCAACCGAATCGTACATTAGGTTGAATGGATAGATTGAACAATCATTGTATCTGGGTTGTCTCCGATTATATCGTTATGCTGTATATTTAGATACACCTACTATGTAACGGTTCTTTCGTCACACATACGAGCGTATGAATCGAACATAAGGTTGGATGGCTAGACGGAACGATAATTGTAACTGAGTTGTATTCGATTATATCGTGGGAATGTTTATATAGTAATACTCACCAGGTGACTGTTCTTGCGTTATACGTACGAGCGACCCAATCGAACAGAAGGTTAGATGGATAGACGAAATGATCATTGTATCTGAGTTGTATTCGATTATATCACGATGAAGTTTATATAGAAAAACTCACCAGGTTACTGTTCTTTCGTTATACATACGAGCAACCGAATCGAACAGAAGGTTGAATGGATAGTATCTGAGTTGTATTCGATTATGATGTTATGCTGTGTATATAGTTATACACACTAGGTGACGGTATTCCCGTTTTACATACGAGCGACCGAAACGAACAGAAAGTTGAATGAATAGACTGAACAATCAATGTATCTGGTTGGTATCCGATTATATCGCAATACTGTATATATAGTGATACTTACCAGGTGACGGTACTTCCGTTACACATACTAGCGACTGAATCGAACAGAAGGTTAAATGGTTAGACGAAGCGATAATTGTATCTGAGTTGTATTCGATGATATCGTGATGATGTTTATATAGCAATACTCACCAGGTAACTGTTCTTCCGTTTTACATAAAAGCGACCAAATCGAGCAGAAGGTTAAATGGATAGATTGAAAATTCATCGTATCTGGGTTGTATTCGATTAGGTTTATATAGTTATACTCACCAGGTAACTGTTTTTCCGTTATACGTAAGAACGACTGAATTGAACAGAAGGTTGAATGGATAGACTAAACAATAATCGTATCTGGGGTTGTATTCGAGTATATCGTGATGATTATCATATAGTATGTCTAACCAGGTAACAGTTCTTCCGTTAAACATACGAGCAACCGAATCGAACATAAGGTTGGATGGATAGATTGAACAATCATTGTATCTGGGTTGTCTCCGATTATATCTTTATGCTGTATATTCAGTTACACCTACCATGTAACGGTTATTTCGTTACACATACGAGCGTCTGAATCGAACATAAGGTTGGATGGTTAGACGGAACGATAATTGTAACTGAGTTGTATTCGATTATATCGTGGTGATGTTTATATAGTAATACTCACCAGGTGACTGTTCTTGCGTTATACATACGAGCGACCCAATCGAACAGAAGGTTGGATGGATAGACGGAATGATCATTGTATCTGAGTTGTATTCGATTATATCGTGATGACGTTCATATAGAAATAGTCACCAGGTTACTGTTCTTTCGTTATACATACGAGCAACCGAATCGAACAGAAGTATCTGGGTTGAATGGATAGTATCTGGGTTGTATTCGATTATGATGTTATGCTGTGTATATAGTTATACACATTAGGTGACGGTATTTCCGTTTTACATTTGAGCGACCGAATTGAACAGAAAGTTGAATGGATAGACTGAACAATCAATGTATCTGGGTGGTATCCGATTATATCGCAATACTGTATATATAGTGATACTTACCAGGTGACGGTACTTCCGTTACACATACTAGAGACTGAATCGAACAGAAGGTTAAATGGTTAGACGAAACGATAATTGTATCTCTGAGTTGTATTCGATGATATCGTGATGATGTTTATATAGCGATACTCACCAGGTAACTGTTCTTCCGTTTTACATACAAGCGACCGAATCGAGCAGAAGCTTAAATTTAGTAGAGATTGAACAATCATCGTATCTGGGTTGTATTCGATTATCTTTATATAGTTATACTCACCAGGTTACTGTTCTTTCGTTATACATACGAGCGACTGAATTGAACAGAAGGTTGAATGGATAGACTAAACAATAATCATATCTGGGGTTGTATTCGATTATATCTTGATGATGTTCATATAGTATGTCTAACAAGGTAACAGTTCTTCCGTTATACATACGAGCAAACGAATCGAACATAAGGTTGAATGGATAGATTGAACAATCATTGTATCTGGGTTATCTCCGATTATATCGTTATGCTGTATATTTAGTTACACCTACCATGTAACGGTTCTTTCGTTACACATACGAGCATCTGAATCGAACATAAAGTTGGATGGTTAGACGGAACTATAATTGTAACTGAGTTGTATTCGATTATATCGTGGTGATGTTTATATAGTAATTCTCACCAGGTGACTGTTCTTGCGTTATACATACGAGCGAACCAATCGAACAAAAGGTTGGATGGATAGACGGAATGATCATTGTATCTGAGTTGTATTCGATTATATCGTGATGACGTTCATATAGCAATACTCACCAGGTTACTGTTATTTCGTTATACATACGAGCAACCGAATCGAACAGAAGGTTGAATGGATAGTATCTGGGTTGTATTCGATTATGATGTTATGCTGTGTATATAGTTATACACATGAGGTGACGGTATTCCCGTTTCACTTACGAGCGACCGAAACGAACAGAAAGTTGAATGGATAGACTGAACAATAAATGTATCTGGGTGGTATCCGATTATATCGCAATACTGTATATATAGTGATACTTACCAGGTGACGGTACTTCCGTTGAACATACTAGCGACTGAATCGAACAAAAGGTTAAATGGTTAGACGAAACGATAATTGTATCTCTGAGTTGTATTCGATGATATCGTGATGATGTTTGTATAGCAATACTCACCAGGTAACTGTTCTTCCGTTTTACATACAAGCGACCGAATCGAGCAGAAGGTTAAATGGATAGATTGAACAATCATCGTATCTGAGTTGTATTCGATTATGTTTATATAGTTATACTCACCAGGTACCTGTTCTTCTGTTATACATACGAGCAACCGAATCGAACATAAGGTTGAATGGATAGATTGAACAATCATCGTATCTGAGTTGTATTCGATTATGTTTATATAGTTATACTCACCAAGTAACTGTTCTTCCGTTATACATACGAGCGACTGAATTGAACAGAAGGTTGAATGGATAGACTAAACAATAATCATATCTGGGGTTGTATTCGATTATATCTTGATGATGTTCATATAGTATGTCTAACAAGGTAACAGTTCTTCCGTTATACATACGAGCAAACGAATCGAACATAAGGTTGAATGGATAGATTGAACAATCATTGTATCTGGGTTATCTCCGATTATATCGTTATGCTGTATATTTAGTTACACCTACCATGTAACGGTTCTTTCGTTACACATACGAGCATCTGAATCGAACATAAAGTTGGATGGTTAGACGGAACTATAATTGTAACTGAGTTGTATTCGATTATATCGTGGTGATGTTTATATAGTAATACTCACCAGGTGACTGTTCTTGCGTTATACATACGAGCGAACCAATCGAACAAAAGGTTGGATGGATAGACGGAATGATCATTGTATCTGAGTTGTATTCGATTATATCGTGATGACGTTCATATAGCAATACTCACCAGGTTACTGTTCTTTCGTTATACATACGAGCAACCGAATCGAACAGAAGGTTGAATGGATAGTATCTGGGTTGTATTCGATTATGATGTTATGCTGTGTATATAGTTATACACATGAGGTGACGGTATTCCCGTTTCACTTACGAGCGACCGAAACGAACAGAAAGTTGAATGGATAGACTGAACAATAAATGTATCTGGGTGGTATCCGATTATATCGCAATACTGTATATATAGTGATACTTACCAGGTGACGGTACTTCCGTTGAACATACTAGCGACTGAATCGAACAAAAGGTTAAATGGTTAGACGAAACGATAATTGTATCTCTGAGTTGTATTCGATGATATCGTGATGATGTTTGTATAGCAATACTCACCAGGTAACTGTTCTTCCGTTTTACATACAAGCGACCGAATCGAGCAGAAGGTTAAATGGATAGATTGAACAATCATCGTATCTGAGTTGTATTCGATTATGTTCATATAGTTATACTCACCAGGTACCTGTTCTTCCGTTATACATACGAGCAACCGAATCGAACATAAGGTTGAATGGATAGATTGAACAATCATCGTATCTGAGTTGTATTCGATTATGTTTATATAGTTATACTCACCAAGTAACTGTTCTTCCGTTATACATACGAGCGACTGAATTGAACAGAAGGTTGAATGGATATACTAAACAATGATCGTATCTGGGGTTGTATTCGATTATATCGTGATGATGTTTATATAGTTATACTCACCAGGTAACTGTTCTCCAGTTATACATAAGAGCGACTGAACTGAACAGAAGGTTGTATAGATAGACTGAACAATCATCGTATCTGGGTTGTATTCGATTATTTCGTGATGATTATTATATATTATGTCTAACCAGGTAACTGTTCTTCCGTTATACATACGAGCAACCGAATCGAACATAAGGTTGAATGGATAGATTGAACAATCATTGTATCTGGGTTGTCTCCGATTATATCGTTATGCTGTATATTTAGATACACCTACCATGTAACGGTTCTTCCGTTACACACACGAGCGTCTGAATCGAACATAAGGTTGGATGGTTAGACGGAACGATAATTGTAACTGAGTTGTATTCGATTATATCGTGGGAATGTTTATATAGTAATACTCACCAGGTGACTGTTCTTGCGTTATACGTACGAGCGACCCAATCGAACAGAAGGTTGAATGGATAGTATCTGAGTTGTATTCGATTATGATGTTATGCTGTGCATACACACTAGGTGACGGTATTCCCGTTTTACATACGAGCGACCGAAACGAACAGAAAGTTGAATGGATACACTGAACAATTAATGTATCTGGTTGGTATCCGATTATATCGCAATACTGTATATATAGTGATACTTACCAGGTGACGGTACTTCCGTTACACATACTAGCGACTGAATCGAACAGAAGGTTAAATGGTTAGACGAAGCGATAATTGTATCTGAGTTGTATTCGATGATATCGTGATGATGTTTGTATAGCACAACTCACCAGGTAACTGTTCTTCCGTTTTACATAAAAGCGACCGAATCGAGCAGAAGGTTAAATGGATAGATTGAAAATTCATCGTATCTGGGTTGTATTCGATTAGGTTTATACACTGTGTCCAAGATAAGAATGAACAGCATGGGGATATCGGAAACGGTAAGTGATACGGGGTAAATTGAATTAGTAGCGCATTTATGTGCCTAATAATATGCCATTTAGAAAGTTTCAATATTCCGAGTAGTTTATTTTCTCCTAGCTTTATTTTCGAAGGAAATGTAAAACAAATAGCACTTCGTCATGGCCACTTTTTGAGGACTACACGATAACATAAGCAGAATTTTCGTGCGACGTTTCGTCTTTCAGAAAACATCATCAACTTTGTATTTTTATATGGACCGAAACTAAAGTATACCCTGTATACGACTCCATTTTTCATTGTGAATACAGCAACGTATAACACAATATGGTTTCGGAACCTTTCCTCGCGCAAAATGTAATTTAGTGATTACTTAATCTGTTTTTCTTCAATTTTAGATAGTAGGCGCTGGAAAAAATGACAACATAATGTTCTGTTGTCATAATAATAGTGTAGTTTGGTAGAATATTTGACATATTACTGTTCCTACTTTTACATCTCTTTACCTACCTAATTTGTGTCAAAAATGGAAAACGGCAGCTTTTCGAATACTGAAAAATTTGATATGTTGTCATGTTAAATTTTGTGCCATAGAAATTGTATTGATGCTGAACGTGCGTACTTTATTAAGTATCTAGAGAGGCGACAACCTGGTGAATCAATATTTAGACGGCTAGTTTTCAATTTAAAAGAATACGAATCATTTAAAAAACCTGTGGTTTCCCGACAAAAGCAATCTAATGAAGAAAGTCAGCGTGATGTGTTACAGGCCGTTGTTGAAAATCCTGAGATATCCTCTCGCACCATTGAAGATAATACCGCAGTAGCCAGATCCACCGCTCACTTCATTTTAAGAAAAAATAAATATCATCCATATAAATTTAGGATTTGTCATGGACTCAGACCAGGTGACGATGCAAGACGAAGAACCTTTTGTGAATGGTACACTAGAAAATGCCAAGACGATGAAAATTTTCCTTTCAAAATAATTTGGTCTGATGAAAGCATGATCACCAACAATGGCATTTTTATTAGGCGGAATGTTCATTATTGGTCACAACAAAATCCGCGTGTACACAAAGTGTCCAGACATCAACATCGTTTCGGTTTCAATATGTGGGTTGGGATTCTCGGTACGAATATAATTGGGCCTTTTATCTACCGAAACAATTTAACAAGAGAGCGGTACATTAATTTGTTAGTGAATGATTTGGAAGACGCTCTAGATAATTTGCCTTTAGCGGTTACTCACAGCTGCTGGTTTCAACAAGATAGTGCTCCAGCACATAACGCTAGAATTGTTCGTGATTATTTGAACCGTCGATTCCCAGGACAGTGGATTGGTACTCATAGTGATACAGCCTGGCCTGCAAGATCCCCCGACTTAACTCCACTAGACTTTTTCCTTTGGGGATATATCAAGAATCAAGTGTACTCTAATCATGATTTTCAGAATGAAGAAGATTTGCTAAGATTGGTTACTGAATCCTTCAACAATATTTTTCCGAATATGTTAAATCAAGTTTTAAATTCGTCTGTGAGACGAGCGTACTCGTGCTTAGAAAATAATGGCGAGTTATTTGAACACTTGTTATAAGTTTCTGTTCATTTCCTGTAATACATATTAGCTCCTTGTTATTTATTACATTACAATTACATTTATAAACTAAACTTTTGATATTGCGACTCATCTTTGTATTCAACAACGCAATAATTCTGGCAAGTGGTTAGTTTAAATTTATACTTTTATAAATAGGACTATTCAATTCACTACATGTATCAAAATATGACATTTTTTCCAGCGCCTACTATCTAAAATTGAAGAAAAACAGATTAAGTAATCACTAAATTACATTTTGCGCGAGAAAAGGTTCCGAAACCATATTGTGTGATACGTTGCTGTATTCACAATGAAAAATGGAGTCGTATACAGGGTATACTTTAGTTTCGGCCCATATAAAAATACAAAGTTGAAGATGTTTTCTATAAGACGAAACGTCGCACGAAAATTCTGCTTATGTTATCGTGTAGTCCTCGAAAAGTGGCCATAAAGAAGTGCTATTTGTTTTACATTTCCTTCGAAAATAAAGCAAGGAGAAAATAAAAACGAAATTCTCAAATTTCGGTTTTTCGCGGATATCTCCGAAACTACTCGGAATATCGAAACTTTCTGAATGGCATATTATTAGGCACATAAATGCGCTACTTTTCTCTAATTTAATCGACCCTGTATCACCCACCATTTCCGATATCCCCATGCTGTTCATTCTTATCTTGGACACAGTGTATAGTTATACTCACCAGGTAACTGTTTTTCCGTTATACATAAGAACGACTGAATTGAACAGAAGGTTGAATGGATAGACTAAACAATAATCGTATCTGGGGTTGTATTCGAGTATATCGTGATGATTATCATATAGTATGTCTAACCAGGTAACAGTTCTTCCGTTAAACATACGAGCAACCGAATCGAACATAAGGTTGGATGGATAGATTGAACAATCATTGTATCTGGGTTGTCTCCGAATATATCTTTAAGCTGTATATTCAGTTACACCTACCATGTAACGGTTATTTCGTTACACATACGAGCGTCTGAATCGAACATAAGGTTGAATGGTTAGACGGAACGATAATTGTAACTGAGTTGTATTCGATTATATCGTGGTGATGTTTATATAGTAAGACTCATCAGGTGACTGTTCTTGCGTTATACATACGAGCGACCCAATCGAACAGAAGGTTGGATGGATAGACGGAATGATCATTGTATCTGAGTTGTATTCGATTATGATGTTATGCTGTGTATATAGTTATACACATTAGGTGACGGTATTCCCGTTTTACATACGAGCGACCGAAACGAACAGAAAGTTGAATGGATAGACTGAACAATCGATGTATCTGGGTGGTATCCGATTATATCGCAATACTGTATATATAGTGATACTTACCAGGTGACGGTACTTCCGTTACACATACTAGATACTGAATCGAACAGAAGGTTAAATGGTTAGACGAAACGATAATTGTATCTCTGAGTTGTATTCGATGATATCGTGATGATGTTCATATAGCGATACTCACCAGGTAACTGTTCTTCCGTTTTACATACAAGCGACCGAATCGAGCAGAAGCTCAAATTTAGTATAGATTGAACAATCATCGTATCTGGGTTGTATTCGATTATGTTTATATAGTTATACTCACCAGGTAACTGTTCTTTCGTTATACATACGAGCGACTGAATTGAACAGAAGGTTGAATGGATAGACTAAACAATAATCGTATCTGGGGTTGTATTCGATTATATCTTGATGATGTTCATATAGTTATACTCACCAGGAAACTGTTCTTCAGTTATACATAAGAGCGACTGAACTGAACAGAAGGTTGAATGGATAGACTGAACATTCATCGTATCTGGGTTGTATTTGATTATATCGTGATTATTATCATATAGTATGTCTAACCAGGTAACAGTTCTTCCGTTAT
This sequence comes from Chrysomela aeneicollis, assembly GCA_029955515.1. Taxonomy (NCBI): domain Eukaryota; kingdom Metazoa; phylum Arthropoda; class Insecta; order Coleoptera; family Chrysomelidae; genus Chrysomela; species Chrysomela aeneicollis. The sequence goes on along the minus strand of JARUHQ010000005.1, from coordinate 637,798 downwards.
ACATACGAGCAACCGAATCGAACATAAGGTTGGATGGATATAGATTGAACAATCATTTTATCGGGGTTGTCTCCTATTATATCGTTATGCTGTATATTTAGTTACACCTAACATGTAACGGTTCTTTCGTTACACATACGAGCATCTGAATCGAACATAAAGTTGGATGGTTAGACGGAACTATAATTGTAACTGAGTTGTATTTGATTATATCGTGATGACGTTCATATAGAAATACTCACCAAGTTACTGTTCTTTCACTATACATACGAGAAACCGAATCGAACAGAAGGTTGAATGGATAGTATCTGGGTTGTATTCGATTATGATGTTATGCTGTGTATATAGTTATACACATGAGGTGATGGTATTCCCGTTTTACATACGAGCGACCGAAACGAACAGAAAGTTGAATGGATAGACTGAACAATCAATGTATCTGGGTGGTATCCGATTATATCGCAATACTGTATATATAGTGATACTTACCAGGTGACGGTACTTCCGTTACACATACTAGCGACTGAATCGAACAGAAGGTTAAATGGTTAGACGAAACGATAATTGTATCTCTGAGTTGTATTCGATGATATCGTGATGATGTTTATAAAGCAATACTCACCAGGTAACTGTTCTTCCGTTTTACATACAAGCGACCGAATAGAGCAGAAGCTTAAATTTAGTATAGATTGAATAATCATCGTATCTGGGTTGTATTCGATAATGTTTATATAGTTATACTCACCAGGTAACTGTTCTTCCGTTATACGTACGAGCGACTGAATTGAACAGAAGGTTGAATGGATAGACTAAACAATAATCGTATCTGGGGTTGTATTCAATTATATCTTGATGATGTTTATATAGTTATACTCACCAGGAAACTGTTCTCCAGTTATACAAGGTTGAATATATAGACTGAACAATCATCGTATCTGGGTTGTATTTGATTATATCATGATGATTATAATATAGTATGTCTAACCAGGTAACAGTTCTTCCGTTATACATACGAGCAACCAAATCGAACATAAGGTTGAATGGATAGATTGAACAATCATTGTATCTGGGTTGTCTCCGATTATATCGTTATGCTGTATAATTAGATACACCTACCATGTAACGGTTCTTTCGTTACACATACGAGCATCTGAATCGAACATAAGGTTGGATGATTAGACGGAACGATATTTGTAACTGAGTTGTATTCGATTATATCGTGGTAATGTTTATATAGTAATACTCACCAGGTGACTGTCCTTGCGTTATACGTACGAGCGACCCAATCGAACAGAAGGTTGGATGGATAGACGGAATGATCATTGTATCTGAGTTGTATTCGATTATATCGTGATGAAGTTCATATAGAAATACTCACCAGGTTACGGTTCTTTCGTTATACATACGAGCAACCGAATCGAACAGAAGGTTGAATAGATGGTATCTGGGTTGTGTTCGATTATGATGTTATGCTGTGTATATAGTTATACACACTAGGTGACGTTATCCCCGTTTTACATACGAGCGACCGAAACGAACAGAAAGTTGAATGGATAGACTGAACAATCAATGTATCTGGTTGGTATCCGATTATATCACAATACTGTATATATAGTGATACTTACCAGGTGACGGTACTTCCGGTACACATACTAGCGACTGAATCGAACAGAAGGTTAAATGGTTAGACGAAACGATAATTGTATCTGAGTTGTATTCGATGATATCGTGATGATGTTTATATAGCGATACTCACCAGGTAACTGTTCTTTCGTTTTACATACGAGCGACCGAATCGAGCAGAAGGTTAAATTTAGTATAGATTGAACAATCATCGTATCTGGGTTGTATTCGATTATGTTTATATAGTTATACTCACCAGGTAACTGTTTTTCCGTTATACATACGAGCGACTGAATTGAACAGAAGGTTGAATGATTAGACTAAACAATAATCGTATCCGGGGTTGTATTCGATTACATCTTGATGATGTTCATATAGTTATACTCACCAGCAAACTGTTCTCCAGTTATACATAAGAGCGACTGAACTGAACAGAAAGTTGAATGGATGGACTGAACAATCAATGTATCTGGGTGGTATCCGATTATATCGCAATACTGTATATATAGTGATACTAACCAGGTGACGGTACTTCCGTTACACATACGAGCGACTGAATTGAACAGAAGGTTGAATGGATAGACTAAACAATGATCGTATCTGAGGTTGTATTCGATTATATCGTGATGATGTTTATATAGTTATACTCAACAGGTAACTGTTCTCCAGTTATACATAAGAGCGACTAAACTGAACAGAAGGTTGAATGGATAGACTGAACAATCATTGTATCTGGGTTGTATTCGATTATATCGTGATGATTTTCATATAGTATGTCTAACCAGGTAACAGTTCTTCTGTTACACATAAGAGCAACCGATTCGAACAAAAGGTTGAATGGATAGATTGAACAATCATTGTATCTGGGTTGTCTCCGATTATATCGTTATGCTGTATATTTAGTTACACCTACCATGTAACGGTTCTCTCGTTACACATTCGAGCGTCTGCATCGAACATAAGGTTGGATGATTAGACGGAACGATAATTGTAACTGAGTTGTATTCGATTATATCGTGGTGATGTTTATATAGTAATACCCACCAGGTGACTGTTCTTGCGTTATACATACGAGCGACCCAATCGAACAGAAGGTTGGATGGATAGACGGAATGATCATTGTATCTGAGTTGTATTCGATTATATCGTGATGACGTTTATATAGAAATACTCACCAGGTTACTGTTCTCCCGTTATACATACGAGCAACCGAATCGAACAGAAGGTAGAATGGATAGTATCTGGGTTGTATTCGATTATGATGTTATGCTGTGTAAATAGTTATACACATTGGGTGACGGTACTCCCGTTTTACATACGAGCGACCGAAACGAACAGAAAGTTGAATGGATTGACTGAACAATCAATGTATCTGGATGGTATCCGATTATATCGCAATACTGTATATATAGTGATACTTACCAGGTGACGGTACTTCCGTTACACATACTAGATACTGAATCGAACAGAAGGTTAAATGGTTAGACGAAACGATAATTGTATCTCTGAGTTGTATTCGATGATATCGTGATGATGTTCATATAGCGATACTCACCAGGTAACTGTTCTTCCGTTTTACATACAAGCGACCGAATCGAGCAGAAGCTCAAATTTAGTATAGATTGAACAATCATCGTATCTGGGTTGTATTCGATTATGTTTATATAGTTATACTCACCAGGTAACTGTTCTTTCGTTATACATACGAGCGACTGAATTGAACAGAAGGTTGAATGGATAGACTAAACAATAATCGTATCTGGGGTTGTATTCGATTATATCTTGATGATGTTCATATAGTTATACTCACCAGGAAACTGTTCTTCAGTTATACATAAGAGCGACTGAACTGAACAGAAGGTTGAATGGATAGACTGAACATTCATCGTATCTGGGTTGTATTTGATTATATCGTGATTATTATCATATAGTATGTCTAACCAGGTAACAGTTCTTCCGTTATACATACGAGCAACCGAATCGAACATAAGGTTGGATGGATATAGATTGAACAATCATTTTATCGGGGTTGTCTCCTATTATATCGTTATGCTGTATATTTAGTTACACCTAACATGTAACGGTTCTTTCGTTACACATACGAGCATCTGAATCGAACATAAAGTTGGATGGTTAGACGGAACTATATTTGTAACTGAGTTGTATTTGATTATATCGTGATGACGTTCATATAGAAATACTCACCAAGTTACTGTTCTTTCATTATACATACGAGAAACCGAATCGAACAGAAGGTTGAATGGATAGTATCTGGGTTGTATTCGATTATGATGTTATGCTGTGTATATAGTTATACACATGAGGTGATGGTATTCCCGTTTTACATACGAGCGACCGAAACGAACAGAAAGTTGAATGGATAGACTGAACAATCAATGTATCTGGGTGGTATCCGATTATATCGCAATACTGTATATATAGTGATACTTACCAGGTGACGGTACTTCCGTTACACATACTAGCGACTGAATCGAACAGAAGGTTAAATGGTTAGACGAAACGATAATTGTATCTCTGAGTTGTATTCGATGATATCGTGATGATGTTTATAAAGCAATACTCACCAGGTAACTGTTCTTCCGTTTTACATACAAGCGACCGAATAGAGCAGAAGCTTAAATTTAGTATAGATTGAATAATCATCGTATCTGGGTTGTATTCGATAATGTTTATATAGTTATACTCACCAGGTAACTGTTCTTCCGTTATACGTACGAGCGACTGAATTGAACAGAAGGTTGAATGGATAGACTAAACAATAATCGTATCTGGGGTTGTATTCAATTATATCTTGATGATGTTTATATAGTTATACTCACCAGGAAACTGTTCTCCAGTTATACAAGGTTGAATATATAGACTGAACAATCATCGTATCTGGGTTGTATTTGATTATATCATGATGATTATAATATAGTATGTCTAACCAGGTAACAGTTCTTCCGTTATACATACGAGCAACCAAATCGAACATAAGGTTGAATGGATAGATTGAACAATCATTGTATCTGGGTTGTCTCCGATTATATCGTTATGCTGTATAATTAGATACACCTACCATGTAACGGTTCTTTCGTTACACATACGAGCATCTGAATCGAACATAAGGTTGGATGATTAGACGGAACGATATTTGTAACTGAGTTGTATTCGATTATATCGTGGTAATGTTTATATAGTAATACTCACCAGGTGACTGTCCTTGCGTTATACGTACGAGCGACCCAATCGAACAGAAGGTTGGATGGATAGACGGAATGATCATTGTATCTGAGTTGTATTCGATTATATCGTGATGAAGTTCATATAGAAATACTCACCAGGTTACGGTTCTTTCGTTATACATACGAGCAACCGAATCGAACAGAAGGTTGAATAGATGGTATCTGGGTTGTGTTCGATTATGATGTTATGCTGTGTATATAGTTATACACACTAGGTGACGTTATCCCCGTTTTACATACGAGCGACCGAAACGAACAGAAAGTTGAATGGATAGACTGAACAATCAATGTATCTGGTTGGTATCCGATTATATCACAATACTGTATATATAGTGATACTTACCAGGTGACGGTACTTCCGGTACACATACTAGCGACTGAATCGAACAGAAGGTTAAATGGTTAGACGAAACGATAATTGTATCTGAGTTGTATTCGATGATATCGTGATGATGTTTATATAGCGATACTCATCAGGTAACTGTTCTTCCGTTTTACATACGAGCGACCGAATCGAGCAGAAGGTTAAATTTAGTATAGATTGAACAATCATCGTATCTGGGTTGTATTCGATTATGTTTATATAGTTATACTCACCAGGTAACTGTTTTTCCGTTATACATACGAGCGACTGAATTGAACAGAAGGTTGAATGATTAGACTAAACAATAATCGTATCCGGGGTTGTATTCGATTACATCTTGATGATGTTCATATAGTTATACCCACCAGCAAACTGTTCTCCAGTTATACATAAGAGCGACTGAACTGAACAGAAAGTTGAATGGATGGACTGAACAATCAATGTATCTGGGTGGTATCCGATTATATCGCAATACTGTATATATAGTGATACTAACCAGGTGACGGTACTTCCGTTACACATACGAGCGACTGAATTGAACAGAAGGTTGAATGGATAGACTAAACAATGATCGTATCTGAGGTTGTATTCGATTATATCGTGATGATGTTTATATAGTTATACTCAACAGGTAACTGTTCTCCAGTTATACATAAGAGCGACTAAACTGAACAGAAGGTTGAATGGATAGACTGAACAATCATTGTATCTGGGTTGTATTCGATTATATCGTGATGATTTTCATATAGTATGTCTAACCAGGTAACAGTTCTTCTGTTACACATAAGAGCAACCGATTCGAACAAAAGGTTGAATGGATAGATTGAACAATCATTGTATCTGGGTTGTCTCCGATTATATCGTTATGCTGTATATTTAGTTACACCTACCATGTAACGGTTCTCTCGTTACACATTCGAGCGTCTGCATCGAACATAAGGTTGGATGATTAGACGGAACGATAATTGTAACTGAGTTGTATTCGATTATATCGTGGTGATGTTTATATAGTAATACCCACCAGGTGACTGTTCTTGCGTTATACATACGAGCGACCCAATCGAACAGAAGGTTGGATGGATAGACGGAATGATCATTGTATCTGAGTTGTATTCGATTATATCGTGATGACGTTTATATAGAAATACTCACCAGGTTACTGTTCTCCCGTTATACATACGAGCAACCGAATCGAACAGAAGGTAGAATGGATAGTATCTGGGTTGTATTCGATTATGATGTTATGCTGTGTAAATAGTTATACACATTGGGTGACGGTACTCCCGTTTTACATACGAGCGACCGAAACGAACAGAAAGTTGAATGGATTGACTGAACAATCAATGTATCTGGATGGTATCCGATTATATCGCAATACTGAATATATAGTGAGTGATACCCACCAGGTGACGGTACTTCCGTTACACCTACCAGCGACTGAATCGAACAGAAAGTTAAATGGTTAGACGAAACGATAATTGTATCTGAGTTGTATTCGATGATATCGTGATGATGTTTATATAGAAATACTCACCAGATAACTGTTCTTTCGTTTTACATACAAGCGACCGAATCGAGCAGAAGGTTGAATTTAGTATAGATTGAACAATCATCGTATCTGGGTTGTATTCGATTATGTTCATATAGTTATACTCACCAGGTAACTGTTCTTCCGTTATACATAGGAGCGACTGAATTGAACAGAAGGTTGAATGGATAGACTAAACAATAATCGTATCTGGGGTTGTATTCGATTATATCTTGATGATGTTCATATAGTTATACTCACCAGGAAACTGTTCTCCAGTTATACATAAGAGCGACTGAACTGAACAGAAGGTTGAATGGATAGACTGAACAATCATCGTATCTGGGTTGTATTCGATTATGTTCATATAGTTATACTCACCAGGTAACTGTTCTTTCGTTACACATACGAGCGTCTGAATCGGACATAAGGTTGGATGGTTAGACGAAACGATTATTGTAACTGAGTTGTATTCGATTATATCGTGGTGATGTTTATATAGTAATATTCACCAGGTGACTGTTCTTGCGTTATACATACGAGCGACCCAATCGAACAGAAGGTTGGATGGATAGACGGAATGATCACTGTATCTTAGTTGTATTCTATTATATCGTGATGACGTTCATATGGAAATACTCACCAGGTTACTCTTCTTTCGTTATACATACGAGCAACCGAATCGAACAGAAGGTTGAATGGATAGTATCTGGGTTGTATTCGATTATGATGTTATGCTGTGTATATGGTTATACACATTTGATGACGGTTTTCCCGTTTTACATACGAGCGACCGAAACGAACAGAAAGTTGAATGGATAGACTGAACAATCAATGTATCTGGGTGGTATGCGATTATATCGCAATACTGTATATATAGTGATACTTTCCAGGTGACGGTACTTCCGTTACACATACTAGCGACTGAATCCAACAGAAGGTTGAATGGTTAGACGAAACGATAATTGTATCTGAGTTGTATTCGATGATATCGTGATGATGTTTATATAGCCATAATCACCAGGTAACTGTTCTTCCGTTTTACATACAAGCGACCGAATCGAGCAGAAGGTTAAATTTATAGTTTGAACAATCATCGTATCTGGGTTGTATTTGATTATGTTTATATAGTTATACTCACCAGGTACCTGTTCTTCCGTTATACATACGAGCGACTGAATTGAACAGAAGGTTGAATGGATAGACTAAACAATGATCGTATCTGGGGTTGTATTCGATTATATCGTGATGATGTTTATATAGTTATACTCACCAGGTAACTGTTCTCCAGTTATACATAAAAGCGACTGAACTGAACAGAAGGTTGAATCATTAAACTGAACAATCATTGTATCTGGGTTGTATCCGATTATATCGTTATGCTGTATATTTAGTTACACCTACCATGTAACGGTTCTTTTGTTACACATACGAGCGTCTGAATCGAACATAAGGTTGGATGATTAGACGGAAATATAATTGTAACTGAGTTGTATTCGATTATATCGTGGTGATGTTTATACAGTGATACTCACCAGGTGACTGTTCTTGCGTTATACGTACGAGCGACCCAATCGAACAGAAGTTTGGATGAATAGACGGAATGATCATTGTATCTGAGTTGTATTCGATTATATCGTGATGACGTTCATATAGAAATACTCGCCAGGTTACTGTTTTTTCTTTATACATACAAGCAACCGAAACGAACAGAAAGTTGAATGGATAGACTGAACAATCAATGTATCTGGGTGGTATCCGATTATATCGCAATTCTGTATATATAGTTATACTCACCAGGTAACTGTTCTTCCGTTATACATACTAGCGACTGAATCGAACAGAATGTTGAATGGTTAGACGAAACGATAATTGTATCTGAGTTGTATTCGATGATATCGTGATGATGTTTATATAGCAATACTCACCAGGTAACTGTCCTTCAGTTTTACATACAAGTGACCGAATCGAGCAGAAGGTTTAATGGATAGATTGAACAATCATCGTATCTGAGTTGTATTCGATTATGTTTATATAGTTATACTCACCAGGTACCTGTTCTTTCGTTATACATACGAGCAACCGAATCGAACATAAGGTTGAATGGATAGATTGAACAATCATCGTATCTGAGTTGTATTCGATTATGTTTATATAGTTATACTCACCAAGTAACTTTTCTTCCGTTATACATACGAGCGACTGAATTGAACAGAAGGTTGAATGGATAGACTAAACAATGATCGTATCTGGGGTTGTATTCGATTATATCGTGATGATGTTTATATAGTTATACTCACCAGGTAACTGTTCTCCAGTTATACATAAGAGCGACTGAACTGAACAGAGGGTTGTATAGATAGACTGAACAATCATCGTATCTGGGTTGCATTCGATTATTTCGTGATGATTATTATATATTATGTCTAACCAGGTAACTGTTTTTCCGTTATACATACGAGCAACCGAATCGAACATAAGGTTGAATGGATAGATTGAACAATCATTGTATCTGGGTTGTCTTTGATTATATCGTGGGAATGTTTATATAGTTATACTCACCAGGTACCTGTTCTTCCGTTATACATACGAGCAACCGAATCGAACATAAGGTTGAATGGATAGATTGAACAATCATCGTATCTGAGTTGTATTCGATTATGTTTATATAGTTATACTCACCAAGTAACTGTTCTTCCGTTATACATACGAGCGACTGAATTGAACAGAAGGTTGAATGGATATACTAAACAATGATCGTATCTGGGGTTGTATTCGATTATATCGTGATGATGTTTATATAGTTATACTCACCAGGTAACTGTTCTCCAGTTATACATAAGAGCGACTGAACTGAACAGAAGGTTGTATAGATAGACTGAACAATCATCGTATCTGGGTTGTATTCGATTATTTCGTGATGATTATTATATATTATGTCTAACCAGGTAACTGTTCTTCCGTTATACATACGAGCAACCGAATCGAACATAAGGTTGAATGGATAGATTGAACAATCATTGTATCTGGGTTGTCTCCGATTATATCGTTATGCTGTATATTTAGATACACCTACCATGTAACGGTTCTTCCGTTACACACACGAGCGTCTGAATCGAACATAAGGTTGGATGGTTAGACGGAACGATAATTGTAACTGAGTTGTATTCGATTATATCGTGGGAATGTTTATATAGTAATACTCACCAGGTGACTGTTCTTGCGTTATACGTACGAGCGACCCAATCGAACAGAAGGTTGAATGGATAGTATCTGAGTTGTATTCGATTATGATGTTATGCTGTGCATACACACTAGGTGACGGTATTCCCGTTTTACATACGAGCGACCGAAACGAACAGAAAGTTGAATGGATACACTGAACAATTAATGTATCTGGTTGGTATCCGATTATATCGCAATACTGTATATATAGTGATACTTACCAGGTGACGGTACTTCCGTTACACATACTAGCGACTGAATCGAACAGAAGGTTAAATGGTTAGACGAAGCGATAATTGTATCTGAGTTGTATTCGATGATATCGTGATGATGTTTGTATAGCACAACTCACCAGGTAACTGTTCTTCCGTTTTACATAAAAGCGACCGAATCGAGCAGAAGGTTAAATGGATAGATTGAAAATTCATCGTATCTGGGTTGTATTCGATTAGGTTTATACACTGTGTCCAAGATAAGAATGAACAGCATGGGGATATCGGAAACGGTAAGTGATACGGGGTAAATTGAATTAGTAGCGCATTTATGTGCCTAATAATATGCCATTTAGAAAGTTTCAATATTCCGAGTAGTTTATTTTCTCCTAGCTTTATTTTCGAAGGAAATGTAAAACAAATAGCACTTCGTCATGGCCACTTTTTGAGGACTACACGATAACATAAGCAGAATTTTCGTGCGACGTTTCGTCTTTCAGAAAACATCATCAACTTTGTATTTTTATATGGACCGAAACTAAAGTATACCCTATACGACTCCATTTTTCATTGTGAATACAGCAACGTATAACACAATATGGTTTCGGAACCTTTCCTCGCGCAAAATGTAATTTAGTGATTACTTAATCTGTTTTTCTTCAATTTTAGATAGTAGGCGCTGGAAAAAATGACAACATAATGTTCTGTTGTCATAATAATAGTGTAGTTTGGTAGAATATTTGACATATTACTGTTCCTACTTTTACATCTCTTTACCTACCTAATTTGTGTCAAAAATGGAAAACGGCAGCTTTTCGAATACTGAAAAATTTGATATGTTGTCATGTTAAATTTTGTGCCATAGAAATTGTATTGATGCTGAACGTGCGTACTTTATTAAGTATCTAGAGAGGCGACAACCTGGTGAATCAATATTTAGACGGCTAGTTTTCAATTTAAAAGAATACGAATCATTTAAAAAACCTGTGGTTTCCCGACAAAAGCAATCTAATGAAGAAAGTCAGCGTGATGTGTTACAGGCCGTTGTTGAAAATCCTGAGATATCCTCTCGCACCATTGAAGATAATACCGCAGTAGCCAGATCCACCGCTCACTTCATTTTAAGAAAAAATAAATATCATCCATATAAATTTAGGATTTGTCATGGACTCAGACCAGGTGACGATGCAAGACGAAGAACCTTTTGTGAATGGTACACTAGAAAATGCCAAGACGATGAAAATTTTCCTTTCAAAATAATTTGGTCTGATGAAAGCATGATCACCAACAATGGCATTTTTATTAGGCGGAATGTTCATTATTGGTCACAACAAAATCCGCGTGTACACAAAGTGTCCAGACATCAACATCGTTTCGGTTTCAATATGTGGGTTGGGATTCTCGGTACGAATATAATTGGGCCTTTTATCTACCGAAACAATTTAACAAGAGAGCGGTACATTAATTTGTTAGTGAATGATTTGGAAGACGCTCTAGATAATTTGCCTTTAGCGGTTACTCACAGCTGCTGGTTTCAACAAGATAGTGCTCCAGCACATAACGCTAGAATTGTTCGTGATTATTTGAACCGTCGATTCCCAGGACAGTGGATTGGTACTCATAGTGATACAGCCTGGCCTGCAAGATCCCCCGACTTAACTCCACTAGACTTTTTCCTTTGGGGATATATCAAGAATCAAGTGTACTCTAATCATGATTTTCAGAATGAAGAAGATTTGCTAAGATTGGTTACTGAATCCTTCAACAATATTTTTCCGAATATGTTAAATCAAGTTTTAAATTCGTCTGTGAGACGAGCGTACTCGTGCTTAGAAAATAATGGCGAGTTATTTGAACACTTGTTATAAGTTTCTGTTCATTTCCTGTAATACATATTAGCTCCTTGTTATTTATTACATTACAATTACATTTATAAACTAAACTTTTGATATTGCGACTCATCTTTGTATTCAACAACGCAATAATTCTGGCAAGTGGTTAGTTTAAATTTATACTTTTATAAATAGGACTATTCAATTCACTACATGTATCAAAATATGACATTTTTTCCAGCGCCTACTATCTAAAATTGAAGAAAAACAGATTAAGTAATCACTAAATTACATTTTGCGCGAGAAAAGGTTCCGAAACCATATTGTGTGATACGTTGCTGTATTCACAATGAAAAATGGAGTCGTATACAGGGTATACTTTAGTTTCGGCCCATATAAAAATACAAAGTTGAAGATGTTTTCTATAAGACGAAACGTCGCACGAAAATTCTGCTTATGTTATCGTGTAGTCCTCGAAAAGTGGCCATAAAGAAGTGCTATTTGTTTTACATTTCCTTCGAAAATAAAGCAAGGAGAAAATAAAAACGAAATTCTCAAATTTCGGTTTTTCGCGGATATCTCCGAAACTACTCGGAATATCGAAACTTTCTGAATGGCATATTATTAGGCACATAAATGCGCTACTTTTCTCTAATTTAATCGACCCTGTATCACCCACCATTTCCGATATCCCCATGCTGTTCATTCTTATCTTGGACACAGTGTATAGTTATACTCACCAGGTAACTGTTTTTCCGTTATACATAAGAACGACTGAATTGAACAGAAGGTTGAATGGATAGACTAAACAATAATCGTATCTGGGGTTGTATTCGAGTATATCGTGATGATTATCATATAGTATGTCTAACCAGGTAACAGTTCTTCCGTTAAACATACGAGCAACCGAATCGAACATAAGGTTGGATGGATAGATTGAACAATCATTGTATCTGGGTTGTCTCCGAATATATCTTTAAGCTGTATATTCAGTTACACCTACCATGTAACGGTTATTTCGTTACACATACGAGCGTCTGAATCGAACATAAGGTTGAATGGTTAGACGGAACGATAATTGTAACTGAGTTGTATTCGATTATATCGTGGTGATGTTTATATAGTAAGACTCATCAGGTGACTGTTCTTGCGTTATACATACGAGCGACCCAATCGAACAGAAGGTTGGATGGATAGACGGAATGATCATTGTATCTGAGTTGTATTCGATTATGATGTTATGCTGTGTATATAGTTATACACATTAGGTGACGGTATTCCCGTTTTACATACGAGCGACCGAAACGAACAGAAAGTTGAATGGATAGACTGAACAATCGATGTATCTGGGTGGTATCCGATTATATCGCAATACTGTATATATAGTGATACTTACCAGGTGACGGTACTTCCGTTACACATACTAGATACTGAATCGAACAGAAGGTTAAATGGTTAGACGAAACGATAATTGTATCTCTGAGTTGTATTCGATGATATCGTGATGATGTTCATATAGCGATACTCACCAGGTAACTGTTCTTCCGTTTTACATACAAGCGACCGAATCGAGCAGAAGCTCAAATTTAGTATAGATTGAACAATCATCGTATCTGGGTTGTATTCGATTATGTTTATATAGTTATACTCACCAGGTAACTGTTCTTTCGTTATACATACGAGCGACTGAATTGAACAGAAGGTTGAATGGATAGACTAAACAATAATCGTATCTGGGGTTGTATTCGATTATATCTTGATGATGTTCATATAGTTATACTCACCAGGAAACTGTTCTTCAGTTATACATAAGAGCGACTGAACTGAACAGAAGGTTGAATGGATAGACTGAACATTCATCGTATCTGGGTTGTATTTGATTATATCGTGATTATTATCATATAGTATGTCTAACCAGGTAACAGTTCTTCCGTTATACATACGAGCAACCGAATCGAACATAAGGTTGGATGGATATAGATTGAACAATCATTTTATCGGGGTTGTCTCCTATTATATCGTTATGCTGTATATTTAGTTACACCTAACATGTAACGGTTCTTTCGTTACACATACGAGCATCTGAATCGAACATAAAGTTGGATGGTTAGACGGAACTATAATTGTAACTGAGTTGTATTTGATTATATCGTGATGACGTTCATATAGAAATACTCACCAAGTTACTGTTCTTTCATTATACATACGAGAAACCGAATCGAACAGAAGGTTGAATGGATAGTATCTGGGTTGTATTCGATTATGATGTTATGCTGTGTATATAGTTATACACATGAGGTGATGGTATTCCCGTTTTACATACGAGCGACCGAAACGAACAGAAAGTTGAATGGATAGACTGAACAATCAATGTATCTGGGTGGTATCCGATTATATCGCAATACTGTATATATAGTGATACTTACCAGGTGACGGTACTTCCGTTACACATACTAGCGACTGAATCGAACAGAAGGTTAAATGGTTAGACGAAACGATAATTGTATCTCTGAGTTGTATTCGATGATATCGTGATGATGTTTATAAAGCAATACTCACCAGGTAACTGTTCTTCCGTTTTACATACAAGCGACCGAATAGAGCAGAAGCTTAAATTTAGTATAGATTGAATAATCATCGTATCTGGGTTGTATTCGATAATGTTTATATAGTTATACTCACCAGGTAACTGTTCTTCCGTTATACGTACGAGCGACTGAATTGAACAGAAGGTTGAATGGATAGACTAAACAATAATCGTATCTGGGGTTGTATTCAATTATATCTTGATGATGTTTATATAGTTATACTCACCAGGAAACTGTTCTCCAGTTATACAAGGTTGAATATATAGACTGAACAATCATCGTATCTGGGTTGTATTTGATTATATCATGATGATTATAATATAGTATGTCTAACCAGGTAACAGTTCTTCCGTTATACATACGAGCAACCAAATCGAACATAAGGTTGAATGGATAGATTGAACAATCATTGTATCTGGGTTGTCTCCGATTATATCGTTATGCTGTATAATTAGATACACCTACCATGTAACGGTTCTTTCGTTACACATACGAGCATCTGAATCGAACATAAGGTTGGATGATTAGACGGAACGATATTTGTAACTGAGTTGTATTCGATTATATCGTGGTAATGTTTATATAGTAATACTCACCAGGTGACTGTCCTTGCGTTATACGTACGAGCGACCCAATCGAACAGAAGGTTGGATGGATAGACGGAATGATCATTGTATCTGAGTTGTATTCGATTATATCGTGATGAAGTTCATATAGAAATACTCACCAGGTTACGGTTCTTTCGTTATACATACGAGCAACCGAATCGAACAGAAGGTTGAATAGATGGTATCTGGGTTGTGTTCGATTATGATGTTATGCTGTGTATATAGTTATACACACTAGGTGACGTTATCCCCGTTTTACATACGAGCGACCGAAACGAACAGAAAGTTGAATGGATAGACTGAACAATCAATGTATCTGGTTGGTATCCGATTATATCACAATACTGTATATATAGTGATACTTACCAGGTGACGGTACTTCCGGTACACATACTAGCGACTGAATCGAACAGAAGGTTAAATGGTTAGACGAAACGATAATTGTATCTGAGTTGTATTCGATGATATCGTGATGATGTTTATATAGCGATACTCACCAGGTAACTGTTCTTTCGTTTTACATACGAGCGACCGAATCGAGCAGAAGGTTAAATTTAGTATAGATTGAACAATCATCGTATCTGGGTTGTATTCGATTATGTTTATATAGTTATACTCACCAGGTAACTGTTTTTCCGTTATACATACGAGCGACTGAATTGAACAGAAGGTTGAATGATTAGACTAAACAATAATCGTATCCGGGGTTGTATTCGATTACATCTTGATGATGTTCATATAGTTATACTCACCAGCAAACTGTTCTCCAGTTATACATAAGAGCGACTGAACTGAACAGAAAGTTGAATGGATGGACTGAACAATCAATGTATCTGGGTGGTATCCGATTATATCGCAATACTGTATATATAGTGATACTAACCAGGTGACGGTACTTCCGTTACACATACGAGCGACTGAATTGAACAGAAGGTTGAATGGATAGACTAAACAATGATCGTATCTGAGGTTGTATTCGATTATATCGTGATGATGTTTATATAGTTATACTCAACAGGTAACTGTTCTCCAGTTATACATAAGAGCGACTAAACTGAACAGAAGGTTGAATGGATAGACTGAACAATCATTGTATCTGGGTTGTATTCGATTATATCGTGATGATTTTCATATAGTATGTCTAACCAGGTAACAGTTCTTCTGTTACACATAAGAGCAACCGATTCGAACAAAAGGTTGAATGGATAGATTGAACAATCATTGTATCTGGGTTGTCTCCGATTATATCGTTATGCTGTATATTTAGTTACACCTACCATGTAACGGTTCTCTCGTTACACATTCGAGCGTCTGCATCGAACATAAGGTTGGATGATTAGACGGAACGATAATTGTAACTGAGTTGTATTCGATTATATCGTGGTGATGTTTATATAGTAATACCCACCAGGTGACTGTTCTTGCGTTATACATACGAGCGACCCAATCGAACAGAAGGTTGGATGGATAGACGGAATGATCATTGTATCTGAGTTGTATTCGATTATATCGTGATGACGTTTATATAGAAATACTCACCAGGTTACTGTTCTCCCGTTATACATACGAGCAACCGAATCGAACAGAAGGTAGAATGGATAGTATCTGGGTTGTATTCGATTATGATGTTATGCTGTGTAAATAGTTATACACATTGGGTGACGGTACTCCCGTTTTACATACGAGCGACCGAAACGAACAGAAAGTTGAATGGATTGACTGAACAATCAATGTATCTGGATGGTATCCGATTATATCGCAATACTGTATATATAGTGATACTTACCAGGTGACGGTACTTCCGTTACACATACTAGATACTGAATCGAACAGAAGGTTAAATGGTTAGACGAAACGATAATTGTATCTCTGAGTTGTATTCGATGATATCGTGATGATGTTCATATAGCGATACTCACCAGGTAACTGTTCTTCCGTTTTACATACAAGCGACCGAATCGAGCAGAAGCTCAAATTTAGTATAGATTGAACAATCATCGTATCTGGGTTGTATTCGATTATGTTTATATAGTTATACTCACCAGGTAACTGTTCTTTCGTTATACATACGAGCGACTGAATTGAACAGAAGGTTGAATGGATAGACTAAACAATAATCGTATCTGGGGTTGTATTCGATTATATCTTGATGATGTTCATATAGTTATACTCACCAGGAAACTGTTCTTCAGTTATACATAAGAGCGACTGAACTGAACAGAAGGTTGAATGGATAGACTGAACATTCATCGTATCTGGGTTGTATTTGATTATATCGTGATTATTATCATATAGTATGTCTAACCAGGTAACAGTTCTTCCGTTATACATACGAGCAACCGAATCGAACATAAGGTTGGATGGATATAGATTGAACAATCATTTTATCGGGGTTGTCTCCTATTATATCGTTATGCTGTATATTTAGTTACACCTAACATGTAACGGTTCTTTCGTTACACATACGAGCATCTGAATCGAACATAAAGTTGGATGGTTAGACGGAACTATATTTGTAACTGAGTTGTATTTGATTATATCGTGATGACGTTCATATAGAAATACTCACCAAGTTACTGTTCTTTCATTATACATACGAGAAACCGAATCGAACAGAAGGTTGAATGGATAGTATCTGGGTTGTATTCGATTATGATGTTATGCTGTGTATATAGTTATACACATGAGGTGATGGTATTCCCGTTTTACATACGAGCGACCAAAACGAACAGAAAGTTGAATGGATAGACTGAACAATCAATGTATCTGGGTGGTATCCGATTATATCGCAATACTGTATATATAGTGATACTTACCAGGTGACGGTACTTCCGTTACACATACTAGCGACTGAATCGAACAGAAGGTTAAATGGTTAGACGAAACGATAATTGTATCTCTGAGTTGTATTCGATGATATCGTGATGATGTTTATAAAGCAATACTCACCAGGTAACTGTTCTTCCGTTTTACATACAAGCGACCGAATAGAGCAGAAGCTTAAATTTAGTATAGATTGAATAATCATCGTATCTGGGTTGTATTCGATAATGTTTATATAGTTATACTCACCAGGTAACTGTTCTTCCGTTATACGTACGAGCGACTGAATTGAACAGAAGGTTGAATGGATAGACTAAACAATAATCGTATCTGGGGTTGTATTCAATTATATCTTGATGATGTTTATATAGTTATACTCACCAGGAAACTGTTCTCCAGTTATACAAGGTTGAATATATAGACTGAACAATCATCGTATCTGGGTTGTATTTGATTATATCATGATGATTATAATATAGTATGTCTAACCAGGTAACAGTTCTTCCGTTATACATACGAGCAACCAAATCGAACATAAGGTTGAATGGATAGATTGAACAATCATTGTATCTGGGTTGTCTCCGATTATATCGTTATGCTGTATAATTAGATACACCTACCATGTAACGGTTCTTTCGTTACACATACGAGCATCTGAATCGAACATAAGGTTGGATGATTAGACGGAACGATATTTGTAACTGAGTTGTATTCGATTATATCGTGGTAATGTTTATATAGTAATACTCACCAGGTGACTGTCCTTGCGTTATACGTACGAGCGACCCAATCGAACAGAAGGTTGGATGGATAGACGGAATGATCATTGTATCTGAGTTGTATTCGATTATATCGTGATGAAGTTCATATAGAAATACTCACCAGGTTACGGTTCTTTCGTTATACATACGAGCAACCGAATCGAACAGAAGGTTGAATAGATGGTATCTGGGTTGTGTTCGATTATGATGTTATGCTGTGTATATAGTTATACACACTAGGTGACGTTATCCCCGTTTTACATACGAGCGACTGAAACGAACAGAAAGTTGAATGGATAGACTGAACAATCAATGTATCTGGTTGGTATCCGATTATATCACAATACTGTATATATAGTGATACTTACCAGGTGACGGTACTTCCGGTACACATACTAGCGACTGAATCGAACAGAAGGTTAAATGGTTAGACGAAACGATAATTGTATCTGAGTTGTATTCGATGATATCGTGATGATGTTTATATAGCGATACTCATCAGGTAACTGTTCTTCCGTTTTACATACGAGCGACCGAATCGAGCAGAAGGTTAAATTTAGTATAGATTGAACAATCATCGTATCTGGGTTGTATTCGATTATGTTTATATAGTTATACTCACCAGGTAACTGTTTTTCCGTTATACATACGAGCGACTGAATTGAACAGAAGGTTGAATGATTAGACTAAACAATAATCGTATCCGGGGTTGTATTCGATTACATCTTGATGATGTTCATATAGTTATACTCACCAGCAAACTGTTCTCCAGTTATACATAAGAGCGACTGAACTGAACAGAAAGTTGAATGGATGGACTGAACAATCAATGTATCTGGGTGGTATCCGATTATATCGCAATACTGTATATATAGTGATACTAACCAGGTGACGGTACTTCCGTTACACATACGAGCGACTGAATTGAACAGAAGGTTGAATGGATAGACTAAACAATGATCGTATCTGAGGTTGTATTCGATTATATCGTGATGATGTTTATATAGTTATACTCAACAGGTAACTGTTCTCCAGTTATACATAAGAGCGACTAAACTGAACAGAAGGTTGAATGGATAGACTGAACAATCATTGTATCTGGGTTGTATTCGATTATATCGTGATGATTTTCATATAGTATGTCTAACCAGGTAACAGTTCTTCTGTTACACATAAGAGCAACCGATTCGAACAAAAGGTTGAATGGATAGATTGAACAATCATTGTATCTGGGTTGTCTCCGATTATATCGTTATGCTGTATATTTAGTTACACCTACCATGTAACGGTTCTCTCGTTACACATTCGAGCGTCTGCATCGAACATAAGGTTGGATGATTAGACGGAACGATAATTGTAACTGAGTTGTATTCGATTATATCGTGGTGATGTTTATATAGTAATACCCACCAGGTGACTGTTCTTGCGTTATACATACGAGCGACCCAATCGAACAGAAGGTTGGATGGATAGACGGAATGATCATTGTATCTGAGTTGTATTCGATTATATCGTGATGACGTTTATATAGAAATACTCACCAGGTTACTGTTCTCCCGTTATACATACGAGCAACCGAATCGAACAGAAGGTAGAATGGATAGTATCTGGGTTGTATTCGATTATGATGTTATGCTGTGTAAATAGTTATACACATTGGGTGACGGTACTCCCGTTTTACATACGAGCGACCGAAACGAACAGAAAGTTGAATGGATTGACTGAACAATCAATGTATCTGGATGGTATCCGATTATATCGCAATACTGAATATATAGTGAGTGATACCCACCAGGTGACGGTACTTCCGTTACACCTACCAGCGACTGAATCGAACAGAAAGTTAAATGGTTAGACGAAACGATAATTGTATCTGAGTTGTATTCGATGATATCGTGATGATGTTTATATAGAAATACTCACCAGATAACTGTTCTTTCGTTTTACATACAAGCGACCGAATCGAGCAGAAGGTTGAATTTAGTATAGATTGAACAATCATCGTATCTGGGTTGTATTCGATTATGTTCATATAGTTATACTCACCAGGTAACTGTTCTTCCGTTATACATAGGAGCGACTGAATTGAACAGAAGGTTGAATGGATAGACTAAACAATAATCGTATCTGGGGTTGTATTCGATTATATCTTGATGATGTTCATATAGTTATACTCACCAGGAAACTGTTCTCCAGTTATACATAAGAGCGACTGAACTGAACAGAAGGTTGAATGGATAGACTGAACAATCATCGTATCTGGGTTGTATTCGATTATGTTCATATAGTTATACTCACCAGGTAACTGTTCTTTCGTTACACATACGAGCGTCTGAATCGGACATAAGGTTGGATGGTTAGACGAAACGATTATTGTAACTGAGTTGTATTCGATTATATCGTGGTGATGTTTATATAGTAATATTCACCAGGTGACTGTTCTTGCGTTATACATACGAGCGACCCAATCGAACAGAAGGTTGGATGGATAGACGGAATGATCACTGTATCTTAGTTGTATTCTATTATATCGTGATGACGTTCATATGGAAATACTCACCAGGTTACTCTTCTTTCGTTATACATACGAGCAACCGAATCGAACAGAAGGTTGAATGGATAGTATCTGGGTTGTATTCGATTATGATGTTATGCTGTGTATATGGTTATACACATTTGATGACGGTTTTCCCGTTTTACATACGAGCGACCGAAACGAACAGAAAGTTGAATGGATAGACTGAACAATCAATGTATCTGGGTGGTATGCGATTATATCGCAATACTGTATATATAGTGATACTTTCCAGGTGACGGTACTTCCGTTACACATACTAGCGACTGAATCCAACAGAAGGTTGAATGGTTAGACGAAACGATAATTGTATCTGAGTTGTATTCGATGATATCGTGATGATGTTTATATAGCCATAATCACCAGGTAACTGTTCTTCCGTTTCACATACAAGCGACCGAATCGAGCAGAAGGTTAAATTTATAGTTTGAACAATCATCGTATCTGGGTTGTATTTGATTATGTTTATATAAATATACTCACCAGGTACCTGTTCTTCCGTTATACATACGAGCGACTGAATTGAACAGAAGGTTGAATGGATAGACTAAACAATGATCGTATCTGGGGTTGTATTCGATTATATCGTGATGATGTTTATATAGTTATACTCACCAGGTAACTGTTCTCCAGTTATACATAAAAGCGACTGAACTGAACAGAAGGTTGAATCATTAAACTGAACAATCATTGTATCTGGGTTGTATCCGATTATATCGTTATGCTGTATATTTAGTTACACCTACCATGTAACGGTTCTTTTGTTACACATACGAGCGTCTGAATCGAACATAAGGTTGGATGATTAGACGGAAATATAATTGTAACTGAGTTGTATTCGATTATATCGTGGTGATGTTTATATAGTGATACTCACCAGGTGACTGTTCTTGCGTTATACGTACGAGCGACCCAATCGAACAGAAGTTTGGATGAATAGACGGAATGATCATTGTATCTGAGTTGTATTCGATTATATCGTGATGACGTTCATATAGAAATACTCGCCAGGTTACTGTTTTTTCTTTATACATACAAGCAACCGAAACGAACAGAAAGTTGAATGGATAGACTGAACAATCAATGTATCTGGGTGGTATCCGATTATATCGCAATTCTGTATATATAGTTATACTCACCAGGTAACTGTTCTTCCGTTATACATACTAGCGACTGAATCGAACAGAATGTTGAATGGTTAGACGAAACGATAATTGTATCTGAGTTGTATTCGATGATATCGTGATGATGTTTATATAGCAATACTCACCAGGTAACTGTCCTTCAGTTTTACATACAAGTGACCGAATCGAGCAGAAGGTTTAATGGATAGATTGAACAATCATCGTATCTGAGTTGTATTCGATTATGTTTATATAGTTATACTCACCAGGTACCTGTTCTTTCGTTATACATACGAGCAACCGAATCGAACATAAGGTTGAATGGATAGATTGAACAATCATCGTATCTGAGTTGTATTCGATTATGTTTATATAGTTATACTCACCAAGTAACTTTTCTTCCGTTATACATACGAGCGACTGAATTGAACAGAAGGTTGAATGGATAGACTAAACAATGATCGTATCTGGGGTTGTATTCGATTATATCGTGATGATGTTTATATAGTTATACTCACCAGGTAACTGTTCTCCAGTTATACATAAGAGCGACTGAACTGAACAGAGGGTTGTATAGATAGACTGAACAATCATCGTATCTGGGTTGCATTCGATTATTTCGTGATGATTATTATATATTATGTCTAACCAGGTAACTGTTTTTCCGTTATACATACGAGCAACCGAATCGAACATAAGGTTGAATGGATAGATTGAACAATCATTGTATCTGGGTTGTCTTTGATTATATCGTGGGAATGTTTATATAGTAATACTCACCAGGTGACTGTTCTTGCGTTATACGTACGAGCGACCCAATCGAACAGAAGGTTAGATGGATAGACGGAATAATCATTGTATCTGAGTTTTATTCGATTATATCGTGATGAAGTTTATATAGAAATACTCACCAGGTTACTGTTCTTTCGTTATACATACGAGCAACCGAATCGAACAGAAGGTTGAATGGTTAGACGGAACGATAATTGTAACTGAGTTGTATTCGATTATATCGTGGGAATGTTTATATAGTAATACTCACCAGGTGACTGTTCTTTCGTTATACATACGAGCAACCGAATCGAACAGAAGGTTGAATGGATAGACTAAACAATAATCGTATCTGGGGTTGTATTCGAGTATATCGTGATGATTATCATATAGTATGTCTAACCAGGTAAAAGTTCTTCCGTTAAACATACGAGCAACCGAATCGAACATAAGGTTGGATGGATAGATAGAACAATCATTGTATCTGGGTTCTCTCCGATTATATCTTTATGCTGTATATTCAGTTACACCTACCATGTAACGGTTATTTCGTTACACATACGAGCGTCTGAATCGAACATAAGGTTGGATGGTTAGACGGAACGATAATTGTAACTGAGTTGTATTCGATTAAATCGTGGTGATGTTTATATAGTAATACTCACCAGGTGACTGTTCTCGCGTTATACATACGAGCGACCCAATCGAACAGAAGGTTGGATGGATAGACGGAATGATCATTGTATCTGAGTTGTATTCGATTATATCGTGATGACGTTCATATAGAAATACTCACCAGGTTACTGTTCTTTCGTTATACATACGAGCAACCGAATCGAACAGAAGGTTGAATGGATAGTATCTGGGTTGTATTCGATTATGATGTTATGCTGTGTAAATAGTTATACACATTGGGTGACGGTACTCCCGTTTTACATACGAGCGACCGAAACGAACAGAAAGTTGAATGGATTGACTGAACAATCAATGTATCTGGATGGTATCCGATTATATCGCAATACTGAATATATAGTGAGTGATACCCACCAGGTGACGGTACTTCCGTTACACCTACCAGCGACTGAATCGAACAGAAAGTTAAATGGTTAGACGAAACGATAATTGTATCTGAGTTGTATTCGATGATATCGTGATGATGTTTATATAGAAATACTCACCAGATAACTGTTCTTTCGTTTTACATACAAGCGACCGAATCGAGCAGAAGGTTGAATTTAGTATAGATTGAACAATCATCGTATCTGGGTTGTATTCGATTATGTTCATATAGTTATACTCACCAGGTAACTGTTCTTCCGTTATACATAGGAGCGACTGAATTGAACAGAAGGTTGAATGGATAGACTAAACAATAATCGTATCTGGGGTTGTATTCGATTATATCTTGATGATGTTCATATAGTTATACTCACCAGGAAACTGTTCTCCAGTTATACATAAGAGCGACTGAACTGAACAGAAGGTTGAATGGATAGACTGAACAATCATCGTATCTGGGTTGTATTCGATTATGTTCATATAGTTATACTCACCAGGTAACTGTTCTTTCGTTACACATACGAGCGTCTGAATCGGACATAAGGTTGGATGGTTAGACGAAACGATTATTGTAACTGAGTTGTATTCGATTATATCGTGGTGATGTTTATATAGTAATATTCACCAGGTGACTGTTCTTGCGTTATACATACGAGCGACCCAATCGAACAGAAGGTTGGATGGATAGACGGAATGATCACTGTATCTTAGTTGTATTCTATTATATCGTGATGACGTTCATATAGAAATACTCACCAGGTTACTCTTCTTTCGTTATACATACGAGCAACCGAATCGAACAGAAGGTTGAATGGATAGTATCTGGGTTGTATTCGATTATGATGTTATGCTGTGTATATGGTTATACACATTTGATGACGGTTTTCCCGTTTTACATACGAGCGACCGAAACGAACAGAAAGTTGAATGGATAGACTGAACAATCAATGTATCTGGGTGGTATGCGATTATATCGCAATACTGTATATATAGTGATACTTTCCAGGTGACGGTACTTCCGTTACACATACTAGCGACTGAATCCAACAGAGGGTTGAATGGTTAGACGAAACGATAATTGTATCTGAGTTGTATTCGATGATATCGTGATGATGTTTATATAGCCATAATCACCAGGTAACTGTTCTTCCGTTTTACATACAAGCGACCGAATCGAGCAGAAGGTTAAATTTATAGTTTGAACAATCATCGTATCTGGGTTGTATTTGATTATGTTTATATAGTTATACTCACCAGGTACCTGTTCTTCCGTTATACATACGAGCGACTGAATTGAACAGAAGGTTGAATGGATAGACTAAACAATGATCGTATCTGGGGTTGTATTCGATTATATCGTGATGATGTTTATATAGTTATACTCACCAGGTAACTGTTCTCCAGTTATACATAAGAGCGACTGAACTGAACAGAAGGTTGAATCATTAAACTGAACAATCATTGTATCTGGGTTGTATCCGATTATATCGTTATGCTGTATATTTAGTTACACCTACCATGTAACGGTTCTTTTGTTACACATACGAGCGTCTGAATCGAACATAAGGTTGGATGATTAGACGGAAATATAATTGTAACTGAGTTGTATTCGATTATATCGTGGTGATGTTTATATAGTGATACTCACCAGGTGACTGTTCTTGCGTTATACGTACGAGCGACCCAATCGAACAGAAGTTTGGATGAATAGACGGAATGATCATTGTATCTGAGTTGTATTCGATTATATCGTGATGACGTTCATATAGAAATACTCGCCAGGTTACTGTTTTTTCTTTATACATACAAGCAACCGAAACGAACAGAAAGTTGAATGGATAGACTGAACAATCAATGTATCTGGGTGGTATCCGATTATATCGCAATTCTGTATATATAGTTATACTCACCAGGTAACTGTTCTTCCGTTATACATACTAGCGACTGAATCGAACAGAATGTTGAATGGTTAGACGAAACGATAATTGTATCTGAGTTGTATTCGATGATATCGTGATGATGTTTATATAGCAATACTCACCAGGTAACTGTCCTTCAGTTTTACATACAAGTGACCGAATCGAGCAGAAGGTTTAATGGATAGATTGAACAATCATCGTATCTGAGTTGTATTCGATTATGTTTATATAGTTATACTCACCAGGTACCTGTTCTTTCGTTATACATACGAGCAACCGAATCGAACATAAGGTTGAATGGATAGATTGAACAATCATCGTATCTGAGTTGTATTCGATTATGTTTATATAGTTATACTCACCAAGTAACTTTTCTTCCGTTATACATACGAGCGACTGAATTGAACAGAAGGTTGAATGGATAGACTAAACAATGATCGTATCTGGGGTTGTATTCGATTATATCGTGATGATGTTTATATAGTTATACTCACCAGGTAACTGTTCTCCAGTTATACATAAGAGCGACTGAACTGAACAGAGGGTTGTATAGATAGACTGAACAATCATCGTATCTGGGTTGCATTCGATTATTTCGTGATGATTATTATATATTATGTCTAACCAGGTAACTGTTTTTCCGTTATACATACGAGCAACCGAATCGAACATAAGGTTGAATGGATAGATTGAACAATCATTGTATCTGGGTTGTCTTTGATTATATCGTGGGAATGTTTATATAGTAATACTCACCAGGTGACTGTTCTTGCGTTATACGTACGAGCGACCCAATCGAACAGAAGGTTAGATGGATAGACGGAATAATCATTGTATCTGAGTTTTATTCGATTATATCGTGATGAAGTTTATATAGAAATACTCACCAGGTTACTGTTCTTTCGTTATACATACGAGCAACCGAATCGAACAGAAGGTTGAATGGTTAGACGGAACGATAATTGTAACTGAGTTGTATTCGATTATATCGTGGGAATGTTTATATAGTAATACTCACCAGGTGACTGTTCTTTCGTTATACATACGAGCAACCGAATCGAACAGAAGGTTGAATGGATAGACTAAACAATAATCGTATCTGGGGTTGTATTCGAGTATATCGTGATGATTATCATATAGTATGTCTAACCAGGTAAAAGTTCTTCCGTTAAACATACGAGCAACCGAATCGAACATAAGGTTGGATGGATAGATAGAACAATCATTGTATCTGGGTTCTCTCCGATTATATCTTTATGCTGTATATTCAGTTACACCTACCATGTAACGGTTATTTCGTTACACATACGAGCGTCTGAATCGAACATAAGGTTGGATGGTTAGACGGAACGATAATTGTAACTGAGTTGTATTCGATTAAATCGTGGTGATGTTTATATAGTAATACTCACCAGGTGACTGTTCTCGCGTTATACATACGAGCGACCCAATCGAACAGAAGGTTGGATGGATAGACGGAATGATCATTGTATCTGAGTTGTATTCGATTATATCGTGATGACGTTCATATAGAAATACTCACCAGGTTACTGTTCTTTCGTTATACATACGAGCAACCGAATCGAACAGAAGGTTGGATGGATAGTATCTGGGTTGTATTCGATTATGATGTTATGCTGTGTATATATACACATCAGGTGACGGTATTCCCGTTTTACATACGAGCGACCGAAACGAACAGAAAGTTGAATGGAAAGACTGAACAATAAATGTATCTGGGTGGTATCCGATTATATCGCAATACTGTATATATAGTGATACTTACCAGGTGACGGTACTTCCGTTATACATACTAGAGACTGAATGGAACAGCAGGTTAAATGGTTAGACGAAACGATAATTGTATCTCTGATTTGTATTCGATGATATCGTGATGAAGTTTATATAGCAATACTCACCAGGTAACTGTTCTTCCGTTTTCCATACAAGCGACCGAATCGAGCAGAAGGTTTAATGGATAGATTGAACAATCATCGTATCTGAGTTGTATTCGATTATGTTTATATAGTTATACTCACCAGGTACCTGTTCTTTCGTTATACATACGAGCAACCGAATCGAACATAAGGTTGAATGGATAGATTGAACAATCATCGTATCTGAGTTGTATTCGATTATGTTTATATAGTTATACTCACCAAGTAACTTTTCTTCCGTTATACATACGAGCGACTGAATTGAACAGAAGGTTGAATGGATAGACTAAACAATGATCGTATCTGGGGTTGTATTCGATTATATCGTGATGATGTTTATATAGTTATACTCACCAGGTAACTGTTCTCCAGTTATACATAAGAGCGACTGAACTGAACAGAGGGTTGTATAGATAGACTGAACAATCATCGTATCTGGGTTGCATTCGATTATTTCGTGATGATTATTATATATTATGTCTAACCAGGTAACTGTTTTTCCGTTATACATACGAGCAACCGAATCGAACATAAGGTTGAATGGATAGATTGAAAAATCATTGTATCTGGGTTGTCTTTGATTATATCGTGGGAATGTTTATATAGTTATACTCACCAGGTGACTGTTCTTGCGTTATACGTACGAGCGACCCAATCGAACAGAAGGTTAGATGGATAGACGGAATAATCATTGTATCTGAGTTTTATTCGATTATATCGTGATGAAGTTTATATAGAAATACTCACCAGGTTACTGTTCTTTCGTTATACATACGAGCAACCGAATCGAACAGAAGGTTGAATGGTTAGACGAAACGATAATTGTAACTGAGTTGTATTCGATTATATCGTGGGAATGTTTATATAGTAATACTCACCAGGTGACTGTTCTTCCGTTAAACATACGAGCAACCGAATCGAACATAAGGTTGGATGGATAGATTGAACAATCATTGTATCTGGGTTCTCTCCGATTATATCTTTATGCTGTATATTCAGTTACACCTACCATGTAACGGTTATTTCGTTACACATACGAGCGTCTGAATCGAACATAAGGTTGGATGGTTAGACGGAACGATAATTGTAACTGAGTTGTATTCGATTAAATCGTGGTGATGTTTATATAGTAATACTAACCAGGTGACTGTTCTCGCGTTATACATACGAGCGACCCAATCGAACAGAAGGTTGGATGGATAGACGGAATGATCATTGTATCTGAGTTGTATTCGATTATATCGTGATGACGTTCATATAGAAATACTCACCAGGTTACTGTTCTTTCGTTATACATACGAGCAACCGAATCGAACAGAAGGTTGGATGGATAGTATCTGGGTTGTATTCGATTATGATGTTATGCTGTGTATATATACACATCAGGGACGGTATTCCCGTTTTACATACGAGCGACCGAAACGAACAGAAAGTTGAATGGATAGACTGAACAATAAATGTATCTGGGTGGTATCCGATTATATCGCAATACTGTTTATATAGTGATACTTACCAGGTGACGGTACTTCCGTTATACATACTAGAGACTGAATGGAACAGCAGGTTAAATGGTTAGACGAAACGATAATTGTATCTCTGATTTGTATTCGATGATATCGTGATGAAGTTTATATAGCAATACTCACCAGGTAACTGTTCTTCCGTTTTCCATACAAGCGACCGAATCGAGCAGAAGCTCAAATTTAGTATAGATTGAACACTCATCGTATCTGGGTTGTATTCGATTATGTTTATATAGTTATACTCACCA
The DNA here is from genome assembly GCA_029955515.1 of Chrysomela aeneicollis. NCBI lineage: Eukaryota > Metazoa > Arthropoda > Insecta > Coleoptera > Chrysomelidae > Chrysomela > Chrysomela aeneicollis. Next base: position 607,833 of record JARUHQ010000005.1, on the reverse strand, counting down.
GGTAACTGTTCTTCCATTTTACATACAAGCGACCGAATCGAGCAGAAGCTTAAATTTAGTATAGATTGAACAATCATCGTATCTGTGTTGTATTCGATTATGTTTATATAGTTATACTCACCAGGTAACTGTTCTTTCGTTATACATACGAGCGACTGAATTGAACAGAAGGTTGAATGGATAGACTAAACAATAATCGTATCTGGGGTTGTATACGATTATATCTTGATGATGTTCATATAGTTATACTCACCAGGAAACTGTACTCCAGTTATACATAAGAGCGACTGAACTGAACAGAAGGTTGAATGGATAGACTGAACATTCATCGTATCTGGGTTGTATTTGATTATATCGAGATTATTATCATATAGTATGTCTAACCAGGTAACAGTTCTTCCGTTATACATACGAGCAACCGAATCGAACATAAGGTTGGATGGATAGATTGAACAATCATTGTATCTGGGTTGTCTCCGATTATATCGTTATGCTGTATATTTAGTTACACCTACCATGTAACGGTTCTTTCGTTACACATACGAGCGTCTGAATCGAACATAAGGTTGGATGGTTAGACGAAACGATAATTGTAACTGAGTTGTATTCGATTATATCGTGGTGATGTTTATATAGTAATACTCACCAGGTGACTGTTCTTGCGTTATACATACGAGCGACCCAATCGAACAGAAGGTTGGATGGATAGACGGAATGATCATTGTATCTGAGTTGTATTCGATTATATCGTGATGACGTTCATATAGAAATACTCACCAGGTTACTGTTCTTTCGTTATACATACGAGCAACCTAATCGAACAGAAGGTTGAATGGATAGTATCTGGGTTGTATTCGATTATGATGTTATGCTGTGTATATAGTTATACACATAAGGTGACGGTATTACCGTTTTACATACGAGCGACCGAAACGAACAGAAAGTTGAATGGATAGACTGAACAATCAATGTATCTGGGTGGTATCCGATTATATCGCAATACTGTATATATAGTGATACTTACCAGGTGACGGTACTTCCTATACACATACTAGCGACTGAATCGAACAGAAGGTTAAAGACAAAACGATAGTTGTATCTGAGTTGTATTCGATGATATCGTGATGATGTTTATATAGCAATACTCATTAGGTAACTGTTCTTCTGTTTTACATACAAGCGACCGAATCGAGCAGAAGCTTAAATTTAGTATAGATTGAAGAATCATCGTATCTGGGTTGTATTCGATTATGTTTATATAGTTACACTCACCAGGTAACTGTTCTTCCATTATACATACGAGCGACTGAATTGAACAGAAGGTTGAATGGATAGACTAAACAATAATCGTATCTGGGGTTGTATTCGATTATATCTTGATGATGTTCATATAGTTATACTCACCAGGAAACTGTTCTCCAGTTATACATAAGAGCGACTGAACTGAACAGAAGGTTGAATGGATAGACTGAACATTCATCGTATCTGGGTTGTATTTGATTATATCGTGATTATTATCATATAGTATGTCTAACCAGGTAACAGTTCTTCCGTTATACATACGAGCAACCGAATCGAACATAAGGATGGATGGATAGATTGAACAATCATTGTATCTGGGTTGTCTCCGATTATATTTTTATGCTGTATATTTAGTTACACCTACCATGTAACGGTTCTTTCGTTACACATACGAGCGTCTGAATCGAACATAAGATAGGATTGTTAGACGGAACGATAATTGTAACTGAGTTGTATTCGATTATATCAAGGTGATGTTTATATAGTAATACTCACCAGGTGACTGTTCTTGCGTTATACATACGAGCGACCCAATCGAACAGAAGGTTGGATGGATAGACGAAATGATCATCGTATCTGAGTTGTATTCGATACACAGCATAACATCATAATCGAATACAACCCAGATACTATCCATTCAACCTTTTCTTCGATTCGGTTGCTCGTATGTATAACGAAAGAACAGTCACCTGGTGAGTATTACTATATAAACATCACCACGATATAATCGAATACAACTTAGTTACAATTATCGTTTCGTCTAACCATCCAACCTTATGTTCGTTTCAGAAGCTCGTAGGTGTAACGAAAGAACCATTACATGGTAGGTGTATCTAAATATACAGCATAACGATATAATCGGAGACAACCCAGATACAATGATTGTTCAATCTATCCATTCAACCTTATGTTCGATTCGGTTGCCCGTAAGTTTAACGGAAGAACTGTTACCTGGTTAGACATACTATATGATAATCATCACGATATACTCGAATACAACCCCAGATACGATTATTGTTTAGTCTATCCATTCAACCTTCTGTTCAATTCAGTCGTTCTTATGTATAACGGAAGAACAGTTACCTGGTGAGTATAACTATATAAACATAATCGAATACAACCCAGATACGATGAATTTTCAATCTATCCATTCAACCTTCTGCTCGATTCGGTCGCTTTTATGTAAAACGAAAGAACAGTTACCTGGTGAGTATTGCTATATAAACATCATCACGATATCATCGAATACAACTCAGATACAATTATCGCTTCGTCTAACCATTCAACATTCTGTTCGATTCAGTCGCTAGTATGTGTAACGGAAGTATCGTCACCTGGTAAGTATCACTATATATATAGAATTGCGATATAATCGGATACCACCCAGATACATTGATTGTTCAGTCTATCCATTCAACTTTCTGTTCGTTTCGGTCGCTCGTATGTAAAACGGGAATACCGTCACCTAGTGTGTATAAATATATACACAACATAACATAATAATCGAATACAACCCAGATACTATCCATTCAACTTTCTGTTCGATTCGGTTCCTCGTATGTATAACGAAAGAACAGTAACCTGGTGAGTATTTCTATATAAACGTCATCACGATATAATCGAATACAACTCAGATACAATGATCATTTCGTCTATCCATCCAACCTTATGTTCGATTGGGTCGCTCGTATGTATAACGCAAGAACAGTCACCTGGTGAGTATTACTATATAAACATCACCACGATATAATCGAATACAACTCAGTTACAATTATCGTTCCGTCTAACCATCCAACCTTATGTTCGATTTAGACGCTCGTATGTGTAACGAAAGAACCGTTACATGGTAGGTGTAACTGAATATACAGCATAACGATATAATCGGAGACAACCCAGATACAATGATTGTTCAATCTATCCATCCAACCTTATGTTCGATTCGGTTGCTAGTATGATAGATAGATAGATAGATAGATAGATCTTTTATTTGCTCCGGTTACATATAATGTACACATATAAACTCCGAGGAGTGTGGAACATGTCAGTAATCAAAAATAAATACAAGCAACAGAAATAAAATTGAAACATATATAAATAAAATTCATAAAGTTAGCATATTATCATTTAAGAATTCCTGCAAGCTATAAAAAGGTTTTTTTACGAGGTAGTTCTTCAAACGACATTTCATTGTTGAAACTGGAAGGTTTCTTAATGCGAGTGGAAGTTTATTGTAAATGTTTATAACGCTATTTTTGACATTTCTCTGTATATATGTATAGTTGCATTTCTCATTCCTAAGATCATTCTTTGTTCTTGTGTTGTATACGTGATCCTTTTCACAGTTAATGAAAAGTTCTGATTTATTTTCTGTTACAAATACTACTGCTTCATATATATAGAGATTTATCAAAGTTAAAATTTTGCTCCTAACAAAAATTTCTCTACAGCTATCGTTTTTTTTCATCTTATAGATGTACCTGATACATTTTTTTTGTAGTACGAGTATCCTAGAGATATCAACAGAGTTTCCCCAGAATATAATACCATATTTGATCCTAGATTGAATATACGCGTGGTATGCAGAGAGGGCAACTTCGGTTGAGACATGTTCCGACAATATTCTCAAAGCATAGCAATATTTTGCAATATTTTTCGATAAATAATCTATGTGATATTTCCAGTCCAGTCTTCTATCAATCCACAGTCCCAAAAATTTTACCTGATTGCATATGTTTAAATTTTGATTTTTATATTCGAAGGTGTTCAACTCAGACAAGGATCTATTTGCGAAATGAATTATTTGAGTTTTGTCAATATTTTAACGGAAGAACTGTTACCAGATACGATTATTGTTTAGTCTATCCATTCAACTTTCTGTTCAATTCAGTCGTTCTTATGAAAAACGGAAAAACAGTTACCTGGTGAGTATAACTATATAAACCTAATCGAATACAACCCAGATACGATGAATTTTCAATCCATTCATTTAACCTTCTGCTCGATTCGGTCGCTTTTATGTAAAACGGAAGAACAGTTACCTGGTGAATATTGCTATATAAACATCATCACGATATAATCGAATACAACTCAGATACAATTATCGCTTCGTCTAACCATTTAACCTTCTGTTCGATTCAGTCGCTTGTATGTGTAACGGAAGTACCGTCACCTGGTAAGTATCACTATATATAGAGTATTGCGATATAATCGGATACCAACCAGATACATTGATTGTTCAGTCTATCCATTCAACTTTCCGTTCGTTTCGGTCGCTCGTATGTAAAACGGGAATACCGTCACCTAGTGTGTATAACTATATACACAGCATAACATCATAATCGAATACAACTCAGATACAATGATCATTCCGTCTATCCATCCAACCTTATATTCGATTGGGTCGCTCGTATGTATAACGCAAGAACAGTCACCTGGTGAGTATCACTATATAAACATCACCACGATATAATCGAATACAATTCAGTTACAATTATCGTTTCGTCTAACCATCCAACCTCATGTTCGATTCAGACGCTCGTATGTGTAACGAAATAACCGTTACATGGTAGGTGTAACTAAATATACAGCATAACGAAATAATCGGAGACATCCCAGATACAATGATTGTTCAATCTATCCATTCAACCTTCTGTTCAGTTCAGTCGCTCTTATGTATAACTGGAGAACAGTTTCCTGATGAGTATAATTATATGAACATCATAAAGATATAATCGAATACAACCCCAGATACGATTATTGTTTAGTCTATCCATTCAACCTTCTGTTCAATTCAGTCGCTCGTATGTATAACGGAAGAACAGTAACCTGGTGAGTATAAATATATAAACATAATCGAATACAACCCAGATACGATGATTCTTCAATCTATACTAAATTTAACCTTCTGCTCGATTCGGTCGCTTGTATGTAAAACGGAAGAACAGTTACCTGGTGAGTATTACTATATAAACATAATCGAATACAACCCAGATACGATGATTGTTCAATCTATTCATTTAACCTTCTGCTCGATTTGGTCGCTTGTATGTAAAACGGAAGTACCGTCACCTGGTAAGTATCACTATATATACAGTATTGCGATATAATCGGATACCACCCAGATACATTGATTGATCAGTCTATCCATTCAACTTTCTGTTCGTTTCGGTCGCTCGTATGTGAAACGGGAATACCGTCACCTTATGTGTATAACTATATACACAGCATAACATCATAATCGAATACAACCCAGATACTATCCATTCAACCTTCTGTTCGATTCGGTTGCTCGTATGTATAACGAAAGAACAGTGACCTGGTGAGTATTTCTATATGAACGTCATCACGATATAATCGAATACAACTCAGATACAATGATCATTCCGTCTATCCATCCAACCTTCTGTTCGATTGGGACGCTCGTATGTATAACGCAAAAACAGTCACCTGGTGAGTATTACTATATAAACATCACCACGATATAATCGAATACAACTCAGATACAATGATCATTCCGTCTATCCATCCAACCTTCTGTTCGATTGGGTCGCTCGTATGTATAACGCAAGAACAGTCAACTGGTGAGTATTACTATATAAACATCACCACGATATAATCGAATACAACTCAGTTACAATTATCGTTCCGTCTAACCATCCAACCTTATGTTCGATTCAGACGCTCGTATGTGTAACGAAACAACCGTTACATGGTGGGTGTAACTAAATATACAGCATAACGATATAATCGGAGACAACCCAGATACAATGATTGTTCAATCTATCCATCCAACCTTATGTTCGATTCGGTTGCTCGTATGTTTAACGGAAGAACTGTTACCTGGTTAGACATACTATATGATAATCATCACGATATACTCGAATACAACCCCAGATACGATTATTGTTTAGTCAATCCATCCAACCTTCTGTTCAATTCAGTCGTTCTCATGTATAACGGAAAAACAGTTACCTGGTGAGTATAACTATATATACATATTCGAATACAACCCAGATACGATGAATTTTCAATCTATCCATTTAACCTTCTGCTCGATTCGGTCGCTTTTATGTAAAACGGAAGAACAGTTACCTGGTGAGTATTGCTATATAAACATCATCACGATATCATCGAATACAACTCAGATACAATTATCGCTTCGTGTAAACATTTAACCTCCTGTTCGATTCAGTCGCTAGTATGTGTAACGGAAGAACCGTCACCTGGTTAGTATCACTATATATACAGTATTGCGATATAATCGGATACCAACCAGATACATTGATTGTTCAGTCTATCCATTCAACTTTCTGTTCGTTTCGGTCGCTCGTATGTAAAACGGGAATACCGTCACCTAGTGTGTATAACTATATACACAGCATAACATCATAATCGAATACAACCCAGATACTATCCATTCAACCTTCTGATCGATTCGGTTGCTCGTATGTATAACGAAAGAACAGTAACCTGGTGAGTATTACTATTTAAACATCACCACGATATAATCGAATACAACTCAGTTACAATTATCGTTCCGTCTAACCATCCAACCTTATGTTCGATTCAGACGCTCGTATGTGTAACGAAAGAACCGTTACATGGTGGGTGTAACTAAATATACAGCATAACGATATAATCGGAGACAACCCAGATACAATGATTGTTCAATCTATCCATCCAACCTTCTGCTCGATTCGGTCGCTTGTATGTAAAACCTGGTGAGTATTGCTATATAAACATCATCACGATATCATCGAATACAACTCAAATACAATTATCGTTTCGTCTAACCATTCAACCTTCTGTTCGATTTAGTCGCTAGCATGTGTAACGGAAGTACCGTCACCTGGTAAGTATCACTATATATACAGTATTGCGATATAATCGGATACCACCCAGATACATTGATTGTTCAGTCTATCCGTTCAACTTTCTTTTCGTTTCGGTCGCTCGTATGTAAAACGGGAATACCGTCACCTTATACAGCATAACATCATATGTTCGATTCAGACGCTCGTATGTGTAACGAAAGAACCGTTACATGGTGGGTGTAACTAAATATACAGCATAACGATATAATCGGAGGCAACCCAGATACAATGATTGTTCAATCTATCCATCCAACCTTATGTTCGATTCGGTTGCTCGTATGTTTAGCGGAAGAACTGTTACCTGGTTATACATACTATATGATAATCATCACGATATACTCGAATACAACCCCAGATACGATTATTGTTTAGTCTATCCATTCAACCTTCTGTTCAATTTCAGTTGTTCTCATGTATAACGGAAGAACAGTTACCTGGTGAGTATAACTATATAAACATAATCGAATACAACCCAGATACGATGAATTTTCAATCTATCCATTTAACCTTCGGCTCGATTCGGTCGCTTTTATGTAAAACGGAAGAACAGTTACCTGGTGAGTATTGCTATATAAACATCATCACGATATCATCGAATACAACTCAGATACAATTGTCGCTTCGTGTAAACATTTAACCTCCTGTTCGATTCAGTCGCTAGTATGTGTAACGGAAGTACCGTCACCTGGTAAGTATCACTATATATACAGTATTGCGATATACTCGGATACCAACCAGATACATTGATTGTTCAGTCTATCCATTCAACTTTCTGTTCGTTTCGGTCGCTCGTATGTAAAACGGGAATACCGTCACCTAGTGTGTATAACTATATACACAGCATAACATCATAATCGAATACAACCCAGATACTATCCATTCAACCTTCTGTTCGATTCGGTTGCTCGTATGTATAACGAAAGAACAGTAACCTGGTGAGTATTACTATATAAACATCACCACGATATAATCGAATACAACTCAGTTACAATTATCGTTCCGTCTAACCATCTAACCTTATGTTCGATTCAGACGCTCGTATGTGTAACGAAAGAACTGTTACATGGTGGGTGTAACTAAATATACAGCATAACGATATAATCGGAGACAACCCAGATACAATGATTGTTCAATCTATCCATCAAACCTTATGTTCGATTCGGTTGCTCGTATGTTTAACGGAAGAACTGTTACCTGGTTAGACATACTATATGATGATCATCACGATATACTCGAATACAACCCCAGATACGATTATTGTTTAGTCTATCCATTCAACCTTCTGTTCAATTCAGTCGTTCTCATGTATAACGGAAGAACAGTTACCTGGTGAGTATAACTATATAAACATAATCGAATACAACCCAGATACGATGAATTTTCAATCTATCCATTTAACCTTCGGCTCGATTCGGTCGCTTTTATGTAAAACGGAAGAACAGTTACCTGGTGAGTATTGCTATATAAACATCATCACGATATCATCGAATGAAACTCAGATACAATTATCGCTTCGTGTAAACATTTAACCTCCTGTTCGATTCAGTCGCTAGTATGTGTAACGGAAGTACCGTCACCTGGTGAGTATCACTATATATACAGTATTGCGATATAATCGGATACCAACCAGATACATTGATTGTTCAGTCTATCCATTCAACTTTCTGTTCGTTTCGGTCGCTCGTATGTGAAACGGGAATACCGTCACCTAGTGTGTATAACTATATACACAGCATAACATCATAATCGAATACAACCCAGATACTATCCATTCAACCTTCTGTTCGATTTGGTTGCTCGTTTGTATAACGAAAGAACAGTAACTTGGTGAGTATTTCTATATGAACTTCATCACAATATAATCGAATACAACTCAGATACAATGATCATTCCGTCTATCCATCCAACCTTCTGTTCGATTGGGTCGCTCGTACGTATAATGCAAGAACAGTCACCTGGTGAGTATTACTATATAAACATTACCACGATATAATCGAATACAACTCAGTTACAATTATCGTTCCGTCTAACCATCCAACCTTATGTTCGATTCAGACGCTCGTATGTGTAACGAAAGAACCGTTACATGGTAGGTGTATCTTAATATACAGCATAACGATATAATCGGAGACAACCCAGATACAATGATTGTTCAATCTATCCATTCAAACTTATGTTCGATTTGGTTGCTCGTATGTATAATGGAAGAACAGTTACCTGGTTAGACATAATATATAATGATCATCACGAAATAATCGAATACAACCCAGATACGATGATTGTTCAGTCTATCCATTCAACCTTCTGTTCAATTCAGTCGCTCGTATGTATAACGGAAGAACAGTTACCTGATGAGTATAACTATATAAACATAATCGAATACAACTCAGTTACAATGATTGTTCAATCTATCCATTCAACCTTATGTTCGATTCGGTTGCTCGTATGTATAACGGAAGAACAGGTACCTGGCGAGTATAACTATATAAACATAATCGAATACAACTCAGATACGATGATTGTTCAATCTATCCATTCAACCTTCTGCTCGATTCGGTCGCTTGTATGTAAAACGGAAGGACAGTTACCTGGTGAGTATTGCTATATAAACATCATCACGATATCATCGAATACAACTCAGTTACAATTATCGTTCCGTCTAACCATCCAACCTTATGTTCGATTCAGACGCTCGTATGTGTAACGAAAGAACCGTTACATGGTAGGTGTAACTAAATATACAGCATAACGATATAATCGGAGACAACCAAGATACAATGATTGTTCAATCTATCCATTCAACCTTATGTTGGATTTGGTTGCTCGTATGTATAACGGAAGAACTGTCACCTGGTTAGACATGCTATATGATAATAATCACGATATAATCAAATACAACCCAGATACGATTATTGTTCAGTCTATCCATTCAACCTTCTGTTCAGTTCAGTCGCTCTTATGTATAACTGGAGAACAGTTTCCTGGTGAGTATAATTATATAAACATCATCAAGATATAATCGAATACAACCCCAGATACGATTATTGTTTAGTCTATCCATTCAACCTTCTGTTCAATTCAGTCGCTCGTATGTATAACGGAAGAACTGTTACCTGGTGAGTATAACTATATAAACATAATCGAATACAACCCAGATACGATGATTGTTCAATCTATACTGAATTTAACCTTCTGCTCGATTCGGTCGCTTGTATGTAAAACGGAAGAACAGTTACCTGGTGAGTATTGCTATATAAACATCATCACGATATCATCGAATACAACTCAGATACAATTATCGTTTCGTCTAACCATTTAACCTTCTGTTCGTTTCAGTCGCTAGTATGTGTAACGGAAGTACCGTCACCTGGTAGGTATCACTATATATACAGTATTGCGATATAATCGGATACCACCCAGATACATTGATTATTCAGTCATTCCATTCAACTTTCTGTTCGTTTCGGTCGCTCGTATGTAAAACGGGAATACCGTCACCTAATGTGTATAACTATATACACAGCATAACATCATATTCGAATACAACCCAGATACTATCCATTCAACCTTCTGTTCGATTCGGTTGCTCGTAAGTATAACGAAAGAACAGTAACCTGGTGAGTATTTCTATATAAACGTCATCACGATATAATCGAATACAACTCAGATACAATGATCATTCCGTCTATCCATCCAACCTTCTGTTCGATTGGGTCGCTCGTACGTATAACGCAAGAACAGTCACCTGGTGAGTATTACTATATAAACATTACCAAGATATAATCGAATACAACCCAGATACAATGATCGTTCAATCTATCCATTCAACCTAATGTTCGATTCGGTTGCTCGTATGTATAACGGAAGAACAGTTACCTGGTTAGACATAATATATAATAATCATCACGAAATAATCGAATACAACCCAGATACGATGATTGTTCAGTCTATCCATACAACCTTCTGTTCAGTTCAGTCGCTCTTATGTATAACTGGAAAACAGTTACCTGGTGAGTATAACTATATAAACATCATCTCGATATAATCGAATACAACCCCAGATACGATCATTGTTTAGTCTATCCATTCAACCTCCTGTTCAATTCAGTCGCTCGTATGTATAACGGAAGAACTGTTACTTGGTGAGTATAACTATATAAACATAATCGAATACAACTCAAATACGATGATTGTTCAATCTATCCATTCAACCTTATGTTCGATTTGGTTGCTCGTATGTATAACGGAAGAACAGGTACCTGGTGAGTATAACTATATAAACATAATCGAATACAACTCAGATACGATGATTGTTCAATCTATCCATTTAACCTTCTGCTCGATTCGGTCGCTTGTATGTAAAATGAAAGGACAGTTACCTGGTGAGTATTGCTATATAAACATCATCACGATATCATCGAATACAACTCAGATACAATTATCGTTTCGTCTAACCATTCAACATTCTGTTCGATTCAGTCGCTATGTTCGATTTGGTTGCTCGTATGTATAACGGAAGAACTGTTACCTGGTTAGACATACTATATGATAATAATCACGATATAATCAAATACAACCCAGATACGATGATTGATCAGTCTATCCATTCAACCTTCTGTTCAGTTCAGTCGCTCTTATGTATAACTGGAGACCAGTTTCCTGGTGAGTATAACTATATGAACATCATCAAGATATAATCGAATACAACCCCAGATAAGATGATTGTTCAGTCTATCCATTCAACCTTCTGTTCAGTTCAGTCGCTCGTATGTATACCGGAAGAACAGTTACCTGGTGAGTATTACTATATAAACATAATCGAATATAACCCAGATACGATGATTGTTCAATCTATACTAATTTTAACCTTCTGCTCGATTCGGTCGCTTGTATGTAAAACGGAAGAACAGTTACCTGGTGAGTATTGCTATATAAACATCATCACGATATCATCGAATACAACTCAGATACAATTATCGTTTCGTCTAACCATTTAACCTTCTGTTCGATTCAGTCGCTAGTATGTGTAACGGAAGTACCGTCACCTGGTAAGTATCCCTATATATACAGTATTGCGATATAATCGGATACCACCAAGATACATTGATTGTTCAGTCTATCCATTCAACTTTCTATTTGTTTCGGTCGCTCGTATGTAAAACGGGAATACCGTGACCTAATGTGTATAATTATATACACAGCATAACATCATAATCGAATACAACCCAGATAATATCCATTCAACCTTCTGTTCGATTCGGTTGCTCGTATGTATAACGGAAGAACAGTTACCTGGTGAGTATAACTATATAAACATAATCGAATACAACCCAGATACGATGATTGTTCAATCCATACTGAATTCAACCTTCAGCTCGATTCGGTCGCTTGTATGTAAAACGGAAGAAAAGTTACCTGGTGAGTATTGCTATATAAACATCATCACGATATCATCGAATACAACTCAGAGATACAATGATCATTCCGTCTATCCATCCAACCTTCTGTTCGATTGGGTCGCTCGTATGTATAACGCAAGAAAAGTCACCTGGTGAGTATAACTATATAAACATCATCATGATATAATCGAATACAACTCAGATACAATTATCGTTCCGTCTAACCATCCAACCTCATGTTCGATTTAGACGCTCGTATGTGTAACGAAGGAACCGTTCCATGGTAGGTGTAACTAAATATACAGTATAACGATATAATCGGAGACAACCCAGATACAATGATTGTTCAATCTATCCATCCAACCTTATGTTCGATTCGGTTGCTCGTATGTTTAACGGAAGAACTGTTACCTGGTTAGACATACTATATGATATTCATCACGATATACTCGAATACAACCCCAGATACGATTATTGTTTAGTCTATCCATTCAACTTTCTGTTCAATTCAGTCGTTCTTATGAAAAACGGAAGAACAGTTACCTGGTGAGTATAACTATATAAACCTAATTGAATACAACCCAGATACGATGAATTTCCAATCTATTCATTTAACCTTCTGCTCGATTCGGTCGCTTTTATGTAAAACGGAAGAACAGTTACCTGGTGAATATTGCTATATAAACATCATCACGATATAATCGAATACAACTCAGATACAATTATCGCTTCGTCTAACCATTTAACCTTCTGTTCGATTCAGTCGCTAGTATGTGTAACGGAAGTACCGTCACCTGGTAAGTATCACTATATATACAGTATTGCGATATAATCGGATACCAACCAGATACATTGATTGTTCAGTCTATCCATTCAACTTTCCGTTCGTTTCGGTCGTTCGTATGTAAAACGGGAATACCGTCACCTAGTGTGTATAACTATATACACAGCATAACATCATAATCGAATACAACCCAGATACTATCCATTCAACCTTCTGTTCGATTCGGTTGCTCGTATGTATAACGAAAGAACAGTAACCTGGTGAGTATTTCTATATGAACGTCATCACGATATAATCGAATACAACTCAGATACAATGATCATTCCGTCTATCCATCCAACCTTATATTCGATTGGGTCGCTCGTATGTATAACGCAAGAACAGTCACCTGGTGAGTATTACTATATAAAAATCACCACGATATAATCGAATACAACTCAGTTACAATTATCGTTCCGTCTAACCATCCAACCTTATGTTCGATTCAGACGCTCGTATGTGTAACGAAAGAACCGTTACATGGTAGGTGTAACTAAATATACAGCATAACGAAATAATCGGAGATAACCCAGATACAATAGTTGTTCAATCTATCCATTCAACCTTATGTTCGATTTGGTTGCTCATATGTATAACGGAAGAACTGTTACCTGGTCAGAGATACTATGTGATGATAATCACGATATAATCAAATACAACCCAGATACGATGATTGTTCAGTCTATCCATTCAACCTTCTGTTCAGTTCAGTCGCTCTTATGTATAACTGGAAAACAGTTTCCTGGTGATTATAATTATATGAACATCATTAAGATATAATCGAATACAACCCCAGATACGATTATTGTTTAGTCTATCCATTCAACCTTCTGTTCAATTCAGTCGCTCGTATGTATAACGGAAGAACAGTTACCTGGTGAGTATAACTATAAAAACATAATCGAATACAACCCAGATACGATGATTGTTCAATCTATACTAAATTTAACCTTCTGCTCGATTCGGTCGCTTGTATGTGAAACGGAAGAACAGTTACCTGGTGAGTATTACTATATAAACATAATCGAATACAACCCAGATACGATGATTGTTCAATCTATCCATTTAACCTTCTGCTCGATCCGGTCGCTTGTATGTAAAACGGAAGAACAGTTACCTGGAGAGTATTGCTATATAAACATCATCACGATATCATCTATTACAACTCAGATACAATCATCGTTTTGTCTAACCATTCAACCTTCTGTTCGATTTAGTCGCTAGCATGTGTAACGGAAGTACCGTCACCTGGTAAGTATCACTATATATACAGTATATACACAGCATAACATCATAATCGAATACAACCCAGATACTATCCATTCAACCTTCTGTTCGATTTGGTTGCTCGTTTGTATAACGAAAGAACAGTAACTTGGTGAGTATTTCTATATGAACTTCATCACGATATAATCGAATACAACTCAGATACAATGATCATTCCGTCTATCCATCCAACCTTCTGTTCGATTGGGTCGCTCGTACGTATAATGCAAGAACAGTCACCTGGTGAGTATTACTATATAAACATTACCACGATATAATCGAATACAACTCAGTTACAATTATCATTCCGTCTAACCATCCAACCTTATGTTCGATTCAGACGCTCGTATGTGTAACGAAAGAACCGTTACATGGTAGGTGTATCTTAATATACAGCATAACGATATAATCGGAGACAACCCAGATACAATGATTGTTCAATCTATCCATTCAACCTTATGTTCGTTTTGGTTGCTCGTATGTATAATGGAAGAACAGTTACCTGGTTAGACATAATATATAATGATCATCACGAAATAATCGAATACAACCCAGATACGATGATTGTTCAGTCTATCCATTCAACCTTCTGTTCAATTCAGTCGCTCGTATGTATAACGGAAGAACAGTTACCTGATGAGTATAACTATATAAACATAATCGAATACAACTCAGTTACAATGATTGTTCAATCTATCCATTCAACCTTATGTTCGATTCGGTTGCTCGTATGTATAACGGAAGAACTGTCACCTGGTTAGACATGCTATATGATAATAATCACGATATAATCAAATACAACCCAGATACGATGATTGTTCAGTCTATCCATTCAACCTTCTGTTCAGTTCAGTCGCTCTTATGTATAACTGGAGAACAGTTTCCTGGTGAGTATAATTATATGAACATCATCAAGATATAATCGAATACAACCCCAGATACGATTATTGTTTAGTCTATCCATTCAACCTTATGTTCAATTCAGTCGCTCGTATGTATAACGGAAGAACAGTTACCTGGTGAGTATAACTATATAAACATAATCGAATACAACCCAGATACGATGATTGTTCATCTATACTGAATTTAACCTTCTGCTCGATTCGGTCGCTTGTATGTAAAAAAGAACAGTTACCTGGTGAGTATTGCTATATAAACATCATCACGATATCATCGAATACAACTCAGATACAATTATCGTTTCGTCTAACCATTTAACCTTCTGTTCGTTTCAGTCGCTAGTATGTGTAAAGGAAGTACCGTCACCTGGTAGGTATCACTATATATACAGTATTGCGATATAATCGGATACCACCCAGATACATTGATTGTTCAGTCATTCCATTCAACTTTCTGTTCGTTTCGGTCGCTCGTATGTAAAACGGGAATACCGTCACCTAATGTGTATAACTATATACACAGCATAACATCATATTCGAATACAACCCAGATACTATCCATTCAACCTTCTGATCGATTCGGTTGCTCGTAAGTATAACGAAAGAACAGTAACCTGGTGAGTATTTCTATATGAACGTCATCACGATATAATCGAATACAACTCAGATACAATGATCATTCCGTCTATCCATCCAACCTTCTGTTCGATTGGGTCGCTCGTACGTATAACGCAAGAACAGTCACCTGGTGAGTATTACTATATAAACATTACCAAGATATAATCGAATACAACCCAGATACAATGATCGTTCAATCTATCCATTCAACCTAATGTTCGATTCGGTTGCTCGTATGTATAACGGAAGAACAGTTACCTGGTTAGACATAATATATAATAATCATCACGAAATAATCGAATACAACCCAGATACGATGATTGTTCAGTCTATCCATACAACCTTCTGTTCAGTTCAGTCGCTCTTATGTATAACTGGAAAACAGTTACCTGGTGAGTATAACTATATAAACATCATCTCGATATAATCGAATACAACCCCAGATACGATCATTGTTTAGTCTATCCATTCAACCTTCTGTTCAATTCAGTCGCTCGTATGTATAACGGAAGAACAGTTACTTGGTGAGTATAACTATATAAACATAATCGAATACAACTCAAATACGATGATTGTTCAATCTATCCATTCAACCTTATGTTCGATTTGGTTGCTCGTATGTATAACGGAAGAACAGGTACCTGGTGAGTATAACTATATAAACATAATCGAATACAACTCAGATACGATGATTGTTCAATCTATCCATTTGACCTTCTGCTCGATTCGGTCGCTTGTATGTAAAATGGAAGGACAGTTACCTGGTGAGTATTGCTATATAAACATCATCACGATATCATCGAATACAACTCAGATACAATTATCGTTTCGTCTAACCATTCAACATTCTGTTCGATTCAGTCGCTATGTTCGATTTGGTTGCTCGTATGTATAACGGAAGAACTGTTACCTGGTTAGACATACTATATGATAATAATCACGATATAGTCAAATACAACCCAGATACGATGATTGATCAGTCTATCCATTCAACCTTCTGTTCAGTTCAGTCGCTCTTATGTATAACTGGAGAACAGTTTCCTGGTGAGTATAACTATATGAACATCATCAAGATATAATCGAATACAACCCCAGATACGATTATTGTTTAGTCTATCCATTCAACCTTCTGTTCAATTCAGTCGCTCGTATGTATAACGGAAGAACAGTTACCTGGTGAGTATAACTATATAAACATAATCGAATATAACCCAGATACGATGATTGTTCAATCTAGACTAATTTTAACCTTCTGCTCGATTCGGTCGCTTGTATGTAAAACGGAAGAACAGTTACCTGGTGAGTATTGCTATATAAACATCATCACGATATCATCGAATACAACTCAGATACAATTATCGTTTCGTCTAACCATTTAACCTTCTGTTCGATTCAGTCGCTAGTATGTGTAACGGAAGTACCTTCACCTGGTAAGTATCCCTATATATACAGTATTGCGATATAATCGGATACCACCAAGATACATTGATTGTTCAGTCTATCCATTCAACTTTTTTATTTGTTTCGGTCGCTCGTATGTAAAACGGGAATACCGTGACCTAATGTGTATAATTATATACACAGCATAACATCATAATCGAATACAACCCAGATAATATCCATTCAACCTTCTGTTCGATTCGGTTGCTCGTATGTATAACGGAAGAACAGTTACCTGGTGAGTATAACTATATAAACATAATCGAATACAACCCAGATACGATGATTGTTCAATCCATACTGAATTCAACCTTCAGCTCGATTCGGTCGCTTGTATGTAAAACGGAAGAAAAGTTACCTGGTGAGTATTGCTATATAAACATCATCACGATATCATCGAATACAACTCAGAGATACAATGATCATTCCGTCTATCCATCCAACCTTCTGTTCGATTGGGTCGCTCGTATGTATAACGCAAGAAAAGTCACCTGGTGAGTATTACTATATAAACATCATCACGATATAATCGAATACAACTCAGTTACAATTATCGTTCCGTCTAACCATCCAACCTCATGTTCGATTTAGACGCTCGTATGTGTAACGAAGGAACCGTTCCATGGTAGGTGTAACTAAATATACAGCATAACGATATAATCGGAGACAACCCAGATACAATGATTGTTCAATCTATCCATCCAACCTTATGTTCGATTCGGTTGCTCGTATGTATAACGAAAGAACAGTAACCTGGTGAGTATTTCTATATGAACGTCATCACGATATAATCGAATACAACTCAGATACAATGATCATTCCGTCTATCCATCCAACCTTCTGTTCGATTGGGACGCTCGTATGTATAACGCAAAAACAGTCACCTGGTGAGTATTACTATATAAACATCACCACGATATAATCGAATACAACTCAGTTACAATTATCGTTCCGTCTAACCATCCAACCTTATGTTCGATTCAGACGCTCGTATGTGTAACGAAAGAACCGTTACATGGTGGGTGTAACTAAATATACAGCATAACGATATAATCGGAGACAACCCAGATACAATGATTGTTCAATCTATCCATCCAACCTTATGTTCGATTCGGTTGCTCGTATGTTCAACGGAAGAACTGTTACCTGGTTAGACATACTATATGATAATCATCACGATATACTCGAATACAACCCCAGATACGATTATTGTTTAGTCTATCCATTCAACCTTCTGTTCAATTCAGTCGTTCTCATGTATAACGGAAGAACAGTTACCTGGTGAGTATTGCTATATAAACATCATCACGATATCATCGAATACAACTCAGATACAATTATCGTTTCGTCTAACCATTTAACATTCTGTTCGATTCAGTCGCTAGTATGTGTAACGGAAGTATCGTCACCTGGTAAGTATCACCATATATACAGAATTGCGATATAATCGGATACCACCCAGATACATTGATTGTTCAGTCTATCCATTCAACTTTCTGTTCAATTCAGTCGCTCGTATGTATAACGGAAGAACAGTTACTTGGTGAGTATAACTATATAAACATAATCGAATACAACTCAGATACGATGATTGTTCAATCTATCCATTCTACCTTATGTTCGATTTGGTTGCTCGTATGTATAACGGAAGAACAGGTACATGGTGAGTATAACTATATAAACATAATCGAATACAACTCAGATACGATGATTGTTCAATCTATCCATTTAACCTCCTGCTCGATTCGGTCGCTTGTATGTAAAACAGAAGGACAGTTACCTGGTGAGTATTGCTATATAAACATCATCACGATATCATCGAATACAACTCAGATACAATTATCGTTTCGTCTATCCATTCAACATTCTGTTCGATTCAGTCGCTAGTATGTTTAACGGGAGTATCGTCACCTGGTAAGTATCACTATATATACAGAATTGTTATATAATCAGATACCACCCAGATACATTGATTGTTCATTCTATCCATTCAACTTTCTGTTCATTTCGGTCGCTCGTATGTAAAACGGGAATACCGTCACCTAGTGTGTATAACTTTATACACAGCATAACATCATATTCGAATACAACCCAGATACTATCCATTAAACCTCCTGTTCGATTCGGTTGATCGTATGTTTAACGAAAGAACAGTAACCTGGTGAGTATTTCTATATGAACGTCATCACGATATAATCGAATACAACTCAGATACAATTATCATTTCGTCTAACCATCCAACCTTATGTTCGATTCAGACGCTCGTATGTATAACGAAAGAACCGTTACATGGTAGGTGTAACTAAATATACAGAATAACAATATAATCGGAGACAACCCAGATACAATGATTGTTCAATCTATCCATCCAACCTCATGTTCGATTCGGTTGCTCGTATGTTTAACGGAAGAACAGTTACCTGGTTAGACATAATATATAATAATCATCAAGAAATAATTGAATACAACCCAGATACGATGATTGTTCAGTCTATCCATTCACCCTTTTCTACGATTCAGTCGCTCGTATGTGTAACGAAAGAACCGTTACATGGTAGGCTTAACTGAATATACAGCATAACGATATATTCGGATACAACCGAGATACAATGATTGTTCAATCCATCCATTCAACCTTATGTTCGATTCGGTTGCTCGTTTGTATAACGAAAGAACAGTTATCTGGTGAGAATAACTATATAAACATTACCGAATACAACCCAGATACGATGAATTTTCAATCTATCCATTTAACCTTCTGCTCGATTCGGTCGCTTGTATGTAAAACAGAAGAACAGTTACCTGGTGAGTATTGCTATATAAACATCATCACCATATCATCGAATACAACTCAGATACAATTATCGTTTCGTCCAACCATTTAACCTTCTGTTCGATTCAGTCGCTGGTATGTGTAAAAGAAGTACCGTCACCTGGTAAGTATCACTATATATACAGTATTGCGATATAATCGGATACCACCCAGATACACTGATTGTTCAGTCTATCCATTCAACTTTCTGTTCGTTTCGGTTGCTCGTATGTATTATGGAAGAACAGTTACCTGGTTGGACATAATATATGATAATCATCACGAAATAATCGAAGACAACCCAGATACGATGATTGTTCAGTCTATCCATTCAACCTTCTGTTCAGTTCAGTCGCTCTTATATATAACTGGAGAACAGTTACCTGGTGAGTATAACTATATAAACATCATCACGATATAATCGAATGAAACCTCAGATACGATCATTGTTTAGTCTATCCATTCAACCTTATGTTCGATTCGGTTGCTCGTATGTATAACGGAAGAACAGGTACCTGGTGAGTATAACAATATAAACATAATCGAATACAACTCAGATACGATTATTGTTCAATCTATCCATTTAACCTTATGCTCGATTCGGTCGCTTGTATGTAAAACGGAAGGACAGTTACTTGGTGAGTATTGCTATATAAACATCATCACGATATCATCGAATACAACTCAGATACAATTATCATTTCGTCTAACCATTTAACCTTCTGTTCGATTCAGTAGCTAGTATGTATAACGGAAGAACAGTTACCTGGTGAGTATTACTATATAATTATATACGAATACAACCCAGATACGATGATTGTTCAATCTATCCATTTAATCTTCTGCCTAATTTGGTCGCTTATATGTAAAACGGAAGCACAGTTACCTGGTGAGTATTGCTATATAAACATCATCACGATATCATCGAATACAACTCAGATACAATTATCGTTTTGTCTAACCATTCAACCTTCTGTTCGATTCAGTCGCTAGAATGTGTGACGGAAGTACCGTCACCTGGTAAGTATCACTATATATACAGTATTGCGATATAATCGGATACCACCCAGATACATTGATTGTTCAGTCTATCCATTCATTTCTCTGTTCGTTTGTAAAACGCTCGTTTGTAAAACGGAAATACCGTCACCTAATGTGTATAACTATATACACTCTATCCATTCAACTTTCTGTTCGTTTCGGTCGCTCGTATGTAAAACGGGAATACCGTCACCTTATGTGCATAACTATATACACAGCATAACATCATAATCGAAAACAACCCAGATACTATCCATTCAACCTTCTGTTCGATTCGTCTGCTCTTATGTATAACGAAAGAAAAGTAACCTGGTGAGTATTTCTATATGAACGTCATCACGATATAATCGAATACAACTCAGATACAATGATCATTCCGTCTATCCATCCAACCTTCTGTTCGATTGAGTCGTTCGTATGTATAACGCAAGAACAGTCACCTGGTGTAAATTACTATATGAACATCACCACGATATAATCGAATACAACTCAGTTACAATTATCGTTCCGTCTAACCATCCAACCTTATGTTCGATTCAGACGCTCGTATGTGTAACGAAAGAACCGTTACCTGGTAGGTGTAACTAAAGACGAAGCGATAATTGTATCTGAGTTGTATTCGATGATATAGTGATGATGTTTATATAGCAATATTCACCAGGTAACTGTTCTTCCGTTTTACATAAAAGCGACCGAATCGAGCAGAAGGTTAAATGGATAGATTGAAAATTCATCGTATCTGGGTTGTATTCGATTAGGTTTATATAGTTATACTCACCAGGAACCTGTTCTTCCGTTATACATACGAGCGACTGAATTGAACAGACGGTTGAATGGATAGACTAAACAATGATCGTATCTGAGGTTGTATTCGATTATATCGTGATGATGTTTATATAGTTATACTCAACAGGTAACTGTTCTCCAGTTATACATAAAAGCGACTGAATCGAGCAGAAGGTTGAATTCAGTATTGATTTAACAATAATCGAATCTGGGTTGTATTCGATTATGTTTATATAGTTATACTCACCAGGTAACTGTTCTTCCGTTATACATACGAGCAATCGAATCGAACAGAAGGTTGAATGGATAGTATCTGGGTTGTATTCGATTATGATGTTATGCTATGTATATAGTTATACACACTAGGTGGCGGTATTCTCGTTTTACATACGAGCGACCGAAACGAACAGAAAGTTGAATGGATAGACTGAACAATCAATGTATCTGGTTGGTATCCGATTATATCGCAATACTGTATATATAGTGATACTTACCAGGTGACGGTACGTCCGTTACACATACTAGCGACTGATTCGAACAGAAGGTTAAATGGTTAGACGAAGCGATAATTGTATCTGAGTTGTATTCGATGATATCGTGATGATGTTTATATAGCAATATTCACCAGGTAACTGTTTTTCCGTTTTACATACAAGCGACCGAATCGAGCAGAAGGTTAAATAGGTAGATTGAACAATCATCGTATCTGGGTTGTATTCGATTATGTTTATATAGTTATACTCACCAGGTAACTGTTCTTCCGTTAAACATACGAGCGACTGAATTGAACAGAAGGTTGAATGGATAGACTAAACAATCATCGTATCTGGGGTTGTATTCGATGATATCGTGATGATGTTTATATAGTTATACTCACCAGGTAACTGTTCTCTAGTTATACATAAGAGCGACTGAACTGAACAGAAGGTTGAATGGATAGACTGAATAATCATCGTATCTGGGTTGTATTCGATTATTTCGTGATGATTATTATATATTATGTGTAACCAGGTAACTGTTCCTCCGTTATACATACGAGCAACCGAATCGAACATAAGGTTGAATGGATAGATTGAAAAATCATTGTATCTGGGTTGTCTCCGATTATATCGTTATGCTGTATAATTAGATACACCTACCATGTAACGGTTCTTTCGTTACACATACGAGCGTCTGAATCGAACAGAAGGTTGGATGGATAGACGGAATGATCATTGTATCTGAGTTGTATTCGATTATATCGTGATGAAGTTCATATAGAAACACTCACCAGGTTACTGTTCTTTCGTTATACATACGAGCAACCGAATCGAACAGAAGGTTGAATAGATGGTATCTGGGTTGTATTCGATTATGATGTTATGCTGTGTTTATAGTTATACACACTAGGTGACGGTATCCCCGTTTTACATACGGGCGACCGAAACGAAGAGAAAGTTGAATGGATAGACTGAACAATCAATGTATCTGGTTGGTATCCGATTATATCGCTGAACTGTATATATTACTTACCAGGTGACGGTACTTCCGTTACACATACTAGCGACTGAATCGAACAGAAGGTTAAATGGTTAGACGAAACGATAATTGTATCTGAGTTGTATTCGATGATATCGTGATGATGTTTATATAGCAATACTCACCAGGTAACTGTTCTTCCGTTTTACATACAAGCGACCGAATCGAGCAGAAGGTTAAATTTAGTATCCGATTATATCGCAATACTGTATATATAGTGATACTTACCAGGTGACGGTACTTCCGTTACACATACTAGCGACTGAATCGAACAGAAGGTTAAATGGTTAGACGAAGCGATAATTGTATCTGAGTTGTATTCGATGATATCGTGATGATGTTTATATAGCAATATTCACCAGGTAACTGTTCTTCCGTTTTACATAAAAGCGACCGATTGGAGCAGAAGGTTAAATGTAAAGATTTAAAATTCATCGTATCTGGGTTGTATTCGATTAGGTTTATATAGTTATACTCACCAGGTAACTGTTCTTCCGTTATACATACGATCGACTGAATTGAACAGAAGGTTGAATGGATAGACTAAACAATGATCGTATCTGAGGTTGTATTCGATTATATCGTGATGATGTTTATATAGTCATTCTCAACAGGTAACTGTTCTCCAGTTATACATAAGAGCGACTAAACTGAACAGAAGGTTGAATGGATAGACTGAACAATCATTGTATCTGGGTTGTATTCGATTATATCGTGATGATTTTCATATAGTATGTCTAACCAGGTAACAGTTCTTCTGTTACACATAAGAGCAACCGAATCGAACAATAAGTTGAATGGATAGATTGAACAATCATTGTATCTGGGTTGTCTCCGATTGTATCGTTATGCTGTATATTTAGTTACACCTACCATGTAACGGTTCTCTCGTTACACATACGAGCGTCTGCATCGAATATAAGGTTGGATGATTAGACGAAACGATAATTGTAACTGAGTTGTATTCGATTATATCGTGGTGATGTTTATATAGTAATACTCACCAGGTGACTGTTCTTGCGTTATACATACGAGCGACCCAATCGAACAGAAAGTTGGATGGATAGACGGAATGATCATTGTATCTGAGTTGTATTCGATTATATCGTGATGAAGTTCATATAGAAATACTCACCAGGTTACTGTTCTCTCGTTATACATACGAGCAACCGAATCGAACAGAAGGTTGAATGGATAGTATCTGGATTGTATTCGATTATGATGTTATGCTGTGTAAATAGTTATACACATTAGGTGACGGTACTCCCGTTTTACATACGAGCGACCGAAACGAACAGAAAGTTGAATGGATAGTCTGAACAATCAATGTATCTGGATGGTATCCGATTATATCGCAATACTGAATATATAGTGATACTTACCAGGTGACGGTACTTCCGTTACACATACTAGCGACTGAATCGAACAGAAGGTTAAATGGTTAGACGAAACGATAATTGTATCTGAGTTGTATTCGATGATATCGTGATGATGTTTATATAGATATACTCACTAGGTAACTGTTCTTTCGTTTTACATACAAGCGACCGAATCGAGCAGAAGGTTGAATTTAGTATAGATTGAACAATCATCGTATCTGGGTTGTATTCGATTATGTTCATATAGTTATACTCACCAGGTAACTGTTCTTCCGTTATACATAGGAGCGACTGAATTGAACAGAAGGTTGAATGGATAGACTAAACAATAATCGTATCTGGGGTTGTATTCGATTATATCTTGATGATGTTCATAAAGTTATACTCACCAGGAAACTGTTCTCCAGTTATACATAAGAGCGACTGAACTGAACAGAAGGTTGAATGGATAGACTGAACAATCATCGTATCTGGGTTGTATTTGATTATATCGTGATGATTATAATATAGTATGTCTAACCAGGTAACAGTTCTTCCGTTATACATACAAGCAACCGAATCAAACATAAGGTTGAATGTATCTGGGTTGTCTCCGATTATATCGTTATGCTGTATATTTAGTTACACCTACCATGTAAAGGTTCTTTCGTTACACATACGAGCGTCTGAATCGAACATAAGGTTGGATGGTGAGACGAAACGATAATTGTAACTGAGTTGTATTCGATTATATCGTGGTAATGTTTATATAGTAATATTCACCAGGTGACTGTTCTTGCGTTATACATACGAGCGACCCAATCGAACAGAAGGTTGGATAAATAGACGGAATGATCATTGTATCTTAGTTGTATTCTATTATATCGTGATGACGTTCATATAGAAATACTCACCAGGTTACTGTTCTTTCGTTATACATACGAGCAACCGAATCGAACAGAAGGTTGAATGGATTGTATCTGGTTTGTATTCGATTATGATGTTATGCTGTGTATATGGTTATACACATTTGATGACGGTATTCCCGTTTTACATACGAGCGACCGAAATGAACAGAAAGTTGAATGGATATACTGAACAATCAATGTATCTGGGTGGTATGCGATTATATCGCAATACTGTATATATAGTGATACTTACCAGGTGACGGTACTTCCGTTACACATACTAGCGACTGAATAGAACAGAGGGTTGAATGGTTAGACGAAACGATAATTGTATCTGAGTTGTATTCGATGATATCGTGATGATGTTTATATAGCAATAATCACCAGGTAACTGTTCTTCCGTTTCACATACAAGCGACCGAATCGAGCAGAAGGTTAAATTTATAGATTGAACAATCATCGTATCTGGGTTGTATTTGATTATGTTTATATAGTTATACTCACCAGGTACCTGTTCTTCCGTTATACATACGAGCGACTGAATTGAACAGAAGGTTGAATGGATAGACTAAACAATGATCGTATCTGGGGTTGTATTCGATTATATCGTGACGATGTTTATATAGTTATACTCACCAGGTAACTGTTCTCCAGTTATACATAAGAGCGACTGAACTGAACAGAAGGTTGAATGGATAGACTGAACAATCATTGTATCTGGGTTGTATTCGATTATATCGTGATGATTATCATATCGTATGTCTAACCAGGTAACAGTTCTTTGTTACACATACGAGCAACTGAATCGAACATAAGGTTGGATGATTAGACGGAACAATAATTGTAACTGAGTTGTATTCGATTATATCGTGGTGATGTTTATATAGTAATATTCACCAGGTGACTGTTCTTGCGTTATACATACGAGCGACCCAATCGAACAGAAGTTTGGATGGATAGACGAAATGATCATTGTATCTGAGTTGTATTCGATTATATCGTGATGACGTTCATATAGAAATACTCACCAGGTTACTGTTTTTTCTTTATACATACGAGCAACCGAATCGAACAGAAGGTTGAATGGATAGTATATGGGTTGTATTCGATTATGATGTTATGCTGTGTATATAGTTATACACATTAGGTGACGGTATTCCCGTTTTACATACGAGCGACCGAAACGAACAGAAAGTTGAATGGATAGACTTAACAATCAATGTATCTGGGTGGTATCCGATTATATCGCAATTCTGTATATATAGTGATACTTACCAGGTGACGGTACTTCCGTTGCACATACTAGCGACTGAATCGAACTTAAGGTTAAATGGTAAGACGAAACGATAATTGTATCTGAGTTGTATTCGATGATATCGTGATGATGTTTATATAGCAATACTCACCAGGTAACTGTCCTTCAGTTTTACATACAAGTGACCGAATCGAGCAGAAGGTTAAATGGATATATTGAACAATCATCGTATCTGAGTTGTATTCGATTATGTTTATATAGTTATACTCACCAGGTACCTGTTCTTTCGTTATACATACGAGCAACCGAATCGAACATAAGGTTGAATGGATAGATTGAACAATCATCGTATCTGAGTTGTATTCGATTATGTTTATATAGTTATACTCACCAAGTAACTGTTCTTCCGTTATACATACGAGCAACTGAATTGAACAGAAGGTTGAATGGATAGACTAAACAATGATTGTATCTGGGGTTGTATTCGATTATATCGTGATGATGTTCATATAGTTATACTCACCAGGTAACTGTTCTCCAGTTATACATAAGAGCGACTGAACTGAACAGAAGGTTGTATAGATAGACTGAACAATCATCGTATCTGGGTTGTATTCGATTATTTCGTGATGATTATTATATATTATGTCTAACCAGGTAACTGTTCTTCCGTTATACATACGAGCAACCGAATCGAACATAAGGTTGAATGGATAGATTGAACAATCATTGTATCTGGGTTGTCTCCGATTATATCGTTATGCTGTATATTTAGATACACCTACCATGTAACGGTTCTTTCATTACACATACGAGCGTCTGAATCGAACATAAGGTTGGATGGTTAGACGGAACGATAATTGTAACTGAGTTGTATTCGATTATATCGAGGGAATGTTTATATAGTAATACTCACCAGGTGACTGTTCTTGCGTTATACGTACGAGCGACCGAATCGAGCAGAAGGTTAAATGGATAGATTGAACAATCATCGTATCTGAGTTGTATTCGATTATGTTTATATAGTTATACTCACCAGGTACCTGTTCTTCCGATATACATACGAGCAACCGAATCGAACATAAGGTTGAATGGATAGATTGAACAATCATCGTATCTGAGTTGTATTCGATTATGTTTATATAGTTATACTCACCAAGTAACTGTTTTTTCGTTATACATACGAGCGACTGAATTGAACAGAAGGTTGAATGGATATACTAAACAATGATCGTATCTGGGGTTGTATTCGATTATATCGTGATGATGTTTATATAGTTATACTTACCAGGTAACTGTTCTCCAGTTATACATAAGAGCGACTGAACTGAACAGAAGGTTGTATAGATAGACTGAACAATCATCGTATCTGGGTTGTATTCGATTATTTCGTGATGATTATTATATATTATGTCTAACCAGGTAACTGTTCTTCCGTTATACATACGAGCAACCGAATCGAACATAAGGTTGAATGGATAGATTGAACAATCATTGTATCTGGGTTGTCTCCGATTATATCGTTATGCTGTATATTTAGATACACCTACCATGTAACGGTTCTTTCGTTACACATACGAGGGTCTGAATCGAACATAAGGTTGGATGGTTAGACAGAACGATAATTGTAACTGAGTTGTATTCGATTATATCGTGGGAATGTTCATATAGTAATACTCACCAGGTGACTGTTCTTGCATTATACGTACGAGCGACCCAATCGAACTGAAGGTTAGATGGATAGACGGAATGATCATTGTATCTGAGTTGTATTCGATTATATCGTGATGAAGTTTATATAGGAATACTCACCAGGTTATTGTTCTTTCGTTATACACACGAGCAACCGAATCGAACAGAAGGATGAATGGATAGTATCTGAGTTGTATTCGATTATGATGTTCTGCTGTGTATATAGTTATACATACTAGGTGACGGTATTCCCGTTTTACATACGAGCGACCGAAACGAACAGAAAGTTGAATGGATAGACTGAACAATCAATGTATCTGGTTGGTATCCGATTATATCGCAATACTGTATATATAGTGATACTAACCAGGTGACGGTACTTTCGTTACACATAATAGCGACTGAATCGAACAGAAGGTTAAATGGTTGGACGAAGCGATAATTGTATCTGAGTTGTATTCGATGATATCGAGATGATGTTTATATAGCAATACTCACCAGGTAACTGTTCTTCCGTTTTACATAAAAGCGACCGAATCGAGCAGAAGGTTAAATGGATAGATTGAAAATTCATCGTATCTGGGTTGTATTCGATTAGGTTTATATAGTTATACTCACCAGGTAACTGTTCTCCAGTTATACATAAGAGCGACTGAACTGAACAGAAGTTTGAATGGATAGACTGAACAATCATTGTATCTGGGTTGTATTCGATTATATCGTGATGATTATCATATAGTATGTCTAACCAGGTAACAGTTCTTCTGTTACACATACGAGCAACTGAATCGAACATAAGGTTGAATGGATAGATTGAACAATCATTGTATCTGGGTTGTCTCCGATTATATCTTTATGCTGTATATTTAGATACACCTACCATGTAACGGTTCTTTCGTTACACATACGAGCGTCTGAATCGAACATAAGGTTGGATGGTTAGACGGAACGATAATTGTAACTGAGTTGTATTCGATTATATCGTGGGAATGTTCGTATAGTAATACTCACCAGGTGACTGTTCTTGCGTTATACATACGAGCGACCCAATCGAACAGAAGTTTGGATGGATAGACGAAATGATCATTGTATCTGAATTGTATTCGATTATATCGTGATGACGTTCATATAGAAATACTCACCAGGTGACTGTTTTTTCTTTATACATACGAGCAACCGAATCGAACAGAAGGTTGAATGGATAGTATCTGGGTTGTATTCGATTATGACGTTATGCTGTGTATATAGTTATACACATTAGGTGACGGTATTCCCGTTATACATACGAGCGACCGAAACGAACAGAAAGTTGAATGGATAGACTGAACAATCAATGTATCTGGGTGGTATCCGATTATATCGCAATTCTGTATATATAGTGATACTCACCAGGTGACGGTACTTCCGTTGCACATACTAGCGACTGAATCAAACTTAAGGTTAAATGGTTAGACGAAACGATAATTGTATCTGAGTTGTATTCGATGATATCGTGATGATGTTTATATAGCAATACTCACCAGGTAACTGTTCTTCCGTTTTACATACAAGCGACCGAATCGAGCAGAAGGTTGAATTTAGTATGGATTGAACAATCATCGTATCTGGGTTGTATTCGATTATGTTTATATAGTTATACACACCAGGTAACTGTTCTTCCGTTATACATACTAGCGACTGAATCGAACAGAATGTTGAATGGTTAGACGAAACGATAATTGTATCTGAGATGTATTCGATGATATCGTGATGATGTTTATATAGCAATACTCACCAGGTAACTGTCCTTCAGTTTTACATACAAGTGACCGAATCGAGCAGAAGGTTAAATGGATAGATTGAACAATCATCGTATCTGAGTTGTATTCGATTATGTTTATATAGTTATACTCACCAAGTAACTGTTCTTCCGTTATACATACGAGCGACTGAATTGAACAGAAGGTTGAATGGATAGACTAAACAATGATCGTATCTGGGGTAGTATTCGATTATATCGTGATGATGTTTATATAGTTATACTCACCAGGTAACTGTTCTCCAGTTATACATAAGAGCGACTGAACTGAACAGAAAGTTGTATAGATAGAGTGAACAATCATCGTATCTGGGTTGTCTCCGATTATATCGTTATGCTGTATATTCAGATACACCTACCATGTAACGGTTCTTTCGTTACACATACGAGCGTCTGAATCGAACATAAGGTTGGATGGTTAGACGGAACGATAATTGTAACTGAGTTGTATTCGATTATATCGTGGGAATGTTTATATAGTAATACTCACCAGGTGACTGTTCTTGCGTAATACGTACGAGCGACCCAATCGAACAGAAGGTTAGATGGATAGACGGAATGATCATTGTATCTGAGTTGTATTCGATTATATCGTGATGAAGTTTATATAGAAATACTCACCAGGTTACTGTTCTTTCGTTATACATACGAGCAACCGAATCGAACAGAAGGTTGAATAAATAGTATCTGAGTTGTATTCGATTATGATGTTATGCTGTGTATATAGTTATACACACCAGGTGACGGTATTCCCGTTTTACATACGAGCGACCGAAACGAACAGAAAGTTGAATGGATAGACTGAACAATCAATGTATCTGGTTTGTATCCGATTATATCGCAATACTGTATATATAGTGATACTTACCAGGTGACGGTACTTCCGTTACACATACTAGCGACTGAATCGAACAGAAGGTTAAATGGTTAGACGAAGCGATAATTGTATCTGAGTTGTATTCGATGATATCGTGATGATGTTTATATAGCAATACTCACCAGGTAACTGTTCTTCCGTTTTACATAAAAGCGACCAAATCCAGCAGAAGGTTAAATGGATAGATTGAAAATTCATCGTATCTGGGTTGTATTCGATTAGGTTTATATAGTTATACTCACCAGGTAACTGTTTTTCCGTTATACATAAGAACGACTGAATTGAACAGAAGGTTGAATGGATAGACTAAACAATAATCGTATCTGGGGTTGTATTCGAGTATATCGTGATGATTATCATATAGTATGTCTAACCAGGTAACAGTTCTTCCGTTAAACATACGAGCAACCGAATCGAACATAAGGTTGGATGGATAGATTGAACAATCATTGTATCTGGGTTGTCTCCGATTATATCTTTATGCTGTATATTCGGTTACACCTACCATGTAACGGTTATTTCGTTACACATACGAGCGTCTGAATCAAACATAAGGTTGGATGGTTAGACGGAACGATAATTGTAACTGGGTTGTATTCGATTATATCGTGGTGATGTTTATATAGTAATACTCACCAGGTGACTGTTCTTGCGTTATACATACGAGCGACCCAATCGAACAGAAGGTTGGATGGATAGACGGAATGATCATTGTATCTGAGTTGTATTCGATTATATCGTGATGACGTTCATATAGAAATACTCACCAGGTTACTGTTCTTTCGTTATACATACGAGCAACCGAATCGAACAGAAGGTTGAATGGATAGTATCTGGGTTGTATTCGATTATGATGTTATGCTGTGTATATAGTTATACACATTAGGTGACGGTATTCCCGTTTTACATACGAGCGACCGAAACGAACAGAAAGTTGAATGGATAGACTGAACAATCAATGTATCTGGGTGGTATCCGATTAATTATCGCAATACTGTATATATAGTGAAACTTACCAGGTGACGGTACTTCCGTTACACATACTAGAGACTGAATCGAACAAAAGGTTAAATGGTTAGACGAAACGATAATTGTATCTCTGAGTTGTATTCGATGATATCGTGATGATGTTTATATAGCGATACTCACCAGGTAACTGTTCTTCCGTTTTACATACAAGCGACCGAATCGAGCAGAAGCTTAAATTTAGTAGAGATTGAACAATCATCGTAACTGGGTTGTATTCGATTATGTTTATATAGTTATACTCACCAGGTAACTGTTCTTTCGTTATACATACGAGCGACTGAATTGAACAGAAGGTTGAATGGATAGACTAAACAATAATCGTATCTGGGGTTGTATTCGATTATATCTTGATGATGTTCATATAGTTATACTCACCAGGAAACTGTTCTCCAGTTATACATAAGAGCGACTAAACTGAACAGAAAGTTGAATGGATAGACTAAACAATGATCGTATCTGGGGTTGTATACGATTATATCGTGATGATGTTTATATAGCAATACTCACCAGGTAACTGTCCTTCCGCTTTACATACAAGCGACCGAATCGAGCAGAAGGTTTAATGGATAGATTGAACAATCATCGTATCTGAGTTGTATTCGATTATGTTTATATAGTTATACTCAACAGGTACCATGTTATTCCGTTATACATACGAGCAACCGAATCGAACATAAGGTTGAATGGATAGATTGAACGATCATCGTATCTGAGTTGTATTCAATTATGTTTATATAGTTATACCTACCAAGTAACTGTTCTTCCGTTATACATACGAGCGACTGAATTGAACAGAAGGTTGAATGGATAGACTAAACAATTATCGTATCTGGGGTTGTATTCGATGATATCGTGATGATGTTTATATAGTTATACTCACCAGGTAACTGTTCTCCAGTTATACATAAGAGCGACTGAACTGAACAGAAGGATGAATGGATAGACTGAATAATCATCGTATCTGGGTTGTATTCGATTATTTCGTGATGATTATTATATATTATGTCTAACCAGGTAACTGTTCTTCCGTTATACATACGAGCAACCGAATCGAACATAAGGTTGAATGGATAGATTGAACAATCATTGTATCTGGGTTGTCTACGATTATATCGTTATGCTGTATAATTAGATACACCTACCATGTAACGGTTCTTTCGTACCACATACGAGCGTCTGAATCGAACATAAGGTTGGATTGGTTAGACCGAACGATAATTGTAACTGAGTTGTATTAGATTATATCGTGGTAATGTTTATATAGTTATACACACCAGGTGACTGTTCTTGCGTTATACGTACGAGCGACCCAATCGAACAGAAGGTTAGATGGATAGACGGAATGATCATTGTATCTGAGTTGTATTCGATTATATCGTGATGAAGTTTATATAGGAATACTCACCAGGTTATTGTTCTTTCGTTATACACACGAGCAACCGAATCGAACAGAAGGATGAATGGATAGTATCTGAGTTGTATTCGATTATGATGTTCTGCTGTGTATATAGTTATACATACTAGGTGACGGTATTCCCGTTTTACATACGAGCGACCGAAACGAACAGAAAGTTGAATGGATAGACTGAACAATCAATGTATCTGGTTGGTATCCGATTATATCGCAATACTGTATATATAGTGATACTAACCAGGTGACGGTACTTCCGTTACACATAATAGCGACTGAATCGAACAGAAGGTTAAATGGTTGGACGAAGCGATAATTGTATCTGAGTTGTATTCGATGATATCGAGATGATGTTTATATAGCAATACTCACCAGGTAACTGTTCTTCCGTTTTACATAAAAGCGACCGAATCGAGCAGAAGGTTAAATGAATAGATTGAAAATTCATCGTATCTGGGTTGTATTCGATTAGGTTTATATACTCACCAGGTAACTGTTCTCCAGTTATACATAAGAGCGACTGAACTGAACAGAAGTTTGAATGGATAGACTGAACAATCATTGTATCTGGGTTGTATTCGATTATATCGTGATGATTATCATATAGTATGTCTAACCAGGTAACAGTTCTTCTGTTACACATACGAGCAACTGAATCGAACATAAGGTTGAATGGATAGATTGAACAATCATTGTATCTGGGTTGTCTCCGATTATATCTTTATGCTGTATATTTAGATACACCTACCATGTAACGGTTCTTTCGTTACACATACGAGCGTCTGAATCGAACATAAGGTTGGATGGTTAGACGGAACGATAATTGTAACTGAGTTGTATTCGATTATATCGTGGGAATGTTCGTATAGTAATACTCACCAGGTGACTGTTCTTGCGTTATACATACGAGCGACCCAATCGAACAGAAGTTTGGATGGATAGACGAAATGATCATTGTATCTGAATTGTATTCGATTATATCGTGATGACGTTCATATAGAAATACTCACCAGGTTACTGTTTTTCCTTTATACATACGAGCAACCGAATCGAATAGAAGGTTGAATGGATAGTATCTGGGTTGTATTCGATTATGACGTTATGCTGTGTATATAGTTATACACATTAGGTGACGGTATTCCCGTTATACATACGAGCGACCGAAACGAACAGAAAGTTGAATGGATAGACTGAACAATCAATGTATCTGGGTGGTATCCGATTATATCGCAATTCTGTATATATAGTGATACTTACCAGGTGACGGTACTTCCGTTGCACATACTAGCGACTGAATCAAACTTAAGGTTAAATGGTAAGACGAAACGATAATTGTATCTGAGTTGTATTCGATGATATCGTGATGATGTTTATATAGCAATACTCACCAGGTAACTGTTCTTCCGTTTTACATACAAGCGACCGAATCGAGCAGAAGGTTGAATTTAGTATGGATTGAACAATCATCGTATCTGGGTTGTATTCGATTATGTTTATATAGTTATACACACCAGGTAACTGTTCTTCCGTTATACATACTAGCGACTGAATCGAACAGAATGTTGAATGTTTAGACGAAACGATAATTGTATCTGAGATGTATTCGATGATATCGTGATGATGTTTATATAGCAATACTCACCAGGTAACTGTCCTTCAGTTTTACATACAAGTGACCGAATCGAGCAGAAGGTTAAATGGATAGATTGAACAATCATCGTATCTGAGTTGTATTCGATTATGTTTATATAGTTATACTCACCAAGTAACTGTTCTTCCGTTATACATACGAGCGACTGAATTGAACAGAAGGTTGAATGGATAGACTAAACAATGATCGTATCTGGGGTAGTATTCGATTATATCGTGATGATGTTTATATAGTTATACTCACCAGGTAACTGTTCTCCAGTTATACATAAGAGCGACTGAACTGAACAGAAAGTTGTATAGATAGAGTGAACAATCATCGTATCTGGGTTGTATTCGATTATTTCGTGATGATTATTATATATTATGTCTAAACAGGTAACTGTTCTTCCGTTATACATACGAGCAACCGAATCGAACATAAGATTGAATGGATAGATTGAACAATCATTGTATCTGGGTTGTCTCCGATTATATCGTTATGCTGTATATTCAGATACACCTACCATGTAACGGTTCTTTCGTTACACATACGAGCGTCTGAATCGAACATAAGGTTGGATGGTTAGACGGAACGATAATTGTAACTGAGTTGTATTCGATTATATCGTGGGAATGTTTATATAGTAATACTCACCAGGTGACTGTTCTTGCGTAATACGTACGAGCGACCCAATCGAACAGAAGGTTAGATGGATAGACGGAATGATCATTGTATCTGAGTTGTATTCGATTATATCGTGATGAAGTTTATATAGAAATACTCACCAGGTTACTGTTCTTTCGTTATACATACGAGCAACCGAATCGAACAGAAGGTTGAATGGATAGTATCTGAGTTGTATTCGATTATGATGTTATGCTGTGTATATAGTTATACACACCAGGTGACGGTATTCCCGTTTTACATACGAGCGACCGAAACGAACAGAAAGTTGAATGGATAGACTGAACAATCAATGTATCTGGTTTGTATCCGATTATATCGCAATACTGTATATATAGTGATACTTACCAGGTGACGGTACTTCCGTTACACATACTAGCGACTGAATCGAACAGAAGGTTAAATGGTTAGACGAAGCGATAATTGTATCTGAGTTGTATTCGATGATATCGTGATGATGTTTATATAGCAATACTCACCAGGTAACTGTTCTTCCGTTTTACATAAAAGCGACCAAATCCAGCAGAAGGTTAAATGGATAGATTGAAAATTCATCGTATCTGGGTTGTATTCGATTAGGTTTATATAGTTATACTCACCAGGTAACTGTTTTTCCGTTATACATAAGAACGACTGAATTGAACAGAAGGTTGAATGGATAGACTAAACAATAATCGTATCTGGGGTTGTATTCGAGTATATCGTGATGATTATCATATAGTATGTCTAACCAGGTAACAGTTCTTCCGTTAAACATACGAGCAACCGAATCGAACATAAGGTTGGATGGATAGATTGAACAATCATTGTATCTGGGTTGTCTCCGATTATATCTTTATGCTGTATATTCGGTTACACCTACCATGTAACGGTTATTTCGTTACACATACGAGCGTCTGAATCAAACATAAGGTTGGATGGTTAGACGGAACGATAATTGTAACTGGGTTGTATTCGATTATATCGTGGTGATGTTTATATAGTAATACTCACCAGGTGACTGTTCTTGCGTTATACATACGAGCGACCCCATCGAACAGAAGGTTGGATGGATAGACGGAATGATCATTGTATCTGAGTTGTATTCGATTATATCGTGATGACGTTCATATAGAAATACTCACCAGGTTACTGTTCTTTCGTTATACATACGAGCAACCGAATCGAACAGAAGGTTGAATGGATAGTATCTGGGTTGTATTCGATTATGATGTTATGCTGTGTATATAGTTATACACATTAGGTGACGGTATTCCCGTTTTACATACGAGCGACCGAAACGAACAGAAAGTTGAATGGATAGACTGACCAATCAATGTATCTGGGTGGTATCCGATTAATTATCGCAATACTGTATATATAGTGAAACTTACCAGGTGACGGTACTTCCGTTACACATACTAGAGACTGAATCGAACAAAAGGTTAAATGGTTAGACGAAACGATAATTGTATCTCTGAGTTGTATTCGATGATATCGTGATGATGTTTATATAGCGATACTCACCAGGTAACTGTTCTTCCGTTTTACATACAAGCGACCGAATCGAGCAGAAGCTTAAATTTAGTAGAGATTGAACAATCATCGTAACTGGGTTGTATTCGATTATGTTTATATAGTTATACTCACCAGGTAACTGTTCTTTCGTTATACATACGAGCGACTGAATTGAACAGAAGGTTGAATGGATAGACTAAACAATAATCGTATCTGGGGTTGTATTCGATTATATCTTGATGATGTTCATATAGTTATACTCACCAGGAAACTGTTCTCCAGTTATACATAAGAGCGACTAAACTGAACAGAAAGTTGAATGGATAGACTAAACAATGATCGTATCTGGGGTTGTATACGATTATATCGTGATGATGTTTATATAGCAATACTCACCAGGTAACTGTCCTTCCGCTTTACATACAAGCGACCGAATCGAGCAGAAGGTTTAATGGATAGATTGAACAATCATCGTATCTGAGTTGTATTCGATTATGTTTATATAGTTATACTCAACAGGTACCATGTTATTCCGTTATACATACGAGCAACCGAATCGAACATAAGGTTGAATGGATAGATTGAACGATCATCGTATCTGAGTTGTATTCAATTATGTTTATATAGTTATACCTACCAAGTAACTGTTCTTCCGTTATACATACGAGCGACTGAATTGAACAGAAGGTTGAATGGATAGACTAAACAATTATCGTATCTGGGGTTGTATTCGATGATATCGTGATGATGTTTATATAGTTATACTCACCAGGTAACTGTTCTCCAGTTATACATAAGAGCGACTGAACTGAACAGAAGGATGAATGGATAGACTGAATAATCATCGTATCTGGGTTGTATTCGATTATTTCGTGATGATTATTATATATTATGTCTAACCAGGTAACTGTTCTTCCGTTATACATACGAGCAACCGAATCGAACATAAGGTTGAATGGATAGATTAAACAATCATTGTATCTGGGTTGTCTACGATTATATCGTTATGCTGTATAATTAGATACACCTACCATGTAACGGTTCTTTCGTTACACATACGAGCGTCTGAATCGAACATAAGGTTGGATTGGTTAGACCGAACGATAATTGTAACTGAGTTGTATTAGATTATATCGTGGTAATGTTTATATAGTTATACACACCAGGTGACTGTTCTTGCGTTATACGTACGAGCGTACCAATCGAACAGAAGGTTGGATGGATAGACGGAATGATCATTGTATCTGAGTTGTATTCGATTATATCGTGATGAAGTTCATATAGAAATACTCACCAGGTTACTGTTCTTTCGTTATACATACGAGCAACCGAATCGAACATAAGGTTGGATGGATAGATTGAACAATCATTGTATCTGGGTTGTCTCCGATTATATCTTTATGCTGCATATTCGGTTACACCTACCATGTAACGATTATTTCGTTACACATACGAGCGTCTGAATCAAACATAAGGTTGGATGGTTAGACAAAACGATAATTGTAACTGGGTTGTATTCGATTATATCGTGGTGATGTTTATATAGTAATACTCACCAGGTGACTGTTCTTGCGTTATACATACGAGCGACCCAATCGAACAGAAGGTTGGATGGATAGACGGAATGATCATTGTATCTGAGTTGTATTCGATTATATCGTGATGACGTTCATATAGAAATACTCACCAGGTTACTGTTCTTTCGTTATACATACGAGCAACCGAATCGAACAGAAGGTTGAATGGATAGTATCTGGGTTGTATTCGATTATGATGTTATGCTGTGTATATAGTTATACACATTAGGTGACGGTATTCCCGTTTTACATACGAGCGACCGAAACGAACAGAAAGTTGAATGGATAGACTGAACAATCAATGTATCTGGGTGGTATCCGATTATTTATCGCAATACTGTATATATAGTGAAACTTACCAGGTGACGGTACTTCCGTTACACATACTAGAGACTGAATCGAACAGAAGGTTAAATGGTTAGACGAAACGATAATTGTATCTCTGAGTTGTATTCGATGATATCGTGATGATGTTTATATAGCGATACTCACCAGGTAACTGTTCTTCCGTTTTACATACAAGCGACCGAATCGAGCAGAAGCTTGAATTTAGTAGAGATTGAACAATCATCGTAACTGGGTTGTATTCGATTATGTTTATATAGTTATACTCACCAGGTAACTGTTCTTTCGTTATACATACGAGCGACTGAATTGAACAGAAGGTTGAATGGATAGACTAAACAATAATCGTATCTGGGGTTGTATTCGATTATATCTTGATGATGTTCATATAGTTATACTCACCAGGAAACTGTTCTCCAGTTATACATAAGAGCGACTAAACTGAACAGAAAGTTGAATGGATAGACTAAACAATGATCGTATCTGGGGTTGTATACGATTATATCGTGATGATGTTTATATAGCAATACTCACCAGGTAACTGTCCTTCCGCTTTACATACAAGCGACCGAATCGAGCAGAAGGTTTAATGGATAGATTGAACAATAATCGTATCTGAGTTGTATTCGATTATGTTTATATAGTTATACTCAACAGGTACCATGTTATTCCGTTATACATACGAGCAACCGAATCGAACATAAGGTTGAATGGATAGATTGAACGATCATCGTATCTGAGTTGTATTCAATTATGTTTATATAGTTATACCTACCAAGTAACTGTTCTTCCGTTATACATACGAGCGACTGAATTGAACAGAAGGTTGAATGGATAGACTAAACAATTATCGTATCTGGGGTTGTATTCGATGATATCGTGATGATGTTTATATAGTTATACTCACCAGGTAACTGTTCTCCAGTTATACATAAGAGCGACTGAACTGAACAGAAGGATGAATGGATAGACTGAATAATCATCGTATCTGGGTTGTATTCGATTATTTCGTGATGATTATTATATATTATGTCTAACCAGGTAACTGTTCTTCCGTTATACATACGAGCTACCGAATCGAACATAAGGTTGAATGGATAGATTGAACAATCATTGTATCTGGGTTGTCTACGATTATATCGTTATGCTGTATAATTAGATACACCTACCATGTAACGGTTCTTTCGTTACACATACGAGCGTCTGAATCGAACATAAGGTTGGATTGGTTAGACGGAACGATAATTGTAACTGAGTTGTATTCGATTATATCGTGGTAATGTTTATATAGTTATACACACCAGGTGACTGTTCTTGCGTTATACGTACGAGCGACCCAATCGAACAGAAGGTTGGATGGATAGACGGAATGATCATTGTATCTGAGTTGTATTCGATTATATCGTGATGAAGTTCATATAGAAATACTCACCAGGTTACTGTTCTTTCGTTATACATACGAGCAACCGAATCGAACAGAAGGTTGAATGGATGGTATCTGGGTTGTATTCGATTATGATGTTATGCTGTGTATATAGTTATACACACTAGGTGACGGTATTCCCGTTTTACATACGAGCGACCGAAACGAACAGAAAGTTGAATGGATAGACTGAACAATCAATGTATCTGGGTGGTATCCGATTAATTATCGCAATACTGTATATATAGTGAAACTTACTAGGTGACGGTACTTCCGTTACACATACTAGAGACTGAATCGAACAGAAGGTTAAATGGTTAGACGAAACGATAATTGTATCTCTGAGTTGTATTCGATGATATCGTGATGATGTTTATATAGCGATACTCACCAGGTAACTGTTCTTCCGTTTTACATACAAGCGACCGAATCGAGCAGAAGCTTAAATTTAGTAGAGATTGAACAATCATCGTAACTGGGTTGTATTCGATTATGTTTATATAGTTATACTCACCAGGTAACTGTTCTTTCGTTATACATACGAGCGACTGAATTGAACAGAAGGTTGAATGGATAGACTAAACAATAATCGTATCTGGGGTTGTATTCGATTATATCTTGATGATGTTCATATAGTTATACTCACCAGGTAACTGTTCTCCAGTTATACATAAGAGCGACTAAACTGAACAGAAAGTTGAATGGATAGACTAAACAATGATCGTATCTGGGGTTGTATACGATTATATCGTGATGATGTTTATATAGCAATACTCACCAGGTAACTGTCCTTCCGCTTTACATACAAGCGACCGAATCGAGCAGAAGGTTTAATGGATAGATTGAACAATCATCGTATCTGAGTTGTATTCGATTATGTTTATATAGTTATACTCAACAGGTACCATGTTATTCCGTTATACATACGAGCAACCGAATCGAACATAAGGTTGAATGGATAGATTGAACGATCATCGTATCTGAGTTGTATTCAATTATGTTTATATAGTTATACCTACCAAGTAACTGTTCTTCCGTTATACATACGAGCGACTGAATTGAACAGAAGGTTGAATGGATAGACTAAACAATTATCGTATCTGGGGTTGTATTCGATGATATCGTGATGATGTTTATATAGTTATACTCACCAGGTAACTGTTCTCCAGTTATACATAAGAGCGACTGAACTGAACCGAAGGATGAATATATAGACTGAATAATCATCGTATCTGGGTTGTATTCGATTATTTCGTGATGATTATTATATATTATGTCTAACCAGGTAACTGTTCTTCCGTTATACATACGAGCAACCTAATCGAACATAAGGTTGAATGGATAGATTGAACAATCATTGTATCTGGGTTGTCTACGATTATATCGTTATGCTGTATAATTAGATACACCTACCATGTAACGGTTCTTTCGTTACACATACGAGCGTCTGAATCGAACATAAGGTTGGATTGGTTAGACGGAACGATGATTGTAACTGAGTTGTATTCGATTATATCGTGGTAATGTTTATATAGTAATACTCACCAGGTGACTGTTCTTGCGTTATACGTACGAGCGACCCAATCGAACAGAAGGTTGGATGGATAGACGGAATGATCATTGTATCTCAGTTGTATTCGATTATATCGTGATGAAGTTTATATAGAAATACTCACCAGGTTACTGTTCTTTCGTTATACATACGAGCAACCGAATCGAACAGAAGGTTGGATGGATAGTATCTGAGTTGTATTCGATTATGATGTTATGCTGTGTATATAGTTATACACACTAGGTGACGGTATTCCCGTTTTACATACGAGCGACCAAAACGAAACTAAAAGTTGAATGGATAGACTGAACAATCAATGTATCTGGTTGGTATCCGATTATATCGCAATACTGTATATATAGTGATACTTACCAGGTGACGGTACTTCCGTTACACATACTAGCGACTGAATCGAACAGAAGGTTGAATGGTTAGACGAAGCGATAATTGTATCTGAGTTGTATTCGATTATATCGTGATGAAGTTCATATAGAAATACTCACCAGGTTACTGTTCTTTCGTTATACATACGAGCAACCGAATCGAACAGAAGGTTGAATGAATGGTATCTGGGTTGTATTCGATTATGATGTTATGCTGTGTATATAGTTATACACACTAGGTGACAGTATTTCCGTTTTACATACGAGCGACCGAAACGATCAGAAAGTTGAATGGTTAGACTGAACAATCAATGTATCTGGTTGGTATCCGATTATATCGCAATACTGTATATATAGTGATACTTACCAGGTGACGGTACTTCCGTTAAACATACTAGCGACTGAATCGAACAGAATGTTAAATGGTTAGACGAAGCGATAATTGTATCTGAGTTGTATTCGATGATATCGTGATGATGTTTATATAGCAATATTCACCAGGTAACTGTTCTTCCGTTTCACATAATAGCGACCGAATCGAGCAGAAGGTTAAATGGATAGATTGAAAATTCATCGTATCTGGGTTGTATTCGATTAGGTTTATATAGTTATACTCACCAGGTAACTGTTCTTCCGATATAC
Source organism: Chrysomela aeneicollis (assembly GCA_029955515.1). NCBI lineage: Eukaryota > Metazoa > Arthropoda > Insecta > Coleoptera > Chrysomelidae > Chrysomela > Chrysomela aeneicollis. The sequence goes on along the minus strand of JARUHQ010000005.1, from coordinate 563,992 downwards.
ATACGAGCGACTGAATTGAACAGAAGGTTGAATGGATAGACTAAATATGATCGTATCTGAGGTTGTATTCGATTATATCGTGATGATGTTTATATAGTTATACTCAACAGGTAACTGTTCTCCAGTTATACATAAAAGCGACTGAATCGAGCAGAAGGTTGAATTCAGTAATAATTGAACAATAATCGTATCTGGGTTGTATTCGATTATGTTTATAAAGTTATACTCACCAGGTAACTGTTCTTTCGTTATACATACGAGCAATCGAATCGAACAGAAGGTTGAATGGATAGTATCTGGGTTGTATTCGATTATGATGTTATGCTGTGTATATAGTTATACACATTAGGTGACGGTATTCCCGTTTTACATACGAGCGACCGAAACGAACAGAAAGTTGAATGGATAGACTGAACAATCAATGTATCTGGGTGGTATCCGATTATATCGCAATACTGTATATAAAGTGATACTTACCAGGTGACGGTACCTCCGTTACACATACTAGCGACTGAATCGAACAGAAGGTTAAATGGTTAGACGAAACGATAATTGTATCTGAGTTGAATTCGAAGATATCGTGATGATGTTTATATAGCAATACTCACCAGGTAACTGCTCTTCCGTTTTACATACAAGCGACCGAATCGAGCAGAAGGTTAAATTTAGTATAGATTGAACAATTATCGTATCTGGGTTGTATTCGATTATGTTTATATAGTTATACTCACCAGGTAACTGTTCTTCCGTTATACATACGAGCGACTGAATTGAACAGAAGGTTGAATGGATAGACTAAACAATAATCGTATCTGGGGTTGTATTCGATTATATCTTGATGATGTTCATATAGTTATACTCACCAGAAAACTGTTCTCCAGTTTTACATAAGAGCGACTGAACTGAACAGAAAGTTGAATGGATAGACTAAACAATTATCGTATCTGGGGTTGTATTCGATGATATCGTGATGATGTTTATATAGTTATACTCACCAGGTAACTGTTCTCCAGTTATACATAAGAGCGACTGAACTGAACAGAAGGATGAATGGATAGACTGAATAATCATCGTATCTGGGTTGTATTCGATTATTTCGTGATGATTATTATATATTATGTCTAACCAGGTAACTGTTCTTCCGTTATACATACGAGCAACCGAATCGAACATAAGGTTGAATGGATAGATTGAACAATCATTGTATCTGGGTTGTCTACGATTATATCGTTATGCTGTATAATTAGATACACCTACCATGTAACGGTTCTTTCGTTACACATACGAGCGTCTGAATCGAACATAAGGTTGGATTGGTTAGACCGAACGATAATTGTAACTGAGTTGTATTAGATTATATCGTGGTAATGTTTATATAGTTATACACACCAGGTGACTGTTCTTGCGTTATACGTACGAGCGACCCAATCGAACAGAAGGTTAGATGGATAGACGGAATGATCATTGTATCTGAGTTGTATTCGATTATATCGTGATGAAGTTTATATAGGAATACTCACCAGGTTATTGTTCTTTCGTTATACACACGAGCAACCGAATCGAACAGAAGGATGAATGGATAGTATCTGAGTTGTATTCGATTATGATGTTCTGCTGTGTATATAGTTATACATACTAGGTGACGGTATTCCCGTTTTACATACGAGCGACCGAAACGAACAGAAAGTTGAATGGATAGACTGAACAATCAATGTATCTGGTTGGTATCCGATTATATCGCAATACTGTATATATAGTGATACTAACCAGGTGACGGTACTTCCGTTACACATAATAGCGACTGAATCGAACAGAAGGTTAAATGGTTGGACGAAGCGATAATTGTATCTGAGTTGTATTCGATGATATCGAGATGATGTTTATATAGCAATACTCACCAGGTAACTGTTCTTCCGTTTTACATAAAAGCGACCGAATCGAGCAGAAGGTTAAATGGATAGATTGAAAATTCATCGTATCTGGGTTGTATTCGATTAGGTTTATATAGTTATACTCACCAGGTAACTGTTCTCCAGTTATACATAAGAGCGACTGAACTGAACAGAAGTTTGAATGGATAGACTGAACAATCATTGTATCTGGGTTGTATTCGATTATATCGTGATGATTATCATATAGTATGTCTAACCAGGTAACAGTTCTTCTGTTACACATACGAGCAACTGAATCGAACATAAGGTTGAATGGATAGATTGAACAATCATTGTATCTGGGTTGTCTCCGATTATATCTTTATACTGTATATTTAGATACACCTACCATGTAACGGTTCTTTCGTTACACATACGAGCGTCTGAATCGAACATAAGGTTGGATGGTTAGACGGAACGATAATTGTAACTGAGTTGTATTCGATTATATCGTGGGAATGTTCGTATAGTAATACTCACCAGGTGACTGTTCTTGCGTTATACATACGAGCGACCCAATCGAACAGAAGTTTGGATGGATAGACGAAATGATCATTGTATCTGAATTGTATTCGATTATATCGTGATGACGTTCATATAGAAATACTCACCAGGTTACTGTTTTTCCTTTATACATACGAGCAACCGAATCGAATAGAAGGTTGAATGGATAGTATCTGGGTTGTATTCGATTATGACGTTATGCTGTGTATATAGTTATACACATTAGGTGACGGTATTCCCGTTATACATACGAGCGACCGAAACGAACAGAAAGTTGAATGGATAGACTGAACAATCAATGTATCTGGGTGGTATCCGATTATATCGCAATTCTGTATATATAGTGATACTTACCAGGTGACGGTACTTCCGTTGCACATACTAGCGACTGAATCAAACTTAAGGTTAAATGGTAAGACGAAACGATAATTGTATCTGAGTTGTATTCGATGATATCGTGATGATGTTTATATAGCAATACTCACCAGGTAACTGTTCTTCCGTTTTACATACAAGCGACCGAATCGAGCAGAAGGTTGAATTTAGTATGGATTGAACAATCATCGTATCTGGGTTGTATTCGATTATGTTTATATAGTTATACACACCAGGTAACTGTTCTTCCGTTATACATACTAGCGACTGAATCGAACAGAATGTTGAATGTTTAGACGAAACGATAATTGTATCTGAGATGTATTCGATGATATCGTGATGATGTTTATATAGCAATACTCACCAGGTAACTGTCCTTCAGTTTTACATACAAGTGACCGAATCGAGCAGAAGGTTAAATGGATAGATTGAACAATCATCGTATCTGAGTTGTATTCGATTATGTTTATATAGTTATACTCACCAAGTAACTGTTCTTCCGTTATACATACGAGCGACTGAATTGAACAGAAGGTTGAATGGATAGACTAAACAATGATCGTATCTGGGGTAGTATTCGATTATATCGTGATGATGTTTATATAGTTATACTCACCAGGTAACTGTTCTCCAGTTATACATAAGAGCGACTGAACTGAACAGAAAGTTGTATAGATAGAGTGAACAATCATCGTATCTGGGTTGTATTCGATTATTTCGTGATGATTATTATATATTATGTCTAAACAGGTAACTGTTCTTCCGTTATACATACGAGCAACCGAATCGAACATAAGATTGAATGGATAGATTGAACAATCATTGTATCTGGGTTGTCTCCGATTATATCGTTATGCTGTATATTCAGATACACCTACCATGTAACGGTTCTTTCGTTACACATACGAGCGTCTGAATCGAACATAAGGTTGGATGGTTAGACGGAACGATAATTGTAACTGAGTTGTATTCGATTATATCGTGGGAATGTTTATATAGTAATACTCACCAGGTGACTGTTCTTGCGTAATACGTACGAGCGACCCAATCGAACAGAAGGTTAGATGGATAGACGGAATGATCATTGTATCTGAGTTGTATTCGATTATATCGTGATGAAGTTTATATAGAAATACTCACCAGGTTACTGTTCTTTCGTTATACATACGAGCAACCGAATCGAACAGAAGGTTGAATGGATAGTATCTGAGTTGTATTCGATTATGATGTTATGCTGTGTATATAGTTATACACACCAGGTGACGGTATTCCCGTTTTACATACGAGCGACCGAAACGAACAGAAAGTTGAATGGATAGACTGAACAATCAATGTATCTGGTTTGTATCCGATTATATCGCAATACTGTATATATAGTGATACTTACCAGGTGACGGTACTTCCGTTACACATACTAGCGACTGAATCGAACAGAAGGTTAAATGGTTAGACGAAGCGATAATTGTATCTGAGTTGTATTCGATGATATCGTGATGATGTTTATATAGCAATACTCACCAGGTAACTGTTCTTCCGTTTTACATAAAAGCGACCAAATCCAGCAGAAGGTTAAATGGATAGATTGAAAATTCATCGTATCTGGGTTGTATTCGATTAGGTTTATATAGTTATACTCACCAGGTAACTGTTTTTCCGTTATACATAAGAACGACTGAATTGAACAGAAGGTTGAATGGATAGACTAAACAATAATCGTATCTGGGGTTGTATTCGAGTATATCGTGATGATTATCATATAGTATGTCTAACCAGGTAACAGTTCTTCCGTTAAACATACGAGCAACCGAATCGAACATAAGGTTGGATGGATAGATTGAACAATCATTGTATCTGGGTTGTCTCCGATTATATCTTTATGCTGTATATTCGGTTACACCTACCATGTAACGGTTATTTCGTTACACATACGAGCGTCTGAATCAAACATAAGGTTGGATGGTTAGACGGAACGATAATTGTAACTGGGTTGTATTCGATTATATCGTGGTGATGTTTATATAGTAATACTCACCAGGTGACTGTTCTTGCGTTATACATACGAGCGACCCCATCGAACAGAAGGTTGGATGGATAGACGGAATGATCATTGTATCTGAGTTGTATTCGATTATATCGTGATGACGTTCATATAGAAATACTCACCAGGTTACTGTTCTTTCGTTATACATACGAGCAACCGAATCGAACAGAAGGTTGAATGGATAGTATCTGGGTTGTATTCGATTATGATGTTATGCTGTGTATATAGTTATACACATTAGGTGACGGTATTCCCGTTTTACATACGAGCGACCGAAACGAACAGAAAGTTGAATGGATAGACTGACCAATCAATGTATCTGGGTGGTATCCGATTAATTATCGCAATACTGTATATATAGTGAAACTTACCAGGTGACGGTACTTCCGTTACACATACTAGAGACTGAATCGAACAAAAGGTTAAATGGTTAGACGAAACGATAATTGTATCTCTGAGTTGTATTCGATGATATCGTGATGATGTTTATATAGCGATACTCACCAGGTAACTGTTCTTCCGTTTTACATACAAGCGACCGAATCGAGCAGAAGCTTAAATTTAGTAGAGATTGAACAATCATCGTAACTGGGTTGTATTCGATTATGTTTATATAGTTATACTCACCAGGTAACTGTTCTTTCGTTATACATACGAGCGACTGAATTGAACAGAAGGTTGAATGGATAGACTAAACAATAATCGTATCTGGGGTTGTATTCGATTATATCTTGATGATGTTCATATAGTTATACTCACCAGGAAACTGTTCTCCAGTTATACATAAGAGCGACTAAACTGAACAGAAAGTTGAATGGATAGACTAAACAATGATCGTATCTGGGGTTGTATACGATTATATCGTGATGATGTTTATATAGCAATACTCACCAGGTAACTGTCCTTCCGCTTTACATACAAGCGACCGAATCGAGCAGAAGGTTTAATGGATAGATTGAACAATCATCGTATCTGAGTTGTATTCGATTATGTTTATATAGTTATACTCAACAGGTACCATGTTATTCCGTTATACATACGAGCAACCGAATCGAACATAAGGTTGAATGGATAGATTGAACGATCATCGTATCTGAGTTGTATTCAATTATGTTTATATAGTTATACCTACCAAGTAACTGTTCTTCCGTTATACATACGAGCGACTGAATTGAACAGAAGGTTGAATGGATAGACTAAACAATTATCGTATCTGGGGTTGTATTCGATGATATCGTGATGATGTTTATATAGTTATACTCACCAGGTAACTGTTCTCCAGTTATACATAAGAGCGACTGAACTGAACAGAAGGATGAATGGATAGACTGAATAATCATCGTATCTGGGTTGTATTCGATTATTTCGTGATGATTATTATATATTATGTCTAACCAGGTAACTGTTCTTCCGTTATACATACGAGCAACCGAATCGAACATAAGGTTGAATGGATAGATTAAACAATCATTGTATCTGGGTTGTCTACGATTATATCGTTATGCTGTATAATTAGATACACCTACCATGTAACGGTTCTTTCGTTACACATACGAGCGTCTGAATCGAACATAAGGTTGGATTGGTTAGACCGAACGATAATTGTAACTGAGTTGTATTAGATTATATCGTGGTAATGTTTATATAGTTATACACACCAGGTGACTGTTCTTGCGTTATACGTACGAGCGTACCAATCGAACAGAAGGTTGGATGGATAGACGGAATGATCATTGTATCTGAGTTGTATTCGATTATATCGTGATGAAGTTCATATAGAAATACTCACCAGGTTACTGTTCTTTCGTTATACATACGAGCAACCGAATCGAACATAAGGTTGGATGGATAGATTGAACAATCATTGTATCTGGGTTGTCTCCGATTATATCTTTATGCTGCATATTCGGTTACACCTACCATGTAACGATTATTTCGTTACACATACGAGCGTCTGAATCAAACATAAGGTTGGATGGTTAGACAAAACGATAATTGTAACTGGGTTGTATTCGATTATATCGTGGTGATGTTTATATAGTAATACTCACCAGGTGACTGTTCTTGCGTTATACATACGAGCGACCCAATCGAACAGAAGGTTGGATGGATAGACGGAATGATCATTGTATCTGAGTTGTATTCGATTATATCGTGATGACGTTCATATAGAAATACTCACCAGGTTACTGTTCTTTCGTTATACATACGAGCAACCGAATCGAACAGAAGGTTGAATGGATAGTATCTGGGTTGTATTCGATTATGATGTTATGCTGTGTATATAGTTATACACATTAGGTGACGGTATTCCCGTTTTACATACGAGCGACCGAAACGAACAGAAAGTTGAATGGATAGACTGAACAATCAATGTATCTGGGTGGTATCCGATTATTTATCGCAATACTGTATATATAGTGAAACTTACCAGGTGACGGTACTTCCGTTACACATACTAGAGACTGAATCGAACAGAAGGTTAAATGGTTAGACGAAACGATAATTGTATCTCTGAGTTGTATTCGATGATATCGTGATGATGTTTATATAGCGATACTCACCAGGTAACTGTTCTTCCGTTTTACATACAAGCGACCGAATCGAGCAGAAGCTTGAATTTAGTAGAGATTGAACAATCATCGTAACTGGGTTGTATTCGATTATGTTTATATAGTTATACTCACCAGGTAACTGTTCTTTCGTTATACATACGAGCGACTGAATTGAACAGAAGGTTGAATGGATAGACTAAACAATAATCGTATCTGGGGTTGTATTCGATTATATCTTGATGATGTTCATATAGTTATACTCACCAGGAAACTGTTCTCCAGTTATACATAAGAGCGACTAAACTGAACAGAAAGTTGAATGGATAGACTAAACAATGATCGTATCTGGGGTTGTATACGATTATATCGTGATGATGTTTATATAGCAATACTCACCAGGTAACTGTCCTTCCGCTTTACATACAAGCGACCGAATCGAGCAGAAGGTTTAATGGATAGATTGAACAATAATCGTATCTGAGTTGTATTCGATTATGTTTATATAGTTATACTCAACAGGTACCATGTTATTCCGTTATACATACGAGCAACCGAATCGAACATAAGGTTGAATGGATAGATTGAACGATCATCGTATCTGAGTTGTATTCAATTATGTTTATATAGTTATACCTACCAAGTAACTGTTCTTCCGTTATACATACGAGCGACTGAATTGAACAGAAGGTTGAATGGATAGACTAAACAATTATCGTATCTGGGGTTGTATTCGATGATATCGTGATGATGTTTATATAGTTATACTCACCAGGTAACTGTTCTCCAGTTATACATAAGAGCGACTGAACTGAACAGAAGGATGAATGGATAGACTGAATAATCATCGTATCTGGGTTGTATTCGATTATTTCGTGATGATTATTATATATTATGTCTAACCAGGTAACTGTTCTTCCGTTATACATACGAGCAACCGAATCGAACATAAGGTTGAATGGATAGATTGAACAATCATTGTATCTGGGTTGTCTACGATTATATCGTTATGCTGTATAATTAGATACACCTACCATGTAACGGTTCTTTCGTTACACATACGAGCGTCTGAATCGAACATAAGGTTGGATTGGTTAGACGGAACGATAATTGTAACTGAGTTGTATTCGATTATATCGTGGTAATGTTTATATAGTTATACACACCAGGTGACTGTTCTTGCGTTATACGTACGAGCGACCCAATCGAACAGAAGGTTGGATGGATAGACGGAATGATCATTGTATCTGAGTTGTATTCGATTATATCGTGATGAAGTTCATATAGAAATACTCACCAGGTTACTGTTCTTTCGTTATACATACGAGCAACCGAATCGAACAGAAGGTTGAATGGATGGTATCTGGGTTGTATTCGATTATGATGTTATGCTGTGTATATAGTTATACACACTAGGTGACGGTATTCCCGTTTTACATACGAGCGACCGAAACGAACAGAAAGTTGAATGGATAGACTGAACAATCAATGTATCTGGGTGGTATCCGATTAATTATCGCAATACTGTATATATAGTGAAACTTACTAGGTGACGGTACTTCCGTTACACATACTAGAGACTGAATCGAACAGAAGGTTAAATGGTTAGACGAAACGATAATTGTATCTCTGAGTTGTATTCGATGATATCGTGATGATGTTTATATAGCGATACTCACCAGGTAACTGTTCTTCCGTTTTACATACAAGCGACCGAATCGAGCAGAAGCTTAAATTTAGTAGAGATTGAACAATCATCGTAACTGGGTTGTATTCGATTATGTTTATATAGTTATACTCACCAGGTAACTGTTCTTTCGTTATACATACGAGCGACTGAATTGAACAGAAGGTTGAATGGATAGACTAAACAATAATCGTATCTGGGGTTGTATTCGATTATATCTTGATGATGTTCATATAGTTATACTCACCAGGAAACTGTTCTCCAGTTATACATAAGAGCGACTAAACTGAACAGAAAGTTGAATGGATAGACTAAACAATGATCGTATCTGGGGTTGTATACGATTATATCGTGATGATGTTTATATAGCAATACTCACCAGGTAACTGTCCTTCCGCTTTACATACAAGCGACCGAATCGAGCAGAAGGTTTAATGGATAGATTGAACAATCATCGTATCTGAGTTGTATTCGATTATGTTTATATAGTTATACTCAACAGGTACCATGTTATTCCGTTATACATACGAGCAACCGAATCGAACATAAGGTTGAATGGATAGATTGAACGATCATCGTATCTGAGTTGTATTCAATTATGTTTATATAGTTATACCTACCAAGTAACTGTTCTTCCGTTATACATACGAGCGACTGAATTGAACAGAAGGTTGAATGGATAGACTAAACAATTATCGTATCTGGGGTTGTATTCGATGATATCGTGATGATGTTTATATAGTTATACTCACCAGGTAACTGTTCTCCAGTTATACATAAGAGCGACTGAACTGAACAGAAGGATGAATATATAGACTGAATAATCATCGTATCTGGGTTGTATTCGATTATTTCGTGATGATTATTATATATTATGTCTAACCAGGTAACTGTTCTTCCGTTATACATACGAGCAACCTAATCGAACATAAGGTTGAATGGATAGATTGAACAATCATTGTATCTGGGTTGTCTACGATTATATCGTTATGCTGTATAATTAGATACACCTACCATGTAACGGTTCTTTCGTTACACATACGAGCGTCTGAATCGAACATAAGGTTGGATTGGTTAGACGGAACGATGATTGTAACTGAGTTGTATTCGATTATATCGTGGTAATGTTTATATAGTAATACTCACCAGGTGACTGTTCTTGCGTTATACGTACGAGCGACCCAATCGAACAGAAGGTTGGATGGATAGACGGAATGATCATTGTATCTCAGTTGTATTCGATTATATCGTGATGAAGTTTATATAGAAATACTCACCAGGTTACTGTTCTTTCGTTATACATACGAGCAACCGAATCGAACAGAAGGTTGGATGGATAGTATCTGAGTTGTATTCGATTATGATGTTATGCTGTGTATATAGTTATACACACTAGGTGACGGTATTCCCGTTTTACATACGAGCGACCAAAACGAAACTAAAAGTTGAATGGATAGACTGAACAATCAATGTATCTGGTTGGTATCCGATTATATCGCAATACTGTATATATAGTGATACTTACCAGGTGACGGTACTTCCGTTACACATACTAGCGACTGAATCGAACAGAAGGTTGAATGGTTAGACGAAGCGATAATTGTATCTGAGTTGTATTCGATTATATCGTGATGAAGTTCATATAGAAATACTCACCAGGTTACTGTTCTTTCGTTATACATACGAGCAACCGAATCGAACAGAAGGTTGAATGAATGGTATCTGGGTTGTATTCGATTATGATGTTATGCTGTGTATATAGTTATACACACTAGGTGACAGTATTTCCGTTTTACATACGAGCGACCGAAACGATCAGAAAGTTGAATGGTTAGACTGAACAATCAATGTATCTGGTTGGTATCCGATTATATCGCAATACTGTATATATAGTGATACTTACCAGGTGACGGTACTTCCGTTAAACATACTAGCGACTGAATCGAACAGAATGTTAAATGGTTAGACGAAGCGATAATTGTATCTGAGTTGTATTCGATGATATCGTGATGATGTTTATATAGCAATATTCACCAGGTAACTGTTCTTCCGTTTCACATAATAGCGACCGAATCGAGCAGAAGGTTAAATGGATAGATTGAAAATTCATCGTATCTGGGTTGTATTCGATTAGGTTTATATAGTTATACTCACCAGGTAACTGTTCTTCCGATATACATACGAGCGACTGAATTGAACAGAAGGTTGAATGGATAGACTAAATATGATCGTATCTGAGGTTGTATTCGATTATATCGTGATGATGTTTATATAGTTATACTCAACAGGTAACTGTTCTCCAGTTATACATAAAAGCGACTGAATCGAGCAGAAGGTTGAATTCAGTAATAATTGAACAATAATCGTATCTGGGTTGTATTCGATTATGTTTATAAAGTTATACTCACCAGGTAACTGTTCTTTCGTTATACATACGAGCAATCGAATCGAACAGAAGGTTGAATGGATAGTATCTGGGTTGTATTCGATTATGATGTTATGCTGTGTATATAGTTATACACATTAGGTGACGGTATTCCCGTTTTACATACGAGCGACCGAAACGAACAGAAAGTTGAATGGATAGACTGAACAATCAATGTATCTGGGTGGTATCCGATTATATCGCAATACTGTATATAAAGTGATACTTACCAGGTGACGGTACTTCCGTTACACATACTAGCGACTGAATCGAACAGAAGGTTAAATTTAGTATAGATTGAACAATTATCGTATCTGGGTTGTATTCGATTATGTTTATATAGTTATACTCACCAGGTAACTGTTCTTCCGTTATACATACGAGCGACTGAATTGAACAGAAGGTTGAATGGATAGACTAAACAATAATCGTATCTGGGGTTGTATTCGATTATATCTTGATGATGTTCATATAGTTATACTCACCAGAAAACTGTTCTCCAGTTTTACATAAGAGCGACTGAACTGAACAGAAAGTTGAATGGATAGACTGAACAATTAATGTATCTGGGTGGTATCCGATTATATCGCAATACTGTATATATAGTGATACTTACCAGGTGACGGTACTTCCGTTACACATACTAGCGACTGAATCGAACAGAAGGTTAAATGGTTAGACGAAATGATAATTGTATCTCTGAGTTGTATTCGATGATATCGTGATGAAGTTCATATAGAAATACTCACCAGGTTACTGTTCTTTCGTTATACATACGAGCATTCGAATCGAACAGAATGTTGAATGGATAGTATCTGGGTTGTATTCGATTATGATGTTATGCTGTGTATATAGTTATACACACTAGGTGACGGTATTCCCGTTTTACATACGAGCGACCGAAACGAACAGAAAGTTGAATGGATAGACTGAACAATAAATGTATCTGGTTGGTATCCGATTATATCGCAATACTGTATATATAGTGATACTTACCAGGTGACGGTACTTCCGTTACACATACTAGCGACTGAATCGAACAGAATGTTAAACGGTTAGACGAAGCGATAATTGTATCTGAGTTGTATTCGATGATATCGTGATGATGTTTATATAGCAATATTCACCAGGTAACTGTTCTTCCGTTTTACATAAAAGCGACCGAATCGAGCAGAAGGTTGAATGGATAGATTGAAAATTCATCGTATCTGGGTTGTATTCGATTAGGTTTATATAGTTATACTCACCAGGTAACTGTCCTTCCGTTATACATACGAGCGACTGAATTGAACAGAAAATTGAATGGATAGTATATGGGTTGTATTCGATTATGATGTTATGCTGTGTATATAGTTATACACACTAGGAGACGGTATTCCCGTTTTACATACGAGCGACCGAAACAAAAAGAAAGTTGAATGGATAGACTGAACAATCAATGTATCTGGGTTTTATCCGATTATATCGCAATACTGTATATATATTACCAGGTGACGATACTTCCGTTACACATACTAGTGACTGAATCGAACAGAATGTTGAATGGTTAGACGAAACGATAATTGTATCTGAGTTGTATTCGATGATATCGTGATGATGTTTATATAGCAATACTCACCAGGTAACTGTCCTTCCGTTTTACATACAAGCGACCGAATCAAGCAGAAGGTTAAATGGATAGATTGAACAATCATCGTATCTGAGTTGTATTCGATTATGTTTATATAGATATACTCACCAGGTACCTGTTCTTCCGATATACATACGAGCAACCGAATCAAACATAAGGTTGAATGGATAGATTGAACAATCATCGTATCTGAGTTGTATTCGATTATGTTTATATAGTTATACTCACCAGGTTATTGTTCTTCTGTTATACATACGAGCGACTGAATTGAACTGAAGGTTGAATGGATAGACTAAACAATGATCGTATCTGGGGTTGTATTCGATTATATCGTGATGATGTTCATATAGTTATACTCACAAGGTAACTGTTCTCCAGTTATACATAAGAGCGACTGAACTGAACAGAAGATTGAATGGATAGACTGAACAATCATCGTATCTGGGTTGTATTCGATTATTTTGTGATGATTATTATATATTATGTCTAACCAGGTAACTGTTCTTTCGTTATACATACTAGCAACCGAATCGAACATAAGGTTGAATGAATAGATTGAACAATCATTGTATCTGGGTTGTCTCCGATTATATCGTTATGTTGTATATTTAACTACACCTACCATGTAACGGTTCTTTCGTTACACATACGAGCGTCTGAATCGAACATGAGGTTGGATGGTTAGACGGAACTATATTGTAACTAAGTTGTATTCGATTATATCGTGATGACGTTCATATAGAAATACTCACCAGGTTACTGTTCTTTCGTTATACATACGAGCAACCGAATCGAACAGAAGGTTGAATGGATAGTATCTGGGTTGTATTCGATTATGATGTTATGCTGTGTATATAGTTATACACATAAGGTGACGGTATTTCCGTTTCACATACGAGCGACCGAAACGAACAGAAAGTTGAATGGATAGAATGAACAATCAATGTATCTGGGTGGTATCCGATTATATCGCAATACTGTATATATAGTGATACTTACCAGGTGACGATACTTCCGTTACACATACTAGCGACTGAATCGAACAGAATGTTGAATGGTTAGACGAAACGATAATTCTATCTGAGTTGTATTCGATGATATCGTGATGATGTTTATATAGCAATACTCACCAGGTAACTGTCCTTTCGTTTTACATACAAGCGACCGAATCGAGCAGAAGGTTAAATGGATAGATTGAACAATCATCGTATCTGAGTTGTATTCGATTATGTTTATATAGATATACTCACCAGGTACCTGTTCTTCCGATATACATACGAGCAACCGAATCGAACATAAGGTTGAATGGATAGATTGAACAATCATCGTATCTGAGTTGTATTCGATTATGTTTATATAGTTATACTCACCAGGTAACTGTTCTTCCGTTATACATACGAGCGACTGAATTGAACTGAAGGTTGAATGGATAGACTAAACAATGATCGTATCTGGGGTTGTATTCGATTATATCGTGATGATGTTCATATAGTTATACTCACCAGGTAACTCTTCTCCAGTTATACATAAGAGCGACTGAACTGAACAGAATGTTGAATGGATAGACTGAACAATCATCGTATCTGGGTTGTATTCGATTATTTCGTGATGATTATTATATATTATGTCTAACCAGGTAACTGTTCTTTTGTTATACATACTAGCAACCGAATCGAACATAAGGTTGAATGGATAGATTGAACAATCATTGTATCTGGGTTGTCTTCGATTATATCGTTATGTTGTATATTTAACTACACCTACCATGTAACGGTTCTTTCGTTACACATACGAGCGTCTGAATCGAACATAAGGTTGGATGGTTAGACGGAACGATAATTGTAACTAAGTTGTATTCGATTATATCGTGATGACGTTCATATAGAAATACTCACCAGGTTACTGTTCTTTCGTTATACATACGAGCAACCGAATCGAACAGAAGGTTGAATGGATAGTATCTGGGTTGTATTCGATTATGATGTTATGCTGTGTATATAGTTATACACATAAGGTGACGGTATTCCCGTTTCACATACGAGCGACCGAAACGAACAGAAAGTTGAATGGATAGACTGAACAATCAATGTATCTGGGTGGTATCCGATTATATCGCAATACTGTATATATAGTGATACTTACCAGGTGACGGTACTTCCGTAACACATACTAGCGACTGAATCGAACAGAAGGTTGAATGGTTAGACGAAACGATAATTGTATCTGAGTTGTATTCGATGATATCGTGATGATGTTTATATAGCAATACTCACCAGGTAACTGTTCTTCCGTTTTACATACAAGCGACCGAATCGAGCAGAAGGTTGAATTCAGTATAGATTGAACAATCATCGTATCTGGGTTGTATTCGATTATGTTTATATAGCAATACTCACCAGGTAACTGTCCTTCCGTTTTACATACAAGCGACCGAATCGAGCAGAAGGTTAAATGGATAGATTGAACAATCATCGTATCTGAGTTGTATTCGATTATGTTTATATAGATATACTCACCAGGTAACTGTTCTTCCGTTATACATACGAGCGACTGAATTGAACTGAAGGTTGAATGGATATACTAAACAATGATCGTATCTGGGGTTGTATTCGATTATATCGTGATGATGTTCATATAGTTATACTCACCAGGTAACTCTTCTCCAGTTATACATAAGAGCGACTTAACTGAACAGAAGGTTGAATGGATAGACTGAACAATCATCGTATCTGGGTTGTATTCGATTATTTCGTGATGATTATTATATATTATGTCTAACCAGGTAACTGTTCTTTCGTTATACATACTAGCAACCGAATCGAACATAAGGTTGAATGGATAGATTGAACAATCATTGTATCTGGGTTGTCTTCGATTATATCGTTATGTTGTATATTTAACTACATCTACCATGTAACGGTTCTTTCGTTACACATACGAGCGTCTGAATCGAACATAAGGTTGGATGATTGGACGGATTATATCGTGGTGATGTTCATATAGTAATACTCACCAGGTGACTGTTCTTGCGTTATACATACGAGCGACCCAATCGAACAGAAGTTTGGATAAATAGACGAAATGATCATTGTATCTGAGTTGTATTCGATTATATCGTGATGACGTTCATATAGAAATACTCACCAGGTTACTGTTTGTTCTTTATACATACGAGCAACCGAATCGAACAGAAGGTTGAATGGATAGTATCTGGGTTGTATTCGATTATGATGTTTTGCTGTGTATATAGTTATACACATTAGGTGACGGTATTCCCGTTTTACATACGAGCGACCGAAACGAACAGAAAGTTGAATGGATAGACTGAACAATCAATATATCTGGGTGGTATCCGATTATATCGCAATACTGTATATATAGTGATACTTACCAGGTGACGGTACTTCCGTTGCACATACTAGCGACTGAATCGAACTTAAGGTTAAATGGTGAGACGAAACGATAATTGTATCTGAGTTGTATTTGATGATATCGTGATGATGTTTATATAGCAATACTCACCAGGTAACTGTTTTTCCGTTTCACATACAAGCGACCGAGTCGAGCAGAATGTTAAATTTAGTATGGATTGAACAATCATCGTATCTGGGTTGTATTCGATTATGTTCATATAGTTATACTCACCAGGTAACTGTTCGTCCGTTATACATACTAGCGACTGAATCGAACAGAATGTTGAATGGTTAGACGAAACGATAATTGTATCTGAGTTGTATTCGATGATATCGTGATGATGTTTATATAGCAATACTCACCAGGTAACTGTCCTTCAGTTTTACATACAAGTGACCGAATCGAGCAGAAGGTTAAATTGATAGATTGAACAATCATCGTATCTGAGTTGTATTCGATTATGTTTATATAGTTATACTCACCAGGTACCTGTTCTTCCGTTATACATACGAGCAACCGAATCGAACATGAGGTTGAATGGATAGATTGAACAATCATCGTATCTGAGTTGTATTCGATTATGTTTATATAGTTATACTCACCAAGTAAATGTACTTCCGTTATACATACGAGCGACTGAATTGAACAGAAGGTTGAATGGATAGACTAAACAATGATCGTATCTGGGGTTGTATTCGATTATATCGTGATGATGTTTATATAGTTATACTCACCAGGTAACTATTCTCCAGTTATACATAAGAGCGACTGAACTGAACAGAAGGTTGTATGGATAGACAATCATCGTATCTGGGTTGTATTCGATTATTTCGTGATGATTATTATATATTATGTCTAACCAGGTAACTGTTCTTTCGTTATACATACGAGCAACCGAATCGAACATAAGGTTGAATGGATAGATTGAACAATCATTGTATCTGGGTTGTCTCCGATTATATCGTTATGCTGTATATTTAGATACACCTACCATGTAACGGTTCTTTCGTTACACATACGAGCGTCTGAATCGAACATAAGGTTGGATGGTTAGACGGAACGATAATTGTAACTGAGTTGTATTCGATTATATCGTGGTAATGTTTATATAGTAATACTCACCAGTTGACTGTTCTTGCGTTATACGTACGAGCGACCAATCGAACAGAAGGTTGAATGGATAGACGGAATGATCATTGTACCTGAGTTGTATTCGATTATATCGTGATGAAGTTCATATAGAAATACTCACCAGGTTACTGTTCTTTCGTTATACATACGAGCAACCGAATCGAACAGAAGGTTGAATGAATGGTATCTGGGTTGTATTCGATTATGATGTTATGCTGTGTATATAGTTATACACACTAGGTGACGGTATTTCCGTTTTACATACGAGCGACCGAAACGAACAGAAAGTTGAATGGATAGACTGAACAATCAATGTATCTGGTTGGTATCCGATTATATCGCAATACTGTATATATAGTGATACTTACCAGGTGACGGTACTTCCGTTAAACATACTAGCGACTGAATCGAACAGAATGTTAAATGGTTAGACGAAGCGATAATTGTATCTGAGTTGTATTCGATGATATCGTGATGATGTTTATATAGCAAAATTCACCAGGTAACTGTTCTTCCGTTTTACATAATAGCGACCGAATCGAGCAGAAGGTTAAATGGATAGATTAAAAATTCATCGTATCTGGGTTGTATTCGATTAGGTTTATATAGTTATACTCACCAGGTAACTGTTCTTCCAATATACATACGAGCGACTGAATTGAACAGAAGGTTGAATGGATAGACTAAATATGATCGTATCTAAGGTTGTATTCGATTATATCGTGATGATGTTTATATAGTTATACTCAACAGGTAACTGTTCTCCAGTTATACATGAAAGCGACTGAATCGAGCAGAAGGTTGAATTCAGTATTAATTGAACAATAATCGTATCTGGGTTGTATTCGATTATGTTTATGAAGTTTTACTCACCAGGTAACTGTTCTTCCGTTATACATACGAGCAATCGAATCGAACAGAAGGTTGAATGGATAGTATCTGGGTTGTATTCGATTATGTTATGCTGTGTATATAGTTATACACATTAGGTGACGGTATTCCCGTTTTACATACGAGCGACCGAAACGAACAGAAAGTTGAATGGATAGACTGAACAATCAATGTATCTGGGTGGTATCCGATTATATCGTCATACTGTATATAAAGTGATACTTACCAGGTGACGGTACTTCCGTTACACATACTAGCGACTGAATCGAACAGAAGGTTAAATGGTTAGACGAAACGATAATTGTATCTGAGTTGAATTCGATGATATCGTGATGATGTTTATATAGCAATACTCACCAGGTAACTGCTCTTCCGTTTTACATACAAGCGACCGAATCGAGCAGAAGGTTAAATTTAGTATAGATTGAACAATCTTCGTATCTGGGTTGTATTCGATTATGTTTATATAGTTATACTCACCAGGTAACTGTTCTTCCGTTATACATACGAGCGACTAAATTGAACAGAAGGTTGAATGGATAGACTAAACAATAATCGTATCTGGGGTTGTATTCGATTATATCTTGATGATGTTCATATAGTTATACTCACCAGGAAACTGTTCTCCAGTTTTACATAAGAGCGACTGAACTGAACAGAAAGTTGAATGGATAGACTGAACAATCAATGTATCTGGGTGGTATCCGATTATATCGCAATACTGTATATATAGTGATACTTACCAGGTGACGGTACTTCCGTTACACATACTAGCGACTGAATCGAACAGAAGGTTAAATGGTTAGACGAAATGATAATTGTATCTCTGAGTTGTATTCGATGATATCGTGATGAAGTTCATATAGAAATACTCACCAGGTTACTGTTATTTCGTTATACATACGAGCATTCGAATCGAACAGAAGGTTGAATGGATAGTATCTGGGTTGTATTCGATTATGATGTTATGCTGTGTATATAGTTATACACACTAGGTGACGGTATTCCCGTTTTACATACGAGCGACCGAAACGAACAGAAAGTTGAATGGATAGACTGAACAATCAATGTATCTGGTTGGTATCCGATTATATCGCAATACTGTATATATAGTGATACTTACCAGGTGACGGTACTTCCGTTACACATACTAGCGACTGAATCGAACAGAAGGTTAAATGGTTAGACGAAGCGATAATTGTATCTGAGTTGTATTCGATGATATCGTGATGATGTTTATATAGCAATATTCACCAGGTAACTGTTCTTCCGTTTTACATAAAAGCGACCGAATCGAGCAGAAGGTTGAATGGATAGATTGAAAATTCATCGTATCTGGGTTGTATTCGATTAGGTTTATATAGTTATACTCACCAGGTAACTGTCCTTCCGTTATACATACGAGCGACTGAATTGAACAGAAGGTTGAATGGATAGTATATGGGTTGTATTCGATTATGATGTTATGCTGTGTATATAGTTATACACACTAGGAGACGGTATTCCCGTTTTACATACGAGCGACCGAAACAAAAACAAAGTTGAATGGATAGACTGAACAATCAATGTAATTGGGTGGTATCCGATTATATCGCAATACTGTATATATAGTGATACTTACCAGGTGACGATACTTCCGTTACACATACTAGCGACTGAATCGAACAGAATGTTGAATGGTTAGACGAAACGATAATTGTATCTGAGTTGTATTCGATGATATCGTGATGATGTTTATATAGCAATACTCACCAGGTAACTGTTCTTCCGTTTTACATACAAGCGACCGAATCGAGCAGAAGGTTGAATTCAGTATAGATTGAACAATCATCGTATCTGGGTTGTATTCGATTATGTTTATATAGTTATACTCACCAGGTAACTGTTCTTCCGTTATACATACGAGCAACCGAATCGAACAGAAGGTTGAATAGATAGTATCTGGGTTGTATTCGATTATGATGTTATGCTGTGTATATAGTTATACACATAAGGTGACGGTATTCCCGTTTCACAATTGAGCGACCGAAACGAACAGAAAGTTGAATGGATAGACTGAACAATCAATGTATCTGGGTGGTATCCGATTATATCGCAATACTGTATATATAGTGATACTTACCAGGTGACGATACTTCCGTTACACATACTAGCGACTGAATCGAACAGAATGTTGAATGGTTAGACGAAACGATAATTCTACCTGAGTTGTATTCGATGATATCGTGATGATGTTTATATAGCAATACCCACCAGGTAACTGTCCTTCCGTTTTACATACAAGCGACCGAATCGAGCAGAAGGTTAAATGGATAGATTGAACAATCATCGTATCTGAGTTGTATTCGATTATGTTTATATAGATATACTCACCAGGTACCTGTTCTTCCGATATACATACGAGCAACCGAATCGAACATAAGGTTGAATGGATAGATTGAACAATCATCGTATCTGAGTTGTATTCGATTATGTTTATATAGTTATACTCACCAGGTAACTGTTCTTCCGTTATACATACGAGCGACTGAATTGAACTGAAGGTTGAATGGATAGACTAAACAATGATCGTATCTGGGGTTGTATTCGATTATATCGTGATGATGTTCATATAGTTATACTCACCAGGTAACTGTTCTCCAGTTATACATAAGAGCCACTGAACTGAACAGAAGGTTGAATGGATAGACTGAACAATCATCGTATCTGGGTTGTATTCGATTATTTCGTGATGATTATCATATATTATGTCTAACCAGGTAACTGTTCTTTCGTTATACATACTAGCGACCGAATCGAACATAAGGTTGAATGGATAGATTGAACAATCATTGTATCTGGGTTGTCTCCGATTATATCGTTATGTTGTATATTAAACTACACCTACCATGTAACGGTTCTTTTGTTACACATACGAGCGTCTGAATCGAACATAAGGTTGGAAGGTTAGACGGAACGATAATTGTAACTAAGTTGTATTCGATTATATCGTGATGACGTTCATATAGAAATACTCACCAGGTTACTGTTCTTTCGTTATACATACGAGCAACCGAATCGAACAGAAGGTTGAATGGATAGTATCTGGGTTGTATTCGATTATGATGTTATGCTGTGTATATAGTTATACACATAAGGTGACGGTATTCCCGTTTCACATACGAGCGACCGAAACGAACAGAAAGTTGAATGGATAGTCTGAACAATCAATGTATCTGGGTGGTATCCGATTATATCGCAATACTGTATATATAGTGATACTTACCAGGTGACGGTACTTCCGTTACACATACTAGCGACTGAATCGAACAGAAGGTTAAATGGTTAGACGAAACGATAATTGTATCTGAGTTGTATTCGATGATATCGTGATGATGTTTATATAGCAATACTCACCAGGTAACTGTTCTTCCGTTTTACATACAAGCGACCGAATCGAGCAGAAGGTTGAATTCAGTATAGATTGAACAATCATCGTATCTGGGTTGTATTCGATTATGTTTATATAGTTATACTCACCAGGTAACTGTTCTTCCGTTATACATACGAGCGACTGAATTGAACAGAAGGTTGAATGGATAGTATATGGGTTGTATTCGATTATGATGTTATGCTGTGTATATAGTTATACACACTAGGAGACGGTATTCCTGTTTTACATACGAGCGACCGAAACGAAAAGAAAGTTGAATGGATAGACTGAACAATCAATGTATCTGGTTGGTATTCGATTATATCGCAATACTGTATATATAGTGATACTTACCAGGTGACGATACTTCCGTTACACATACTAGCGACTGAATCGAACAGAATGTTGAATGGTTAGACGAAACGATAATTGTATCTGAGTTGTATTCGATGATATCGTGATGATGTTTATATAGCAATACTCACCAGGTAACTGTCCTTCCGTTTTACATACAAGCGACCGAATCGAGCAGAAGGTTAAATGGATAGATTGAACAATCATCGTATCTGAGTTGTATTCGCTTATGTTTATTTAGATATACTCACCAGGTACCTGTTCTTCCGATATACATACGAGCAACCGAATCGAACATAAGGTTGAATGGATAGATTGAACAATCATCGTATCTGAATTGTATTCGATTATGTTTATATAGTTATACTCACCAGGTAACTGTTCTTCCGTTATACATACGAGCGACTGAATTGAACTGAAGGTTGAATAGATAGACTAAACAATGATCGTATCTGGGGTTGTATTCGATTATATCGTGATGATGTTCATATAGTTATACTCACCAGGTAACTGTTCTCCAGTTATACATAAGAGCGACTGAACTGAACAGAAGATTGAATGGATAGACTGAACAATCATCGTATCTGGGTTGTATTCGATTATTTCGTGATGATTATTATATATTATGTCTAACCAGGTAACTGTTCTTTCGTTATACATACTAGCAACCGAATCGAATATAAGGTTGAATGGATAGATTGAACAATCATTGTATCTGGGTTGTCTCCGATTATATCGTTATGTTGTATATTTAACTACACCTACCATGTAACGGTTCTTTCGTTACACATACGAGCGTCTGAATCGAACATAAGGTTGGATGGTTAGACGGAACGATATTGTAACTGAGTTGTATTCGATTATATCGTGATGACGTTCATATGGAAATACTCACCAGGTTACTCTTCTTTCGTTATACATACGAGCAACCGAATCGAACAGAAGGTTGAATAGATAGTATCTGGGTTGTATTCGATTATGATATTATGCTGTGTATATAGTTATACACATGAGGTGACGGTATTCCCGTTTCACATACGAGCGACCGAAACGAACAGAAAGTTGAATGGATAGACTGAACAATCAATGTATCTGGGTGGTATCCGATTATATCGCAATACTGTATATATAGTGATACTTACCAGGTGACGATACTTCCGTTACACATACTAGCGACTGAATCGAACAGAATGTTGAATGGTTAGACGAAACGATAATTCTATCTGAGTTGTATTCGATGATATCGTGATGATGTTTATATAGCAATACTCACCAGGTAACTGTCCTTCCGTTTTACATACAAGCAACCGAATCGAGCAGAAGGTTAAATGGATAGATTGAACAATCATCGTATCTGAGTTGTATTCGATTATGTTTATATAGATATACTCACCAGGTACCTGTTCTTCCGATATACATACGAGCAACCGAATCGAACATAAGGTTGAATGGATAGATTGAACAATCATCGTATCTGAGTTGTATTCGATTATGCTTAAATAGTTATACTCACCAGGTAACTGTTCTTCCGTTATACATACGAGCGACTGAATTGAACTGAAGGTTGAATGGATAGACTAAACAATGATCGTATCTGGGGTTGTATTCGATTATATCGTTATGATGTTCATATAGTTATACTCACAAGGTATCTGTTCTCCAGTTATACATAAGAGCGACTGAACTGAACAGAAGGTTGAATGGATAGACTGAACAATCATCGTATCTGGGTTGTATTCGATTATTTCGTGATGATTATTATATATTATGTCTAACCAGGTAACTGTTCTTTCGTTATACATACTAGCAACCGAATCGAACATAAGGTTGAATGGATTGATTGAACAATCATTGTATCTGGGTTGTCTCCGATTATATCGTTATGTTGTATATTTAACTACACCTACCATGTAACGGTTCTTTCGTTACACATACGAGCGTCTGAATCGAACATAAGGTTGGATGGTTAGACGGAACGATAATTGTAACTAAGTTGTATTCGATTATATCGTGATGACGTTCATATAGAAATACTCACCAGGTTACTGTTCTTTCGTTATACATACGAGCAACCGAATCGAACAGAAGGTTGAATGGATAGTATCTGGGTTGTATTCGATTATGATGTTATGCTGTGTATATAGTTATACACATAAGGTGACGGTATTCCCGTTTCACATACGAGCGACCGAAACGAACAGAAAGTTGAATGAATAGACTGAACAATCAATGTATCTGGGTGGTATCCGATTATATCGCAATACTGTATATATAGTAATACCTACCAGGTGACGGTACTTCTGTTACACATACTAGCGACTGAATCGAACAGAAGGTTAAATGGTTGAACGATAATTGTATCTGAGTTGTATTCGATGATATCGTGATGATGTTTATATAGCAATACTCACCAGGTAACTGTTCTTCCGTTTTATATACAAGCGACCGAATCGAGCAGAAGGTTGAATTCAGTATAGATTTAACAATCATCGTATCTGGGTTGTATTCGATTATGTTTATATAGTTATACTCACCAGGTAACTGTTCTTCCGTTATACATACGAGCGACTGAATTGAACAGAAGGTTGAATGGATAGTATATGGGTTGTATTCGATTATGATGTTATGCTGTGTATATAGTTATACACACTAGGAGACGGTATTCCCGTTTTACATACGAGCGACCGAAACGAAAAGAAAGTTGAATGGATAGACTGAACAATCAATGTATCTGGGTGGTATCCGATTATATCGCAATACTGAATATATAGTGATACTTACCAGGTGACGATACTTCCGTTACACATACTAGCGACTGAATCGAACAGAATGTTGAATGGTTTGACGAAACGATAATTGTATCTGAGTTGTATTCGATGATATCGTGATGATGTTTATATAGCAATACTCACCAGGTAACTGTCCTTCCGTTTTACATACAAGCAACCGAATCGAGCAGAAGGTTAAATGGATAGATTGAACAATCATCGTATCTGAGTTGTATTCGATTATGTTTATATAGATATACTCACCAGGTACCTGTTCTTCCGATATACATACGAGCAACCGAATCGAACATAAGGTTGAATGGATAGATTGAACAATCATCGTATCTGAGTTGTATTCGATTATGCTTATATAGTTATACTCACCAGGTAACTGTTCTTCCGTTATACATACGAGCGACTGAATTGAACTGAAGGTTGAATGGATAGACTAAACAATGATCGTATCTGGGGTTGTATTCGATTATATCGTGATGATGTTCATATAGTTATACTCACAAGGTATCTGTTCTCCAGTTATACATAAGAGCGACTGAACTGAACAGAAGGTTGAATGGATAGACTGAACAATCATCGTATCTGGGTTGTATTCGATTATTTCGTGATGATTATTATATATTATGTCTAACCACGTAACTGTTCTTTCGTTATACATACTAGCAACCGAATCGAACATAATGTTGAATGGATAGATTGAACAATCATTGTATCTGGGTTGTCTCCGATTATATCGTTATGTTGTATATTTAACTACACCTACCATGTAACGGTTCTTTCGTTACACATACGAGCGTCTGAATCGAACATAAGGTTGGATGGTTAGACGGAACGATAATTGTAACTAAGTTGTATTCGATGATATCGTGATGATGTTTATATAGCAATACTCACCAGGTAACTGTCCTTCCGTTTTACATACAAGCAACCGAATCGAGCAGAAGGTTAAATGGATAGATTGAACAATCATCGTATCTGAGTTGTATTCGATTATGTTTATATAGATATACTCACCAGGTACCTGTTCTTCCGATATACATACGAGCAACCGAATCGAACATAAGGTTGAATGGATAGATTGAACAATCATCGTATCTGAGTTGTATTCGATTATGCTTAAATAGTTATACTCACCAGGTAACTGTTCTTCCTTTATACATACGAGCGACTGAATTGAACTGAAGGTTGAATGGATAGACTAAACAATGATCGTATCTGGGGTTGTATTCGATTATATCGTTATGATGTTCATATAGTTATACTCACAAGGTATCTGTTCTCCAGTTATACATAAGAGCGACTGAACTGAACAGAAGGTTGAATGGATAGACTGAACAATCATCGTATCTGGGTTGTATTCGATTATTTCGTGATGATTATTATATATTATGTCTAACCAGGTAACTGTTCTTTCGTTATACATACTAGCAACCGAATCGAACATAAGGTTGAATGGATAGATTGAACAATCATTGTATCTGGGTTGTCTCCGATTATATCGTTATGTTGTATATTTAACTACACCTACCATGTAACGGTTCTTTCGTTACACATACGAGCGTCTGAATCGAACATAAGGTTGGATGGTTAGACGGAACGATAATTGTAACTAAGTTGTATTCGATTATATCGTGATGACGTTCATATAGAAATACTCACCAGGTTACTGTTCTTTCGTTATACATACGAGCAACCGAATCGAACAGAAGGTTGAATGGATAGTATCTGGGTTGTATTCGATTATGATGTTATGCTGTGTATATAGTTATACACATAAGGTGACGGTATTCCCGTTTCACATACGAGCGACCGAAACGAACAGAAAGTTGAATGGATAGACTGAACAATCAATGTATCTGGGTGGTATCCGATTATATCGCAATACTGTATATATAGTAATACCTACCAGGTGACGGTACTTCTGTTACACATACTAGCGACTGAATCGAACAGAAGGTTAAATGGTTGAACGATAATTGTATCTGAGTTGTATTCGATGATATCGTGATGATGTTTATATAGCAATACTCACCAGGTAACTGTTCTTCCGTTTTATATACAAGCGACCGAATCGAGCAGAAGGTTGAATTCAGTATAGATTTAACAATCATCGTATCTGGGTTGTATTCGATTATGTTTATATAGTTATACTCACCAGGTAACTGTTCTTCCGTTATACATACGAGCGACTGAATTGAACAGATGGTTGAATGGATAGTATATGGGTTGTATTCGATTATGATGTTATGCTGTGTATATAGTTATACACACTAGGAGACGGTATTCCCGTTTTACATACGAGCGACCGAAACGAAAAGAAAGTTGAATGGATAGACTGAACAATCAATGTATCTGGGTGGTATCCGATTATATCGCAATACTGAATATATGGTGATACTTACCAGGTGACGATACTTCCGTTACACATACTAGCGACTGAATCGAACAGAATGTTGAATGGTTTGACGAAACGATAATTGTATCTGAGTTGTATTCGATGATATCGTGATGATGTTTATATAGCAATACTCACCAGGTAACTGTCCTTCCGTTTTACATACAAGCGACCGAATCGAGCAGAAGGTTAAATGGATAGATTGAACAATCATCGTATCTGAGTTGTATTCGATTATGTTTATATAGATATACTCACCAGGTACCTGTTCTTCCGATATACATACGAGCAACCGAATCGAACACAAGGTCGAATGGATAGATTGAACAATCATTGTATCTGGGTTGTCTCCGATTATATCGTTATGTTGTATATTTACCTACACCTACCATGTAACGGTTCATTCGTTACACATACGAGCGTCTGAATCGAACATAAGGTTGGATGGTTAGACGGAACGATAATTGTAACTAAGTTGTATTCGATTATATCGTGATGACGTTTATATAGAAATACTCACCAGGTTACTGTTCTTTCGTTATACATACGAGCAACCGAATCGAACAGAAGGTTGAATGGATAGTATCTGGGTTGTATTCGATTATGATGTTATGCTGTGTATATAGTTATACACATAAAATGACGGTATTCCCGTTTCACATACGAGCCACCGAAACGAACAGAAAGTTGAATGGATAGACTGAACAATCAATGTATCTGGGTGGTATCCGATTATATCGCAATACTGTATATATGGTGATACTTACCAGGTGACGGTACTTCCGTTACACATACTAGTGACTGAATCGAACAGGAGGTTAAATGGTTAGACGAAACGATAATTGTATCTGAGTTGTATTCGATGATATCGTGATGATGTTTATATAGCAATACTCACCAGGTAACTGTTCTTCCGTTTTACATACAAGCGACCGAATCGAGCAGAAGGTTGAATTCAGTATCGATTGAACAATCATCGTATCTGGGTTGTATTCGATTATGTTTATATAGTTATACTCACCAGGTAACTGTTCTTCCGTTATACATACGAGCGACTGAATTGAACAGAAGGTTGAATGGATAGAATATGGGTTGTATTCGATTATGATGTTATGCTGTGTATATAGTTATACACACTAGGAGACGGAATTCCCGTTTTACATACGAGCGACCGAAACAAAAAGAAAGTTGAATGGATAGACTGAACAATCTCTGGGTGGTATCCGATTATATCGCAATACTGTATATATAGTGATACTTACCAGGTGACGATACTTCCGTTACACATACTAGCGACTGAATCGAACAGAATGTTGAATGGTTAGACGAAACGATAATTGTATCTGAGTTGTATTCGATGATATCGTGATGATGTTTATATAGCAATACTTACCAGGTAACTGTTCTTCCGTTTTACATACAAGCGACCGAATCGAGCAGAAGGTTGAATTCAGTATAGATTGAACAATCATCGTATCTGGGTTGTATTCGATTATGTTTATATAGTTATACTTACCAGGTAACTGTTCTTCCGTTATACATACGAGCGACTGAATTGAACAGAAGGTTGAATGGATAGTATATGGGTTGTATTCGATTATGATGTTATGCTGTGTATATAGTTATACACACTAGGAGACGGTATTCCCGTTTTACATACGAGCGACCGAAACGAAAAGAAAGTTGAATGGATAGACTGAACAATCAATGTATCTGGCTGGTATCCGATTATATCGCAATACTGTATATATAGTGATACACACCAGGTGACGGTACTTCCGTTACACATACTAGCTACTGAATCGAACAGAAGGTTAAATGGTTAGACGAAACGATAATTGTATCTGAGTTGTATTCGATGATATCGTGATGATGTTTATATAGCAATACTCACCAGGTAATTGTCCTTCCGTTTTACATACAAGCGACCGAATCGAGCAGAAGGTTAAATGGATAGATTGAACAATCATCGTATCTGAGTTGTATTCGATTATGTTTATATAGATATACTCACCAGGTACCTGTTCTTCCGATATACATACGAGCAACCGAATCGAACATAAGGTTGAATGGATAGATTGAACAATCATCGTATCTGAGTTGTATTCGATTATGTTTATATAGTTATACTCACCAGGTAACTGTTCATCCGTTATACATACGAGCGACTGAATTGAACTGAAGGTTGAATGGATAGACTAAACAATGATCGTATCTGGGGTTGTATTCGATTATATCGTGATGATGTTCATATAGTTATACTCACCAGGTAACTGTTCTCCAGTTATACATAAGAGCCACCGAACTGAACAGAAGGTTGAATGGATAGACTGAACAATCATCGTATCTTGGTTGTATTCGATTATTTCGTGATGATTATTATATATTATGTCTAACCAGGTAACTGTTCTTTCGTTATACATACTAGCAACCGAATCGAACATAAGGTTGAATGGATAGATTGAACAATCATTGTATCTGGGTTGTCTCCGATTATATCGTTATGTTGTATATTTAACTACACCTACCATGTAACGGTTCTTTCGTTACACATACGAGCGTCTGAATCGAACATAAGGTTGGATGGTTAGACGGAACGATAATTGTAACTAAGTTGTATTCGATGATATCGTGATGATGTTTATATAGCAATACTCACCAGGTAACTGTCCTTCAGTTTTACATACAAGCAACCGAATCGAGCAGAAGGTTAAATGGAGAGATTGAACAATCATCGTATCTGAGTTGTATTCGATTATGTTTATATAGATATACTCACCAGGTACCTGTTCTTCCGATATACATACGAGCAACCGAATCGAACATAAGGTTGAATGGATAGATTGAACAATCATCGTATCTGAGTTGTATTCGATTATGCTTAAATAGTTATACTCACCAGGTAACTGTTCTTCCGTTATACATACGAGCGACTGAATTGAACTGAAGGTTGAATGGATAGACTAAACAATGATCGTATCTGGGGTTGTATTCGATTATATCGTTATGATGTTCATATAGTTATACTCACAAGGTATCTGTTCTCCAGTTATACATAAGAGCGACTGAACTGAACAGAAGGTTGAATGGATAGACTGAACAATCATCGTATCTGGGTTGTATTCGATTATTTCGTGATGATTATTATATATTATGTCTAACCAGGTAACTGTTCTTTCGTTATACATACTAGCAACCGAATCGAACATAAGGTTGAATGGATAGATTGAACAATCATTGTATCTGGGTTGTCTCCGATTATATCGTTATGTTGTATATTTAACTACACCTACCATGTAACGGTTCTTTCGTTACACATACGAGCGTCTGAATCGAACAAAAGGTTGGATGGTTAGACGGAACGATAATTGTAACTAAGTTGTATTCGATTATATCGTGATGACGTTCATATAGAAATACTCACCAGGTTACTGTTCTTTCGTTATACATACGAGCAACCGAATCGAACAGAAGGTTGAATGGATAGTATCTGGGTTGTATTCGATTATGATGTTATGCTGTGTATATAGTTATACACATAAGGTGACGGTATTCCCGTTTCACATACGAGCGACCGAAACGAACAGAAAGTTGAATGGATAGACTGAACAATCAATGTATCTGGGTGGTATCCGATTATATCGCAATACTGTATATATAGTAATACCTACCAGGTGACGGTACTTCTGTTACACATACTAGCGACTGAATCGAACAGAAGGTTAAATGGTTAAACGATAATTGTATCTGAGTTGTATTCGATGATATCGTGATGATGTTTATATAGCAATACTCACCAGGTAACTGTTCTTCCGTTTTATATACAAGCGACCGAATCGAGCAGAAGGTTGAATTCAGTATAGATTTAACAATCATCGTATCTGGGTTGTATTCGATTATGTTTATATAGTTATACTCACCAGGTAACTGTTCTTCCGTTATACATACGAGCGACTGAATTGAACAGAAGGTTGAATGGATAGTATATGGGTTGTATTCGATTATGATGTTATGCTGTGTATATAGTTATACACACTAGGAGACGGTATTCCCGTTTTACATACGAGCGACCGAAACGAAAAGAAAGTTGAATGGATAGACTGAACAATCAATGTATCTGGGTGGTATCCGATTATATCGCAATACTGAATATATAGTGATACTTACCAGGTGACGATACTTCCGTTACACATACTAGCGACTGAATCGAACAGAATGTTGAATGGTTTGACGAAACGATAATTGTATCTGAGTTGTATTCGATGATATCGTGATGATGTTTATATAGCAATACTCACCAGGTAACTGTCCTTCCGTTTTACATACAAGCGACCGAATCGAGCAGAAGGTTAAATGGATAGATTGAACAATCATCGTATCTGAGTTGTATTCGATTATGTTTATATAGATATACTCACCAGGTACCTGTTCTTCCGATATACATACGAGCAACCGAATCGAACACAAGGTCGAATGGATAGATTGAACAATCATTGTATCTGGGTTGTCTCCGATTATATCGTTATGTTGTATATTTACCTACACCTACCATGTAACGGTTCATTCGTTATACATACGAGCGTCTGAATCGAACATAAGGTTGGATGGTTAGACGGAACGATAATTGTAACTAAGTTGTATTCGATTATATCGTGATGACGTTCATATAGAAATACTCACCAGGTTACTGTTCTTTCGTTATACATACGAGCAACCGAATCGAACAGAAGGTTGAATGGATAGTATCTGGGTTGTATACGATTATGATGTTATGCTGTGTATATAGTTATACACATAAAATGACGGTATTCCCGTTTCACATACGAGCCACCGAAACGAACAGAAAGTTGAATGGATAGACTGAACAATCAATGTATCTGGGTGGTATCCGATTATATCGCAATACTGTATATATGGTGATACTTACCAGGTGACGATACTTCCGTTACACATACTAGCGACTGAATCGAACAGAATGTTGAATGGTTAGACGAAACGATAATTGTATCTGAGTTGTATTCGATGATATCGTGATGATGTTTATATAGCAATACTTACCAGGTAACTGTTCTTCCGTTTTACATACAAGCGACCGAATCGAGCAGAAGGTTGAATTCAGTATAGATTGAACAATCATCGTATCTGGGTTGTATTCGATTATGTTTATATAGTTATACTTACCAAGTAACTGTTCTTCCGTTATACATACGAGCGACTGAATTGAACAGAAGGTTGAATGGATAGTATATGGGTTGTATTCGATTATGATGTTATGCTGTGTATATAGTTATACACACTAGGAGACGGTATTCCCGTTTTACATACGAGCGACCGAAACGAAAAGAAAGTTGAATGGATAGACTGAACAATCAATGTATCTGGCTGGTATCCGATTATATCGCAATACTGTATATATAGTGATACTTACCAGGTGACGATACTTCCGTTACACATACTAGCGACTGAATCGAACAGAATGTTGAATGGTTAGACGAAACGATAATTGTATCTGAGTTGTATTCGATGATATCGTGATGATGTTTATATAGCAATACTCACCAGGTAACTGTCCTTCCGTTTTACATACAAGCAACTGAATCGAGCAGAAGGTTAAATGGATAGATTGAACAATCATCGTATCTGAGTTTTATTCGATTATGTTTATATAGATATACTCACCAGGTACCTGTTCTTCCGATATACATACGAGCAACCGAATCGAATATAAGGTTGAATGGATAGATTGAACAATCATCGTATCTGAGTTGTATTCGATTATGTTTATATAGTTATACTTACCAGGTAACTGTTCTTCCGTTATACATACGAGCGACTGAATTGAACTGAAGGTTGAATGGATAGACTAAACAATGATCGTATCTGGGGTTGTATTCGATTATATCGTGATGATGTTCATATAGTTATACTCACCAGGTAACTGTTCTCCAGTTATACATAAGAGCGACTGAACTGAACAGAAGGTTGAATGGATAGACTGAACAATCATCGTATCTGGGTTGTATTCGATTATTTCGTGATGATTATTATATATTATGTCTAACCAGGTAACTGTTCTTTCGTAATACATACTATCAACCGAATCGAACATAAGGTTGAATGGATAGATTGAACAATCATTGTATCTGGGTTGTCTCCGATTATATCGTTATGTTGTATATTTAACTACACCTACCATGTAACGGTTCTTTCGTTACACATACGAGCGTCTGAATCGAACATAAGGTTGGATGGTTAGACGGAACGATAATTGTAACTAAGTTGTATTCGATTATATCGTGATGACGTTCATATAGAAATACTCACCAGGTTACTGTTCTTTCGTTATACATACGAGCAACCGAATCGAACAGAAGGTTGAATGGATAGTATCTGGGTTGTATTCGATTATGATGTTATGCTGTGTATATAGTTATACACATAAGGTGACGGTATTCCCGTTTCACATACGAGCGACCTAAAAGAACAGAAAGTTGAATGGATAGACTGAACAATCAATGTATCTGGGTGGTATCCGATTATATCGCAATACTGTATATATAGTGATACTTACCAGGTGACGGTACTTCCGTTACACATACTAGCTACTGAATCGAACAGAAGGTTAAATGGTAAGACGAAACGATAATTGTATCTGAGTTGTATTCGATGATATCGTGATGATGTTTATATAGAAATACTCACCAGGTAACTGTTCTTTCGTTTTACATACAAGCGACCGAATCGAGCAGAAGGTTGAATTTAGTATAGATTGAACAATCATCGTATCTGGGTTGTATTTGATTATGTTCATATAGTTATACTCACCAGGTAACTGTTCTTCCGTTATACATAGGAGCGACTGAATTGAACAGAAGGTTGAATGGATAGACTAAACAATAATCGTATCTGGGGTTGTATTCGATTATATCTTGATGATGTTCATATAGTTATACTCACCAGGAAACTGTTCTCCAGTTATACATAAGAGCGACTGAACTGAACAGAAGGTTGAATGGATAGACTGAACAATCATCGTATCTGGGTTGTATTTGATTATATCGTGATGATTATAATATAGTATGTCTAACCAGGTAACAGTTCTTCCGTTATACATACGAGCAACCGAATCGAACATAAGGTTGAATGTATCTGGGTTGTCTCCGTTTATATCGTTATGCTGTATATTTAGTTACACCTACCAAGTAAAGGTTCTTTCGTTACACATACGAGCGTCTGAATCGGACATAAGGTCGGATGGTTAGACGAAACGATAATTGTAACTGAGTTGTATTTGATTATATCGTGGTGATGTTTATATAGTAATATCCACCAGGTGACTGTTCTTGCGTTATACATACGAGCGACTCAATAGAACAGAAGGTTGGATGGATAGGTGGAATGATCACTGTATCTTAGTTGTATTCTATTATATCGTGATGACGTTCATATAGAAATACTCACCAGGTTACTCTTCTTTCGTTATACATACGAGCAACCGAATCGAACAGAAGGTTGAATGGATAGTATCTGGGTTGTATTCGATTATGATGTTATGCTGTGTATATGGTTATACACATTTGATGACGGTTTTCCCGTTTTACATACGAGCGACCGAAACGAACAGAAAGTTGAATGGATAGACTGAACAATCAATGTATCTGGGTGGTATGCGATTATATCGCAATACTGTATATATAGTGATACTTTCCAGGTGACGGTACTTCCGTTACACATACTAGCGACTGAATCGAAAAGAAGGTTGAATGGTTAGACGAAACGATAATTGTATCTGAGTTGTATTCGATGATATCGTGATGATGTTTATATAGCCATAATCACCAGGTTACTGTTCTTCCGTTTTACATACAAGCGACCGAATCGAGCAGAAGGTTAAATTTATAGTTTGAACAATCATCGTATCTGGGTTGTATTTGATTATGTTTATATAGTTATACTCACCAGGTACCTGTTCTTCCGTTATACATACGAGCGACTGAATTGAACAGAAGGTTGAATGGATAGACTAAACAATGATCGTATCTGGGGTTGTATTCGATTATATCGTGATGATGTTTATATAGTTATACTCACCAGGTAACTGATCTCCAGTTATACATAAGAGCGACTGAACTGAACAGAAGGTTGAATGGATAGACTGAACAATCATTGTATCTGGGTTGTATTCGATTATATCGTGATGATTATCATATAGTATGTCTAACCAGGTAACAGTTCTTCTGTTACACATACGAGCAACTGAATCGAACATAAGGTTGAATGGATAGATTGAACAATCATTGTATCTGGGTTGTATCCGATTATATCGTTATGCTGTTTATTCAGTTACACATACCATGTAACGGTTCTTTCGTTACACATACGAGCGTCTGAATCGAACACAAGGTTGGATGATTAGACGGAAAAATAATTGTAACTGAGTTGTATTCGATTATATCGTGGTGATGTTTATATAGTAATACTCACTAGGTGACTGTTCTTGCGTTATACGTACGAGCGACCCAATCGAACAGAAGTTTGGATGAATAGACGGAATGATCATTGTATCTGAGTTGTATTCGATTATATCGTGATGACGTTCATATAGAAATACTCGCCAGGTTACTGTTTTTTCTTTATACATACAAGCAACCGAAACGAACAGAAAGTTGAATGGATAGACTGAACAATCAATGTATCTGGGTGGTATCCGATTATATCGCAATTCTGTATATATAGTTATACTCACCAGGTAACTGTTCTTCCGTTATACATACTAGCGACTGAATCGAACAGAATGTTGAATGGTTAGACGAAACGATAATTGTATCTGAGTTGTATTCGATGATATCGTGATGATGTTTATATAGCAATACTCACCAGGTAACTGTCCTTCAGTTTTACATACAAGTGACCGAATCGAGCAGAAGGTTAAATGGATAGATTGAACAATCATCGTATCTGAGTTGTATTCGATTATGTTCATATAGTTATACTCACCAGGTACCTGTTCTTTCGTTATACATACGAGCAACCGAATCGAACATAAGGTTGAATGGATAGATTGAACAATCATCGTATCTGAGTTGTATTCGATTATGTTTATATAGTTATACTCACCAAGTAACTTTTCTTCCGTTATACATACGAGCGACTGAATTGAACAGAAGGTTGAATGGATAGACTAAACAATGATCGTATCTGGGGTTGTATTCGATTATATCGTGATGATGTTTATATAGTTATACTCACCAGGTAACTGTTCTCCAGTTATACATAAGAGCGACTGAACTGAACAGAGGGTTGTATAGATAGACTGAACAATCATCGTATCTGGGTTGTATTCGATTATTTCGTGATGATTATTATATATTATGTCTAACCAGGTAACTGTTCTTCCGTTGTACATACGAGCAACCGAATCGAACATAAGGTTGAATGGATAGATTGAACAATCATTGTATCTGGGTTGTCTTTGATTATATCGTTATGCTGTATATTTTGATACACCTACCATGTTACGGTTCTTTCGTTACACATACGAGCGTCTGAATCGAACATAAGGTTGGATGGTTAGACGGAACGATAATTGTAACTGAGTTGTATTCGATTATATCGTGGGAATGTTTATATAGTAATACTCACCAGGTGACTGTTCTTGCGTTATACGTACGAGCAACCGAATCGAACAGAAGGTTGAATGGATAGTATCTGAGTTGTATTCGATTATGATGTTATGCTGTGTATATAGTTATACACACTAGGTGACGGTATTCCCGTTTTACATATGAGCGACCGAAACGAACAAAAAGTTGAATGGATAGACTGAACAATCAATGTATCTGGTTGGTATCCGATTATATCGCAATACTGTATATATAGTGATACTTACCAGGTGACGGTACTTTCGTTACACATACTAGCGACTGAATCGAACAGAAGGTTAAATGGTTAGACGATGCGATAATTGTATTTGAGTTGTATTCGATGATATCGTGATGATGTTTATATAGCAATACTTACCAGGTAACTGTTCTTTGGTTTTACATAAAAGCGACCAAATCGAGCAGAAGGTTAAATGGATAGATTGAAAATTCATCGTATCTGGGTTGTATTCGATTAGGTTTATATTGTTATACCCACCAGGTAACTGTTTTTCCGTTATACATAAGAACGACTGAATTGAACAGAAGGTTGAATGGATAGACTAAACAATAATCGTATCTGGGGTTGTATTCGAGTATATCGTGATGATTATCATATAGTATGTCTAACCAGGTAAAAGTTCTTCCGTTAAACATACGAGCAACCGAATCGAACATGAGGTTGGATGGATAGATTGAACAATCATTGTATCTGGGTTCTCTCCGATTATATCTTTATGCTGTATATTCAGTTACACCTACCATGTAACGGTTATTTCGTTACACATACGAGCGTCTGAATCGAACATAAGGTTGGATGGTTAGACGGAACGATAATTGTAACTGAGTTGTATTCGATTAAATCGTGGTGATGTTTATATAGTAATACTCACCAGGTGACTGTTCTTGCGTTATACATACGAGCGACCCAATCGAACAGAAGGTTGGATGGATAGACGGAATGATCATTGTATCTGAGTTGTATTCGATTATATCGTGATGACGTTCATATAGAAATACTCACCAGGTTACTGTTCTTTCGTTATACATACGAGCAACCGAATCGAACAGAAGGTTGAATGGATAGTATCTGGGTTGTATTCGATTATGATGTTATGCTGTGTATATATAGTTATACACATCAGGTGACGGTATTCCCGTTTTACATACGAGCGACCGAAACGAACAGAAAGTTGAATGGATAGACTGAACAATAAATGTATCTGGGTGGTATCCGATTATATCGCAATACTGTATATATAGCAATACTCACCAGGTAACTGTTCTTCCGTTTTCCATACAAGCGACCGAATCGAGCAGAAGCTCAAATTTAGTATAGATTGAACAATCATCGTATCTGGGTTGTATTCGATTATGTTTATATAGTTATACTCACCAGGTAACTGTTCTTCCATTTTACATACAAGCGACCGAATCGAGCAGAAGCTTAAATTTAGTATAGATTGAACAATCATCGTATCTGGGTTGTATTCGATTATGTTTATATAGTTATACTCACCAGGTAACTGTTCTTCCGTTATACATACGAGCGACTGAATTGAACAGAAGGTTGAATGGATAGACTAAACAATAATCGTATCTGGGGTTGTATACGATTATATCTTGATGATGTTCATATAGTCATACTCACCAGGAAACTGTCCTCCAGTTATACATAAGAGCGACTGAACTGAACAGAAGATTGAATGGATAGACTGAACATTCATCGTATCTGGGTTGTATTTGATTATATCGTGATTATTATCATATAGTATGTCTAACCAGGTAACAGTTCTTCCGTTATACATACGAGCAACCGAATCGAACATAAGGTTGGATGGATAGATTGAACAATCATTGTATCTGGGTTGTCTCCGATTATATCGTTATGCTGTATATTTAGTTACACCTACCATGTAACGGTTCTTTCGTTACACATACGAGCGTCTGAATCGAACATAAGGTTGGATGGTTAGACGGAACGATAATTGTAACTGAGTTGTATTCGATTATATCGTGGTGATGTTTATATAGTAATACTCACCAGGTGACTGTTCTTGCGTTATACATACGAGCGACCCAATCGAACAGAAGGTTGGATGGATAGACGGAATGATCATTGTATCTGAGTTGTATTCGATTATATCGTGATGACGTTCATATAGAAATACTCACCAGGTTACTGTTCTTTCGTTATACATACGAGCAACCGAATCGAACAGAAGGTTGAATGGATAGTATCTGGGTTGTATTCGATTATGATGTTATGCTGTGTATATAGTTATACACATAAGGTGACGGTATTTCCGTTTTACATACGAGCGACCGAAACGAACAGGAAGTTGAATGGATAGACTGAACAATCAATGTATCTGGGTGGTATCCGATTATATCGCAATACTGTATATATAGTGATACTTACCAGGTGACGGTACTTCCTATACACATACTAGTGACTGAATCGAACAGAAGGTTAAAGACAAAACGATAGTTGTATCTGAGTTGTATTCGATGATATCGTGATGATGTTTATATAGCAATACTCACCAGGTAACTGTTCTTCTGTTTTACATACAAGCGACCGAATCGAGCAGAAGCTTAAATTTAGTATAGATTGAACAATCATCGTATCTGGGTTGTATTCGATTATGTTTATATAGTTACACTCACCAGGTAACTGTTCTTCCGTTATACATACGAGCGACTGAATTGAACAGAAGGTTGAATGGATAGACTAAACAATAATCGTATCTGGGGTTGTATTCGATTATATCTTGATGATGTTCATATAGTCATACTCACCAGGAAACTGTTCGCCAGTTATACATAAGAGCGACTGAACTGAACAGAAGGTTGAATGGATAGACTGAACATTCATCGTATCTGGGTTGTATTTGATTATATCGTGATTATTATCATATAGTATGTCTAACCAGGTAACAGTTCTTCCGTTATACATACGAGCAACCGAATCGAACATAAGGATGGATGGATAGATTGAACAATCATTGTATCTGGGTTGTCTCCGATTATATTTTTATGCTGTATATTTAGTTACACCTACCATGTAACGGTTCTTTCGTTACACATACGAGCGTCTGAATCGAACATAAGATAGGATGGTTAGACGGAACGATAATTGTAACTGAGTTGTATTCGATTATATCAAGGTGATGTTTATATAGTAATACTCACCAGGTGACTGTTCTTGCGTTATACATACGAGCGACCCAATCGAACAGAAGGTTGGATGGATAGACGAAATGATCATTGTATCTGAGTTGTATTCGATACACAGCATAACATCATAATCGAATACAACCCAGATACTATCCATTCAACCTTCTCTTCGATTCGGTTGCTCGTATGTATAACGAAAGAACAGTCACCTGGTGAGTATTACTATATAAACATCACCACGATATAATCGAATACAACTTAGTTACAATTATCGTTTCGTCTAACCATCCAACCTTATGTTCCTTTCAGACGCTCGTAGATGTAACGAAAGAACCATTACATGGTAGGTGTATCTAAATATACAGCATAACGATATAATCGGAGACAACCCAGATACAATGATTGTTCAATCTATCCATTCAACCTTATGTTCGATTCGGTTGCCCGTAAGTTTAACGGAAGAACTGTTACCTGGTTAGACATACTATATGATAATCATCACGATATACTCGAATACAACCCCAGATACGATTATTGTTTAGTCTATCCATTCAACCTTCTGTTCAATTCAGTCGTTCTTATGTATAACGGAAGAACAGTTACCTGGTGAGTATAACTATATAAACATAATCGAATACAACCCAGATACGATGAATTTTCAATCTATCCATTCAACCTTCTGCTCGATTCGGTCGCTTTTATGTAAAACGAAAGAACAATTACCTGGTGAGTATTGCTATATAAACATCATCACGATATCATCGAATACAACTCAGATACAATTATCGCTTCGTCTAACCATTCAACATTCTGTTCGATTCAGTCGCTAGTATGTGTAACGGAAGTATCGTCACCTGGTAAGTATCACTATATATACAGAATTGCGATATAATCGGATACCACCCAGATACATTGATTGTTCAGTCTATCCATTCAACTTTCTGTTCGTTTCGGTCGCTCGTATGTAAAACGGGAATACCGTCACCTAGTGTGTATAAATATATACACAACATAACATAATAATCGAATACAACCCAGATACTATCCATTCAACTTTCTGTTCGATTCGGTTGCTCGTATGTATAACGAAAGAACAGTAACCTGGTGAGTATTTCTATATAAACGTCATCACGATATAATCGAATACAACTCAGATACAATGATCATTTCGTCTATCCATCCAACCTTATGTTCTATTGGGTCGCTCGTATGTATAACGCAAGAACAGTCACCTGGTGAGTATTACTATATAAACATCACCACGATATAATCGAATACAACTCAGTTACAATTATCGTTCCGTCTAACCATTCAACTTCATGTTCGATTCAGACGCTCGTATGTGTAACGAAAGAACCGTTACATGGTAGGTGTTACTAAATATACAGCATAACGATATAATCGGAGACAACCCAGATACAATGATTGTTCAATCTATCCATTCAACTTTATGTTCGATTCGGTTGCTCGTATGTATAACGGAAGAACTGTTACCTGGTTAGACATACTATATGATAATAATCACGATATAATCAAATACAACCCATATACGATGATTGTTCAGTCTATCCATTCAACCTTCTGTTCAGTTCAGTCGCTCTTATGTATAACTGGAGAACAGTTTCCAGAACATCATCAAGATATAATCGAATACAACCCCAGATACGATTATTGTTTAGTCTATCCATTCAACCTTCTGTTCAATTCAGTCGCTCGTATGTATACCGGAAGAACAGTTACCTAGTGAGTATAACTATATAAACATGATCGAATATAACCCAGATACGATGATTGTTCAATCTATACTAATTTTAACCTTCTGCTCGATTCGGTCGCTTGTATGTAAAACGGAAGAACAGTTACCTGGTGAGTATTGCTATATAAACATCATCACGATATCATCGAATACAACTCAGATACAATTATCGTTTCGTCTAACCATTTAACCTTCTGTTCGATTCAGTCGCTAGTATGTGTAACGGAAGTACCGTCACCTTGTAAGTATCCCCATATATACAGTATTGCGATATAATCGGATACCACCCAGATACATTGATTGTTCAGTCTATCCATTCAACTTTCTGTTCGTTTCGGTCGCTCTTATGTAAAACGGGAATACCGTGACCTAATGTGTATAATTATATACACAGCATAACATCATAATCGAATACAACCCAGATACTATCCATTCAACCTTCTGTTCGATTCGGTTGCTCGTATGTATAACGGAAGAACAGTTACCTGGTGAGTATAACTATATTAACATAATCGAATACAACCCAGATACGATGATTGTTCAATCCATTCTGAATTCAACCTTCTGCTCGATTCGGTCGCTTGTATGTAAAACGGAAGAACAGTTACCTGTTGAGTATTGCTATATAAACATCATCACGATATCATCGAATACAACTCAGAGATACAATTATCGTTTCGTCTAACCATTCAACCTTCTGTTCGATTCAGTCGCTAGTATGTGTAAAGGAAGTACCGTCACCTGGTAAGTATCACTATATATACAGTATTGCGATATAATCGGATACCACCCAGATACATTGATTGTTCAGTCTATCCATTCAACTTTCTGTTCGTTTCGGTCGCTCGTATGTAAAACGGGAATACCGTTACCTAATGTGTATAATTATATACACAGCATAACATCATAATCGAATACAACCCACATACTTTCCATTCAACCTTCTGTTCGATTCGGTTGCTCGTATGTATAACGAAAGAACAGTAACCTGGTGAGTATTTCTATATGAACGTCATCACGATATAATCGAATACAACTCAGATACAATGATCATTCCGTCTATCCATCCAACCTTCTGTTCGATTGGGTCGCTCGTATGTATAACGCAAGAACAGTCACCTGGTGAGTATTACTATATAAACATCACCACGATATAATCGAATACAACTCAGTTACAATTATCGTTCCGTCTAACCATTCAACTTCATGTTCGATTCAGACGCTCGTATGTGTAACGAAAGAACCGTTACATGGTAGGTGTTACTAAATATACAGCATAACGATATAATCGGAGACAACCCAGATACAATGATTGTTCAATCTATCCATTCAACTTTATGTTCGATTCGGTTGCTCGTATGTTTAACGGAAGAACTGTTACCAGATACGATT
Organism: Chrysomela aeneicollis; assembly: GCA_029955515.1. Classification (NCBI taxonomy): domain Eukaryota; kingdom Metazoa; phylum Arthropoda; class Insecta; order Coleoptera; family Chrysomelidae; genus Chrysomela; species Chrysomela aeneicollis. Next base: position 520,498 of record JARUHQ010000005.1, on the reverse strand, counting down.
ATTGTTTAGTCTATCCATTCAACTTTCTGTTCAATTCAGTCGTTCTTATGAAAAACGGAAAAACAGTTACCTGGTGAGTATAACTATATAAACCTAATCGAATACAACCCAGATACGATGAATTTTCAATCCATTCATTTAACCTTCTGCTCGATTCGGTCGCTTTTATGTAAAACGGAAGAACAGTTACCTGGTGAGTATTGCTATATAAACATCATCACGATATCATCGAATACAACTCAGATACAATTATCGTTTCGTCTAACCATTTAACCTTCTGTTCGATTCAGTCGCTAGTATGTGTAACGGAAGTACCGTCACCTTGTAAGTATCCCCATATATACAGTATTGCGATATAATCGGATACCACCCAGATACATTGATTGTTCAGTCTATCCATTCAACTTTCTGTTCGTTTCGGTCGCTCGTATGTAAAACAGGAATACCGTCACCTAGTGTGTATAACTATATACACAGCATAACATCATAATCGAATACAACTCAGATACAATGATCATAGTAGATATGCTATACCGATACGGGCTCATTTTGACCACTTTTCCCATGTTATTTCCCATAAGAAAATTTAAGCTCGAAAATAGCAAAAAATTGTCTCATTTTCATCCGTCAGTCGGCAGAGTATCGTCGAGGTGGGATGAGGAGGGTAACGGATTATAAGAAGGGTGACTAACCTCCATCATTATCCTGAGGAGGAGGGAGGAAAGGAATATAAAAAACATGTTATATATATATATATATATATATATATATATATATATATATATATATATATATATATATATATATTCATTCAAAATAAGATATAATATTATTCTAGAGATATATCATTCAAATCCTCGGATGATCATCAATTGAATAGTGTCCCCACGGTAAAGTTTCATCAGTTCCAGGAATGATATACCTTTCATCATCGTTTGGGCTGAGAGCAATCTTCTTTTGCATGATGGAATAAACTTGATGTTTATTAGACCTTATTAAATTTTGAGTAATAGTTTTCTGCTTCCAATTATCCAAACACTCAACGTAATCAGCAAAGGTTATTCTCGTTTCTACTACAGATGACTTTACACCTTTTGCCTTTTTAGTTACACCGAGATTTTTCAAAATATTCTCGATTTCAAAATCATCATATTCCCTTTCCGTTAAATCGTTCTGTATCTTCATTACGCTATCTTCGGTTATTGAAATTTTAGTAGAATACAGCTTAGATCTCAAACCAACGTAACCAATCATCGGGACTCCATTGTGTTCGTCCTTCATCATTCCCAGTACCTTCTTATTAACTTGTGGAATATTGAAAATGTTGGCTGGATGATAATCGGAAGTATCGAAACGTTGATGACAATCTCTCCTAATTATTTTATATGGATCTTGACTCCTTATTCCATAGATTAGGCTATCAGTATCGGTGTAGAGAACAGAGCAATCAGGAAATACGCTAGCCATATAGTCGTAGTGGAAGTTGTATAAGGTAGTCTTTGCTAGATCCAAAATAGCTTGACCAACGTAAATGGGTTTGTTGAGATATGTTTCCAGCTTCCTCAGCTCAACAGCAATCAAACTCTCATTGAAAACAGTACAATTCTTAAACTCCGGTTTCGAGATATATGCCTCTGCCCCATATCTTCCACCCCACTTTGTCAGAAGCCTAACATTCACCCTTTTCCTAATATTTTCCATCGTCTTTCCAAAGACAGCATTATTCATGAGCTTGAAAAGATTTTTTTCGAATTCATTTTTTGCTTGCTTACGGAGGTCTGTGTTCAGATCAATGTAGGATTTCAGCCATGGAGCTTGCCTGAATCGAAGAACCCGATGGATCTTCTTCAACACCAAACCATGTGCTAACGCTTGTTTCAGTGCTCGATAGTGGATAACATATTTCTCTTTAGAGCGAAGGGTTGCCATCAATTTGATGTTTCCTCGCACCGACTTCGAAGGCATTCCAGTTTTAAGATCAATATGTTGAGGGCAGAAGGGTATATCTTTATGCATATCGTGGAGGTTTTGAGGATATTCTAAATCCACTTCAAACATATATCCCTCATGAGCATCGTCCGCAATTGACATCACATCGATGTTATCATCCACCCATTCAAACCGGCCATATGGTAAGTACTGGCTCATAGCCCAACGATACTGGTTGTTCACATCAAAATACATCAAGAATGTTTCAGGCTTCATAGGGTCATAGCCGTCAATATACCTATTATTAGCTTCGGCACGTCTTTTGGAACATACTTGACTGAGCCCTCCCCGAATACCTTGTTCAACAAAGAGAAACATATCTGGATCCGTTATGAGCTCCAACTCCTGATTTGTATACTTCAACATGGCATCCCACGTAATCCTGGTAGGGTGTAATAGTGGGCGGGGTCAAGGTCGTATGTCCTGATACAGCTTGAACGAAACTGTTCGAATACGTCTGCGAGGAGGAGAATATCAGTCATCATATATAGATCCACATATTGACCTAAGTTTTGACAGTTGAATTCGCTCCATACAAGCTTAGCGCGGATATAGAATCTGCGAGGACATGGATTATCATCCAGTTTATTGTAGAAAGCATGAATTGGTGGAAGACAGGTTTCGGTGAAACGTTCAAACGAGTCGATATAATCATACGGCATAACTCCTTTCTTAGTTAAAAGTTGGAATTGCTCTTCAGAGATGTCATGGAATTGAGACCTCAAATTCGGAAATTCTACTAAATACGATGCCAACTTGTCAAGGGAGGAACCCATAAATCGGAAACTGTCTATGAATCGGAAATGAATAGAAGTCCCATCAACGTGCTTAGTAAAGGAAATGTACTTTTCTTTGTTGATAGGTAGTAAATCAATACGACCAACCATTTTAGATGCAATATCTCCAATGATGAAATTGGCGTCATACCCACTCAAGTTGTGAAAAACAACAGGTACCACATGACTATCCTGGTATTTTATGTTACAGCCTTCATGTGCAGGACCTCTATAATTATTTTCAGGAATAAGGTGATTATGGTCTCTGACTTTCTTATCTGCAAGCCCAAAATGCTGTCCACAAATATGACAATGTGTTGCCTTTTTAAACTCCACTTCTTGTACTTCCGTCATATGGATATTGAATGGACACCAGAATACAGTTGTTATATCTTCAGCCAGTTGCTTGAGCTCATTGGCAAACCATTCCATGCAGTTTTCTCCACGATGAAAGCGATAAAATGATAGAGAATTATCGTAGGAGCACTTGAGATAGTATCCGACAGCAGCAGGAATGTGATGTTGGGGCTTCTCAGGATCCTCTGTTGGTTTCAAAACAGACTCCATATCAGCGTAAACAACAAATGGTACTTTCTCCTTGTTCCTATGATTTTTGAATTTCAAAATATTTCTTCCAACTGCGGGCATTTTGATTGCAGTCTCGTTCATCTTAACACAGTCGATAGAATGCGCAGCAAGTTTCTTTTCTGAATAAAAGTAGTGAAGGCAGCGATCGCAGAAATATTTTTTATGACCCTCTTTGTTTAGTTGAGTAGAAAGAAGTCTAGAGAGATCCTTGATCCATACATAGTGGTACTTGATTGGGAAAGTCTCAATTCCATTATAGTCACCATCTTCATTGAAGTATTGATCTTGGATCTTTATAATTCTTGGTGAGATATGTAGGTAGCGTATTCATTCGTTTAGATTTCTTCTGAAGAATGTAAACGTTAATCGATACATCATTTTGCTTCTCGAATCGAGATATCTGATTGGTGGTTATCGGAAAGTGAATCCCCTTGAGGTTCAAAATTGAAGAAGGATGAGGGTATGATGAAGTTCTATCAGTATTCTCGTTTGTAGGATATAACGCTGATGTAACAGCCCAAGCAAAACAAGCTTGATCGTAATTCTTAACATTTATACAAGCTTGTCTGTTTTTTATTTCATGCGGCAACTCAATATATGAAGAGCCAAGCTGTGGAGTGAACTTATTGATATTGACACCCAAGTTTATGACTGCCTTCAACGCCCAACCACTGTCACGCTCCTGAAACTCCTCTAACTCCTTCATGATAGGATCGATTACTTTATTATTGAACCAATCATTGATGTCGGTATCCCTATAGATAGGATAGTTCGAGGTAGTGAAATATTTGTACTCAGTAAGTACACGGTCTCCCCTAGTAATCTCAAATTCTCCACAAAACGTAGCGTTAACTTTAACTGCCTCATCCTTTTTGAGTGCATTCTGAATTCGAATTTCGGAGAGAGCTCTACAGTCAATCAAAAATGCTGCAGGATCCTTGTGTTTCAAATTTGATATAACTCCAGTTCTGATGCGAGACTGAAATGCTGATTCGGAATCATCCCAGCTAACTCTATCTCGTGCAGTTTCCTTCCTAGATTTGAGTCCAGCTCCTTTCTTCTGAATCGCTTTGAACTGGTTCCGCAAGCTTTTCAAATTCCTAAGGCAAGCTTCCAGATGTTGCTTCTCACCGAGGTTTTTTGCACATCTCATTGCATTATGTATACGTTTTATCCCCTTCTGACATTCCCGAAGCCCTTTTCTCTCACGATTTTCGTCATAAGAGGACGTTTGAAGACCAAGTAGGGATGCGATTTGACTAATCAAATTAGCGAAGAGTGACGTTTTCACCATCTTGTAGTTTGCCTCTACAGTACAACTATCTGCGAATGAATGAGAAAAATTGAAGAATGTGGGGGTATAAGTAAAATTTAGGTCGGACGGAAGACTGAACGCTATCACCAAATAACATGAAAGGCCCCGGACTGATGAGAATTTGTGCATGTTTTCCATTAGAACCATTGTTAATTAATTCGATATTGATATATCACATATCAATTATGTTGACACAAATATATAGAGTAACACATCAGGTTAGCCGTCAAGTTATTTATAGCCGAAAGGCCCCTCGGAATTCGAAGGCGCTACACAGAGGCCCGAGGTGGACGGCGTTCAAGAAAGAGAATGGTTCTTTGATAACCTATAGGTGACAATTTCTCCTGAACATGTTCAATTGAACAAACGAAAACACTGTTTATACCTGACTCCTTAATGGAGACGACCTCCGTTGTAGAGAGGAAATTAAAGACTCCAGAGTCGGTACCCTCCCCTCCTAAGAGGGTACCTAGCGTGTATCGTGCGAGAAAAAGTCGTCCATTTTCGTTCAACCTGAAGCGTACACTATATCAAACTCAAGAATAGGATCATACAAGTTCATGACTGAATTATTTAACATTGTTTTCCTTCCTTCAAGAATTGGGAGGTATTGAACAAATATCTAAGGGAAGTAGCAAGAAACACATCAGGACAGCCGTCAAGTTATTTATAGCCAAAAGGCCCCTCGGAATTCAAAGGCGCTACACAGAGGCCCGAGGTAGACGGCGTTCAAGAAAGAAAATGGTTCTTTGATAACCTATAGGTGACAATTACTCCTGAACATGTTCAATTGAACAAACGAAAACACTGTTTATACCTGACTCCTTGATGGAGACGACCTCCGTTGTAGAGAGGAAATTACAGACTCCAGAGTCGATACACTCCCCTCCTAAGAGGGTACCTTGCGTGTTTCGTGCGAGAAAAAGTCGTCCATTTTCCTTCAACCTGATGCGTACAATAAATCAATCCCAAAAATAGGATCATTTTTTGAGAAGTATCCAAATACTGCTTATCAAATGGAATAAAATCAGAACGGGTATCACAAAAAACAAAGGAAATGACATAGTTGTGACTTCATCATGTAAAAATCAATTTCAGAAAAGTTTATATACACGTAGTTGAAATTGCAATAATCACTTAACTGTACTGAAATTCGATATTTTAATATTTCAATGAGAAATATTGAAGTCTAATTATACTCACTCTCTATCGTAAATGGACATCTCTATCGAAATTTTCCAATGACCAATAATAACTATTTCAACAAATATTTCACGAACGGCACGAAATATCGAAAATTATAGTCCCCGCCAATCCACCTTATCGTGTTTGACTAAATTCTAACGGTAGGTCAACATCTGCAATTGATATCACTAGAAAGAAAAGAATTCATAGGGCGACAATCTCATAAAAATCATATCATGATTTTCAGTGAAATTACAAATAACTAGAAAACGACTTTATATATCAAAAATCTGAACCAAAAATCACCCCCCGCCAACCCCCCCTGTCGCGTTTGACAACATCCTAACGAAAGGTCAACATTTGAAGTTGATATCACCAGAAAGAAAAAAATTCATGAGGTGACATTCTCACGACAAACTATCATATCTCATGATTTTCGCCGAAAATATTACAAGTCCAAAAGGTATCATATTTTCGCAAATAACTCGAAAACGGCTTGATATATCGAAAATCACCCCCCGCCAACCCCCCTGTCGCGTTTGACGAAATCCTAACGAAAGGTCAACATTTGAAGTTGATATCACCAGAAAGAAAAAAAATCATAAGGTGACATTCTCACGACAAACTATCATATCTCATGATTTTCGCCGAAAATATTACAAGTCCAAAAGGTATCATATTTTCGCAAATAACTCGAAAACGGCTTGAAATATCGAAAATCTGAATCGAAAATCACCCCCCGCCGACCACCCTGTCGCGTTTGACGAAATCCTAACGAAAGGTCAACATTTGAAGTTGATATCACCAGAAAGAAAAAAAATCATAAGGTGACATTCTCACAAAAACTATCATACCTCATGATTTTCGCCGAAAATATTACAAGTCCAAAAGGTATCATATTTTGGCAAATAACTCGAAAACGGCTTGAAATATCGAAAATCTGAATCGAAAAACACCCCCCGCCAACCCCGCTGTCGCGTTTGACGAAATCCTAACGAAAGGTCAACATTTGAAGTTGATATCACCAGAAAGAAAAAAAATCATAAGGTGACATTCTCACGAAAACTATCATACCTCATGATTTTCGCCGAAAATATTACAAGTCCAAAAGGTATCATATTTTCGCAAATAACTCGAAAAAGGCTTGAAATATCGAAAATCTGAATCGAAAATCACCCTCCGCCAACCCCCCTGTCGCGTTTGACGAAATCCTAACGAAAGGTCAACATTTGAAGTTGATATCACCAGAAAGAAAAAAAATCATAAGGTGACATTCTCACGACAAACTATCATATCTCATGATTTTCGCCGAAAATATTACAAGTCCAAAAGGTATCATATTTTCGCAAATAACTCGAAAACGGCTTGAAATATCGAAAATCTGAATCGAAAATCACCCCCCGCCAACTTCCCTGTCGCGTTTGACGAAATCCTAACGAAAGGTCAACATTTGAAGTTGATATCACCAGAAAGAAAAAAAATCATAAGGTGACATTCTCACAAAAACTATCATACTTCATGATTTTCGCCGAAAATATTACAAGTCCAAAAGGTACCATATTTTCGCAAATAACTCGAAAACGGCTTGAAATATCGAAAATCTGAATCGAAAAACACCCCCCGCCAAACCCCCTGTCGCGTTTGACGAAATTCTAACGAAAGGTCAACATTTGAAGTTGATATCACCAGAAAGAAAAAAATTCATAAGGTGACATTCTCACAAAAACTATCATACCTCATGATTTTCGCCGAAATTATTACAAGTCCAAAAGGTATCATATTTTCCAGAATAAGACGAAAATAGCTTCAAATATCGAAAATTTTAATCAAAACCACCCCCCCCCTTCCTTGGCCACAGGCCCCTGTCGTATTCGATAACAGACTAACAAATTAAAAAATATTTAGTCTACCACAAAAAAGCCTCAAAAGTGTCGTCATCACGAAAAAATCATACCTGAATGTTCTGGAGTCTGGTGAAGTTAATCACTGGATGGCACTTCCATTCACCACTGTTAACATCACAATAACATTTTCGTCTCCATGTTCATAATTTATCAGTACTTGGTCGGACCGACGACTGAACGCCTCAATAGAATCAAACACCACCACACCAAAGGCCCTTCATTGAATATAAAACTGACGGTGTATAGAGGGGCCTTTGGTGTGGTGGTGTTTGATTCTATTGAGGCGTTCAGTCGTCGGTCCGACCAAGTACTGATAAATTATGAACATGGAGACGAAAATGTTATTGTGATGTTAACAGTGGTGAATGGAAGTGCCTTCCAGTGATTAACTTTACCAGACTCCAGAACATTCAGGTATGATTTTTTCGTGGTGACGACACTTTTGAGGCTTTTTTGTGGTAGACTAAATATTTTTTAATTTGTTAGTCTGTTATCGAATACGACAGGGGCCTGTGGCCAAGGAAGGGGATGGTGGTTTTGATTAAAATTTTCGATATTTGAAGCTATTTTCGTCTTATTCTGGAAAATATGATACCTTTTGGACTTGTAATATTTTCGGCGAAAATCATGAGGTATGATAGTTTTTGTGAGAATGTCACCTTATGATTTTTTTTCTTTCTGGTGATATCAACTTCAAATGTTGACCTTTCGTTAGGATTTCGTCAAACGCGACAGGGGGGGGTTTTTCGATTCAGATTTTCGATATGTCAAGCCGTTTTCGAGTTATTTGCCAAAATATGATACCTTTTGGACTTGTAATATTTTCGGCGAAAATCATGAGGTATGATAGTTTTTGTGAGAATGTCACCTTATGATTTTTTTTCTTTCTGGTGATATCAACTTCAAATGTTGACCTTTCGTTAGGATTTCGTCAAACGCGACAGGGGCGTTGGCAGGGGGTGATTTTCGATTCAGATTTTCGATATTTCAAGCCGTTTTAGAGTTATTTGCGAAAATATGATACCTTTTGGACTTGTAATATTTTCGGCGAAAATCATGAGATATGATAGTTTGTCGTGAGAATGTCACCTCATGAATTTTTTTCTTTCTGGTGATATCAACTTCAAATGTTGACCTTTCGTTAGGATGTTGTCAAACGCGACAGGGGGCGTTGGCGGGGGGTGATTTTTGGTTCAGATTTTTGATATTTAAAGTCGTTTTCTAGTTATTTGTAATTTCACTGAAAATCATGATATAATAGTTTTTTATGAGATTGTCGCCCTATGAATTCTTTTCTTTCTAGTGATATCAATTGCAGATGTTGACCTACCGTTAGAATTTAGTCAAACACGATAAGGTGGATTGGCGGGGACTATAATTTTCGATATTTCGTGCCGTTCGTGAAATATTTGTTGAAATAGTTATTATTGGTCATTGGAAAATTTCGATAGAGATGTCCATTTACGATAGAGGGTGAGTATAATTAGACTTCAATATTTCTCATTGAAATATTAAAATATCGAATTTCAGTACAGTTAAGTGATTATTGCAATTTCAACTACGTGTATATAAACTTTTCTGAAATTGATTTTTACATGATGAAGTCACAACTATGTCATTTCCTTTGTTTTTTGTGATACCCGCTCTGATTTTATTCCATTTGATAAGCAGTATTTGGATACTTCTCAAAAAATGATCCTATTTTTGGGATTGATTTATTGTACGCAACAGGTTGAAGGGAAATGGACGACTTTTTCTCGCACGAAACACGCAAGGTACCCTCTTAGGAGGGGAGTGTATCGACTCTGGAGTCTGTAATTTCCTCTTTACAACGGAGGTCGTCTCCATCAAGGAGTCAGGTATAAACAGTGTTTTCGTTTGTTCAATTGAACATGTTCAGGAGAAATTGTCACCTATAGGTTATCAAAGAACCATTTTCTTTCTTGAACGCCGTCTACCTCGGGCCTCTGTGTAGCGCCTTTGAATTCCGAGGGGCCTTTTGGCTATAAATAACTTGACGGCTGTCCTGATGTGTTTCTTGCTACTTCCCTTAGATATTTGTTCAATACCTCCCAATTCTTGAAGGAAGGAAAACAATGTTAAATAATTCAGTCATGAACTTGTATAATCCTATTCTTGAGTTTGATATAGTGTACGCTTCAGGTTGAACGAAAATGGACGACTTTTTCTCGCACGATACACGCTAGGTACCCTCTTAGGAGGGGAGTGTACCGACTCTGGAGTCTTTAATTTCCTCTCTACAACGGAGGTCGTCTCCATTAAGGAGTCAGGTATAAACAGTGTTTTCGTTTGTTCAATTGAACATGTTCAGGAGAAATTATCACCTATAGGTTATCAAAGAACCATTTTCTTTCTTGAACGCCGTCTACCTCGGGCCTCTGTGTAGCGCCTTCGAATTCCGAGGGGCCTTTCGGCTATAAATAACTTGACGGCTAACCTGATGTGTTACTCTATATATTTGTGTCAACATAATTGATATGTGATATATCAATATCGAATTAATTAACAATGGTTCTTATGGAAAACATGCACAAATTTTCATCAGTCCGGGGCCTTTCATGTTATTTGGTGATAGCGTTCAGTCTTCCGTCCGACCTAAATTTTACTTATACCCCCACATTCTTCAATTTTTCTCATTCATTCGCAGATAGTTGTACTGTAGAGGCAAACTACAAGATGGTGAAAACGTCACTCTTCGCTAATTTGATTAGTCAAATCGCATCCCTACTTGGTCTTCAAACGTCCTCTTATGACGGAAATCGTGAGAGAAAAGGGCTTCGGGAATGTCAGAAGGGGATAAAACGTATACATAATGCAATGAGATGTGCAAAAAACCTCGGTGAGAAGCAACATCTGGAAGCTTGCCTTAGGAATTTGAAAAGCTTGCGGAACCAGTTCAAAGCGATTCAGAAGAAAGGAGCTGGACTCAAATCTAGGAAGGAAACTGCACGAGATAGAGTTAGCTGGGATGATTCCGAATCAGCATTTCAGTCTCGCATCAGAACTGGAGTTATATCAAATTTGAAACACAAGGATCCTGCAGCATTTTCGATTGACTGTAGAGCTCTCTCCAAAATTCGAATTCAGAATGCACTCAAAAAGGATGAGGCAGTTAAAGTTAACGCTACGTTTTGTGGAGAATTTGAGATTACTAGGGGAGACCGTGTACTTACTGAGTACAAATATTTCACTACCTCGAACTATCCTATCTATAGGGATACCGACATCAATGATTGGTTCAATAATAAAGTAATCGATCCTATCATGAAGGAGTTAGAGGAGTTTCAGGAGCGTGACAGTGGTTGGGCGTTGAAGGCAGTCATAAACTTGGGTGTCAATATCAATAAGTTCACTCCACAGCTTGGCTCTTCATATATTGAGTTGCCGCATGAAATAAAAAACAGACAAGCTTGTATAAATGTTAAGAATAACGATCAAGCTTGTTTTGCTTGGGCTGTTACATCAGCGTTATATCCTACAAACGAGAATACTGATAGAACTTCATCATACCCTCATCCTTCTTCAATTTTGAACCTCAAGGGGATTCACTTTCCGATAACCACCAATCAGATATCTCGATTCGAGAAGCAAAATGATGTATCGATTAACGTTTACATTCTTCAGAAGAAATCTAAACGAATGAATACGCTACCTACATATCTCACCAAGAATTATAAAGATAAGCACGTCAATCTCCTTCTCATCCAAGATCAATACTTCAATGAAGATGGTGACTATAATGGAATTGAGACTTTCCCAATCAAGTACCACTATGTATGGATCAAGGATCTCTCTAGACTTCTTTCTACTCAACTAAACAAAGAGGGTCATAAAAAATATTTCTGCGATCGCTGCCTTCACTACTTTTATTCAGAAAAGAAACTTGCTGCGCATTCTATCGACTGTGTTAAGATGAACGAGACTGCAATCAAAATGCCCGCAGTTGGAAGAAATATTTTGAAATTCAAAAATCATAGGAACAAGGAGAGAGTACCATTTGTTGTTTACGCTGATATGGAGTCTGTTTTGAAACCAACAGAGGATCCTAAGAAGCCCCAACATCACATTCCTGCTGCTGTCGGATACTATCTCAAGTGCTCCTACGATAATTCTCTATCATTTTATCGCTTTCATCGTGGAGAAAACTGCATGGAATGGTTTGCCAATGAGCTCAAGCAACTGGCTGAAGATATAACAACTGTATTCTGGTGTCCATTCAATATCCATATGACGGAAGTACAAGAAGTGGAGTTTAAAAAGGCAACACATTGTCATATTTGTGGACAGCATTTTGGGCTTGCAGATAAGAAAGTCAGAGACCATAATCACCTTATTCCTGAAAATAATTATAGAGGTCCTGCACATGAAGGCTGTAACATAAAATACCAGGATAGTCATGTGGTACCTGTTGTTTTTCACAACTTGAGTGGGTATGACGCCAATTTCATCATTGGAGATATTGCATCTAAAATGGTTGGTCGTATTGATTTACTACCTATCAACAAAGAAAAGTACATTTCCTTTACTAAGCACGTTGATGGGACTTCTATTCATTTCCGATTCATAGACAGTTTCCGATTTATGGGTTCCTCCCTTGACAAGTTGGCATCGTATTTAGTAGAATTTCCGAATTTGAGGTCTCAATTCCATGACATCTCTGAAGAGCAATTCCAACTTTTAACTAAGAAAGGAGTTATGCCGTATGATTATATCGACTCGTTTGAACGTTTCACCGAAACCTGTCTTTCACCAATTCATGCTTTCTACAATAAACTGGATGATAATCCATGTCCTCGCAGATTCTATATCCGCGCTAAGCTTGTATGGAGCGAATTCAACTGTCAAAACTTAGGTCAATATGTGGATCTATATATGATGACTGATATTCTCCTCCTCGCAGACGTATTCGAACAGTTTCGTTCAAGCTGTATCAGGACATACGACCTTGACCCCGCCCACTATTACACCCTACCAGGATTTACGTGGGATGCCATGTTGAAGTATACAAATCAGGAGTTGGAGCTCATAACGGATCCAGATATGTTTCTCTTTGTTGAACAAGGTATTCGGGGAGGGCTCAGTCAAGTATGTTCCAAAAGACGTGCCGAAGCTAATAATAGGTATATTGACGGCTATGACCCTATGAAGCCTGAAACATTCTTGATGTATTTTGATGTGAACAACCGTATGGTTGGGCTATGAGCCAGTACTTACCATATGGCCGGTTTGAATGGGTGGATGATAACATCGATGTGATGTCAATTGCGGACGATGCTCATGAGGGATATATGTTTGAAGTGGATTTAGAATATCCTCAAAACCTCCACGATATGCATAAAGATATACCCTTCTGCCCTCAACATATTGATCTTAAAACTGGAATGCCTTCGAAGTCGGTGCGAGGAAACATCAAATTGATGGCAACCCTTCGCTCTAAAGAGAAATATGTTATCCACTATCGAGCACTGAAACAAGCGTTAGCACATGGTTTGGTGTTGAAGAAGATCCATCGGGTTCTTCGATTCAGGCAAGCTCCATGGCTGAAATCCTACATTGATCTGAACACAGACCTCCGTAATCAAGCAAAAAATGAATTCGAAAAAAATCTTTTCAAGCTCATGAATAATGCTGTCTTTGGAAAGACGATGAAAAATATTAGGAAAAGGGTGAATGTTAGGCTTCTGACACAGTGGGGTGGAAGATATGGGGCAGAGGCATATATCTCGAAACCGGAGTTTAAGAATTGTACTGTTTTCAATGAGAGTTTGATTGCTGTTGAGCTGAGGAAGCTGGAAACATATCTCAACAAACCCATTTACGTTGGTCAAGCTATTTTGGATCTAGCAAAGACTACCTTATACAACTTCCACTACGACTATATGGCTAGCGTATTTCCTGATTGCTCTGTTCTCTACACCGATACTGATAGCCTAATCTATGAAATAAGGAGTCAAGATCCATATAAAATAATTAGGAGAGATTGGCATCAACGTTTCGATACTTCCGATTATCATCCAGCCAACATTTTCAATATTCCACAAGTTAATAAGAAGGTACTGGGAATGATGAAGGACGAACACAATGGAGTCCCGATGATTGGTTACGTTGGTTTGAGATCTAAGCTGTATTCTACTAAAATTTCAATAACCGAAGATAGCGTAATGAAGATACAGAACGATTTAACGGAAAGGGAATATGATGATTTTGAAATCGAGAATATTTTGAAAAATCTCGGTGTAACTAAAAAGGCAAAAGGTGTAAAGTCATCTGTAGTAGAAACGAGAATAACCTTTGCTGATTACGTTGAGTGTTTGGATAATTGGAAGCAGAAAACTATTACTCAAAACTTAATAAGGTCTAATAAACATCAAGTTTATTCCATCATGCAAAAGAAGATTGCTCTCAGCCCAAACGATGATGGAAGGTATATCATTCCTGGAACTGATGAAACTTTACCGTGGGGACACTATTCAATTCATGATCATCCGAGGATTTGAATGATATATCTCTAGAATAATATTATATCTTATTTTGAATGAATAAATATATATATATATATATAACATGTTTTTTATATTTCTTTCCTCCCTCCTCCTCAGGATAATGATGAAGGTTAGTCACCCTTCCTATAATCCGTTACCCTCCTCATCCCACCTCGACGATACTCTGCCGACTGACGGATGAAAATGAGACAATTTTTTGCTATTTTCGAGCTTAAATTTTCTTATGGGAAATAACATGGGAAAAGTGGTCAAAATGAGCCCGTATCGGTATAGCATATCTACTGATCATTCCGTCTATCCATCCAACCTTATATTCGATTGGGTCGCTCGTATGAATAACGCAAGAACAGTCACCTGGTGAGTATCACTATATAAACATCACCACGATATAATCGAATACAATTCAGTTACAATTATCGTTCCGTCTAACCATCCAACCTTATGTTCGATTCAGACGTTCGTATGTGTAACGAAAGAACCGTTACATGGTAGGTGTAACTAAATATACAGCATAACGAAATAATCGGAGACATCCCAGATACAATGATTGTTCAAACTATCCATTCAAGCTTATGTTCGATTTGGTTGCTCATATGTATAACGGAAGAACTGTTACCTGGTTAGACATACTATGTGATGATAATCACGATATAATCGAATACAACCCAGATACGATGATTGTTCAGTCTATCCATTCAACCTTCTGTTCAGTTCAGTCGCTTTTATGTATAACTGGAGAACAGTTTCCTGATGAGTATAATTATATGAACATCATAAAGATATAATCGAATACAACCCCAGATACGATTATTGTTTAGTCTATCCATTCAACCTTCTGTTCAATCCAGTCGCTCGTATGTATAACGGAAGAACAGTAACCTGGTGAGTATAAATATATAAACATAATCGAATACAACCCAGATACGATGATTGTTCAATCTATACTAAATTTAACCTTCTGCTCGATTCGGTCGCTTGTATGTAAAACGGAAGAACAGTTACCTGGTGAGTATTACTATATAAACATAATCGAATACAACCCAGATACGATGATTGTTCAATCTATTCATTTAACCTTCTGCTCGATTCGGTCGCTTGTATGTAAAACGGAAGAACAGTTACCTGGTGAGTATTGCTATATAAACATCATCACGATATCATCGAATACAACTCAAATACAATTATCGTTTCGTCTAATCATTCAACCTTCTGTTCGATTTAGTCGC
Source organism: Chrysomela aeneicollis (assembly GCA_029955515.1). Taxonomy (NCBI): domain Eukaryota; kingdom Metazoa; phylum Arthropoda; class Insecta; order Coleoptera; family Chrysomelidae; genus Chrysomela; species Chrysomela aeneicollis. The sequence continues at coordinate 504,991 of JARUHQ010000005.1, read as the reverse complement.
TAGCATGTGTAACGGAAGTACCGTCACCTGGTAAGTATCACTATATATACAGTATTGCGATATAATCGGATACCACCCAGATACATTGATTGTTCAGTCTATCCATTCAACTTTCTGTTCGTTTCGGCCGCTCGTATTTAAAACGGGAATACCGTCACCTTATGTGTATAACTATATACACAGCATAACATCATAATCGAATACAACCCAGATACTATCCATTCAACCTTCTGTTCGATTCGGTTGCTCGTATGTATAACGAAAGAACAGTGACCTGGTGAGTATTTCTATATGAACGTCATCACGATATAATCGAATACAACTCAGATACAATGATCATTCCGTCTATCCATCCAACCTTCTGTTCGATTGGGACGCTCGTATGTATAACGCAAAAACAGTCACCTGGTGAGTATTACTATATAAACATCACCACGATATAATCGAATACAACTCAGATACAATGATCATTCCGTCTATCCATCCAACCTTCTGTTCGATTGGGTCGCTCGTATGTATAACGCAAAAACAGTCACCTGGTGAGTATTACTATATAAACATCACCACGATATAATCGAATACAACTCAGTTACAATTATCGTTCCGTCTAACCATCCAACCTTATGTTCGATTCAGACGCTCGTATGTGTAACGAAAGAACCGTTACATGGTGGGTGTAACTAAATATACAGCATAACGATATAATCGGAGACAACCCAGATACAATGATTGTTCAATCTATCCATCCAACCTTATGTTCGATTCGGTTGCTCGTATGTTTAACGGAAGAACTGTTACCTGGTTAGACATACTATATGATAATCATCACGATATACTCGAATACAACCCCAGATACGATTATTGTTTAGTCTATCCATCCAACCTTCTGTTCAATTCAGTCGTTCTCATGTATAACGGAAGAACAGTTACCTGGTGAGTATAACTATATAAACCTAATCGAATACAACCCAGATACGATGAATTTTCAATCTAACCATTTAACCTTCTGCTCGATTCGGTCGCTTTTATGTAAAACGGAAGAACAGTTACCTGGTGAGTATTGCTATATAAACATCATCACGATATCATCGAATACAACTCAGATACAATTATCGCTTCGTGTAAACATTTAACCTCCTGTTCGATTCAGTCGCTAGTATGTGTAACGGAAGTACCGTCACCTGGTAAGTATCACTATATATACAGTATTGCGATATAATCGGATACCAACCAGATAAATTGATTGTTCAGTCTATCCATTCAACTTTCTGTTCGTTTCGGTCGCTCGTATATAAAACGGGAATACCGTCACCTAGTGTGTATAACTATATACACAGCATAACATCATAATCGAATACAACCCAGATACTATCCATTCAACCTTCTGTTCGATTTGGTTGCTCGTTTGTATAACGAAAGAACAGTAACTTGGTGAGTATTTCTATATGAACTTCATCACGATATAATCGAATACAACTCAGATACAATGATCATTCCGTCTATCCATCCAACCTTCTGTTCGATTGGGTCGCTTGTACGTATAATGCAAGAACAGTCACCTGGTGAGTATTACTATATAAACATTACTACGATATAATCGAATACAACTCAGTTACAATTATCGTTCCGTCTAACCATACAACCTTATGTTCGATTCAGACGCTCGTATGTGTAACGAAAGAACCTTCACATGGTAGGTGTATCTTAATATACAGCATAACGATATAATCGGAGACAACCCAGATACAATGATTGTTCAATCTATCCATTCAACCTTATGTTCGATTCGGTTGCTCGTATGTATAATGGAAGAACAGTTACCTGGTTAGACATAATATATAATGATCATCACGAAATAATCGAATACAACCCAGATACGATGATTGTTTAGTCTATCCATACAACCTTCTGTTCAGTTCAGTCGCTCTTATGTATAACTGGAAAAAAGTTACCTGGTGAGTATAACTATATAAACATCATCTCGATATAATCGAATACAACCCCAGATACGATCATTGTTTAGTCTATCCATTCAACCTTCTGTTCAATTCAGTCGCTCGTATGTATAACGGAAGAACAGTTACTTGGTGAGTATAACTATATAAACATAATCGAATACAATTCAAATACGATGATTGTTCAATCTATCCATTTAACCTTATGTTCGATTTGGTTGCTCGTATGTATAACGGAAGAACAGGTACCTGGTGAGTATAACTATATAAACATAATCGAATACAACTCAGATACGATGATTGTTCAATCTATCCATTTAACCTTCTGCTTGATTCGGTCGCTTGTATGTAAAACGGAAGGACAGTTATCTGGTGAGTATTGCTATATAAACATCATCACGATATCATCGAATACAACTCAGATACAATTATCGTTTCGTCTAACCATTCAACATTCTGTTCGATTCAGTCGCTATGTTCGATTTGGTTGCTCGTATGTATAACGGAAGAACTGTTACCTGGTTAGACATACTATATGATAATAATCACGATATAATCAAATACAACCCAGATACGATGATTGTTCAGTCTATCCATTCAACCTTCTGTTCAGTTCAGTCGCTCTTATGTATAACTGGAGAACAGTTTCCTGGTGAGTATAACTATATGAACATCATCAAGATATAATCGAATACAACCCCAGATACGATGATTGTTCAGTCTATCCATTCAACCTTCTGTTCAGTTCAGTCGCTCGTATGTATACCGGAAGAACAGTTACCTGGTGAGTATTACTATATAAACATAATCGATTATAACCCAGATACGATGATTGTTCAATCTATACTTATTTTAACCTTCTGCTCGATTCGGTCGCTTGTATGTAAAACGGAAGAACAGTTACCTGGTGAGTATTGCTATATAAACATCATCACGATATCATCGAATACAACTCAGATACAATTATCGCTTCGTCTAACCATTCAACATTCTGTTCGATTCAGTCGCTAGTATGTGTAACGGAAGTATCGTCACCTGGTAAGTATCACTATATATACAGAATTGCGATATAATCGGATACCACCCAGATACATTGATTGTTCAGTCTATCCATTCAACTTTCTGTTCGTTTCGGTCGCTCGTATGTAAAACGGGAATACCGTCACCTAGTGTGTATAAATATATACACAACATAACATAATAATCGAATACAACCCAGATACTATCCATTCAACTTTCTGTTCGATTCGGTTGCTCGTATGTATAACGAAAGAACAGTAACCTGGTGAGTATTTCTATATAAACGTCATCACGATATAATCGAATACAACTCAGATACAATGATCATTTCGTCTATCCATCCAACCTTATGTTCGATTGGGTCGCTCGTATGTATAACGCAAGAACAGTCACCTGGTGAGTATTACTATATAAACATCACCACGATATAATCGAATACAACTCAGTTACAATTATCGTTCCGTCTAACCATTCAACTTCATGTTCGATTCAGACGCTCGTATGTGTAACGAAAGAACCGTTACATGGTAGGTGTTACTAAATATACAGCATAACGATATAATCGGAGACAACCCAGATACAATGATTGTTCAATCTATCCATTCAACTTTATGTTCGATTCGGTTGCTCGTATGTATAACGGAAGAACTGTTACCTGGTTAGACATACTATATGATAATAATCACGATATAATCAAATACAACCCATATACGATGATTGTTCAGTCTATCCATTCAACCTTCTGTTCAGTTCAGTCGCTCTTATGTATAACTGGAGAACAGTTTCCAGAACATCATCAAGATATAATCGAATACAACCCCAGATACAATTATTGTTTAGTCTATCCATTCAACCTTCTGTTCAATTCAGTCGCTCGTATGTATACCGGAAGAACAGTTACCTAGTGAGTATAACTATATAAACATGATCGAATATAACCCAGATACGATGATTGTTCAATCTATACTAATTTTAACCTTCTGCTCGATTCGGTCACTTGTATGTAAAACGGAAGAACAGTTACCTGGTGAGTATTGCTATATAAACATCATCACGATATCATCGAATACAACTCAGATACAATTATCGTTTCGTCTAACCATTTAACCTTCTGTTCGATTCAGTCGCTAGTATGTGTAACGGAAGTACCGTCACCTTGTAAGTATCCCCATATATACAGTATTGCGATATAATCGGATACCACCCAGATACATTGATTGTTCAGTCTATCCATTCAACTTTCTGTTCGTTTCGGTCGCTCTTATGTAAAACGGGAATACCGTGACCTAATGTGTATAATTATATACACAGCATAACATCATAATCGAATACAACCCAGATACTATCCATTCAACCTTCTGTTCGATTCGGTTGCTCGTATGTATAACGGAAGAACAGTTACCTGGTGAGTATAACTATATTAACATAATCGAATACAACCCAGATACGATGATTGTTCAATCCATTCTGAATTCAACCTTCTGCTCGATTCGGTCGCTTGTATGTAAAACGGAAGAACAGTTACCTGTTGAGTATTGCTATATAAACATCATCACGATATCATCGAATACAACTCAGAGATACAATTATCGTTTCGTCTAACCATTCAACCTTCTGTTCGATTCAGTCGCTAGTATGTGTAAAGGAAGTACCGTCACCTGGTAAGTATCACTATATATACAGTATTGCGATATAATCGGATACCACCCAGATACATTGATTGTTCAGTCTATCCATTCAACTTTCTGTTCGTTTCGGTCGCTCGTATGTAAAACGGGAATACCGTTACCTAATGTGTATAATTATATACACAGCATAACATCATAATCGAATACAACCCACATACTTTCCATTCAACCTTCTGTTCGATTCGGTTGCTCGTATGTATAACGAAAGAACAGTAACCTGGTGAGTATTTCTATATGAACGTCATCACGATATAATCGAATACAACTCAGATACAATGATCATTCCGTCTATCCATCCAACCTTCTGTTCGATTGGGTCGCTTGTATGTATAACGCAAGAACAGTCACCTGGTGAGTATTACTATATAAACATCACCACGATATAATCGAATACAACTCAGTTACAATTATCGTTCCGTCTAACCATTCAACTTCATGTTCGATTCAGACGCTCGTATGTGTAACGAAAGAACCGTTACATGGTAGGTGTTACTAAATATACAGCATAACGATATAATCGGAGACAACCCAGATACAATGATTGTTCAATCTATCCATTCAACTTTATGTTCGATTCGGTTGCTCGTATGTTTAACGGAAGAACTGTTACCAGATACGATTATTGTTTAGTCTATCCATTCAACTTTCTGTTCAATTCAGTCGTTCTTATGAAAAACGGAAAAACAGTTACCTGGTGAGTATAACTATATAAACCTAATCGAATACAACCCAGATACGATGAATTTTCAATCCATTCATTTAACCTTCTGCTCGATTCGGTCGCTTTTATGTAAAACGGAAGAACAGTTACCTGGTGAGTATTGCTATATAAACATCATCACGATATCATCGAATACAACTCAGATACAATTATCGTTTCGTCTAACCATTTAACCTTCTGTTCGATTCAGTCGCTAGTATGTGTAACGGAAGTACCGTCACCTTGTAAGTATCCCCATATATACAGTATTGCGATATAATCGGATACCACCCAGATACATTGATTGTTCAGTCTATCCATTCAACTTTCTGTTCGTTTCGGTCGCTCGTATGTAAAACAGGAATACCGTCACCTAGTGTGTATAACTATATACACAGCATAACATCATAATCGAATACAACTCAGATACAATGATCATAGTAGATATGCTATACCGATACGGGCTCATTTTGACCACTTTTCCCATGTTATTTCCCATAAGAAAATTTAAGCTCGAAAATAGCAAAAAATTGTCTCATTTTCATCCGTCAGTCGGCAGAGTATCGTCGAGGTGGGATGAGGAGGGTAACGGATTATAAGAAGGGTGACTAACCTCCATCATTATCCTGAGGAGGAGGGAGGAAAGAAATATAAAAAACATGTTATATATATATATATATATTTATTCATTCAAAATAAGATATAATATTATTCTAGAGATATATCATTCAAATCCTCGGATGATCATCAATTGAATAGTGTCCCCACGGTAAAGTTTCATCAGTTCCAGGAATGATATACCTTTCATCATCGTTTGGGCTGAGAGCAATCTTCTTTTGCATGATGGAATAAACTTGATGTTTATTAGACCTTATTAAATTTTGAGTAATAGTTTTCTGCTTCCAATTATCCAAACACTCAACGTAATCAGCAAAGGTTATTCTCGTTTCTACTACAGATGACTTTACACCTTTTGCCTTTTTAGTTACACCGAGATTTTTCAAAATATTCTCGATTTCAAAATCATCATATTCCCTTTCCGTTAAATCGTTCTGTATCTTCATTACGCTATCTTCGGTTATTGAAATTTTAGTAGAATATTGCTTAGATCTCAAACCAACGTAACCAATCATCGGGACTCCATTGTGTTCGTCCTTCATCATTCCCAGTACCTTCTTATTAACTTGTGGAATATTGAAAATGTTGGCTGGATGATAATCGGAAGTATCGAAACGTTGATGACAATCTCTCCTAATTATTTTATATGGATCTTGACTCCTTATTTCATAGATTAGGCTATCAGTATCGGTGTAGAGAACAGAGCAATCAGGAAATACGCTAGCCATATAGTCGTAGTGGAAGTTGTATAAGGTAGTCTTTGCTAGATCCAAAATAGCTTGACCAACGTAAATGGGTTTGTTGAGATATGTTTCCAGCTTCCTCAGCTCAACAGCAATCAAACTCTCATTGAAAACAGTACAATTCTTAAACTCCGGTTTCGAGATATATGCCTCTGCCCCATATCTTCCACCCCACTTTGTCAGAAGCCTAACATTCACCCTTTTCCTAATATTTTCCATCGTCTTTCCAAAGACAGCATTATTCATGAGCTTGAATAGATTTTTTTCGAATTCATTTTTTGCTTGCTTACGGAGGTCTGTGTTCAGATCAATGTAGGATTTCAGCCATGGAGCTTGCCTGAATCGAAGAACCCGATGGATCTTCTTCAACACCAAACCATGTGCTAACGCTTGTTTCAGTGCTCGATAGTGGATAACATATTTCTCTTTAGAGCGAAGGGTTGCCATCAATTTGATGTTTCCTCGCACCGACTTCGAAGGCATTCCAGTTTTAAGATCAATATGTTGAGGGCAGAAGGGTATATCTTTATGCATATCGTGGAGGTTTTGAGGATATTCTAAATCCACTTCAAACATATATCCCTCATGAGCATCGTCCGCAATTGACATCACATCGATGTTATCATCCACCCATTCAAACCGGCCATATGGTAAGTACTGGCTCATAGCCCAACGATACTGGTTGTTCACATCAAAATACATCAAGAATGTTTCAGGCTTCATAGGGTCATAGCCGTCAATATACCTATTATTAGCTTCGGCACGTCTTTTGGAACATACTTGACTGAGCCCTCCCCGAATACCTTGTTCAACAAAGAGAAACATATCTGGATCCGTTATGAGCTCCAACTCCTGATTTGTATACTTCAACATGGCATCCCACGTAATCCTGGTAGGGTGTAATAGTGGGCGGGGTCAAGGTCGTATGTCCTGATACAGCTTGAACGAAACTGTTCGAATACGTCTGCGAGGAGGAGAATATCAGTCATCATATATAGATCCACATATTGACCTAAGTTTTGACAGTTGAATTCGCTCCATACAAGCTTAGCGCGGATATAGAATCTGCGAGGACATGGATTATCATCCAGTTTATTGTAGAAAGCATGAATTGGTGGAAGACAGGTTTCGGTGAAACGTTCAAACGAGTCGATATAATCATACGGCATAACTCCTTTCTTAGTTAAAAGTTGGAATTGCTCTTCAGAGATGTCATGGAATTGAGACCTCAAATTCGGAAATTCTACTAAATACGATGCCAACTTGTCAAGGGAGGAACCCATAAATCGGAAACTGTCTATGAATCGGAAATGAATAGAAGTCCCATCAACGTGCTTAGTAAAGGAAATGTACTTTTCTTTGTTGATAGGTAGTAAATCAATACGACCAACCATTTTAGATGCAATATCTCCAATGATGAAATTGGCGTCATACCCACTCAAGTTGTGAAAAACAACAGGTACCACATGACTATCCTGGTATTTTATGTTACAGCCTTCATGTGCAGGACCTCTATAATTATTTTCAGGAATAAGGTGATTATGGTCTCTGACTTTCTTATCTGCAAGCCCAAAATGCTGTCCACAAATATGACAATGTGTTGCCTTTTTAAACTCCACTTCTTGTACTTCCGTCATATGGATATTGAATGGACACCAGAATACAGTTGTTATATCTTCAGCCAGTTGCTTGAGCTCATTGGCAAACCATTCCATGCAGTTTTCTCCACGATGAAAGCGATAAAATGATAGAGAATTATCGTAGGAGCACTTGAGATAGTATCCGACAGCAGCAGGAATGTGATGTTGGGGCTTCTCAGGATCCTCTGTTGGTTTCAAAACAGACTCCATATCAGCGTAAACAACAAATGGTACTTTCTCCTTGTTCCTATGATTTTTGAATTTCAAAATATTTCTTCCAACTGCGGGCATTTTGATTGCAGTCTCGTTCATCTTAACACAGTCGATAGAATGCGCAGCAAGTTTCTTTTCTGAATAAAAGTAGTGAAGGCAGCGATCGCAGAAATATTTTTTATGACCCTCTTTGTTTAGTTGAGTAGAAAGAAGTCTAGAGAGATCCTTGATCCATACATAGTGGTACTTGTTTGGGAAAGTCTCAATTCCATTATAGTCACCATCTTCATTGAAGTATTGATCTTGGATGAGAAGGAGATTGACGTGCTTATCTTTATAATTCTTGGTGAGATATGTAGGTAGCGTATTCATTCGTTTAGATTTCTTCTGAAGAATGTAAACGTTAATCGATACATCATTTTGCTTCTCGAATCGAGATATCTGATTGGTGGTTATCGGAAAGTGAATCCCCTTGAGGTTCAAAATTGAAGAAGGATGAGGGTATGATGAAGTTCTATCAGTATTCTCGTTTGTAGGATATAACGCTGATGTAACAGCCCAAGCAAAACAAGCTTGATCGTTATTCTTAACATTTATACAAGCTTGTCTGTTTTTTATTTCATGCGGCAACTCAATATATGAAGAGCCAAGCTGTGGAGTGAACTTATTGATATTGACACCCAAGTTTATGACTGCCTTCAACGCCCAACCACTGTCACGCTCCTGAAACTCCTCTAACTCCTTCATGATAGGATCGATTACTGTATTATTGAACCAATCATTGATGTCGGTATCCCTATAGATAGGATAGTTCGAGGTAGTGAAATATTTGTACTCAGTAAGTACACGGTCTCCCCTAGTAATCTCAAATTCTCCACAAAACATAGCGTTAACTTTAACTGCCTCATCCTTTTTGAGTGCATTCTGAATTCGAATTTCGGAGAGAGCTCTACAGTCAATCAAAAATGCTGCAGGATCCTTGTGTTTCAAATTTGATATAACTCCAGTTCTGATGCGAGACTGAAATGCTGATTCGGAATCATCCCAGCTAACTCTATCTCGTGCAGTTTCCTTCCTAGATTTGAGTCCAGCTCCTTTCTTCTGAATCGCTTTGAACTGGTTCCGCAAGCTTTTCAAATTCCCAAGGCAAGCTTCCAGATGTTGCTTCTCACCGAGGTTTTTTGCACATCTCATTGCATTATGTATACGTTTTATCCCCTTCTGACATTCCCGAAGCCCTTTTCTCTCACGATTTTCGTCATAAGAGGACGTTTGAAGACCAAGTAGGGATGCGATTTGACTAATCAAATTAGCGAAGAGTGACGTTTTCACCATCTTGTAGTTTGCCTCTACAGTACAACTATCTGCGAATGAATGAGAAAAATTGAAGAATGTGGGGGTATAAGTAAAATTTAGGTCGGACGGAAGACTGAACGCTATCACCAAATAACATGAAAGGCCCCGGACTGATGAGAATTTGTGCATGTTTTCCATTAGAACCATTGTTAATTAATTCGATATTGATATATCACATATCAATTATGTTGACACAAATATATAGAGTAACACATCAGGTTAGCCGTCAAGTTATTTATAGCCGAAAGGCCCCTCGGAATTCGAAGGCGCTACACAGAGGCCCGAGGTGGACGGCGTTCAAGAAAGAGAATGGTTCTTTGATAACCTATAGGTGACAATTTCTCCTGAACATGTTCAATTGAACAAACGAAAACACTGTTTATACCTGACTCCTTAATGGAGACGACCTCCGTTGTAGAGAGGAAATTAAAGACTCCAGAGTCGGTACCCTCCCCTCCTAAGAGGGTACCTAGCGTGTATCGTGCGAGAAAAAGTCGTCCATTTTCGTTCAACCTGAAGCGTACACTATATCAAACTCAAGAATAGGATCATACAAGTTCATGACTGAATTATTTAACATTGTTTTCCTTCCTTCAAGAATTGGGAGGTATTGAACAAATATCTAAGGGAAGTAGCAAGAAACACATCAGGACAGCCGTCAAGTTATTTATAGCCAAAAGGCCCCTCGGAATTCAAAGGCGCTACACAGAGGCCCGAGGTAGACGGCGTTCAAGAAAGAAAATGGTTCTTTGATAACCTATAGGTGACAATTACTCCTGAACATGTTCAATTGAACAAACGAAAACACTGTTTATACCTGACTCCTTGATGGAGACGACCTCCGTTGTAGAGAGGAAATTACAGACTCCAGAGTCGATACACTCCCCTCCTAAGAGGGTACCTTGCGTGTTTCGTGCGAGAAAAAGTCGTCCATTTTCCTTCAACCTGATGCGTACAATAAATCAATCCCAAAAATAGGATCATTTTTTGAGAAGTATCCAAATACTGCTTATCAAATGGAATAAAATCAGAACGGGTATCACAAAAAACAAAGGAAATGACATAGTTGTGACTTCATCATGTAAAAATCAATTTCAGAAAAGTTTATATACACGTAGTTGAAATTGCAATAATCACTTAACTGTACTGAAATTCGATATTTTAATATTTCAATGAGAAATATTGAAGTCTAATTATACTCACTCTCTATCGTAAATGGACATCTCTATCGAAATTTTCCAATGACCAATAATAACTATTTCAACAAATATTTCACGAACGGCACGAAATATCGAAAATTATAGTCCCCGCCAATCCACCTTATCGTGTTTGACTAAATTCTAACGGTAGGTCAACATCTGCAATTGATATCACTAGAAAGAAAAGAATTCATAGGGCGACAATCTCATAAAAATCATATCATGATTTTCAGTGAAATTACAAATAACTAGAAAACGACTTTATATATCAAAAATCTGAACCAAAAATCACCCCCCGCCAACCCCCCCTGTCGCGTTTGACAACATCCTAACGAAAGGTCAACATTTGAAGTTGATATCACCAGAAAGAAAAAAATTCATGAGGTGACATTCTCACGACAAACTATCATATCTCATGATTTTCGCCGAAAATATTACAAGTCCAAAAGGTATCATATTTTCGCAAATAACTCGAAAACGGCTTGAAATATCGAAAATCTGAATCGAAAATCACCCCCCGCCAACCCCCCTGTCGCGTTTGACGAAATCCTAACGAAAGGTCAACATTTGAAGTTGATATCACCAGAAAGAAAAAAAATCATAAGGTGACATTCTCACGACAAACTATCATATCTCATGATTTTCGCCGAAAATATTACAAGTCCAAAAGGTATCATATTTTCGCAAATAACTCGAAAACGGCTTGAAATATCGAAAATCTGAATCGAAAATCACCCCCCGCCGACCACCCTGTCGCGTTTGACGAAATCCTAACGAAAGGTCAACATTTGAAGTTGATATCACCAGAAAGAAAAAAAATCATAAGGTGACATTCTCACAAAAACTATCATACCTCATGATTTTCGCCGAAAATATTACAAGTCCAAAAGGTATCATATTTTGGCAAATAACTCGAAAACGGCTTGAAATATCGAAAATCTGAATCGAAAAACACCCCCCGCCAACCCCGCTGTCGCGTTTGACGAAATCCTAACGAAAGGTCAACATTTGAAGTTGATATCACCAGAAAGAAAAAAAATCATAAGGTGACATTCTCACGAAAACTATCATACCTCATGATTTTCGCCGAAAATATTACAAGTCCAAAAGGTATCATATTTTCGCAAATAACTCGAAAAAGGCTTGAAATATCGAAAATCTGAATCGAAAATCACCCTCCGCCAACCCCCCTGTCGCGTTTGACGAAATCCTAACGAAAGGTCAACATTTGAAGTTGATATCACCAGAAAGAAAAAAAATCATAAGGTGACATTCTCACGACAAACTATCATATCTCATGATTTTCGCCGAAAATATTACAAGTCCAAAAGGTATCATATTTTCGCAAATAACTCGAAAACGGCTTGAAATATCGAAAATCTGAATCGAAAATCACCCCCCGCCAACTTCCCTGTCGCGTTTGACGAAATCCTAACGAAAGGTCAACATTTGAAGTTGATATCACCAGAAAGAAAAAAAATCATAAGGTGACATTCTCACAAAAACTATCATACTTCATGATTTTCGCCGAAAATATTACAAGTCCAAAAGGTACCATATTTTCGCAAATAACTCGAAAATGGCTTGAAATATCGAAAATCTGAATCGAAAATCACCCCCCGCCAAACTCCCTGTCGCGTTTGACGAAATTCTAACGAAAGGTCAACATTTGAAGTTGATATCACCAGAAAGAAAAAAATTCATAAGGTGACATTCTCACAAAAACTATCATACCTCATGATTTTCGCCGAAATTATTACAAGTCCAAAAGGTATCATATTTTCCAGAATAAGACGAAAATAGCTTCAAATATCGAAAATTTTAATCAAAACCACCCCCCCCCCTTCCTTGGCCACAGGCCCCTGTCGTATTCGATAACAGACTAACAAATTAAAAAATATTTAGTCTACCACAAAAAAGCCTCAAAAGTGTCGTCATCACGAAAAAATCATACCTGAATGTTCTGGAGTCTGGTGAAGTTAATCACTGGATGGCACTTCCATTCACCACTGTTAACATCACAATAACATTTTCGTCTCCATGTTCATAATTTATCAGTACTTGGTCGGACCGACGACTGAACGCCTCAATAGAATCAAACACCACCACACCAAAGGCCCTTCATTGAATATAAAACTGACGGTGTATAGAGGGGCCTTTGGTGTGGTGGTGTTTGATTCTATTGAGGCGTTCAGTCGTCGGTCCGACCAAGTACTGATAAATTATGAACATGGAGACGAAAATGTTATTGTGATGTTAACAGTGGTGAATGGAAGTGCCTTCCAGTGATTAACTTTACCAGACTCCAGAACATTCAGGTATGATTTTTTCGTGGTGACGACACTTTTGAGGCTTTTTTGTGGTAGACTAAATATTTTTTAATTTGTTAGTCTGTTATCGAATACGACAGGGGCCTGTGGCCAAGGAAGGGGGGGGGTGGTTTTGATTAAAATTTTCGATATTTGAAGCTATTTTCGTCTTATTCTGAAAAATATGATACCTTTTGGACTTGTAATATTTTCGGCGAAAATCATGAGGTATGATAGTTTTTGTGAGAATGTCACCTTATGATTTTTTTTCTTTCTGGTGATATCAACTTCAAATGTTGACCTTTCGTTAGGATTTCGTCAAACGCGACAGGGGGGGGTTTTTCGATTCAGATTTTCGATATGTCAAGCCGTTTTCGAGTTATTTGCCAAAATATGATACCTTTTGGACTTGTAATATTTTCGGCGAAAATCATGAGGTATGATAGTTTTTGTGAGAATGTCACCTTATGATTTTTTTTCTTTCTGGTGATATCAACTTCAAATGTTGACCTTTCGTTAGGATTTCGTCAAACGCGACAGGGGCGTTGGCGGGGGGTGATTTTCGATTCAGATTTTCGATATTTCAAGCCGTTTTAGATTTATTTGCGAAAATATGATACCTTTTGGACTTGTAATATTTTCGGCGAAAATCATGAGATATGATAGTTTGTCGTGAGAATGTCACCTCATGAATTTTTTTCTTTCTGGTGATATCAACTTCAAATGTTGACCTTTCGTTAGGATGTTGTCAAACGCGACAGGGGGCGTTGGCGGGGGGTGATTTTTGGTTCAGATTTTTGATATTTAAAGTCGTTTTCTAGTTATTTGTAATTTCACTGAAAATCATGATATAATAGTTTTTTATGAGATTGTCGCCCTATGAATTCTTTTCTTTCTAGTGATATCAATTGCAGATGTTGACCTACCGTTAGAATTTAGTCAAACACGATAAGGTGGATTGGCGGGGACTATAATTTTCGATATTTCGTGCCGTTCGTGAAATATTTGTTGAAATAGTTATTATTGGTCATTGGAAAATTTCGATAGAGATGTCCATTTACGATAGAGGGTGAGTATAATTAGACTTCAATATTTCTCATTGAAATATTAAAATATCGAATTTCAGTACAGTTAAGTGATTATTGCAATTTCAACTACGTGTATATAAACTTTTCTGAAATTGATTTTTACATGATGAAGTCACAACTATGTCATTTCCTTTGTTTTTTGTGATACCCGCTCTGATTTTATTCCATTTGATAAGCAGTATTTGGATACTTCTCAAAAAATGATCCTATTTTTGGGATTGATTTATTGTACGCAACAGGTTGAAGGAAAATGGACGACTTTTTCTCGCACGAAACACGCAAGGTACCCTCTTAGGAGGGGAGTGTATCGACTCTGGAGTCTGTAATTTCCTCTTTACAACGGAGGTCGTCTCCATCAAGGAGTCAGGTATAAACAGTGTTTTCGTTTGTTCAATTGAACATGTTCAGGAGAAATTGTCACCTATAGGTTATCAAAGAACCATTTTCTTTCTTGAACGCCGTCTACCTCGGGCCTCTGTGTAGCGCCTTTGAATTCCGAGGGGCCTTTTGGCTATAAATAACTTGACGGCTGTCCTGATGTGTTTCTTGCTACTTCCCTTAGATATTTGTTCAATACCTCCCAATTCTTGAAGGAAGGAAAACAATGTTAAATAATTCAGTCATGAACTTGTATAATCCTATTCTTGAGTTTGATATAGTGTACGCTTCAGGTTGAACGAAAATGGACGACTTTTTCTCGCACGATACACGCTAGGTACCCTCTTAGGAGGGGAGTGTACCGACTCTGGAGTCTTTAATTTCCTCTCTACAACGGAGGTCGTCTCCATTAAGGAGTCAGGTATAAACAGTGTTTTCGTTTGTTCAATTGAACATGTTCAGGAGAAATTGTCACCTATAGGTTATCAAAGAACCATTTTCTTTCTTGAACGCCGTCTACCTCGGGCCTCTGTGTAGCGCCTTCGAATTCCGAGGGGCCTTTCGGCTATAAATAACTTGACGGCTAACCTGATGTGTTACTCTATATATTTGTGTCAACATAATTGATATGTGATATATCAATATCGAATTAATTAACAATGGTTCTTATGGAAAACATGCACAAATTTTCATCAGTCCGGGGCCTTTCATGTTATTTGGTGATAGCGTTCAGTCTTCCGTCCGACCTAAATTTTACTTATACCCCCACATTCTTCAATTTTTCTCATTCATTCGCAGATAGTTGTACTGTAGAGGCAAACTACAAGATGGTGAAAACGTCACTCTTCGCTAATTTGATTAGTCAAATCGCATCCCTACTTGGTCTTCAAACGTCCTCTTATGACGAAAATCGTGAGAGAAAAGGGCTTCGGGAATGTCAGAAGGGGATAAAACGTATACATAATGCAATGAGATGTGCAAAAAACCTCGGTGAGAAGCAACATCTGGAAGCTTGCCTTAGGAATTTGAAAAGCTTGCGGAACCAGTTCAAAGCGATTCAGAAGAAAGGAGCTGGACTCAAATCTAGGAAGGAAACTGCACGAGATAGAGTTAGCTGGGATGATTCCGAATCAGCATTTCAGTCTCGCATCAGAACTGGAGTTATATCAAATTTGAAACACAAGGATCCTGCAGCATTTTTGATTGACTGTAGAGCTCTCTCCAAAATTCGAATTCAGAATGCACTCAAAAAGGATGAGGCAGTTAAAGTTAACGCTACGTTTTGTGGAGAATTTGAGATTACTAGGGGAGACCGTGTACTTACTGAGTACAAATATTTCACTACCTCGAACTATCCTATCTATAGGGATACCGACATCAATGATTGGTTCAATAATAAAGTAATCGATCCTATCATGAAGGAGTTAGAGGAGTTTCAGGAGCGTGACAGTGGTTGGGCGTTGAAGGCAGTCATAAACTTGGGTGTCAATATCAATAAGTTCACTCCACAGCTTGGCTCTTCATATATTGAGTTGCCGCATGAAATAAAAAACAGACAAGCTTGTATAAATGTTAAGAATAACGATCAAGCTTGTTTTGCTTGGGCTGTTACATCAGCGTTATATCCTACAAACGAGAATACTGATAGAACTTCATCATACCCTCATCCTTCTTCAATTTTGAACCTCAAGGGGATTCACTTTCCGATAACCACCAATCAGATATCTCGATTCGAGAAGCAAAATGATGTATCGATTAACGTTTACATTCTTCAGAAGAAATCTAAACGAATGAATACGCTACCTACATATCCCACCAAGAATTATAAAGATAAGCACGTCAATCTCCTTCTCATCCAAGATCAATACTTCAATGAAGATGGTGACTATAATGGAATTGAGACTTTCCCAATCAAGTACCACTATGTATGGATCAAGGATCTCTCTAGACTTCTTTCTACTCAACTAAACAAAGAGGGTCATAAAAAATATTTCTGCGATCGCTGCCTTCACTACTTTTATTCAGAAAAGAAACTTGCTGCGCATTCTATCGACTGTGTTAAGATGAACGAGACTGCAATCAAAATGCCCGCAGTTGGAAGAAATATTTTAAAATTCAAAAATCATAGGAACAAGGAGAAAGTACCATTTGTTGTTTACGCTGATATGGAGTCTGTTTTGAAACCAACAGAGGATCCTAAGAAGCCCCAACATCACATTCCTGCTGCTGTCGGATACTATCTCAAGTGCTCCTACGATAATTCTCTATCATTTTATCGCTTTCATCGTGGAGAAAACTGCATGGAATGGTTTGCCAATGAGCTCAAGCAACTGGCTGAAGATATAACAACTGTATTCTGGTGTCCATTCAATATCCATATGACGGAAGTACAAGAAGTGGAGTTTAAAAAGGCAACACATTGTCATATTTGTGGACAGCATTTTGGGCTTGCAGATAAGAAAGTCAGAGACCATAATCACCTTATTCCTGAAAATAATTATAGAGGTCCTGCACATGAAGGCTGTAACATAAAATACCAGGATAGTCATGTGGTACCTGTTGTTTTTCACAACTTGAGTGGGTATGACGCCAATTTCATCATTGGAGATATTGCATCTAAAATGGTTGGTCGTATTGATTTACTACCTATCAACAAAGAAAAGTACATTTCCTTTACTAAGCACGTTGATGGGACTTCTATTCATTTCCGATTCATAGACAGTTTCCGATTTATGGGTTCCTCCCTTGACAAGTTGGCATCGTATTTAGTAGAATTTCCGAATTTGGAGTCTCAATTCCATGACATCTCTGAAGAGCAATTCCAACTTTTAACTAAGAAAGGAGTTATGCCGTATGATTATATCGACTCGTTTGAACGTTTCACCGAAACCTGTCTTTCACCAATTCATGCTTTCTACAATAAACTGGATGATAATCCATGTCCTCGCAGATTCTATATCCACGCTAAGCTTGTATGGAGCGAATTCAACTGTCAAAACTTAGGTCAATATGTGGATCTATATATGATGACTGATATTCTCCTCCTCGCAGACGTATTCGAACAGTTTCGTTCAAGCTGTATCAGGACATACGACCTTGACCCCGCCCACTATTACACCCTACCAGGATTTACGTGGGATGCCATGTTGAAGTATACAAATCAGGAGTTGGAGCTTATAACGGATCCAGATATGTTTCTCTTTGTTGAACAAGGTATTCGGGGAGGGCTCAGTCAAGTATGTTCCATAAGACGTGCCGAAGCTAATAATAGGTATATTGACGGCTATGACCCTATGAAGCCTGAAACATTCTTGATGTATTTTGATGTGAACAACCAGTATCGTTGGGCTATGAGCCAGTACTTACCATATGGCCGGTTTGAATGGGTGGATGATAACATCGATGTGATGTCAATTGCGGACGATGCTCATGAGGGATATATGTTTGAAGTGGATTTAGAATATCCTCAAAACCTCCACGATATGCATAAAGATATACCCTTCTGCCCTCAACATATTGATCTTAAAACTGGAATGCCTTCGAAGTCGGTGCGAGGAAACATCAAATTGATGGCAACCCTTCGCTCTAAAGAGAAATATGTTATCCACTATCGAGCACTGAAACAAGCGTTAGCACATGGTTTGGTGTTGAAGAAGATCCATCGGGTTCTTCGATTCAGGCAAGCTCCATGGCTGAAATCCTACATTGATCTGAACACAGACCTCCGTAATCAAGCAAAAAATGAATTCGAAAAAAATCTTTTCAAGCTCATGAATAATGCTGTCTTTGGAAAGACGATGAAAAATATTAGGAAAAGGGTGAATGTTAGGCTTCTGACACAGTGGGGTGGAAGATATGGGGCAGAGGCATATATCTCGAAACCGGAGTTTAAGAATTGTACTGTTTTCAATGAGAGTTTGATTGCTGTTGAGCTGAGGAAGCTGGAAACATATCTCAACAAACCCATTTACGTTGGTCAAGCTATTTTGGATCTAGCAAAGACTACCTTATACAACTTCCACTACGACTATATGGCTAGCGTATTTCCTGATTGCTCTGTTCTCTACACCGATACTGATAGCCTAATCTATGAAATAAGGAGTCAAGATCCATATAAAATAATTAGGAGAGATTGGCATCAACGTTTCGATACTTCCGATTATCATCCAGCCAACATTTTCAATATTCCACAAGTTAATAAGAAGGTACTGGGAATGATGAAGGACGAACACAATGGAGTCCCGATGATTGGTTACGTTGGTTTGAGATCTAAGCTGTATTCTACTAAAATTTCAATAACCGAAGATAGCGTAATGAAGATACAGAACGATTTAACGGAAAGGGAATATGATGATTTTGAAATCGAGAATATTTTGAAAAATCTCGGTGTAACTAAAAAGGCAAAAGGTGTAAAGTCATCTGTAGTAGAAACGAGAATAACCTTTGCTGATTACGTTGAGTGTTTGGATAATTGGAAGCAGAAAACTATTACTCAAAACTTAATAAGGTCTAATAAACATCAAGTTTATTCCATCATGCAAAAGAAGATTGCTCTCAGCCCAAACGATGATGGAAGGTATATCATTCCTGGAACTGATGAAACTTTACCGTGGGGACACTATTCAATTCATGATCATCCGAGGATTTGAATGATATATCTCTAGAATAATATTATATCTTATTTTGAATGAATAAATATATATATATATATATAACATGTTTTTTATATTTCTTTCCTCCCTCCTCCTCAGGATAATGATGAAGGTTAGTCACCCTTCCTATAATCCGTTACCCTCCTCATCCCACCTCGACGATACTCTGCCGACTGACGGATGAAAATGAGACAATTTTTTGCTATTTTCGAGCTTAAATTTTCTTATGGGAAATAACATGGGAAAAGTGGTCAAAATGAGCCCGTATCGGTATAGCATATCTACTGATCATTCCGTCTATCCATCCAACCTTATATTCGATTGGGTCGCTCGTATGAATAACGCAAGAACAGTCACCTGGTGAGTATCACTATATAAACATCACCACGATATAATCGAATACAATTCAGTTACAATTATCGTTCCGTCTAACCATCCAACCTTATGTTCGATTCAGACGTTCGTATGTGTAACGAAAGAACCGTTACATGGTAGGTGTAACTAAATATACAGCATAACGAAATAATCGGAGACATCCCAGATACAATGATTGTTCAAACTATCCATTCAAGCTTATGTTCGATTTGGTTGCTCATATGTATAACGGAAGAACTGTTACCTGGTTAGACATACTATGTGATGATAATCACGATATAATCGAATACAACCCAGATACGATGATTGTTCAGTCTATCCATTCAACCTTCTGTTCAGTTCAGTCGCTTTTATGTATGACTGGAGAACAGTTTCCTGATGAGTATAATTATATGAACATCATAAAGATATAATCGAATACAACCCCAGATACGATTATTGTTTAGTCTATCCATTCAACCTTCTGTTCAATCCAGTCGCTCGTATGTATAACGGAAGAACAGTAACCTGGTGAGTATAAATATATAAACATAATCGAATACAACCCAGATACGATGATTGTTCAATCTATACTAAATTTAACCTTCTGCTCGATTCGGTCGCTTGTATGTAAAACGGAAGAACAGTTACCTGGTGAGTATTACTATATAAACATAATCGAATACAACCCAGATACGATGATTGTTCAATCTATTCATTTAACCTTCTGCTCGATTCGGTCGCTTGTATGTAAAACGGAAGAACAGTTACCTGGTGAGTATTGCTATATAAACATCATCACGATATCATCGAATACAACTCAAATACAATTATCGTTTCGTCTAATCATTCAACCTTCTGTTCGATTTAGTCGCTAGCATGTGTAACGGAAGTACCGTCACCTGGTAAGTATCACTATATATACAGTATTGCGATATAATCGGATACCACCCAGATACATTGATTGTTCAGTCTATCCATTCAACTTTCTGTTCGTTTCGGCCGCTCGTATTTAAAACGGGAATACCGTCACCTTATGTGTATAACTATATACACAGCATAACATCATAATCGAATACAACCCAGATACTATCCATTCAACCTTCTGTTCGATTCGGTTGCTCGTATGTATAACGAAAGAACAGTGACCTGGTGAGTATTTCTATATGAACGTCATCACGATATAATCGAATACAACTCAGATACAATGATCATTCCGTCTATCCATCCAACCTTCTGTTCGATTGGGACGCTCGTATGTATAACGCAAAAACAGTCACCTGGTGAGTATTACTATATAAACATCACCACGATATAATCGAATACAACTCAGATACAATGATCATTCCGTCTATCCATCCAACCTTCTGTTCGATTGGGTCGCTCGTATGTATAACGCAAAAACAGTCACCTGGTGAGTATTACTATATAAACATCACCACGATATAATCGAATACAACTCAGTTACAATTATCGTTCCGTCTAACCATCCAACCTTATGTTCGATTCAGACGCTCGTATGTGTAACGAAAGAACCGTTACATGGTGGGTGTAACTAAATATACAGCATAACGATATAATCGGAGACAACCCAGATACAATGATTGTTCAATCTATCCATCCAACCTTATGTTCGATTCGGTTGCTCGTATGTTTAACGGAAGAACTGTTACCTGGTTAGACATACTATATGATAATCATCACGATATACTCGAATACAACCCCAGATACGATTATTGTTTAGTCTATCCATCCAACCTTCTGTTCAATTCAGTCGTTCTCATGTATAACGGAAGAACAGTTACCTGGTGAGTATAACTATATAAACCTAATCAAATACAACCCAGATACGATGAATTTTCAATCTAACCATTTAACCTTCTGCTCGATTCGGTCGCTTTTATGTAAAACGGAAGAACAGTTACCTGGTGAGTATTGCTATATAAACATCATCACGATATCATCGAATACAACTCAGATACAATTATCGCTTCGTGTAAACATTTAACCTCCTGTTCGATTTAGTCGCTAGTATGTGTAACGGAAGAACCGTCACCTGGTAAGTATCACTATATATACAGTATTGCGATATAATCGGATACCAACCAGATAAATTGATTGTTCAGTCTATCCATTCAACTTTCTGTTCGTTTCGGTCGCTCGTATATAAAACGGGAATACCGTCACCTAGTGTGTATAACTATATACACAGCATAACATCATAATCGAATACAACCCAGATACTATCCATTCAACCTTCTGATCGATTCGGTTGCTCGTATGTATAACGAAAGAACAGTAACCTGGTGAGTATTACTATATAAACATCACCACGATATAATCGAATACAACTCAGTTACTATTATCGTTCCGTCTAACCATCCAACCTTATGTTCGATTCAGACGCTCGTATGTGTAACGAAAGAAACGTTACATGGTGGGTGTAACTAAATATACAGCATAACGATATAATCGGAGACAACCCAGATACAATGATTGTTCAATCTATCCATCCAACCTTCTGCTCGATTCGGTCGCTTGTATGTAAAACGGAAGAACAGTTACCTGGTGAGTATTGCTATATAAACATCATCACGATATCATCGAATACAACTCAAATACAATTATCGTTTCGTCTAACCATTCAACCTTCTGTTCGATTTAGTCGCTAGCATGTGTAACGGAAGTACCGTCACCTGGTAAGTATCACAGTATTATACAGTATTGCGATATAATCGGATACCACCCAGATACATTGATTGTTCAGTCTATCCATTCAACTTTCTTTTCGTTTCGGTCGCTCGTATGTAAAACGGGAATACCGTCACCTTATACAGCATAACATCATATGTTCGATTCAGACGCTCGTATGTGTAACGAAAGAACCGTTACATGGTGGGTGTAACTAAATATACAGCATAACGATATAATCGGAGACAACCCAGATACAATGATTGTTCAATCTATCCATCCAACCTTATGTTCGATTCGGTTGCTCGTATGTTTAGCGGAAGAACTGTTACCTGGTTATACATACTATATGATAATCATCACGATATACTCGAATACAACCCCAGATACGATTATTGTTTAGTCTATCCATTCAACCTTCTGTTCAATTCAGTTGTTCTCATGTATAACGGAAGAACAGTTACCTGGTGAGCATAACTATATAAACATAATCGAATATTACCCAGATACGATGAATTTTCAATCAATCCATTTAACCTTCGGCTCGATTCGGTCGCTTTTATGTAAAACGGAAGAACAGTTACCTGGTGAGTATTGCTATATAAACATCATCACGATATCATCGAATACAACTCAGATACAATTATCGCTTCGTGTAAACATTCAACCTCCTGTTCGATTCAGTCGCTAGTATGTGTAACGGAAGTACCGTCACCTGGTAAGTATCACTATATATACAGTATTGCGATATAATCGGATACCAACCAGATACATTGATTGTTCAGTCTATCCATTCAACTTTCTGTTCGTTTCGGTCGCTCGTATGTAAAACGGGAATACCGTCACCTAGTGTGTATAACTATATACACAGCATAACATCATAATCGAATACAACCCAGATACTATCCATTCAACCTTCTGTTCGATTTGGTTGCTCGTTTGTATAACGAAAGAACAGTAACTTGGTGAGTATTTCTATATGAACTTCATCACGATATAATCGAATACAACTCAGATACAATGATCATTCCGTCTATCCATCCAACCTTCTGTTCGATTGGGTCGCTTGTACGTATAATGCAAGAACAGTCACCTGGTGAGTATTACTATATAAACATTACTACGATATAATCGAATACAACTCAGTTACAATTATCGTTTCGTCTAACCATACAACCTTATGTTCGATTCAGACGCTCGTATGTGTAACGAAAGAACCTTCACATGGTAGGTGTATATTAATATACAGCATAACGATATAATCGGAGACAACCCAGATACAATGATTGTTCAATCTATCCATTCAACCTTATGTTCGATTCGGTTGCTCGTATGTATAATGGAAGAACAGTTACCTGGTTAGACATAATATATAATGATCATCACGAAATAATCGAATACAACCCAGATACGATGATTGTTTAGTCTATCCATACAACCTTCTGTTCAGTTCAGTCGCTCTTATGTATAACTGGAAAAAAGTTACCTGGTGAGTATAACTATATAAACATCATCTCGATATAATCGAATACAACCCCAGATACGATCATTGTTTAGTCTATCCATTCAACCTTCTGTTCAATTCAGTCGCTCGTATGTATAACGGAAGAACAGTTACTTGGTGAGTATAACTATATAAACATAATCGAATACAATTCAAATACGATGATTGTTCAATCTATCCATTTAACCTTATGTTCGATTTGGTTGCTCGTATGTATAACGGAAGAACAGGTACCTGGTGAGTATAACTATATAAACATAATCGAATACAACTCAGATACGATGATTGTTCAATCTATCCATTTAACCTTCTGCTCGATTCGGTCGCTTGTATGTAAAACGGAAGGACAGTTATCTGGTGGGTATTGCTATATAAACATCATCACGATATCATCGAATACAACTCAGATACAATTATCGTTTCGTCTAACCATTCAACATTCTGTTCGATTCAGTCGCTATGTTCGATTTGGTTGCTCGTATGTATAACGGAAGAACTGTTACCTGGTTAGACATACTATATGATAATAATCACGATATAATCAAATACAACCCAGATACGATGATTGTTCAGTCTATCCATTCAACCTTCTGTTCAGTTCAGTCGCTCTTATGTATAACTGGAGAACAGTTTCCTGGTGAGTATAACTATATGAACATCATCAAGATATAATCGAATACAACCCCAGATACGATGATTGTTCAGTCTATCCATTCAACCTTCTGTTCAGTTCAGTCGCTCGTATGTATACCGGAAGAACAGTTACCTGGTGAGTATTACTATATAAACATAATCGATTATAACCCAGATACGATGATTGTTCAATCTATACTTATTTTAACCTTCTGCTCGATTCGGTCGCTTGTATGTAAAACGGAAGAACAGTTACCTGGTGAGTATTGCTATATAAACATCATCACGATATCATCGAATACAACTCAGATACAATTATCGTTTCGTCTAACCATTTAACCTTCTGTTCGATTCAGTCGCTAGTATGTGTAACGGAAGTACCGTCACCTGGTAAGTATCCCTATATATACAGTATTGCGATATAATCGGATACCACCCAGATACATTGATTGTTCAGTCTATCCATTCAACTTTCTATTCGTTTCGGTCGCTCGTATGTAAAACGGGAATACCGTGACCTAATGTGTATAATTATATACACAGCATAACATCATAATCGAATACAACCCAGATAATATCCATTCAACCTTCTGTTCGATTCGGTTGCTCGTATGTATAACGGAAGAACAGTTACCTGGTGAGTATAACTATATAAACATAATCGAATACAACCCAGATACGATGATTGTTCAATCCATACTGAATTCAACCTTCAGCTCGATTCGGTCGCTTGTATGTAAAACGGAAGAAAAGTTACCTGGTGAGTATTGCTATATAAACATCATCACGATATCATCGAATACAACTCAGAGATACAATGATCATTCCGTCTATCCATCCAACCTTCTGTTCGATTGGGTCGCTCGTATGTATAACTCAAGAAAAGTCACCTGGTGAGTATTACTATATAAACATCACCACGATATAATCGAATACAACTCAGTTACAATTATCGTTCCGTCTAACCATCTAACCTCATGTTCGATTTAGACGCTCGTATGTGTAACGAAAGAACCGTTCCATGGTAGGTGTAACTAAATATACAGCATAACGATATAATCGGAGAGTAGTTAAATTAGGCGGCCGCCACTATCAGAATAGGGCAAACCATGTGTTAGAGAGAGAAACGCATAGGCTAATGTGTCAGAGAGAGATAGCTTGCAACGCTGTGACGTCACAACGTTGCCGCTTTCTCTCTCTGAACATGGAACAATTTGACATATGACATGGAACACTCCCCAATCGACATCTTGTCAATTGGGGAGTGCTCCAAGTCACCGCTGATTCATCCAACAATTAAAAAAACCTTTGACGACGACGGGATTTGAACCCGAGACCATCGGACTATGAATCCGATACGTAACATCATCGCCACGACCACTACACAGTATAATTAACGGAAATCGAGGCGACGAGAGACCGCGCGTGACGTAATCGAGCTAGATCCGTTTCAGTGATATCTAAGCGGGGCGTTCGCTTGGTACATTGTTGCCGGACGTTTGAAATATTCCGAGTAACCGGCGCGTATACATAGTTGCCGAAAATATGTCATTTCAGATATGGATGGTGACGAGAGACCGCGCGCTCGCGCTGCGTGACGTAATCGAGCTAGATCCGTTTCAGTGATATCTAAGTGGTGCGTTCGCTTGGTACATTGTTGCCGGACGTTTGAAATATTCCGAGTAACCGTCGCGTATACATAGTTGCCGAAAATATGCCATTTCAAATATGGATATATTAGGGGGGCTGCGTTGGGGAGACGGGGGGTTCTTCGTGTTTCCACTCGACTTATTCAAGTTGGAACATCTATAGGAAAATTAACATACATAATATCTGGAATTTAAAGGTTTTCGATGCAAGATGGGATAAAGGAGGAAGCATAGAAAAAAAATTCATTAGTAACAATATGGACTCTGAAGAATACAGTTGTAGTCTCGAGGAATTCGGTAGATTGGTACAAGAATTGTCCAAGACTTATGAAGATAAAGAAAATGCTAGGAAAGTTTGGGATAAAGTTTTCACAAAACGCAATTTACCCAAAGCAAGATACCCTTTGCGACGCATTGAACCCTGCACAGCACAGGGCAATTCAAATCAATCTTTGTTGTGAAGAGGTTGGGAGGAGGATTACCAAAAAACGATCATCAAATATAATCATTTAAACGGCAAACATCGCTGCTGATAGTACAATAATGGAGACCGTTCTAGCATTCCTGCATGGTGAGAAGAGCCTGCAAGACTTTTCCAAAGATGAATTGAAAGAATTTCCAATCAAATATTTGATACAACATGCTAGGCCATGGGAATTGTTGGATGTTTGGTATAAATTACCAAACGAATATCAATGTAATTTTGAGTTGAGGATTCGTTTACCATGTTTCATTCATTATAATAGACCAGATTCTCGAACCCAGGTAGATGGACCAGTCAGTTCACAGCACGATTGCCACGGTTGTAATTATTTTTTGAAATGTAGAGGACCCATACATTATTAATAAATAGTATATGAATATCGAGTTTGTTTTATTGCATCATATCCATCGTTATGAAGTTAATTTTCATCTACATTTGTTTGGAATATTTGCTGATAAGCACTAAAACTTCATGCGATTGTGGTTAAGCATTTCCTGTTATCGCTCTGTTAACCTCGATAACTTCCTGCACATGTTTTTCCAACATTTCAGATAAGCATGTAAGCTTTCTGTTGAATAAACCACATTTCACCAATTAAATGCGTTTATGTGCTTCGATGTTTTTATCAACATGTTTTTTCCTGCACACGAGGCTGCTGAGGTCTGGGAAAATCAGTTATCAAGCACGTGGTTCGTTTCTGATTATAAAAGTGATTCGCACACCGGCAGCAGACACTTGTACTCCAGCTCTCTTCGAAGACACGCAGCAGCAACACCCATCACAAACCTTCATATCTGTACCTGTTTGTGTGCTCCAAATAACAATAATAGTGAGTACTCTTTTCTATCAAAGTGTCCATTTATATTCTCGATTCTATTTTGTATAATAATTTATTTACTCAATATTCAGCATATTATGATCCTTTTGCATTTCTTTTTGTTGAGTTTTTCAATAATTTGCTCCTGAATTTCTACATAAAATTCAAAGATTTTTTTTTTCGCAAACAAGAAAAAAAACTTATGATGCTTTTTCATCTCCTTCTCCCCCCAGATGGATCTAACTCAGCTAAACCAAGCTTCTTTGGTGGAGAGGAAGCCAGTGATCAAACTGAACGACTTGGGCATCAATCAAGCCCACAAAATAACATCAGCAAAGGTGATCAAGGGAAGATTTGGAGATAATATCCTCATCGAGCTTGCTGACCACATCACATTCCTGCCGCAGAGGGTAACCGAGGCGTACGAGCCGCATGTTGGGCAGTTCATCCCCGGAAAGTATTCGCTGATATACCGAGGAGCCGTTGACGTAGGAAAGGCACATCCAGCAGCATCGTTCGAGATTATTGAGAATTAAAAAAGTAAGTCGTTTTTACATTTTTTGCGTGTTATTTTTTGAAAGAGATGGATATCGCCAAGAAATCAGATAATTTAGTCACTGTTATCAGAAAATTGAGGAAAATTTTATTTGACAAATTCACGAGTAGAGATGAAAGAATTTGGCTCAACCGTTTGAGAACATATATAAGATTATGTAATAGGGAAATTCGAAAAAATAATGCATCCATTGGGGTATTGAAGAAGCTTCAAACGAACGTGGGACATTTCAAACATTTCAGAAATTTAATTCAGAATAGACATCGAGGCTCAGGGATTGGGGTATGGGAACCTAAATTGAAAAATAGAGTGCAATGGAAAGATGTTGCAACTGCTTTTGCAAGTAGGGTCAGGACGGGAATTATTATAAATTTAACTCATAAGGACTTGGAACAATTTTTGGTTGATTCGTTTTTGCTTTTCAAAATTAAAATCAAAAAATTATTAAAGGAATTTCCAATCATGAAAATAAATGCAAATTTTTGTGGGGAATTTGTAAAGAAATCAGATGATGGAGAAATATTCGACTTGAAATACTTCAACACCAAGAATGCTATTGTTGACGTATCGACTAATTTAAAACAATGGTTTTCCGATAATGTTTGTGACAAAATTTCGAATAAATTGAGTGAATTTCAAGAACGTGACTCGGGTTGGGCTTTACGAAAAATAATTTCAATGGAAATAAATATAAACAAATTTCAAATAGGAAATGGGTCATCCTATATAAAATTGCCACAAGATATCCTCAAGAAACAGGCATGCCTAAATATAAAAAATACAGACTCGGCCTGTTTTTATTGGTCAATCGTTGGTGCATTGCAGCCAGCAAAAATAAATAGAGAGCGTACTTCCGCATATCCATATTATACAACAGTTCTGAAAACAGAAGATCTAGATACACCTATGCCTTTAAATAAAATTCCAAAATTCGAAAAATTAAACAACATTTCTGTGAACGTTTACATATTAGAGCTGAATGTAGTCAAGGAAAAATCATTCTACACTGTGACACCGGCCAAGCTAACGAAAAATAAACTTGAAAAACATGTGAATTTACTCCTCATTCAAAATGAATATTTCCCAAAAATTAATGATTATGATGCTCTTCCAAGCAACAATGGTGATGATGATGATGATTCTGATATCAAATATCATTATTGTCTCATTCAAGATTTATCTCGTTTGATAGGAAGACAAGTTTACAAAGATAAATGCAAAAAATTTATTTGTGATAGATGTCTTAATTATTTTAAGTGCGAACAAAAATTCAAAGATCATGAGACAATTTGTTCTCAAACAAATCATTGTAAAATTTCTTTTCCAAAATATGATCATATAAAATTTAAAAATTTCACATACAAACAAACAGCCCCATTTATCATTTATGCTGACTTTGAATGTAAATTGGAGCACATTGATGATAGAGTTTCATCCAAAACAGTCAAATACCAGAAACATGCAGCCTACAGTGCAGGGTTTTATCTGAAGTGTGATCATGATGATTCACTGTCTTTTTTTGATAGCTACAGAGGTGAAGATTGTATGGATTGGTTCGCAAATGCAATGTTGAAAATAGCTGAATTCGTTCAATCAAAAATCAAAACAATTGTGCCGATGATTGAAAAAAACCCTGATAAGTGTGAAGCCAAAATTTGTCATATTTGTGAGAAGGTATTCAGAGACAATGATATCATTGTACGCGACCACAATCACTTCACGGGGTTGTTTCGTGGATTTGCACACCAAGCCTGCAATTTGAATTTTCGGAAATTGTTTGTAGTGCCAATCGTCTTCCACAATCTCACTGGGTATGACAGCCATTTTATGATTAGAGAACTGAGCAAAAAGGGCAGCATGAGCATACTGCCAATCAACAAGGAGAAATACATCTCTTTCACTCTACATGACGAAAACACAGACATCAAATTTCGATTTATTGACTCTTTCCGGTTTATGGGCACATCCTTGGATAAAATATCTTCTACTATGGATCGAAAAGACTTGAACATAATTAAAAGGGAGTTTAATCACTTGGATGACGAAGCATTCGGTCTTCTCACCAAGAAGGGTGTTTTTCCATACGATTACATTGATTGTTTGGAAAAATTAAACGAGACTAAATTACCATCTAGAGAATCTTTTTACAATAAATTAAAGGCCGAACACATTTCAGACGAACAGTATGCTCATGCTCAAAGCGTATGGAAAGCATTTGAAATTTCTGATTTAGGGAAATATTCAGACATTTATTTAAAAACTGATGTATTGTTGTTGGCTGACGTGTTTAAGAATTTTCGAAAAAAATGCTTGGCATCCCATGGGCTGGATCCAGCATGGTATTATACCATGCCTGGTTATACCTGGGATGCTATGCTAAAGTACACCAAATGTGAACTGGAATTATTGAGTGACGTTGACAAAATCATGTTCATTGAAAAAGCCATACGGGGTGGAATCTCTGTTTGCAGTAGTCGGTACTCGAAGGCCAACAACAAATATATGCCTGATTTCGATCCGAAAGACCCATCAAAATATCTCATGTATTTAGATGTTAATAATTTGTATGGATGGGCAATGTCGGAATGTTTACCCTATGGATGGTTTTCATGGATGGAAAACGTTGAAAATTTTGATGTTATGGCTATTGCAGACGATGCCTCTGAGGGGTATATACTGCAAGTAGACTTGGAATATCCTCGTGAGCTACACAACCACCATAAAGACTTTCCATTCGCTGCAGAACATCGCATACCGCCCGGCTCAAAATTACCCAAACTGATGACGACACTTTACAACAAAAAAGACTACATTCTACACTATAGAAATTTGAAACAATGTTTGGCCAACGGACTAAAACTTACGAAAATACACAAAATTTTGAAATTCAAACAATCACCGTGGCTAAAGTCCTACATAGATTTAAATACCCAATTGAGGACTCTGGCTACGAGTGACTTTGAAAAGAATTTGTATAAACTAATGAACAACGCTGTTTTCGGCAAAACCATGGAAAATATACGTAAACATAGATTGGTGAAACTCGTGAGATCGTGGGAGGGACGCTACGGAGCGAAAAATTTGATAAGTAGTCCACAATTTCACAGCCGAACAATTTTCGATGAGAACTTGATGGCTATTGAATTGAAGAAAGTTGAAATCATCTTCAATAAACCTCTGTATGTGGGAATGGCAATTTTGGATTTATCAAAAATATGCATGTACAACTTCCACTATGATTTTATGCTTCCAAAAATGACTATTGAAAACTGTAAATTGCTATACATGGATACCGATAGTTTTATATATGAACTAAAGTGTAATGATGTATATGAGGAAGTGATAAAGACCGATATTTCCGAATTCGATACGTCAGAATATGCATTAGATAATAAATATGGAATTCCTCAAGCCAATAAAAAAGTCTTAGGCTTGATGAAAGATGAGGCCAATGGAAAAATCGTGACTCATTTTATAGGGTTACGTTCAAAAATGTATACTTATAAAGTTCAAGGGGGTAAGGTTGTTAAAAAATCCAAGGGAGTCAAAAATAATGTTGTTAAATATAAAATTGGTTTCGATGACTATCTAAATTGTTTGAGAGAATTCAAGCAAAAAACAACATCCCAACGCTGCATTCGTTCATATGCTCACGTTTTCAGCATTGAACAAGCAAAAATTGCCCTTAGTCCTCATGATGATAAACGCTATTTAATACCAAATTGTTTTGATACACTACCTTGGGGACATTTTGGCGCAAAAGAGTAATGATTGTACTTGCAAAAGCAGATGTAAAATCTTTTTTTCTCTTTTTTCAGAGATCATGTCATCATCATCAACATCGTCTCTTTTACGACTTGAAGATCAGAGCATCAAAGTAATTTGTGAAAATGTCGAAAATATAACATCTTTCATAACTCTCACACCAATTGCTACCCATTTCGTTAGTCAAGGTAATAATAAAAAAATATAGCAAGTTCCGATGGAATTATATTATTAATGATGTTCAAAATGACCGACTCAGCAGGTTAGGCTCATTGGAAAACAAAAATGTTGTACACCAGATAACTATGAGCCGACATATGAGGAACGCAATTTTATTCTGCTCTGATTGGACTCAAGAATATGTAGAGGATTCCCATTATTGTGTTTGGGCTAATTTCTACAAAATAAAGCAATTCAATTTGATTTTATGTCACAGCTGCTTGAAAACTTTGATGAATGTATTGAAAATGCATAATATTGAAATGAATTTGCATATCATTCGAGATCATTTTCATCTATTTTATAGAACAGAAGACTTATGCATATTGTATCGGGATAGAAATTTGTGGTGTCAGAATAGTTTCGGAGAGCTTTTATTTAGACTCAAACAACGATATGAATGTGACATGGATTTACATGTAAATCCACATCACAGCGTGGATCCAAATAGCTATCCCTATTTTAATAGATTCATTGATTCAGGTGATGAAGATTCAGACATTGATTATTAATTATTATTTCCTTGACGATATCCATTAATTATTATTTCCTTGACGATATCCATCTCCCTCTCTTATCAATAACATTCAAAAATAATGAAACGACTTTTTTTAATTCTAAATAATCTCCTCTATGTCATGTACCACCTACGCTGCTGCCGAATTATTGTTCCCATGAAACATGCTGCTGCTGCTGAATTATTGTTCCCATGAAACATGCTTATTATATACTACGCTACTGAATAAAAATGATGAAAAAAAAATCTATTTGTTTTATTTATGTATGGCATGATAGGTGTGATGAAAAAACATATTATTTTCAAAGTCTTTTATTCAAATCAGATATTATTCGATCTTTACAATAATAAAGATATTCTAAAAGTGCATTACTTGACATACTACTAGCAGCATTACAAAATCCATATATAATTTCTTCCACACTCAATACAGTTTGTTTGTTTCTAATCCAATCTGCTGCAGTATCTAAAAGATTACTATAGTATATACAAAAGTCCAATTCATTCAACATATTAACTCGATGCGATAAAAGTTGTACTTCAACACTCAGAATATCGACGACATCTTCTTCCATCAAATCAAATTGCACATGATGTTTGGTCACTGTTAGCACCTTGATGCCATCCCAAACAGCTCGGGTTACGGTGGCATAGTCCCCGCAGGCGCTCACCACAGGATCGTATTCGTCGATGAAGCCAGGCAGAGGTTGGTGGAAAAAATCTTGTTGAAGATCTCGCAGCAATTCAATGAAGGTTGCCCATTCGTAAGTAGCGAACGAAATCTTTTTTGGATAATGGGGTTTCTTCAGAACGATGGCAGGGCTGAATTGTCTAGCTGGACTCAAGCCACACTGAATCTCGTAGGTAGAAAGCGGGAACGAAGTATTGAGCAGGTAATGTGTTTCAGCTTGCGCAGCCTTCTCAAACACTTCCAAACATCTATCGACTTCAGCAAAGTAGTCTGGCGGTGATGAAGAACTATCATCTTCGAAATTCATTTCACAGGATGAAGGATAACCAGAGTCTTCACTCATAATAATAATTGTAAACTGATGCGAATGCTGTGCTGCTCAAAGCTTTTTATATTCCCACTCTATATCCAGCCGGATGATAAGCTAATTCCAATGCGATGTGTGTGTGTGTGCGAAAGGCCCCCCAGGTTTGCTTGATTTGTGCTAGTTTTGCATTATAATCTATTATCAGCTGTAACATGAAATTTGACTAATTTCATCTTACTTGGTAACTATAAAAAAAAACATCATTATTTGAATACTGATCACTCAAATCAGTTCATTAATCAGAGCAGTTTTCTAAACATAGGGCCGGATCATAATAAAATCAAACACTCGGTATAGCATTTTAGTCAAAAAGGGATTCGAAGACATTAATACACTATTTCAATCATAATTAGGAGGTTGACAAAGTCCTGAGTAGACTACCTAAAAACAAACAAAGATAATATATTAGGAATTAAAAATAAATAGGTTCACCCACATGTGATTGGTAATTCAGGCTATGGGACGCTTTCAGGTTCTGTCCACAATTACAGAAGTTCAGAAGTTGTGGTGTAACCCAGATTGAAGCATCTTTTTCTAAAAATTAAGTAAATATAATGATTGATAAACACAAAGGTTATGTTAAGGTGAAGAATTTATCAAAAGGATAAATACTATAGTTAATAAAATATAGAATACATACCTTGTAAATAAATGGTATAAATGTAAATTTTGATTTTTCTAAAGGAATAGGTTTTATTAAGAATAATAATGTACTGACATATTATTATTTTTAGATAGACACTAGACAGCAATTTATGCATTGTCATTTGTCATTGTATATTGTCTATGTCTTTCTATAATTGACAAGTATCCACTGCCCATCATGGGAATCATGGGATATTATTTACTTCAATCAGGGAATGCCAAATTCTGACTTAATTAAGTTCAGTGGTCAGAAGTTGATCACATATTAAACACTGGTGAATTCGAATACAGGAAATAAGAATTAATCACATGTAGTGGTAGTACTGTCAATCAAATTAATGGGAACCAATCAAATATCAGCCTCAAATCACGTTGGTAAACACGTTGTGTTTTTTTGAGATGCGCAGTAAGTTGGTTTAATGTGATATACACAATTTCTGTTTTTTTAATACGGATTTGGACAAATTTGTGCGCAACATTTATTCTTCCGGCCCGTCCAACTTCTACTCCTAGTGTCACCATGACAGTAAAAAGGTACCATAGAAAAATGGATCACTTTGATCAGTTGTGGATGGATTTTCGTGGTAACCAGGCCATCCTGCGGGAAGGTGAGTTAGCTCTAACTTTTTGGGGCACAAGGGGGCATCTTTTTAAGACATACTGGTTCTTTACCGGAATCTATTTCTTAGATTTGCGGGCCAATTACGATAGGGCGAGAATCAAGCCGCCATTTGCCATACCAGAAATTGATGGTCGAGCACTCCAGAATTTGACCCAAGCAACGACAAGGATTGTGCGATTGGTTTCGATTGGCTTGCCTGATTTTGGGGTAACCCTTGGGTTTCGAGGGATCATTTTGATAGGCTGCGCTGAACGAAAAATTGCTGAGCTGGAGATCTGGACTCAGGAGGTCCAACGGGGAAGTCACAGCAGATGCTATCGTCTAGCTTCACCGGGTCATCTGGTTCGTGGCTGAGTGTTATACGAGGGAGAAAAGGGCCTTGGAAGGACATCAGGAAAAAGCTGTCCAGGTTTTTATAATCACCATTCGATAAGAACACCTAACAAACAGTTCACTATTTTTTGTTTTATTATATACATGTTAATTTACCTATACCTATATCTATATTTTTTCGGTATTCTGCAATTTTAGTGTTACTCTATAAGGTTGAATATTTCACATCTTGTGAGATTCAGGTATTGGCCAACACCCGGGTTATTTATGTGAATTATTGAGGGATTCAATTGATGAATACATTTTTCATTGATTTTCAGATATTACAATAGGGTAGCATAAGATTTAGAATTCTCGGAGGACATATTTTTGATTTATATTTGATACATTTGAGAAGTCCACAAACTCCAATGGTATTGTTTAAAGTTGTGATTATGCTATTGAAATAGATAAGATACATTAAATTCCTCACGAGACCACAAGATATTTTTTTTATTTTTTATTAATTTCAGATAACCGTCCAACTGTCGTTTTCATATTTCTTGGTTTGTAATCTATAACTGATCTAAACTAAGTGGCGCTCAACTTATTACCCAGAAAATCCTTATTCATGACTTCTGCTCATCAGACACATCAGCTGCCGGAGCCAAATTTTTGAGACTTGCTTTACATGGACTTTATTTCCAAAAAAAGAATTAAAGATTAGTAAAGTTGGTATCATTAATTTGACGCCTGAAACGTGGGGCCCGATTTTATGGGTGATACATTTTTTTCTCATTAGAAATACTCTTGTGGTCTCTTATCATATCAACATTTTTTTGAGGTATAGATTAGGAGGTTTATAGGTATATAAAAGAAATACAGGTGGGTTATGGTACCTTGCCTTATTCTGATAACTTCCAGGCAATAGGAGTTTTTCAGTATATTTTTATTTTTTTTTCTGTCTGATAAGAGATAATTTTTTTGGGGAAACATCTAGAAAGATGTTGAATTAATTTCAGATTTGGGACATCCATAGAGGTGTTGAATTTATGGGTTAATTATTTGATTTGATAAATTTTCGCATTTGAAATACTTCTGCACTCATGATGTGAAAATATATTTTTAGTTTGATTATTGCTAGGACATTCAAACTGAATGTTGAAAATTATTTTGAGTTGTTAGGATTTTGGTGGTCCACTTTGAACTAATCGAGTAGAAGTTTGATTTGCCGGGACATATACGGTGTGTTCCAATCACTCATGATTAAGTTTTGAACACAAATTTGTCCAATTTCTATTAATTTTTTCAATTTATTTTGATGTTGACTATTGAACCCTGTTATGGAATATTATACAGAGTGATAACACGTTCCAATCCCTTCTGAAAAATATAAAGATACAAACTTCAACTACCTTTACTATATTCAACATTTTGGTAATATACTTTGAAAATTTCTGATAATTAAAAATAATGACATCCTTCAAGTCCAATCATTTATTGATACACGAAGTTAACTATGAGCTTAAGATCAGAGGAATAGTGACAGATAGAAATATGAATGAAAAACGGAGCATTTTAGCTAAAGCTATGCAAAAAAGCAAAGATCCCATAACTCTTACGGCTAAGACTTTCCCATTCGCAGACGAAAAATCAGATATTGAAAATACTTTGAAGAATATTGAATCAACTATTCCAGAGTTTGAAAGTGGTTCAATAAAGGATTCAGTGTACCAAAGGTTGCGTTCCAGGTTAGGACATGTAGGAGATAGGATTAGGCGTATGCCAGTTGACCAAGCAGATAGGGTCCAAGTAGGTTTTAAAAATGAAGCTTATGCAACAACTGTCTTGTTAGAGTCCACACTGGAAGATAAAATCACTAAAACTGATAGTCCACAAATAGTGCCTGACTTAGCTAACCCTTTCATGGGTATGTTCAACCCTCCTGGTCCTTCTCGAGCTTCACCACCCTCAAAACCACCGGCCATTTATAAATGGAATTTGAAATTTGATGGCACCAAAAAGACTCTGGGAGTCAAATCTTTTATAGAACGGGTACAGGAACTTGCAACTGCTCGTCAAGTCACAAAACCTCAACTTTTTGAAAGTGCTTTGGATTTATTTGAAGGCAAGGCCTTATTATGGTTAAGGAGAGTAAAGGACTCGGTTAATGATTGGGATTCACTAGTTAAACAATTAGAGGATGATTTTTTGGATAAAGATTATGATGAAGAACTATGGAATTTAATCAAACATAGAAAACAAGTGGAAGATGAGTCAATTGTAATTTTCGTTTCAGTTATGGATCAATTATTTAACCGCTTGAGTTCAACTCCTGCCTTATGTACAAAAATTAAATGGATAAAGAAAAATTTGAGGCCAGAATTTGTGGATCGTTTAGCTCTGAATACATATACTTCCATTGAACATTTAATTCAAGATGTAAAAATTTTAGAAGAGGTTTCAAAGGAAAAGAGAGTAAAAACTGTATTAAATAAATCACACATAAGTGCTGTTGAATATGAGCTAGGGATTGGAGGTGAGGCTGAA
The DNA here is from genome assembly GCA_029955515.1 of Chrysomela aeneicollis. Lineage (NCBI taxonomy): Eukaryota > Metazoa > Arthropoda > Insecta > Coleoptera > Chrysomelidae > Chrysomela > Chrysomela aeneicollis. Next base: position 467,056 of record JARUHQ010000005.1, on the reverse strand, counting down.
GTTCGAGAGGAATCAGTTGGTTTGGATAACGAGAGAAATGCAAATAGGAGGTATTATGACCATAGGGATGTTCGAAACTCTGGTAGGAATAATTTTCAAAGTAATAGAACAGCTAGGAACTTTAATAGTAGAAATCCGAGTAGAAACCCATCTAGGAATGAGCAACCAGGAACGTCACAATCAAATCATGTATCATCTCTTGACACTAGAAATGATAACTCATCGAAAAAGGTAATATGTTGGAATTGTAAATTGGCAAACCACACCTTCAGGAATTGTACTCAAAAGAGAAATACATTTTGTTACGGATGTGGAGAACCTGGAAAAAGGAAAGTAGATTGCAACAAATGTTCGGGAAACTTGTCAAGGAGGTAAATTCTGTTTTCAATGAAGGCCACCGTTTGCCTCCATTCAATGTGGCCACGTATAAAGTTTATCCTTCAACAGAACATAAAAATCATATAGAATTTGTCAGGAATTTCTTGAGAAAATTAAAGTCTCCAGCCAGCAGGGAAGCTTCAACTGCTCCACTGTTTGTAAAAAATAATTATGATAACCGACCATTTGTTTCCATCACTTTGCTTGGTAGAAAAATAATTTCACTCTTGGATTCAGGGGCAAACAAGTCCATAGTGGGTAAAAATGGAATAAAAATCTTAAATACTGTGGGTATAAATTTTAATAAGTCAGACAATAAATTTGTTAAAACTGCTACAAGGTTCGGTTGATTTGCCACTTTGTATAGAAAATCAATGTAGGATAATAAAATTCTTGGTAGTACCTTCGGTGAGTTATGATTTCATTCTAGGAAGTGATTTTTGTAAGAAATTTCAGTTAAGAATTGATTTCAAGGAAAATAGTTGGGAAATTCGTTCTAATTCGAATTCCAATATCACTTGTATTTCTAATAAAGATGAAGTTAAAAATGACAGTCAAATTTTGTCGATAGAAAATGTGACAGAACAATTATCGACGGAGCAAGTTTCTTTAGTAGAGGATATTAAGGCTCAATTTAAAGACCTAGATGGATCGGGAAAATTAGGCAGAACTGATAGGTTGGAATATCATATAGATACAGGGGATGCTTCACCTGTGAAACAGAGACAATACTTGATGTCACCCTATATGCTTGGTCACCTGAACAAAGAATTAGATAAAATGTTAGAACTTGGGGTAGTTAAACCTTCCAGGAGTGATTGGTCATCACCAGTATTATTAGTGAAGAAACCCAGCGGGGACTTCAGATTTTGCTTTGATGGTAGGAAACTTAATTCTTTAACCAAAAAGGACAGCTATCCGTTACCTGTGGTAGACAGGATATTGTCAATGTTGAACCATACACAATTTATTTCCTCAGTGGATTTAAGGAGTGCTTTTTGGCAAATCCCTCTGGATGAGTCTTCTAAGGAGAAGACCGCATTTTCAGTACCCGGCAGAGGCCTATTTCAATTTGAAGTCATGCCGTTCGGCTTATGTAATGCCGCCCAATGTCTACAGCGTCTAATGGACGCAATCTTTGGCCCCGAACTGGAACCTAACATTTTTGTGTACTTGGATGATCTGATTATAGTAAGTCCGACTTTTGAGAAACATATCGAACTACTAAGGGAAGTAGCTAAACGTTTAAGAGAATGTAATCTTTCTGTAAATTTAAAGAAATGTGAATTCTTTAGACCTTCCCTGAAATATTTGGGTTTTATTATTGATAAATACGGTTTGAAAACAGATCCTTTTAAAGTTAAAGCAATGGTAGAGTATAGTCAGCCTAAGACAACTACAGAAATTAAGAGGTTCACCGGAATGTGTAGCTGGTACAGACGATTCATCCCTCATTTTTCCACTCTAATGTCTCCCATCAATGATTTATTGAAAAACAAATCCAAGGGTCAGAAGATAATTTGGTCAGATGAGGCAGATAGAGCATTCAATGACATTAAACAAGCTCTAATATCATCCCCTATTTTGACGAATCCCAAATTTGACATACCGTTTACTATTCAATGTGATGCTTCGGACACAGGATTAGGATGCGTTTTAACTCAAGTACAGGAAGGGGCTGAAAAGGTTATAGCTTTCGCCTCACGAAGTTTATCTAGAAACGAAAGAAATTATTCGGTAACCGAAAAGGAATGTTTGGCATGCATATTTGCTTGTGAGCGATTTAGAGCATATATTGAAGGAGTTCATTTTACTCTTATTACAGATCACGCTTCCCTAAAATGGATGTTCAAAATTAAGGAACCCATAGGTAGAATTGCTAGGTGGACAGTACGATTGAGCCAATTCGATTTTGAGATTCAACATAGAAAAGGTAAATTACATCTAGTACCAGATGCACTCTCTCGGAGTCCAGTAGACGACCCTACTGATGAGGTAGTTGTGGTTCAGAATTCTGAGTGCATAAATTTGGAGATTGATTTGGGAAACTTAGATAATTTTTATACCCATATGAGGGATAAAATTTTACAAGATAGTGGTAGTTATCCACAATGGGCTGTAAAGAATAAATATGTTTATAAGTTAGTGCCTTCTAAATCTCCTTCAGAGAGCAATGTATCAGAGTGGAAATTATTAGTGCCAAAAGGGCAACGTTCAAAAATCATTTATTCTTGCCATGATGTTCCTACAGCTTCTCATTTGGGTTATTATCGAACATACTCTCGAATTATTTTAAATTATTACTGGCCAAAAATGCGCCGAGACATTTATAAATATGTAAGATCTTGTAAGATTTGTGGAGAACAAAAATCCACTAACCATGCCAAATTTGGGTTGATGGGAGCTGAAAAAACTGTCAGGTTTCCATGGCAAGTTATTGCAATTGATTTAATGGGTCCATTACCCCGTAGTACTAATGGGTATCAATATATTTTAGTTGTCAGTGATTGGCTTACCAAGTATCCTCTAATTTGTCCACTCAGAAAAGCTAATTCATCAGCGGTGGTAAAATACTTGGAAAACGAAGTGTTCTTGGTATATGGGGTGCCTCAAAATATCATTTGTGATAATGGAAAGCAATTTGTCAGTAAAGAATTTAGGAAACTAGTGGAACATTATGATTCCAACATACGGTATACTACCTACTATCATCCACAAGCTAATTATGTTGAAAGGTCAAATCGGACCATTTGTACTGCCATCCGGTGTTTTATAAATAAAAATCATAAGTTATGGGATAAAGAATTGCCAAAAATAGGGTATGCGTTGAGGACGTCGATTCATGAAGTCACTGGGTATAGTCCAGCTTTTTTGAATTTTAATAGGGAAATTCCAAGTAATGGGAAATATTATGGCAAAGCAGATGTCAATATTGATGTTTCTAACAGGGAATATTGGGTTCAAAATTTAGGAAAATTATCTGACATTTATCGGGAAGTTCAAAGGAAAATAAGTCTAGCACACAAAAAAAATGCAAAATATTACAATTTGCGAAGGCGTAATATGGAATTTTTTGTGGGAGATCACGTATGGAAGAAGAATTTTGTCCTGTCTAGTAAGGCAGATGATTTTGCTAAAAAGTTAGCACCACGATGGGTGGAATCCATCATCGTTAAAAAAAAGTCCAAATTGGTTTATGTTCTCAAAAGTGCTGAGAATGGTACTAATTTAGGAGAATGGCATATTCAGGATTTGAAACCATTTCATGGGCCAATGTCTGATTTTTCGGGTGAGGATGAGGAACTCGGATCTGTTTTATCAGAGTGAAAGGTCTTATTTTCTTTTTGTTGCCAACATCATAAGTTCTATACAGATATGAAGTGTATAAGCTTGTAAATAATTAGCTTAGGTTGATAATAAGTTCATAGTTGCTAAGATGTAAATATTAATTAAGAGATAGTTAGGTGCGCACCTTTAAAAAAAAAAATTAAAAAACGGTCTCAGTGCTCATAAAAATTATTCACTTTGTTCACAATTTTTATATTCTTTGGAGGGGGGTATGTGTAACATGAAATTTGACTGATTTCATCTTACTTGGTAACTATAAAAAAAAAACATCATTATTTGAATACTGATCACTCAAATCAGTTCATTAATCAGAGCAGTTTTCTAAACATAGGGCCGGATCATAATAAAATCAAACACTCGGTATAGCATTTTAGTCAAAAAGGGATTCGAAGACATTAATACACTATTTCAATCATAATTAGGAGGTTGACAAAGTCCTGAGTAGACTACCTAAAAACAAACAAAGATAATATATTAGGAATTAAAAATAAATAGGTTCACCCACATGTGATTGGTAATTCAGGCTATGGGACGCTTTCAGGTTCTGTCCACAATTACAGAAGTTCAGAAGTTGTGGTGTAACCCAGATTGAAGCATCTTTTTCTAAAAATTAAGTAAATATAATGATTGATAAACACAAAGGTTATGTTAAGGTGAAGAATTTATCAAAAGGATAAATACTATAGTTAATAAAATATAGAATACATACCTTGTAAATAAATGGTATAAATGTAAATTTTGATTTTTCTAAAGGAATAGGTTTTATTAAGAATAATAATGTACTGACATATTATTATTTTTAGATAGACACTAGACAGCAATTTATGCATTGTCATTTGTCATTGTATATCGTCTATGTCTTTCTATAATTGACAAGTATCCACTGCCCATCATGGGAATCATGGGATATTATTTACTTCAATCAGGGAATGCCAAATTCTGACTTAATTAAGTTCAGTGGTCAGAAGTTGATCACATATTAAACACTGGTGAATTCGAATACAGGAAATAAGAATTAATCACATGTAGTGGTAGTACTGTCAATCAAATTAATGGGAACCAATCAAATATCAGCCTCAAATCACGTTGGTAAACACGTTGTGTTTTTTTGAGATGCGCAGTAAGTTGGTTTAATGTGATATACACAATTTCTGTTTTTTTAATACGGATTTGGACAAATTTGTGCGCAACATTTATTCTTCCGGCCCGTCCAACTTCTACTCCTAGTGTCACCATGACAGTAAAAAGGTACCATAGAAAAATGGATCACTTTGATCAGTTGTGGATGGATTTTCGTGGTAACCAGGCCATCCTGCGGGAAGGTGAGTTAGCTCTAACTTTTTGGGGCACAAGGGGGCATCTTTTTAAGACATACTGGTTCTTTACCGGAATCTATTTCTTAGATTTGCGGGCCAATTACGATAGGGCGAGAATCAAGCCGCCATTTGCCATACCAGAAATTGATGGTCGAGCACTCCAGAATTTGACCCAAGCAACGACAAGGATTGTGCGATTGGTTTCGATTGGCTTGCCTGATTTTGGGGTAACCCTTGGGTTTCGAGGGATCATTTTGATAGGCTGCGCTGAACGAAAAATTGCTGAGCTGGAGATCTGGACTCAGGAGGTCCAACGGGGAAGTCACAGCAGATGCTATCGTCTAGCTTCACCGGGTCATCTGGTTCGTGGCTGAGTGTTATACGAGGGAGAAAAGGGCCTTGGAAGGACATCAGGAAAAAGCTGTCCAGGTTTTTATAATCACCATTCGATAAGAACACCTAACAAACAGTTCACTATTTTTTGTTTTATTATATACATGTTAATTTACCTATACCTATATCTATATTTTTTCGGTATTCTGCAATTTTAGTGTTACTCTATAAGGTTGAATATTTCACATCTTGTGAGATTCAGGTATTGGCCAACACCCGGGTTATTTATGTGAATTATTGAGGGATTCAATTGATGAATACATTTTTCATTGATTTTCAGATATTACAATAGGGTAGCATAAGATTTAGAATTCTCGGAGGACATATTTTTGATTTATATTTGATACATTTGAGAAGTCCACAAACTCCAATGGTATTGTTTAAAGTTGTGATTATGCTATTGAAATAGATAAGATACATTAAATTCCTCACGAGACCACAAGATATTTTTTTTATTTTTTATTAATTTCAGATAACCGTCCAACTGTCGTTTTCATATTTCTTGGTTTGTAATCTATAACTGATCTAAACTAAGTGGCGCTCAACTTATTACCCAGAAAATCCTTATTCATGACTTCTGCTCATCAGACACATCAGCTGCCGGAGCCAAATTTTTGAGACTTGCTTTACATGGACTTTATTTCCAAAAAAAGAATTAAAGATTAGTAAAGTTGGTATCACAGCATCAATCCAACTGTTGTGTGTCTTATCGAGCCCCAACCATTTAACAAACACCTTCTTGCCTTTTCGTCGTAATATTTTCTCTACCAAGTAAACATCAGGATTTGCAGTTTTTTGAAGTTCCTCCGAATAAAAGGCTCCTTTGATTGGCGCTCCTTGCATATCTTCCAAGAGATAGGTGGTAGGATTCGTTATTCGAACTTGCGCAATCTTGAATAATTCCGTAGTCCAATTGGGAGTATAATTTTTGGCAAAGACATGTTTGGCCTTACTGATACACACCAAATCACCAATTTTAAATTTTCGAAATCCCGCTATTTTAATGTGATTGTATGTAGATTTGAGAATTTCTTGTTCATTGGCTTTAGTAACGTCACACGGTTTATATTTTGTAGTACTATGTTTTTGATTGTTATAATTTTTGGTAATCTCAGGTAAAACGTCAATCCAGCGATATGATCCACTCAAGCTGAAATATTTGTAGAGTTTCTCCTTCAGAGTGCGAATAACACGTTCAGCCATTGCTGCCTTCTTCACCGAATACGTATTGTAATGATTGATTGAAAATTTTTTCATTAGACTTTGGAATTTTTCATTGAAGAATTCGGTGCCTTGATCAGTTTGCAAATTTTTCGGACAACGGTTCGTGTGCTGCGTCAGAATAATTAAATGAAAAATTATATTTCGTGTAATTTTGTTTTAATTACAATCGCAAAGCGCTTTCGGCTATCAAGCCATCATCAGTGCAATACCTGCAAGTAAGTAATGTTGTTTGAAATGTAGAAAAAGTTTTTTATGAAATTTTGAATTTACTTACTCGTCAAGTATTCATACAGGAGATCTATAAAAAGTTTTACCAAACCATGGTTCACATTTGTTTTGGACGTACATTCAACACGTTAAAATCTAAGTATTTATATACCCATTAATGGGTTATTTTAAAAAATTTTTACATTTATAATGAAAATGAATGACAAATGACAAATAATATAAATTGAAGGCTGACAGATGATGTTGGTGACATTGACATAAGGTCCATATCCAATGAAAATTTAAGGTAAAATTTATGACAGTTGACAATGTTTTGTGACTACAGAATGTTAAAGTTTCCTTAGTGAGCAAAGAACAATAAATTCAGAAAATTTTTTTTTTTTATTTTTTTTTTATTTTTTTTTTTATTTTTTTTATTGAAGAGGAGGAAGTTATTTTAATCTCCTATGTAGAGGAATATATGGTCTGTTTAATTGGACTTGTGTATTTAAGCAAAGGTTATTACATTTTAATTCTTTGTCTATTTGTAAATCTTCAAGAAAATCTAGTCTATTGTAATTTTTTGAGTTGACTTGTTTCAAAATTTGTGAATTTCGGTTTGGACTAAAGTTATGTTTATTGAATTTAATATGGTGACCAAATGCTGAGTTTCCAGGTTTATTCAAATGTTCATTTATACGAACCTTCAAAGGCCTACAAGTCCTTCCTATGTAGGATGCTTCACAATCATTACAGTTAAGTTTGTAGATACCACTTTTTGATAGTTTGTTGATTTTGTCTTTAGAATTTACTAAATGTTTGTTTAAATTATTATTACTTTTGAAAGAAATTTTAACATTTGTTAATTTATTATTGATGAATCTAGAAACTTTTTGAGAGATATTTTCATTTAAGAAAGGTAGAGATATAAATTTAGAAAAATTCTCTTCTCTAGGGTAGGTTAGATTTTGTTCTCTTTTATTTTTGACTTTTTGAATAAGATTTGGAATGATATGAGGATTGTAACCGTTATTGTATGCAATTTGTTTGAGAGTGTTTAACTCTTTATTATAGTTTATGGATGAAAGAGGAATGTTGAGAAGTCTGTGAATATAGCAATAAAAGGCTGCCATTTTATGCTGATGTGGGTGATTAGAAAATGATGGTATGACATGATCAGTTTGAGTAGGTTTTCTGTAAATGCTAAATTCCAGATTGTCTGATTTATTGATGGTTAAGTCTAGGAAATTTATTTTGTTATCAGATTCAATTTCAAGTGTGAAATTGATATTAGGATGGATTAAATTTATTTTATTCAAAAGAGTTTTGGCTGTGTCTATATTGCCCTCAATAAATACTAGACAATCATCTACATACCTAAACCAGTGTAATATTTCATTGTTCTTATCATTAACTATATGGTTAGTTTCTAAGTTATTCATGAATAAATCTGCCAAAAATGGAGATAGGCAACTACCCATTGCTAGGCCTTCTGGTTGTCTGTAAAATTTCTCGTTGAAGACGAAGAAATCTTGAGATAGGCAAAAATTTAATAAAGTTAAAATTTGTGTAACGGTTTCTTCATCGACAAGGTTATTTCTAAGAATATCACCTACTAGAGGTATAGTTTCTGATTTAGGAACTGAAGTATAGAGATTACTAACATCAAAAGAGATCATAAGATAGTTCTCTGTAGGTAAATTTAAATTGCGTCAGAATATCGGTGAATGCTCGAGCAATGTCGATGCCAGTCTTGGATTTCAGTGGTCGTGTCCATAGGAATTTGGAAAAACAATCAATCACGACCATTATCAGTTTGAAATTCTTATTTTTCGATGCATATGGGCGCATCTCAGCTAGATCCATTTGCCATAAATCATCTAATCCTTTAATGATGGTGCGACGACGAGGAAATTTTTTTCTCACAGGTTTATGCAGCTCATTGACGAGTTGAACTTTTTCCTTGGAGTATGAAGACGAAGACAACATGTTTTTTATTGCTCACTATAGCACAGAGTGATTTGAAAAATGGAAGTATAACGGTTATATGGGTTTTGATGAAGATGATGACGACGGCTGTACAACAGTATATACATTTTTAGCCAACTCAGTTTTGAGTTTGTTAATATCGGCGGCATGTTGTATCTCCTTATTCTTGCTTTTTTGTTGTTCAGTCTTTAAAATATCAATGCTTTTTTCGAGCGACTCTATCAAATCTTTGATGGCCTTTGAATCTGAATTGATTTTCTTCTCTAGTCTAGGCACCAAATCATTGTCCAATCGGTTTGATTGCTGTACGATTTTTTGCATCATCATCGACAGTTGTACCAAGTTTCCATTGAGCGTCATATGTTTGTTTGTCAAATCATTGATCGAATTTCCAAAATTTGCCATTATGTTTCTAAAGTCATCAATAGTTTTTTGAATTTTTTTCCCATAATTATCGAATGCAATCTTGAAATCCACTTGTATTTGTGAAAGACCGAGTTCAACGTATTCCCTGTTTGCTGCATCTGCAGCATCAGTGGGTGCCTTCACATTACACAATTTCAAATGCCCAATGTCAATGTCTCCGGAGGGAGTATAGGAAAATCCTGATCTTACTATCGTTGTTGAATGACCACTACCACCGCCACCGCCCCTGCCACAACCGAACTTGTCGAGACTCATTATGAAAATGATATCCTAATGCATGTACACATATTTGTATACTCGGCGTAAGAAAAAAACGCGACGCACGTTTCACGCACGCTTCACGCAAGTTTAACACACGTTTGACGCACGTTTGACGCAGGTTTAACGCACGTTTGACGCACGTTTGACGCACGTTCAACGCACGCTTCACGCTTCAGATATTATGCCGACCTCCTTCAGTTTATTTATGATGGCTACAATTTCATTGTCGTTTGATGTATTTCCAGCCTGCTGTGAGGCGATGAGTAATTTCAAGCGGTCAACCAACTCATTTGGATCATCCCAATACATGTATTCGATTGGGGTGGTGTTATAGGTCATCATGTTCAAACCGCGACCACCGGTCGTCTTGGATCTAAACATTGGTCGAATAATTTCCTTGTATTTATATTTACTCGAACCCTTCATATTTCCAAGAGCATTCTGATGAGCCTTGGAGAGCGTGAGTAATTTCTTGTATTGAACTCGGTCATCTTCAGCATAGGCCGGATCATTGTAGAATAGCAATTGATAGAGTCCTGGAGTGCCGCGAAAGCGATAGCCTCCAACAAGTATATCTCCACTCCTTTGATGGAAATTCAGTTCACTCTTGTTTAGGAACCATTTCGATGTTTTTGGATCGTACACAGGACCATAAACTTTATCGATATTCTCATCACCTGTCCAGTATTGTGTTAGATATTTTTGTGCCATCGGAGGATATTGATCAATGTAATCATTCAAGGCAGCAGATGAAATATTTTGAGGGTCAGTGAAAACGTCATCATCCTCATCAGAATCATCATCATCATCTTTGTCAGCAGCAGCAGCAGCAGCAGAATCAGTTTCAGCTACGTCCACGAGAGGTAAGAAATTGGTTTCATCCAAATCAGGTTTTTCCTTCTTTGTTTCCTGTTCATCAATGTCCTTTTTAATTTTCTTTCTTGGTAGAAATGATCCATCAAGTTTTTCTCGAATTCCTTTGGACGTAGTGGCAATATCTTTGAGAGGTGTTGTCAGAGGTTGAAATATTTTCTGAAGTGCAGTATCATCTTCAGACTTGCCCATCTTCAATGCCAAATACTTTCTCCTAATCGATTTAGATAATTCACCAATTTTTTTCTTGCGTAATGCATCATCAACACTACCATGTTTATCGGTTGTCGTCATGATGATTAATGGTGATGTATGAATAATTATCAAACCTTTATATATTTATCGAAGCCATTTCTATATCTACCAGCATTAATGTCGAATGTCTTTGCAATTACTAGTGTTCCAAATTGACTACTGCCATTCCAACATTCTGAACAAAGCGCTTTAAATTGATCGAATGACATGTCTGGTGAGACATGCTCATCGAAAACATGCTTCAAGTTCATTTCATCCTGTCGAAAGAGCACCACTAGGTTACTATTGTCACGGATGAGCTGTTTGGGAATTTTTGAGTATGTTTGACACAGGTATGCAACGTCAATGTCCTTGTGCCTGCACATTGAAAAATATTCACGAATTTTTTGCTGTTTGTCACATGATACATCATCAAAGATAAATATCGAGTTATTTTTCGCTTTCGATGGGTCGATGACGTCATCATTCTCTTTGAATGGAAAATACCCGACTCCTTTCACTGAATCCAGCACTTGTTGCAACAGCTGATACTTTGGTTGGTACAGCGAGTTTGAATACACGTAAACGTTTTTAAATTTCGCGCCATTCGGACTGAAAAGCAAGGACAGCATTGCATTGGTCTTTCCACATCCACTGGGTCCACAGAAGATGGCTCTGAAGGAATGCGGAAGCAGTTTCCCATGTTTACCACTACTACTACTTATCGATTCACAATTAGCTACCACATCCAAGTTCTCGATAGGTAGCGTCCGTTTCTGTTGAACGACCTCCATAATGTGATAGTATGCATTGAGGTGCGCTGCTATAAATATAGGTGGCGCTCTTCATACTCATCATTCTACATGTTGCTCTACCACGGTGAGGGTGTGTTGAATTCTGTAATCAATAAGCTCCCCATCGAATTACACATACCAGGCTATAGATTTTGTGGACCAGGTACAAAGCTAGAAAAGAGGCTTGCTCGAGGAGACACAGGCATTAATCCATTGGACGACGCTTGTCGACAGCACGACATTGCATATTCACAAAATCAATCTTTGGAGGAGCGTCACAAAGCCGATTGGGTGCTCGAGAATAGAGCGTGGGAAAGAGTCAAAGCAAAAGACGCAAAATTCAAAGAAAAAGCTGCAGCTTGGCTAGTTACTACCGGGATGAAAGCTAAACGCAAGCTTGGCATGGGTCTGCGACCTACATTTGCCAATGTTATAAAGTTCATAAAAAATGTTCTTTCAAAATCCAATAGTAGTAGTAGTAGTAGTGATAACCATAAAGGCAGTGGTTTGAAAAAATCTGCACTGGCTGCACTTAGAGCAGCTAGAATTGCCATCAAGAGAGCCGGAGGCAAGAAAAAGATTCGAGTACCAAGAATCATACCGTTCGATTCAGAAAAGAAAAGTGGCGGTATCTTTCCGCTGATTCCGATCTTTGCTGCTTTGGGAGCTCTAGGATCCTTGGCTGGTGGAGCTGGTGCAGTCGCAAAGACTGTAATTGATGCTAAAAATGCAACAAAGAAACTGGAAGAAGATCGACGTCATAATAAAGCGATGGAGGCTATCGGTTCGGGCTTGTATCTGCGCAAGACACCACGAGGATTCGGACTATTTTTAAAGAAACAGCAAAAAAACTACTAGCTAAGCTACCCAATAAATCCATGTACGATTCAGAAATAATAAAGTATGCCAAACAACTGAAAATACCACATTTTCGAGGTGTTTTTATGCGAGACACTCTATCACCTACCGGCCCATGGCGTCATCGCGACGAGTGTGCAATCATAAATTTGGATACTTCAAATCATTCTGGTACACATTGGGTAGCTTACAAGAAACATGATAATGTTGTGGAATATTTCGATAGTTATGGAATGTTGAAACCGCCAAAAGAATTGGCCCGATACTTTGGTGAAAATGTGAAAATCCTCTATAATAATGATCAATATCAGAATTATAAACAAAGTAATTGTGGACGTCTCTGCTTGGAATTTCTCTATAAAAACAAATAACATGACGCATTACGCATCAGTCATGTCTTTGATATTGACGTTGAAGAGTCGCACTTCTACGCTCTCCATAGACTTTCTCACGCCACTACAGCTCGATCCGCAGTCAGACTACGGTCTAGCATTGTTGGGATTCCACTGCTACAATAGCATTCCAAATATAGAAAGAGGTGCTTCCAAAGTTTATCTGCAGGATCTAAAACCACAAAAATTATAGAAATTCCTGAAGGATCATACGACATTATCGACATTGAGAAATTCATTCGAAAAGAATTGAATATTTCGAGTGCAAAAAACGTCGACGATATATTCTCGTTGAAACCCAATAACAATACATTAAAGTGTGAGATCTCGAGCAATAAGTTCAACATTGATTTTACACCCAAGGATAGTATTGCTAAAGTATTGGGATTCTCAGACTCTGTGCTGGAAGCACAAAAAGTTCATTGTTCTGATTTGCCTGTTAACATAGCCAAAGTCCGAACCATTCACATTGACAGTAACGTCACTGCTGGAGCTCTTTACAACGATAGACCTTCACATACGATATACGAATTTGCTATTTCGGTCGATCCCGGGTACGCAATAGACGAAACTCCAAGAAATCTTATCTATCTACCCATAGTTAGTAGACGAGAACTGCCAAATATTACACTGCAAATACTAGATCAAGACTTGAGGCAGGTGAATTTCAGAGGTGAAGAGATCATAATCAGATTGGAATTGAAGAAACTTCAGCGATGGGACTAGTGTTTGATAACTCTGTCTATAAATCTGAAGAGTATCCTACTTCCACATCAGTCTCAAGAACGTCCTTGAGCAAGACAGACGTGGTGCACCGTCATCGTTCGAGGAAACAATTGACATTATCCAATATCCTATTTCTCAAATCAATCGGTTACAATGTCCATGACAGCTCCAGTATTCGACGTCTTTCGCAAACCAAGGTTCGATGAATCCATCACCAAAGTGGAGTGGCGTACCTATCATCCGTACGTCAAGTCGTTTGAGAACAATGATGTCATAGACATTACTATCAATCAAGCAGATGTATGGCTCGCCATGTTTGAAGGTGTTCTCGTCATCAAGGCTAAATTAGATGTAACTGGAGGTGGTACGGGTACTTTAACTCACAATGCTGGTGCATATCTCTTTGATTCTTGTACCTATCAGTTGTGCAATAAGGAACTGGATGCTGCCAGATATCCGGGAATAACGAGCACAGCTAGAGGATATTTGTGCTATGCCCCCGAAGATTCGCGCCATCTAGCTATAGCAGGATGGAACTATCCAAATGCTCCCATTCTCAATGCAGACAAAACATTCACCATGAACATTCCACTGAAACACTTGTTCTCCATATTCAATGACCATCAGGTGGCGACACTGGGAAAGCAGTCGATTCGTTTGGTTCGATCGCGCAGTGATGCCAACAGTGTGAAAGTTGAAGAAAAGGCGGTTACTGGCGGCAATAATGTACCTGCAAGTGGCCTGACAAAGAGTACTGCTAAAATCACAATCGAGAGCATAACCTTGAAAGTGCCACACCTCACTCCGAATGATGATATAAAATTCCAGCTGTTGAAGCGTGTGCGAGCAGATGAACCTATGATGATAGCGTTTCGCAAATGGGAATTGCACGAACTGCCTGCACTAACCCAAAACTTCACCACCGAAATTTGGTCTGTCAAAACTTGTACGGCAATGGAGAGCCCCAGATATGTCGTTGTCTTTTTCCAAACCAAAAAGATTGATGATATACATGAGGATGTTACATTGTTCGATCATGCCAACATCAAATCCATACGCTTGGCTCTGAACGGTGACTACTATCCGCAAGAACGAGCACTTCTAGACTTTTCCACTGGTCAATACTCTGACGCCTACCACAATTATTCCGAATTCAACAAGAGCTATCACAATTGTCTCTTGAAGCGTTCTCTAATGAACTTTACCGAATTCAAAACTCGATCAATGTTTGTCATTGATTGTTCGAGAAGAAGTCTCGGTCCGAAGGCTTCGACAGTCGACATCAAGTTGGATATTGAAGCAACCATGGGCTTTCCTGCAAACACCAAGGCATATTGCATCATTATTCATGATCAAATCATGGAACACCTCCCACTCAGCGAAATTGTTCGAAATATCGATTGATGAGTGAAGGGATGTTAATTCAGTTCATTCCAAGACGTCATGGAGATCGCACTGGTTGACATTCAAGGCTTCGTCGTTGCTGGAGAATTCATCCCGAAGGAGATGTCAATTCGCATCGGCATGAAAATCAGTAATTTTCTATTTAAGCCATCCACAGAGTACGCTAATTTGAGCAAAGAAGATAAAAAGATGGTAAACTATGTTGAACGCTACGTTCATGGCTTGAAATACTCTAGTGGCTATGTGAATCTTGATGAGATGAATCAAATTCTACAAGATAATCTGCATCAGGCAAATCTCATCTACGTAAGAGGTCATCAAAAGATACAGTTCTTGAAGCAAAAGTTGGAGGAATTGGAGGTACGCTGTGATATCGTCAATTTGGAGGACTTTGATGCGTCGTGGTGGCAAACTGTCACATTTCAACCTACGACTCCAGCATGCATGAATCATCTTTATGGAAGAGGAGGAGAAAAGTTCCAGTGCAGTCTTCAAAATATTCATACTCTATACAATTGGTTTTGTACTATTTTACCTAAATAAAAAATATTGTTGTAGAACACATAGACTTTTATTTCTTTCCAGAAACGATGTACAATAATGAGTAATATTAGCATAGCTACAAATGCTAAATTGATGTATAATAAAGTATCCAAGTTTGTGAAGAATTTTTCGTAATCCACTTGTGGCGGTGGTGGTGGTGGTGGTAGTGGCGATGTTGACATAGGTGATGGAATAAGCTGCTGCCAATCTCCCATTTCCCCAAAGGTTCTATCGTCGAAAATCAACCGAATTTTGAATTTTGTTTCATTTCCCCCCGGCGGCAGCACTTCTATCGAGAACACTTCCATTTGACCACCATTGATGAATACTCTCTTCATAGCAGTCCACTGGCATGTTGTATCATTATTAAAGCAAATTCCTGCTTCGCTAACTTTGTTGGGTACATTCATGTACAAGATGTTTTCCATCATTGAAAATAGCAATATAAATGATGATTTCAAGATTGCCATGATGTTTTCTTCGATATCGTTTCCAATAAAGTAATTTTCGAAAAAGTTCTAATCATCTGCTGTTTATCTTCGTAGTGTTGAATTATGTAGTTGAGTTCTCTTATTTTCTTCTGGAATTTCTGCAGCTGTCGTTTATACTCTTCCAAAGACATCTGGCAACTGTTACAAAACACCCAACTACGTCATTCTTACGTCTAGAATTACATGCGCATGCGCAATAACAAAAGTTTTCGCACACTTTGCATGCCATTCCGTCAACTACATCATCGAGATCTGATATGGAAAAACATTTTTTTTTCTGCAGCAATAGCGTTTTGATGTTTCAGAGCAACGATATTCCAAATTGTATGTGTTCCTCATCATGCTTCGACTTGAATGGGTACATCGTCAGACGATTCATGAGAATATAAAGTCTTATAAAAAACTCTGCCAGGTGTGGGATTCGAACCCACGCTCCTTCTCGGGAACCAGGGCTTAAAGCTGGCGCCTTAGACCGCTCGGCCAACCTGACTCTCTATAATTTACAAATAGAAAAAAGTCAAGTGGTAACACGAAGAACCCCCCGTCTCCCCAACGCAGCCCCCCTAATATATCCATATCTGAAATGGCATATTTTCGGCAACTATGTATACGCGACGGTTACTCGGAATATTTCAAACGTCCGGCAACAATGTACCAAGCGAACGCACCACTTAGATATCACTGAAACGGATCTAGCTCGATTACGTCACGCAGCGCGAGCGCGCGGTCTCTCGTCACCATCCATATCTGAAATGACATATTTTCGGCAACTATGTATACGCGCCGGTTACTCGGAATATTTCAAACGTCCGGCAACAATGTACCAAGCGAACGCCCCGCTTAGATATCACTGAAACGGATCTAGCTCGATTACGTCACGCGCGGTCTCTCGTCGCCTCGATTTCCACCGTTAATTATACTGTGTAGTGGTCGTGGCGATGATGTTACGTATCGGATTCATAGTCCGATGGTCTCGGGTTCAAATCCCGTCGTCGTCAAAGGTTTTTTTAATTGTTGGATGAATCAGCGGTGACTTGGAGCACTCCCCAATTGACAAGATGTCGATTGGGGAGTGTTCCATGTCATATGTCAAATTGTTCCATGTTCAGAGAGAGAAAGCGGCAACGTTGTGACGTCACAGCGTTGCAAGCTATCTCTCTCTGACACATTAGCCTATGCGTTTCTCTCTCTAACACATGGTTTGCCCTATTCTGATAGTGGCGGCCGCCTAGTTTAACTACTTCGGAGACAACCCAGATACAATGATTGTTCAATCTATCCATCCAACCTTATGTTCGATTCGGTTGCTCGTATGTTTAACGGAAGAACTGTTACCTGGTTAGACATACTATATGATATTCATCACGATATACTCGAATACAACCCCAGATACGATTATTGTTTAGTCTATCCATTCAACTTTCTGTTCAATTCAGTCGTTCTTATGAAAAACGGAAGAACAGTTACCTGGTGAGTATAACTATATAAACCTTATTGAATACAACCCAGATACGATGAATTTCCAATCTATTAATTTAACCTTCTGCTCGATTCGGTCGCTTTTATGTAAAACGGAAGAACAGTTACCTGGTGAATATTGCTATATAAACATCATCACGATATAATCGAATACAACTCAGATACAATTATCGCTTCGTCTAACCATTTAACCTTCTGTTCGATTCAGTCGCTAGTATGTGTAACGGAAGTACCGTCACCTGGTAAGTATCACTATATATACAGTATTGCGATATAATCGGATACCAACCAGATACATTGATTGTTCAGTCTATCCATTCAACTTTCCGTTCGTTTCGGTCGTTCGTATGTAAAACGGGAATACCGTCACCTAGTGTGTATAACTATATACACAGTATAACATCATAATCGAATACAACCCAGATACTATCCATTCAACCTTCTGTTCGATTCGGTTGCTCGTATGTATAACGAAAGAACAGTAACCTGGTGAGTATTTCTATATGAACGTCATCACGATATAATCGAATACAACTCAGATACAATGATCATTCCGTCTATCCATCCAACCTTATATTCGATTGGGTCGCTCGTATGTATAACGCAAGAACAGTCACCTGGTGAGTATTACTATATAAACATCACCACGATATAATCGAATACAACTCAGTTACAATTATCGTTCCGTCTAACCATCCAACCTTATGTTCGATTCAGACGCTCGTATGTGTAACGAAAGAACCGTTACATGGTAGGTGTAACTAAATATACAGCATAACGAAATAATCGGAGACAACCCAGATACAATAATTGTTCAATCTATCCATTCAACCTTATGTTCGATTTGGTTGCTCATATGTATAACGGAAGAACTGTTACCTGGTCAGAGATACTATGTGATGATAATCACGATATAATCAAATACAACCCAGATACGATGATTGTTCAGTCTATCCATTCAACCTTCTGTTCAGTTCAGTCGCTCTTATGTATAACTGGAGAACAGTTTCCTGGTGAGTATAATTATATGAACATCATAAAGATATAATCGAATACAACCCCAGATACGATTATTGTTTAGTCTATCCATTCAACCTTCTGTTCAATTCAGTCGCTCGTATGTATAACGGAAGAACAGTTACCTGGTGAGTATAACTATATAAACATAATCGAATACAACCCAGATACGATGATTGTTCAATCTATACTAAATTTAACCTTCTGCTCGATTCGGTCGCTTGTATGTGAAACGGAAGAACAGTTACCTGGTGAGTATTACTATATAAACATAATCGAATACAACCCAGATACGATGATTGTTCAATCTATCCATTTAACCTTCTGCTCGATTCGGTCGCTTGTATGTAAAACGGAAGAACAGTTACCTGGTGAGTATTGCTATATAAACATCATCACGATATCATCTAATACAACTCAGATACAATTATCGTTTCGTCTAACCATTCAACCTTCTGTTCGATTTAGTCGCTAGCATGTGTAACGGAAGTACCGTCACCTGGTAAGTATCACTATATATACAGTATTGCGATATAATCGGATACCAACCAGATACATTGATTGTTCAGTCTATCCATTCAACCTTCTGTTCAGTTCAGTCGCTCTTATGTATAACTGGATAACAGTTTCCTGGTGAGTATAACTATATAAACATCATCAAGATATAATCGAATACAACCCCAGATACGATTATTGTTTAGTCTATCCATTCAACATTAAGTTCAATTCAGTCGCTCGTATGTATAACGGAAGAACAGAGACCTGGTGAGAATAACTATATAAACATAATCGAATGGAACCCAGATAAGATGATTGTTCAATCTATCTATTTAACCTTCTGCTCGATTCGGTCGCTTGTATGTAAAACGGAAGAACAGTTATCTGGTGAGTATTGCTATAAACATCATCACGATATCATCGAATACAACTCAGATACAATTATCGTTTCGTCCAACCATTCAACCTTCTGTTCGATTCAGTCGCTAGTATGTGTAACGGAAGTACCGTCACCTGGTAAGTATCACTTTATATACAGTATTGCGATATAATCGGATACCACCCAGATACATTGATTGTTCAGTCATTCCATTCAACTTTCTGTTAGTTTCGGTCGCTCGTATGTAAAACGGGAATACCGTCACCTAATGTGTATAACTATATACACAGCATAACATCATAATCGAATACAACCCAGATACTATCCATTCAACCTTCTGTTCGATTGGGTCGCTCGTACGTATAACGCAAGAACAGTCACCTGGTGAGTATTACTATATAAACATTACCACGATATAATCGAATACAACTCAGTTACAATTATCGTTCCGTCTAACCATCCAACCTTATGTTCGATTCAGACGCTCGTATGTGTAATGAAAGAACCGTTACATGGTAGGTGTATCTTATTATACAGCATAACGATATATTCGGAGACAACCCAGATACAATGATTGTTCAATCTATCCATTCAACCTTATGTTCGATTCGGTTGCTCGTATGTATAACGGAAGAACAGTTACCTGGTTAGACATAATATATAATAATCATCACGAAATAATCGAATACAACCCAGATACGATGATTATTCGGTCTATCCATACAACCTTCTGTTCAGTTCAGTCGCTCTTATGTATAACTGGAAAACAGTTACCTGGTGAGTATAACTATATAAACATCATCACGATATAATCGAATACAACCCCAGATACGATCATTGTTTAGTCTATCCATTCAACCTTCTGTTCGATTTGGTTGCTCGTATGTATAACGGAAGAACAGTTACTTGGTGAGTATAACTATATAAACATAATCGAATACAACTCAAATACGATGATTGTTCAATCTATCCATTCAACCTTATGTTCGATTTGGTTGCTCGTATGTATAACGGAAGAACAGGTACCTGGTGAGTATAACTATATAAACATAATCGAATACAACTCAGATACGATGATTGTTCAATCTATCCATTTAACCTTCTGCTCGATTCGATCGCTTGTATGTAAAACGGAAGGACAGTTACCTGGTGAGTATTGCTATATAAACATCATCACGATATCATCGAATACAACTCAGATACAATTATCGTTTCGTCTAACCATTCAACATTCTGTTCGATTCAGTCGCTATGTTCGATTTGGTTGCTCGTATGTATAACGGAAGAACTGTTACCTGGTTAGACATACTATATGATAATAATCACGATATAATCAAATACAACCCAGATACGATGATTGTTCAATCTATCCATTCAACCTTATGTTCGATTTGGTTGCTCGTATGTATAACGGAAGAACAGGTACATGGTGAGTATAACTATATAAACATAATCGAATACAACTCAGATACGATGATTGTTCAATCTATCCATTTAACCTCCTGCTCGATTCGGTCGCTTGTATGTAAAACGGTAGGACAGTTACCTGGTGAGTATTGCTATATAAACATCATCACGATATCATCGAATACAACTCAGATACAATTATCATTTCGTCTAACCATTCAACCTTCTGTTCGATTCAGTCGCTAGTATGTGTAACGGAAGTACCGTCACCTGGTAAGTATCACTATATATACAGTTTTGCGATATAATCGGATACCACCCAGATACATTGATTGTTCAGTCTATCCTTTCAACTTTCTGTTCGTTTCGGTCGCTCGTAAGTAAAACGGGAATACCGTCACCTATTGTGTATAACTATATACACAGTATAACATCATAATCGAATATAACCCAGATACTATCCATTCAACCTTCTGTTCGATTCGGTTGCTCGTATGTATAACGGAAGAACAGTTACCTGGTGAGTATAACTATATAAACATAATCGAATACAACCCAGAAACGATGATTGTTCAATTGATACTGAATTCAACCTTCTGCTCGATTCGGTCGCTTGTATGTAAAACGGAAGAACAGTTACCTGGTGAGTATTGCTATATAAACATCATCACGATATCATCGAATACAACTCAGATACAATTATCATTTCGTCTAACCATTTAACCTTTTGTTCGATTTAGTCGCTAGTATGTGTAACGGAAGTACCGTCACCTGGTAAGTATCACTATATATACATTATTGCGATATAATCGGATACCAACCATATACATTGATTGTTCAGTCTATCCATTCAACTTTCTGTTCGTTTCGGTCGCTCGTATGTAAAACGGGAATACCGTCACCTAATGGGTATAACTATATACACAGCATAACATCATAATCGAATATAACCCAGATACTATCCATTCAACCTTCTGTTCGATTCGAAAGCTCGTATGTATAACGAAAGAACAGGAACCTGGTGAGTATTTCTATATGAACGACATCACGATATGATCGAATACAACTCAGATACAATGATCATTCCGTCTATCCATCCAACCTTCTGTTCGATTGGGTCGCTCGTACGTATAACGAAAGAACAGTCACCTGGTGAGTATTACTATATAAACATTACCACGATATAATCGAATACAACTCAGTTACAATTATCGTTCCGTATAACCATCCAACCTTATGCTCGATTCAGACGCTCGTATGTGTAACGAAAGAACCGTTACATGATAGGTGTATCTAAATATACAGCATAACGATATAATCGAAGACAACCCAGATACAATGATTGTTCAATCTATTCATTCAACCTTATGTTCGATTCGGTTGCTCGTATGTATAACGGAAGAACAGTTACCTGGTTAGACATAATATATATTAATCATCACGAAATAATCGAATACAAACCAGATACGATGATTGTTCAGTCTATCCATACAACCTTCTGTTCAGTTCAGTCGCTCCTATGTATAACAGGAAAACAGTTACCTGGTGAGTATAACTATATAAACATCATCACGATATAATCGAATACAACCCCAGATACGATCATTGTTTAGTCTATCCATTCAACCTTTCGTTCAATTCAGTTGCTCGTATGTATAACGGAAGAACAGTTACTTGGTGAGTATAACTAAATAAACATAATCGAATACAACTCAGATACGATGATTGTTCAATCTATCCATTCAACCTTATGTTCGATTTGGTTGCTCGTATGTATAACGGAAGAACAGGTACATGGTGAGTATAACTATATAAACATAATCGAATACAACTCAGATACGATGATTGTTCAATCTATCCATTTAACCTCCTGCTCGATTCGGTCGCTTGTATGTAAAACGGTAGGACAGTTACCTGGTGAGTATTGCTATATAAACATCATCACGATATCATCGAATACAACTCAGATACAATTATCGTTTCGTCTATCCATTCAACATTCTGTTCGATTCAGTCGCTAGTATGTTTAACGGAAGTATCGTCACCTGGTAAGTATCACTATATATACAGAATCGCGATATAATCAGATACCACCCAGATACATTGATTGTTCAGTCTATCCATTCAACTTTCTGTTCGTTTCGGTCGCTCGTATGTAAAACGGGAATACCGTCACCTAGTGTGTATAACTATATACACAGCATAACATCATATTCGAATACAACCCAGATACTATCCATTAAACCTCCTGTTCGATTCGGTTGATCGTATGTATAACGAAAGAACAGTAACCTGGTGAGTATTTCTATATGAACGTCATCACGATATAATCGAATACAACTCAGATACAATTATCATTCCGTCTATCCATCCAACCTTCTGTTCGATTGGGTCGCTCGTATGTATAACGCAAGAACAGTCACCTGGTGAGTATAACTATATAAACATCACCACGATATAATCGAATACAACTCAGTCAAATTATCGTTCCGTCTAACCATCCAACCTTATGTTCGATTCAGACGCTCGTATGTATAACGAAAGAACCGTTACATGGTAGGTGTAACTAAATATACAGAATAACGATATAATCGGAGACATCCCAGATACAATGATTGTTCAATCTATCCATCCAACCTCATGTTCGATTCGGTTGCTCGTATGTTTAACGGAAGAACAGTTACCTGGTTAGACATAATATATAATAATCATCACGAAATAATCGAATACAACCCAGATACGATGATTGTTCAGTCTATCCATTCACCCTTTTCTACGATTCAGTCGCTCGTATGTGTAACGAAAGAACCGTTACATGGTAGGCTAAACTGAATTCACAGCATAACGATATATTCGGATACAACCGAGATACAATGATTGTTCAATCCATCCATTCAACCGTATGTTCGATTCGGTTGCTCGTTTGTATAACGAAAGAACTGTTACCTGGTTTGACATACTATATGATAATCATCACGATATAATCGAATACAACCCAGATACGATGATTGTTCAATCTATCCATTCAACCTTCTGTTCAATTCAGTCGCTCGTATGTATAACGAAAGAACAGTTATCTGGTGAGAATAACTATATAAACATTATCGAATACAACCCAGATACGATGAATTTTCAATCTTTCCATTTAACCTTCTGCTCGATTCGGTCGCTTGTATGTAAAACAGAAGAACAGTTACCTGGTGAGTATTGCTATATAAACATCATCACCATATCATCGAATACAACTCAGATACAATTATCGTTTCGTCCAACCATTTAACCTTCTGTTCGATTCAGTCGCTGGTATGTGTAAAGGAAGTACCGTCACCTGGTAAGTATCACTATATATACAGTATTGCGATATAATCGGATACCACCCAGATACATTGATTGTTCAGTCTATCCATTCAACTTTCTGTTCGTTTCGGTTGCTCGTATGTATTATGGAAGAACAGGTACCTGGTGAGTATAACAATATATACATAATCGAATACAACTCAGATACGATTATTGTTCAGTCTATCCATTCAACCTCCTGTTCAGTTCAGTCGCTCTTATATATAACTGGAGAACAGTTACCTGGTGAGTATAACTATATAAACATCATCACGATATAATCGAATGAAACCTCAGATACGATCATTGTTTAGTCTATCCATTCAACCTTATGTTCGATTCGGTTGCTCGTATGTATAACGGAAGAACAGGTACCTGGTGAGTATAACAATATATACATAATCGAATACAACTCAGATACGATTATTGTTCAATCTATCCATTTAACCTTATGCTCGATTCGGTCGCTTGTATGTAAAACGGAAGGACAGTTACTTGGTGAGTATTGCTATATAAACATCATCACGATATCATCGAATACAACTCAGATACAATTATCATTTCGTCTAACCATTTAACCTTCTGTTCGATTCAGTAGCTAGTATGTATAACGGAAGAACAGTTACCTGGTGAGTATTACTATATAAACATATACGAATACAACCCAGATACGATGATTGTTCAATCTATCCATTTAACCTTCTGCTCAATTTGGTCGCTTATATGTAAAACGGAAGAACAGTTACCCGGTGAGTATTGCTATATAAACATCATTACGATATCATCGAATACAACTCAGATACAATTATCGTTTCGTCTAACCATTCAACATTCTGTTCGATTCAGTCGCTAGAATGTGTAACGGAAGTACCGTCACCTGGTAAGTATCACTATATATACAGTATTGCGATATAATCAGATACCACCCAGATACATTGATTGTTAAGTCTATCCATTCATTTCTCTGTTCGTTTGTAAAACGCTCGTTTGTAAAACGGGAATACCGTCACCTAATGTGTATAACTATATACACTGCATAACATCATAATCGAATACAACCCAGATACTATCCATTCAATTTTCTGTTCGATTCGGTTGCTCGTATGTATTACGAAAGAAAAGTAACCTGGTGAGTAATTCTATATGAACGTCATCACGATATAATCGAAAACAACTCAGATGCAATGATCATTCCGTCTATCCATCCGACCTTCTGTTCGATTGGGTCGCTCGTATGTATAACGCAAGAACAGTCACCTGGTGAGTATTACTATATAAACATCACCACGATATAATCGAATACAACTCAGTTACAATTATCGTTCCGTCTAATCATCCAACGTTATGTTCGATTCAGACGCTCGTATGTGTTACGAAAGAACCGTTAGACGAAACGATAATTGTATCTGAGTTGTATTCGATGATATCGTGATGATGTTTATATAGCAATACTCACCAGGTAACTGTCCTTCAGTTTTACATACAAGTGACCGAATCGAGCAGAAGGTTAAATGGATAGATTGAACAATCATCGTATCTGAGTTGTATTCGATTATGTTTATATAGTTATACTCACCAGGTACCTGTTCTTCCGTTATACATACGAGCAACCGAATCGAACATAAGGTTGAATGGATAGATTGAACAATCATCGTATCTGAGTTGTATTCGATTATGTTTATATAGTTATACTCACCAAGTAAATGTACTTCCGTTATACATACGAGCGACTGAATTGAACAGAAGGTTGAATGGATAGACTAAACAATGATCGTATCTGGGGTTGTATTCGATTATATCGTGATGATGTTTATATAGTTATACTCACCAGGTAACTATTCTCCAGTTATACATAAGAGCGACTGAACTGAACAGAAGGTTGAATGGATAGACTGAATATTCATCGTATCTGGGTTGTATTCGACTATTTCGTGATGATTATTATATATTATGTCTAACCAGGTAACTGTTCTTCCGTTATACATACGAGCAACCGAAACAAACATGAGGTTGGATGGATAGATTGAAAAATCATTGTATCTGGGTTGTCTCTGATTATATCGTTATGCTGTATAATTAGATACACCTACCATGTAACGGTTCTTTCGTTACACATACGAGCGTCTGAATCGAACATAAGGTTGGATGGTTAGAGATAATTGTAACTGAGTTGTATTCGATTATATCGTGGTAATGTTTATATAGTAATACTCACCAGGTGACTGTTCTTGCGTTATACGTACGAGCGACCCAATCGAACAGAAGGTTGGATGGATAGACGGAATGATCATTGTATCTGAGTTGTATTCGATTATATCGTGATGAAGTTCATATAGAAATACTCACCAGGTTACTGTTCTTTCGTTATACATACGAGCAACCGAATCGAACAGAAGGTTGAATGAATGGTATCTGGGTTGTATTCGATTATGATGTTATGCTGTGTATATAGTTATACACACTAGGTGACAGTTTTTCCGTTTTACATACGAGCGACCGAAACGAACAGAAAGTTGAATGGATAGACTGAACAATCAATGTATCTGGTTGGTATCCGATTATATCGCAATACTGTATATATAGTGATACTTACCAGGTGACGGTACTTCCGTTACACATACTAGCGACTGAATCGAACAGAATGTTAAATGGTCAGACGAAGCGATAATTGTATCTGAGTTGTATTCGATGATATCGTGATGATGTTTATATAGCAATATTCACCAGGTAACTGTTCTTTCGTTTTACATAAAAGCGACCGAATCGAGCAGAAGGTTAAATTGATAGATTGAAAATTCATCGTATCTGGGTTGTATTCGATTAGGTTTATATAGTTATACTCACCAGGTAACTGTTCTTCCGATATACATACGAGCGACTGAATTGAACAGAAGGTTGAATGGATAGACTAAATAATGATCGTATCTGAGGTTGTATTCGATTATATCGTGATGATGTTTATATAGTTATACTCAACAGGTAACTGTTCTCCAGTTATACATTAAAGCGACTGAATCGAGCAGAAGGTTGAATTCAGTATTGATTGAACAATAATCGTATCTGGGTTGTATTCGATTATGTTTATAAAGTTATACTCACCAGGTAACTGTTCTTCCGTTATAC
This sequence comes from Chrysomela aeneicollis, assembly GCA_029955515.1. Taxonomy (NCBI): domain Eukaryota; kingdom Metazoa; phylum Arthropoda; class Insecta; order Coleoptera; family Chrysomelidae; genus Chrysomela; species Chrysomela aeneicollis. Next base: position 439,960 of record JARUHQ010000005.1, on the reverse strand, counting down.
ATAAGAGCAATCGAATCGAACAGAAGGTTGAATGGATAGTATCTGGGTTGTATTCGATTATGATGTTATGCTGTGTATATAGTTATACACATAAGGTGACGGTATTCCCGTTTTACATACGAGCGACCGAAACGAACAGAAAGTTGAATGGATAGACTGAACAATCAATGTATCTGGGTGGTATCCGATTATATCGCAATACTGTATATAAAGTGATACTTACCAGGTGACGGTACTTCCGTTACACATACTAGCGACTGAATCGAACAGAAGTTCAAATGGTTAGACGAAACGATAATTGTATCTGAGTTGAATTCGATGATATCGTGATGATGTTTAAAGCAATACTCACCAGGTAACTGTTCTTCCGTTTTACATACAAGCGACCGAATCGAGCAGAAGGTTAAATAGATAGATTGAACAATCATCGTATCTGGGTTGTATTCGATTATGTTTATATAGTTATACTCACCAGGTAACTGTTCTTCCGTTATACATACGAGCGACTGAATTGAACAGAGGGTTGAATGGATAGACTAAACAATGATCGTATCTGGGGTTGTATTCGATGATATCGTGATGATGTTTATATAGTTATACTCACCATGTAACTGTTCTCCAGTTATACATAAGAGCGACTGAACTGAACAGAAGGTTGAATGGATAGACTGAATAATCATCGTATCTGGGTTGTATTCGATTATTTCGTGATGATTATTATATATTATGTCTAACCAGGTAACTGTTCTTCCGTTATACATATGAGCAACCGAATCAAACATAAGATTGGATGGATAGATTGAAAAATCATTGTATCTGGGTTGTCTCTGATTATATCGTTATGCTGTATAATTAGATACACCTACCATGTAACGGTTCTTTCGTTACACATACGAGCGTCTGAATCGAACATAAGGTTGGATGGTTAGAGATAATTGTAACTGAGTTGTATTCGATTATATCGTGGTAATGTTTATATAGTTATACTCACCAGGTGACTGTTCTTGCGTTATACGTACGAGCGACCCAATCGAACAGAAGGTTGGATGGATAGACGGAAAGATCATTGTATCTGAGTTGTATTCGATTATATCGTGATGAAGTTCATATAGAAATACTCACCAGGTTACTGTTCTTTCGTTATACATACGAGCAACCGAATCGAACAGAAGGTTGAATGAATGGTAACTGGGTTGTATTCGATCATGATGTTATGCTGTGTATATAGTTATACACACTAGGTGACGGTATTTTCGTTTTACATACGAGCGACCGAAACGAACAGAAAGTTGAATGGATAGACTGAACAATCAATGTATCTGGTTGGTATCCGATTATATCGCAATACTGTATATATAGTGAAACTTACCAGGTGACGTTACTTCCGTTACACATACTAGCGACTGAATCGAACAGAATGTTAAATGGTTAGACGAAGCGATAATTGTATCTGAGTTGTATTCGATGATATCGTGATGATGTTTATATAGCAATATACACCAGGTAACTGTTCTTCCGTTTTACATAAAAGCGACCGAATCGAGCAGAAGGTTGAATGGATAGATTGAAAATTCATCGTATCTGGGTTGTATTCGATTAGGTTTATATAGTTATACTCACCAGGTAACTGTTCTTCCGATATACATACGAGCGACTGAATTGAACAGAAGGTTGAATGGATAGACTAAATAATGATCGTATCTGAGGTTGTATTCGATTATATCGTGATGATGTTTATATAGTTATACTCAACAGGTAACTGTTCTCCAGTTATACATTAAAGCGACTGAATCGAGCAGAAGGTTGAATTCAGTATTAATTGAACAATAATCGTATCTGGGTTGTATTCGATTATGTTTATAAAGTTATACTCACCAGGTAACTGTTCTTCCGTTATACATACGAGCAATCGAATCGAACAGAAGGTTGAATGGATAGTATCTGGGTTGTATTCGATTATGATATTATGCTGTGTATATATTTATACACATTAGGTGACGGTATTCCCGTTTTACATACGAGCGACCGAAACGAACAGAAAGTTGAATGGATAGACTGAACAATCAATGTATCTGTGTGGTATCCGATTATATCGCAATACTGTATATAATGTGATACTTACCAGGTGACGGTACTTCCGTTACACATACTAGCGACTGAATCGAACAGAAGGTTAAATGGTTAGACGAAACGATAATTGTATCTGAGTTGAATTCGATGATATCGTGATGATGTTTATATAGCAACACTCACCAGGTAACTGCTCTTCCGTTTTACATACAAGCGACCGAATCGAGCAGGAGATTAAATTTAGTATAGATTGAACAATCATCGTATCTGGGTTGTATTCGATTATGTTTATATAGTTATACTCACCAGGTAACTGTTCTTCCGTTATACATACGAGCGACTGAATTGAACAGAAGGTTGAATGGATAGACTAAACAATAATCGTATCTGGGGTTGTATTCGATTATATCTTGATGATGTTCATATAGTTATACTCACCAGGAAACTGTTCTCCAGTTTTACATAAGAGCGACTGAACTGAACAGAAAGTTGAATGGATAGACTGAACAATCAATGTATCTGGGTGGTATCCGATTATATCGCAATACTGTATATATAGTGATACTTACCAGGTGACGGTACTTCCGTTACACATACTAGCGACTGAACTGAACAGGAGGTTGAATGGATAGACTGAACAATCATCGTATCTGGGTTGTATTCGATTATTTCGTGATGATTATTATATATTATGTCTAACCAGGTAACTGTTCTTCCGATATACATACGAGCAACCGAATCGAACATAAGGTTGAATGGATAGATTGAACAATCATTGTATCTGGGTTGTCTCCGATTATACCGTTATGTTGTATATTTAACTACACCTACCATTTAACGGTTCATTCGTTACACATACGAGCGTCTGAATCGAACATAAGGTTGGATGGTTAGACGGAACGATAATTGTAACTAAGTTGTATTCGATTATATCGTGATGACGTTCATATAGAAATACTCACCAGGTTACTGTTCTTTCGTTATACATACGAGCAACCGAATCGAACAGAAGGTTGAATGGATAGTATCTGGGTTGTATTCGATTATGATGTTATGCTGTGTATATAGTTATACACATAAGGTGACGGTATTCCCGTTTCACATACGAGCGACCGCAACGAACAGAAAGTTGAATGGATCGACTGAACAATCAATGTATCTGGGTGGTATCCGATTATATCGCAATACTGTATATATGAAAAATGGAAAGACTGAACAATCTTCGTATCCGGGTTGTATTCGATTATTTCGTGATGATTATTATATATTATGTCTAACCAGGTAACTGTTCTTTCGTTATACATACTAGCAACCGAATCGAACATAAGGTTGAATGGATAGATTGAACAATCATTGTATCTGGGTTGTCTCCGATTATATCGTTATGTTGTATATTTAACTACACCTACCATGTAACGGTTCTTTCGTTACACATACGAGCGTCTGAATCGAACATAAGGTTGGATGGTTAGACGAAACGATAATTGTAACTAAGTTGTATTCGATTATATCGTGATGACGTTCATATAGAAATACTCACCAGGTTACTGTTCTTTCTTTATACATTCGAGCAACCGAATCGAACATAAGGTTGAATGGATAGTATCTGGGTTGTATTCGATTATGATGTTATGCTGTGTATATAGTTATACACATAAGGTGACGGTATTCCCGTTTCACATACGAGCGACCGAAACGAACAGAAAGTTGAATGGATAGACTGAACAATCAATGTATCTGGGTGGTATCCGATTATATCGCAATACTGTATATATAGTGATACTTACCAGGTGACGGTACTTCCGTTACACATACTAGCGACTGAATCGAACAGAAGGTTAAATGGTTAGACGAAACGATAATTGTATCTGAGTTGTATTCGATGATATCGTGATGATGTTTATATAGCAATACTCACCAGGTAACTGTTCTTCCTTTTTACATACAAGCGACCGAATCGAGCAGAAGGTTGAATTCAGTAGAGATTGAACAATCATCGTATCTGGGTTGTATTCGATTATGTTTATATAGTTATACTCACCAGGTAACTGTACTTTCGTTATACATACGAGCGACTGAATTGAACGGAAGGTTGAATGGATAGTATATGGGTTGTATTCGATTATGATGTTATGCTGTGTATATAGTTATACACACTAGGAGACGGTATTCCCGTTTTACATACGAGCGACCGAAACGAAAAGAAAGTTGAATGGATAGACTGAACAATCAATGTATCTGGGTGATATCCGATTATATCGCAATACTGTATATATAGTGATACTCACCAGGTAACTGTTCTTCCGTTTTACATACTAGCGACTGAATCGAACAGAATGTTGAATGGTCAGACGAAACGATAATTGTATCTGAGTTGTATTCGATGATATCGTGATGATGTTTATATAGCAATACTCACCAGGTAACTGTCTTTCCGTTTTACATACAAGCGACCGAATCGAGCAGAAGGTTAAATGGATAGATTGAACAATCATCGTATCTGAGTTGTATTCGATTATGTTTATATAGATATACTCACCAGGTACCTGTTCTTCCGATATACATACGAGCAACCGAATCGAACATAAGGTTGAATGGATAGATTGAACAATCAGCGTATCTGGGTTGTATTCGATTATGTTTATATAGTTATACTCACCAGGTAACTGTTCTTCCGTTATACATACGAGCGACTGAATTGAACTGAAGGTTGAATGGATAGACTAAACAATGGTCGTATCTGGGGTTGTATTCGATTATATCGTGATGATGTTCATATAGTTATACTCACCAGGTAACTGTTCTCCAGTTATACATAAGAGCGACTGAACTGAACAGAAGGTTGAATGGATAGACTGAACAATCATCGTATCTGGGTTGTATTCGATTATTTCGTGATGATTATTATATATTATGTCTAACCAGGTAACTGTTCTTTCGTTATACATACTAGCAACCGAATCGATCATAAGGTTGAATGGATAGATTGAACAATCATTGTATCTGGGTTGTCTCCGATTATATCGTAATGTTGTATATTTAACTACACCTACCATGTAACGGTTCTTTCGTTACACATACGAGCGTCTGAATCGAACATAAGGTTGGATGGTTAGACGGAACGATAATTGTAACTAAGTTGTATTCGATTATATCGTGATGACGTTCATATAGAAATACTCACCAGGTTACTGTTCTTTCGTTATACATACGAGCAACCGAATCGAACAGAAGGTTGAATGGATAGTATCTGGGTTGTATTCGATTATGATGTTATGCTGTGTATATAGTTATACACATTAGGTGACGGTATTCCCGTTTCACATACGAGCGACCGAAACGAACAGAAAGTTGAATGGATAGACTGAACAATCAATGTATCTGGGTGGTATCCGATTATATCGCAATACTGTATATATAGTGATACTTACCAGGTGACGATACTTCCGTTACACATACTAGCGACTGAATCGAACAGAATGTTGAATGGTTAGACGAAACGATAATTGTATCTGAGTTGTATTCGATGATATCGTGATGATGTTTATATAGCAATACTCACCAGGTAACTGTTCTTCCGATTTACATACAAGCGACCGAATCGAGCAGAAGGTTGAATTCAGTATAGATTGAACAATCATCGTATCTGGGTCGTATTCGATTATGTTTATATAGTTATACTCACCAGGTAACTGTTCTTCCGTTATACATACGAGCGACTGAATTGAATAGAAGGTTGAATGGATAGTATATAGGTTGTATTCGATTATGATGTTATGCTGTGTATATAGTTATACACACTAGGAGACGGTATTCCCGTTTTACATACGAGCGACCGAAACGAAAAGAAAGTTGAATGGATAGACTGAACAATCAATATATCTGGGTGGTATCCGATTATATCGCAATACTGTATATATAGTGATACTTACCAGGTGACGATACTTCCGTTACACATACTAGCGACTGAATCGAACAGAATGTTGAATGGTTATACGAAACGATAATTGTATCTGAGTTGTATTCGATGATATCGTGATGATGTTAATATAGCAATACTCACCAGGTAACTGTCTTTCCGTTTTACATACAAGCGACCAAATCGAGCAGAAGGTTAAATGGATAGATTGAACAATCATCGTATCTGAGTTGTATTCGATTATGTTTATATAGATATACTCACCAGGTACCTGTTCTTCCGATATACATACGAGCAACCGAATCGAACATAAGGTTGAATGGATAGATTGAACAATCATCGTATCTGAGTTGTATTCGATTATGTTTATATAGTTATACTCACCAGGTAACTGTTCTTCCGTTATACATACGAGCGACTGAATTGAACTGAAGGTTGAATGGATAGACTAAACAATGATCGTATCTGGGGTTGTATTCGATTATATCGTGATGATGTTCATATAGTTATACTCACCAGGTAACTGTTCTCCAGTTATACATAAGAGCGACTGAACTGAACAGAAGGTTGAATGGATAGACTGAACAATCATCGTATCTGGGTTGTATTCGATTATTTCGTGATGATTATTATATATTATGTCTAACCAGGTAACTGTTCTTTCGTTATACATACTAGCAACCGAATCGAACATAAGGTTGAATGGATAGATTGAACAATCATTGTATCTGGGTTGTCTCCGATTATATCGTTATGTTGTATATTCAACTACACCTACCATGTAACGGTTCTTTCGTTACACATACGAGCGTCTGAATCGAACATAAGGTTAGATGGTTAGACGGAACGATAATTGTAACTAAGTTGTATTCGATTATATCGTGATGACGTTCATATAGAAATACTCACCAGGTTACTGTTCTTTCGTTATACATACGAGCAACCGAATCGAACAGAAGGTTGAATGGATAGTATCTGGGTTGTATTCGATTATGATGTTATGCTGTGTATATAGTTATACACATAAGGTGACGGTATTCCCGTTTCACATACGAGCGACCGAAACGAACAGAAAGTTGAATGGATAGACTGAACAATCAATGTATCTGGGTGGTATCCGATTATATCGCAATACTGTATATATAGTGATACTTACCAGGTGACGATACTTCCGTTACACATACTAGCGACTGAATCGAACAGAATGTTGAATGGTAAGACGAAACGATAATTGTATCTGAGTTGTATTCGATGATATCGTGATGATGTTTATATAGCAATACTCACCAAGTAACTGTTCTTCCGTTTTACATACAAGCGACCGAATCGAGCAGAAGGTTAAATGGATAGATTGAACAATCATCGTATCAGAGTTGTATTCGATTATGTTTATATAGATATACTCACCAGGTACCTGTTCTTCCGATATACATACGAGAAACCGAATCGAACATAAGGTTGAATGGATATATTGAACAATCATCGTATCTGAGTTGTATTCGATTATGTTTATATAGTTATACTCACCAGGTAACTGTTCATCCGTTATACATACGAGCGACTGAATTGAACTGAAGGTTAAATGGATAGACTAAACAATGATCGTATCTGGGAATGTATTCGATTATATCGTGATGATGTTCATATAGTTATACTCACCAGGTAACTGTTCTCCAGTTTTACATAAGAGCTACTGAACTGAACAGAAGGTTGAATGGAAAGACTGAACAATCTTCGTATCTGGGTTGTATTCGATTATTTCGTGATGATTATTATATATTATGTCTAACCAGGTAACTGTTCTTTCGTTATACATACTAGCAACCGAATCGAACATAAGGTTGAATGGATAGATTGAACAATCATTGTATCTGGGTTGTCTCCGATTATATCGTTATGTTGTATATTTAACTACACCTACCATGTAACGGTTCTTTCGTTACCCATACGAGCGTCTGAATCGAACATAAGGTTGGATGGTTAGACGGAACGATAATTGTAACTAAGTTGTATTCGATTATATCGTGATGACGTTCATATAGAAATACTCACCAGGTTACTGTTCTTTCTTTATACATTCGAGCAACCGAATCGAACAAAAGGTTGGATGGATAGTATCTGGGTTGTATTCGATTATGATGTTATGCTGTGTATATAGTTATACACATAAGGTGACGGTATTCCCGTTTCACATACGAGCGACCGAAACGAACAGAAAGTTGAATGGATAGACTGAACAATCAATGTATCTGGGTGGTATCCGATTATATCGCAATACTGTATATATAGTGATACTTACCAGGTGATGGTACTTCCGTTACACATACTAGCGACTGAATCGAACAGAAGGTTGAATGGTTAGACGAAACGATAATTGTATCTGAGTTGTATTCGATGATATCGTGATGATGTTTATATAGCAATACTCACCAGGTAACTGTTCTTCCGTTTTACATAGAAGCGACCGAATCGAGCAGAAGGTTGAATTCAGTATTGATTGAACAATCATCGTTTCTGGGTTGTATTCGATTATGTTTATATAGTTTTACTCACCAGGTAACTGTTCTTCCGTTATACATACGAGCGACTGAATTGAACAGAAGGTTGAATGGATAGTATATGGGTTGTATTCGATTATGATGTTATGCTGTGTATATAGTTATACACACTAGGAGACGGTATTCCCGTTTTACATACGAGCGACCGAAACGAAAAGAAAGTTGAATGGATAGACTGAACAATCAATGTATCTGGGTGGTATCCGATTATATCGCAATACTGTATATATAGTGATACTTACCAGGTGACGATACTTCCGTTACACATACTAGCGACTGAATCGAACAGAATGTTGAATGGTTATACGAAACGATAATTGTATCTGTTGTATTCGATGATATCGTGATGATGTTTATATAGCAATATCACCAGGTAACTGTCCTTCCGTTTTACATACAAGCGACCGAATCGAGCAGAAGGTTAAATGGATAGATTGAACAATCATCGTATCTGAGTTGTATTCGATTATGTTTATATAGATATACTCACCAGGTACCTGTTCTTCCGATATACATACGAGCAACCGAATCGAATATAAGGTTGAATGGATAGATTGAACAATAATCGTATCTGAGTTGTATTCGATTATGTTTATATAGTTATACTCACCTGGAAACTGTTCTTCCGTTATACATACGAGCGACTGAATTGAACTGAAGGTTGAATGGATAGACTAAACAATGATCGTATCTGGGGTTGTATTCGATTATATCGTGATGATGTTCATATAGTTATACTCACCAGGTAACTGTTTTCCAGTTATACATAAGAGCGACTGAACTGAACAGAAGGTTGAATGGATAGACTGAACAATCATCTTATCTGGGTTGTTTTCGATTATTTCGTGATTATGTCTAACCAGGTAACTGTTCTTTCGTTATACATACTAGCAACCGAATCGAACATAAGGTTGAATGGATAGATTGAACAATCATTGTATCTGGGTTGTCTCCGATTATATCGTTATGTTGTATATTTAACTACACCTACCATGTAACGGTTCTTTCGTTACACATACGAGCGTCTGAATCGAACATAAGGTTGGATGGTTAGACGGAACGATAATTGTAACTAAGTTGTATTCGATTATATCGTGATGACGTTCATATAGAAATACTCACCAGGTTACTGTTCTTTCGTTATACATACGAGCAACCGAATCGAACAGAAGGTTGAATGGATAGTATCTGGGTTGTATTCGATTATGATGTTATGCTGTGTATATAGTTATACACATAAGGTGACGGTATTCCCGTTCCACATACGAGCGACCGAAACGAACAGAAAGTTGAATGGATAGACTGAACAATCAATGTATCTGGGTGGTATCCGATTATATCGCAATACTGTATATATAGTGATACTAACCAAGTGACGGTACTTCCGTTACACATACTAGCGACTGAATCGAACAGAAGGTTAAATGGTTAGACGAAACGATAATTGTATCTGAGTTGTATTCGATGATATCGTGATGATGTTTATATAGCAATACTCACCAGGTAACTGTTCTTCCGTTTTACATACAAGCGACCGAATCGAGCAGAAGGTTGAATTCAGTATAGATTGAACAATCATCGTATCTGGGTTGTATTCGATTATGTTTATATAGTTATACTCACCAGGTAACTGTTCTTCCGTTTTACATACGAGCGACTGAATTGAACAGAAGGTTGAATGGATAGTATATGGGTTGTATTCGATTCGATCACCTGGTAAGTATCACTATATATACAGTATTGCGATATAATCGGATACCAACCAGATACATTGAGTTCAGTCTATCCATTCAACTTTCCGTTCGTTTCGGTCGCTCGTATGTAAAACGGAAATACCGTCACCTAGTGTGTATAACTATATACACAGCATAACATCATAATCGAATACAACCCAGATACTATCCATTCAACCTTCTGTTCGATTCGGTTTCTCGTATGTATAACGAAAGAACAGTAACCTGGTGAGTATTTCTATATGAACGTCATCACGATATAATCGAATACAACTCAGATACAATGATCATTCCGTCTATCCATCCAACCTTATGTTCGATTGGGTCGCTCGTATATATAACGCAAGAACAGTCACCTGGTGAGTATCACTATATAAACATCACCACGATATAATCGAATACAACTCAGTTACAATTATCGTTCCGTCTAACCATCCAACCTTATGTTCGATTCAGACGCTCGTATGTGTAACGAAAGAACCGTTACATGGTAGGTGTAACTAAATATACAGCATAACGATATAATCGGAGACAACCCAGATACAATGATTGTTCAATCTATCCATTCAACCTTATGTTCGATTTGGTTGCTCGTATGTATAACGGAAGAACTGTTACCTGGTTATACATACTATGTGATGATAATCACGATATAATCGAATACAACCCAGATACGATGATTGTTCAGTCTATCCATTCAACCTTCTGTTCAGTTCAGTCGCTCCTATGTATAACTGGAGAACAGTTTCCTGGTGAGTATAATTATATGAACATCATCAAGATATAATCGAATACAACCCCAGATACGATTATTGTTTAGTCTATCCATTCAACCTTCTGTTCAATTCAGTCGCTCGTATGTATAACGGAAGAACAGTTACCTGGTGAGTATAACTATATAAACATAATCGAATACAACCCAGATACGATGATTGTTCAATCTATACTAAATTTAACCTTCTGCTCGATTCGGTCGCTTGTATGTAAAACGGAAGAACAGTTACCTGGTGAGTATTACTATATAAACATAATCGAATACAACCCAGATACGATGATTGTTCAATCTATTCATTTAACCTTCTGCTCGATTCGGTCGCTTGTATGTAAAACGAAAGAACAGTTACCTGGTGAGTATTGCTATATAAACATCATCACGATATCATCGAATACAACTCAGATACAATTATCGTTTCATCTAACCATTCAACCTTCTGTTCGATTTAGTCGCTAGCATGTGTAACGGAAGTACCGTCACCTGGTAAGTATCACTATATATACAGTATTGCGATATAATCGGATACCACCCAGATACATTGATTGTTCAGTCTATCCATTCAAATTTCTGTTCGTTTCGGTCGCTCATATGTAAAACGGGAATACCGTCACCTAGTGTGTATAACTATATACACAGCATAACATCATAATCGAATACAACCCATATACTATCCATTCAACCTTCTGTTCAATTCAGTCGCTCGTATGTATAACGGAAGAACAGTTACCTGGTGAGTATAACTATATAAACATAATCGAATACAACCCAGATACGATGATTGTTCAATCTATACTGAATTCAACCTTCTGCTCGATTTGGTCGCTTGTATGTAAAACGGAAGAACAGTTACCTGGTGAGTATTGCTATATAAACATCATCACGATATCATCGAATACAACTCAGATACAATTATCGTTCCGTGTAACCATCCAACCTCATGTTCGATTCAGACGCTCGTATGTGTAACGAAAGAACCGTTACATGGTAGGTGTAGTTAAATATACAACATAACGATATAATCGGAGACAACCCAGATAAAATGATTGTTCAATCTATCCATTCAACCTTATGTTCGATTCGGTTGCTAGTATGTATAACGAAAGAACAGTTACCTGGTTAGACATAATATATAATAATCATCACGAAATAATCGAATACAACCCAGATACGATGATTGTTCAGTCTATCCATTCAACCTTCTGTTCAGTTCAGTCGCTCTTATGTATAACTGGAGAACAGTTACCTGGTGAGTATAACTATATGAACATCATCACGATATAATCGAATACAACCCCAGATACGATCATTGTTTAGTCTATCCATTCAACCTTCAGTTCAATTCAGTCGCTCGTATGTATAACGGAAGAACAGTTACCTGGTGAGTATAACTATATAAACATAATCATAATCGAATACAACTCAGATACGATGATTGTTCAATCTATCCATTCAACCTTCTGCTCGATTCGGTCGCTTGTATGTAAAACGGAAGGACAGTTACCTGGTGAGTATTGCTATATAAACATCATCACGATATCATCGAATACAACTCAGATACAATTATCGTTTCGTCTAACCATTCAACATTCTGTTCGATTCAGTCGCTAGTATGTGTAACGAAAGTATCGTCACCTGGTAAGTATCACTATATATACAGTATTGCGATATAATCGGATACCACCCAGGTACATTGATTGTTCAGTCTATCCATTCAACTTTCTTTTCGTTTCGGTCGCTCGTATGTAAAACGGGAATACCGTCTCCTAGTGTGTAAAACTATATACACAGCATAACATCATAATCGAATACAACCCATATACTATCCATTCAACCTTCTGTTCAATTCAGTTTCTCGTATGTATAACGGAAGAACAGTTACCTGGTGAGTATAACTATATAAACATAATCGAATACAACCCAGATACGATGATTGTTCAATCTATACTGAATTCAACCTTCTGCTCGATTCGGTCGCTTGTATGTAAAACGGAAGAACAGTTACCTGGTGAGTATTGCTATATAAACATCATCACGATATCATCGAATACAACTCAGATACAATTATCGTTTCGTCTAACCATTCAACATTCTGTTCGATTCAGTCGCTAGTATGTGTAACGGAAGTATCGTCACCTGGTAAGTATTACTATATATACAGTATTGCGATATAATCGGATACCACCCAGATACATTGATTGTTCAGTCTATCCATTCAACCTTATGTTCGAATCGGTTGCTAGTATGTATAACGAAAGAACAGTTACCTGGTTAGACATAATATATAATAATCATCACGAAATAATCGAATACAACATTGTTCAGTCTATCCATTTAACCTTCTGTTCAGTTCAGTCGCTCTTATGTATAACGGAAGAACAGTTACCTGGTGAGTATAACTATATAAACATAATCGAATACAACCCAGATACGATGATTGTTCAATCTATACTGAATTCAACCTTATGTTCGATTCGGTTGCTCGTATGTATATCGGAAGAACAGGTACCTGGTGAGTATATCTTTATAAACATAATCGAATACAACTCAGATACGATGATTGTTCAATCTATCCATTCAACCTTATGTTCAATTCAGTCGCTCGTATGTATAACGGAAGAACAGTTACCTGGTGAGTATAACTATATAAACATAATCGAATACAACCCAGATACGATGATTGTTCAATCTATACTGAATTCAACCTTCTGCTCGATTCGGTCGCTTGTATGTAAAACGGAAGAACAGTTACCTGGTGAGTATTGCTATATTAACATCATCACGATATCATCGAATACAACTCAGATACAATTATCGTTTCGTCTAACCATTTAACCTTCTGTTCGATTCAGTCGCTAGTATGTGTAACGGAAGTACCGTCACCTGGTAAGTATCACTATATATACAGTATTGCGATATAATCGGATACCACCCAGATACATTGATTGTTCAGTCTATCCATTCAACTTTCTGTTCGTTTCGGTCGCTCGTATGTGAAACGGGAATACCGTCACCTTATGTGTATAACTATATACACAGCATAACATCATTATCGAATACAACCCAGATACTATCCATTCAACCTTCTGTTCGATTCGGTTGCTCGTATGTATAACGAAAGAACAGTAACCTGGTGAGTATTTCTATATGAACGTCATCACGATATAATCGAATACAACTTAGTCACAATTATCGTTCCGTCTAAATATCCAACCTTATGTTCGATTCAGACGCTCGTATGTGTAACGAAAGAACCGTTACATGGTAGGTGTAGTTAAATATACAACATAACGATATAATCGGGGACAACCCTGATACAATGATTGTTCAATCTATCCATTTAACCTTAGGTTCGATTCGGTTGCTAATATGTATAACGAAAGAACAGTTACCTGGTTAGACATAATATATAATAATCATCACGAAATAATCGAATACAACCCAGATACGATGATTTTTCAGTCTATCCATTCAACCTTCTGTTCAGTTCAGTCGCTCTTATGTATAACTGGAGAACAGTTACCTGGTGAGTATAACTATATGAACATCATCACGATATAATCGAATACAACTCCAGATACGATCATTGTTTAGTCTATCCATTCAACCTTCAGTTCAATTCAGTCGCTCGTATGTATAACGGAAGAACAGTTACCTGGTGAGTATAACTATATAAACATAATCGAATACAACTCAGATACGATGATTGTTCAATCTATCCATTCAACCTTATGTTCGAATCGGTTGCTCGTATGTATATCGGAAGAACAGGTACCTGGTGGGTATATCTATATAAACATAATCGAATACAACTCAGATACGATGATTGTTCAATCTTTCCATTTAACCTTCTGCTCGATTCGGTCGCTTGTATGTAAAACGGAAGGACAGTTACCTGGTGAGTATTGCTATATAAACATCATCACGATATCATCGAATACAATTCAGATACAATTATCGTTTCGTCTAACCATTCAACATTTTGTTCGATTCAGTCGTTAGTATGTGTAACGGAAGTATCGTCACCTGGTAAGTATCACTATATATACAGTATTGCGATATAATCAGATACCACCCAGATACATTGATTGTTCAGTCTATCCATTCAACTTTCTTTTCGTTTCGGTCGCCCGTATGTAAAACGGGAATACCGTCTCCTAGTGTGTATAACTATATACACAGCATAACATCATAATCGAATACAACCCATATACTATCCATTCAACCTTCTTTTCAATTCAGTCGCTCGTATGTATAACGGAAGAACAGTTACCTGGTGAGTATAACTATATAAACATAATCGAATACAACCCAGATACGATGATTGTTCAATCTATACTGAATTCAACCTTCTGCTCGATTCGGTCGCTTGTATGTAAAACGGTTACCTGGTGAGTATTGCTATATAAACATCATCACGATATCATCGAATACAACTCAGATAAAATTATCGTTTCGTCTAAACATTTAACCTTCTGTTCGATTCAGTCGCTAGTATGTGTAACGGAAGTACCGTCACCTGGTAAGTATCACTATATATACAGTATTGCGATATAATCGGATACCACCCAGATACATTGATTGTTCAGTCTATCCATTCAACTTTCTGTTCGTTTCGGTCGTTCGTATGTGAAACGGGAATACCGTCACCTTATGTGTATAACTATATACACAGCATAACATCATAATCGAATACAACCCAGATACTATCCATTCAACCTTCTGTTCGATTCGGTTGCTCGTATGTATAACGAAAGAACAGTAACCTGGTGAGTATTTCTATGTGAACGTCATCACGATATAATCGAATACAACTTAGTTACAATTATCGTTCCGTCTAACCATCCAACCTTATGTTCGATTCAGACGCTCGTATGTGTAACGAAAGAACCGTTACATGGTAGGTGTAGTTAAATATACAACATAACGAAATAATCGGAGACAACCCAGATACAATGATTGTTCAATCTATCCATTCAACCTTATGTTCGATTCGGTTGCTAGTATGTATAACGAAAGAACAGTTACCTGGTTAGACATAATATATAATAATCATCACGAAATAATCGAAAACAACCCAGATACGATGATTGTTCAGTCTATCCATTCAACCTTCTGTTCAGTTCAGTCGCTCTTATGTATAACTGGAGAACAGTTACCTGGTGAGTATAACTATATGAACATCATCACGATATAATCGAATACAACCCCAGATACGATCATAGTTTAGTCTATCCATTCAACCTTCAGTTCAATTCAGTCGCTCGTATGTATAACGGAAGAACAGTTACCTGGTGAGTATAACTATATAAACATAATCGAATACAACTCAGATACGATGATTGTTCAATCTATCCATTCAACCTTATGTTCGATTCGGTTGCTCGTATATATATCGGAAGAACAGGTACCTGGTGAGTATATCTATATAAACATAATCGAATACAACTCAGATACGATGATTGTTCAATCTATCCATTCAACCTTCTGCTCGATTCGGTCGCTTGTATGTAAAACGGAAGGACAGTTACCTGGTGAGTATTGCTATATAAACATCATCACGATATCATCGAATACAACTCAGATACAATTATCGTTTCGTCTAACCATTCAACATTCTGTTCGATTCAGTCGCTAGTATGTGTAACGGAAGTATCGTCACCTGGTAAGTATCACTATATATACAGTTTTGCGATATAATCGGATACCACCCAGATACATTGATTGTTCAGTCTATCCATTCAACTTTCTTTTCGTTTCGGTCGCTCGTATGTAAAACGGGAATACCGTCTCCTAGTGTGTATAACTATATACACAGCAAAACATCATAATCGAATACAACCCATATACTATCCATTCAACCTTCTGTTCAATTCAGTCGCTCGTATGTATAACGGAAGAACAGTTACCTGGTGAGTATAACTATATAAACATAATCGAATACAACCCAGATACGATGATTGTTCAATCTATACTGAATTCAACCTTCTGCTCGATTCGGTCGCTTGTATGTAAAACGGAAGAACAGTTACCTGGTGAGTATTGCTATATAAACATCATCACGATATCATCGAATACAACTCAGATACAATTATCGTTTCGTCTAACCATTTAACCTTCTGTTCGATTCAGTCGCTAGTATGTGTAACGGAAGTACCGTCACCTGGTAAGTATCACTATATATACAGTATTGCGATATAATCGGATACCACCCAGATACATTGATTGTTCAGTCTATCCATTCAACTTTCTGTTCGTTTCGGTCGCTCGTATGTGAAACGGGAATACCGTCACCTTATGTGTATAACTATATACACAGCATAACATCATAATCGAATACAACCCAGATACTATCCATTCAACCTTCTGTTAAATTCAGTCGCTCGTATGTATAACGGAAGAACAGTTACCTGGTGAGTATAACTATATAAACATAATCGAATACAACCCAGATACGATGATTGTTCAATCTATACTGAATTCAAACTTCTGCTCGATTCGGTCGCTTGTATGTAAAACGGAAGAACAGTTACCTGGTGAGTATTGCTATATAAACATCATCACGATATCATCAGATACAACTCAGATACAATTATCGTTTCGTCTAACCATTTAACCTTCTGTTCGATTCAGTCGCTAGTTATGTGTAACGGAAGTATCGTCACCTGGTAAGTATCACTATATATACAGTATTGCGATATAATCGGATACCACCCAGATACATTGATTGTCCAGTCTATCCATTCAACTTTCTGTTCGTTTCGGTCGCTCGTATGTGAAACGGGAATACCGTCACCTTATGTGTATAACTATATACACAGCATAACATCATAATCGAATACAACCCAGATACTATCCATTCAACCTTCTGTTCAATTCAGTCACTCGTATGTATAACGGAAGAACAGTTACCTGGTGAGTATAACTATATAAACATAATCGAATACAACTCAGATACGATGATTGTTCAATCTATCCATTTAACCTTCTGCTCGATTCGGTCGCTTGTATGAAAAACGGAAGGACAGTTACCTGGTGAGTATTGCTATATAAACATCATCACGATATCATCGAATACAACTCAGATACAATTATCGTTTCGTCTAACCATTCAACATTCTGTTCGATTCAGTCGCTAGTATGTGTAACGGAAGTATCGTCACCTGGTAAGTATCATATATACAGTATTGCGATATAATCGGATACCACCCAGATACATTGATTGTTCAGTCTATCCATTCAACTTTCTTTTCGTTTCGGTCGCTCGTATGTAAAACGGGAATACCGTCTCCTAGTGTGTATAACTATGTACACAGCATAACATCATAATCGAATACAACCCATATACTATCCATTCAACCTTCTGTTCAATTCAGTCGCTCGTATGTATAACGGAAGAACAGTTACCTGGTGAGTATATCTATATAAACAAAATCGAATACAACTCAGATACGATGATTGTTCAATCTATCCATTCAACCTTCTGCTCGATTCGGTCGCTTGTATGTAAAACGGAAGGACAGTTACCTGGTGAGTATTGCTATATAAACATCATCACGATATCATCGAATACAACTCAGATACAATTATCGTTTCGTCTAACCATTCAACATTCTGTTCGATTCAGTCGCTAGTATGTGTAACGGAAGTATCGTCACCTGGTAAGTATCACTATATATACAGTATTGCGATATAATCGGATACCACCCAGATACATTGATTGTTCAGTCTATCCATTCAACTTTCTTTTCGTTTCGGTCGCTCGTATGTAAAACGGGAATAACGTCTCCTAGTGTGTATAACTATATACACAGCAAAACATCATAATCGAATACAACCCATATACTATCCATTCAACCTTCTGTTCAATTCAGTCGCTCGTATGTATAACGGAAGAACAGTTACCTGGTGAGTATAACTATATGAACATCATCACGATATAATCGAATACGACTCCAGATACGATCATTGTTTAGTCTATCCATTCAAACTTCAGTTCAATTCAGTCGCTCGTATGTATAACGGAAAAACAGTTACCTGGTGAGTATAACTATATAAACATAATCGAATACAACTCAGATACGATGATTGTTCAATCTATCCATTCAACCTTATGTTCGATTCGGTTGCTCGTATGTATATCGGAAGAACAGGTACCTGGTGAGTATATCTATATAAACATAATCGAATACAACCCAGATACGATGATTGTTCAATTTTTACTGAATTCAACCTTCTGCTCGATTCGGTCGCTTGTATGTAAAACGGAAGAACAGTTACCTGGTGAGTATAGCTATATAAACATCATCACGATATCATCGAATACAACTCAGATACAATTATCGTTTCGTCTAACCATTCAACATTCTGTTCGATTCAGTCGCTAGTATGTGTAACGGAAGTATCGTCACCTGGTAAGTATCACTATATATACAGTATTGCGATATAATCGGATACCACCCAGATACATTGATTGTTCAGTCTATCCATTCAACTTTCTTTTCGTTTCGGTCGCTCGTATGTAAAACGGGAATAACGTCTCCTAGTGTGTATAACTATATACACAGCAAAACATCATAATCGAATACAACCCATATACTATCCATTCAACCTTCTGTTCAATTCAGTCGCTCGTATGTATAACGGAAGAACAGTTACCTGGTGAGTATAACTATATGAACATCATCACGATATAATCGAATACGACTCCAGATACGATCATTGTTTAGTCTATCCATTCAAACTTCAGTTCAATTCAGTCGCTCGTATGTATAACGGAAAAACAGTTACCTGGTGAGTATAACTATATAAACATAATCGAATACAACTCAGATACGATGATTGTTCAATCTATCCATTCAACCTTATGTTCGATTCGGTTGCTCGTATGTATATCGGAAGAACAGGTACCTGGTGAGTATATCTATATAAACATAATCGAATACAACCCAGATACGATGATTGTTCAATTTTTACTGAATTCAACCTTCTGCTCGATTCGGTCGCTTGTATGTAAAACGGAAGAACAGTTACCTGGTGAGTATAGCTATATAAACATCATCACGATATCATCGAATACAACTCAGATACAATTATCGTTTCGTCTAACCATTCAACATTCTGTTCGATTAAGTCGCTAGTATGTGTAACGGAAGTATCGTCACCTGGTAAGTATCACTATATATACAGTATTGCGATATAATCGGATACCACCCAGATACATTGATTGTTCAGTCTATCCATTCAACTTTTTTTGTTTCGGTCGCTCGTATGTAAAACGGGAATACCGTCTCCTTGTGTGTATAACTATATACACAGCATAACATCATAATCGAATACAACCCATATACTATCCATTCAACCTTCTGTTCAATTCAGTCGCTCGTATGTATAACGAAAGAACAGTTACCTGGTTAGACATAATATATAATAATCATCACGAAATAATCGAATACAACCCAGATACGATGATTGTTCAGTCTATCCATTCAACCTTCTGTTCAGTTCAGTCGCTCTTATGTATAACTGGAGAACAGTTACCTGGTGAGTATAACTATATGAACGTCATCACGATATAATCGAATACAACTTAGTTACAATTATCGTTCCGTCTAACCATCCAACCTTATGTTCGATTCAGACGCTCGTATGTGTAACGAAAGAACCGTTACATGGTAGGTGTAGTTAAATATACAACATAACGATATAATCGGAGACAACCAAGATACAATGATTGTTCAATCTATCCATTCAACCTTATGTTCGATTCGGTTGCTAGTATGTATAACGAAAGAACAGTTACCTGGTTAGACATAATATATAATAATCATCACGAAATAATCGAATACAACCCAGATACGATGATTGTTCAGTCTATCCATTCAACCTTCTGTTCAGTTCAGTCGCTCTTATGTATAACTGGAGAACAGTTACCTGGTGAGTATAACTATATGAACATCATCACGATATAATCGAATACAATCCCAGATACGATCATTGTTTAGTCTATCCATTCAACTTTCAGTTCAATTCAGTCGCTCGTATGTATAACGGAAGAACAGTTACCTGGTGAGTATAACTATATAAACATAATCGAATACAACTCAGATACGATGATTGTTCAATCTATCCATTTAACCTTCTGCTCGATTCGGTCGCTTGTATGTAAAACGGAAGGACAGTTATCTGGTGAGTATTGCTATATAAACATCATCACGATATCATCGAATACAACTCAGATACAATTATCGTTTCGTCTAACCATTCAACATTCTGTTCGATTCAGTCGCTTGTATGTGTAACGGAAGTATCGTCACCTGGTAAGTATCACTATATATACAGTATTGCGATAGAATCGGATACCACCCAGATACATTGATTGTTCAGTCTATCCATTCAACCTTATGTTCGATTCGGTTGCTAGTATGTATAACGAAAGAACAGTTACCTGGTGAGTATAACTATATGAACATCATCACGATATAATCGAATACAACCCCAGATACGATCATTGTTTAGTCTATCCATTCAACCTTCTGTTCAGTTCAGTCGCTCTTATGTATAACTGGAGAACAGTTACCTGGTGAGTATAACTATATGAACATCATCACGATATAATCGAATACAATCCCAGATACGATCATTGTTTATTCTATCCATTCAACTTTCAGTTCAACTCAGTCGCTCGTATGTATAACGGAAGAACAGTTACCTGGTGAGTATAACTATATAAACATAATCGAATACAACTCAGATACGATGATTGTTCAATCTATCCATTCAACCTTATGTTCGATTCGGTTGCTCGTATGTATATCGGAAGAACAGGTACCTGGTGAGTATATCTATATAAACATAATCGAATACAACCCAGATACGATGATTGTTCAATTTTTACTGAATTCAACCTTCTGCTCGATTCGGTCGCTTGTATGTAAAACGGAAGAACAGTTACCTGGTGAGTATAGCTATATAAACATCATCACGATATCATCGAATACAACTCAGATACAATTATCGTTTCGTCTAACCATTCAACATTCTGTTCGATTAAGTCGCTAGTATGTGTAACGGAAGTATCGTCACCTGGTAAGTATCACTATATATACAGTATTGCGATATAATCGGATACCACCCAGATACATTGATTGTTCAGTCTATCCATTCAACTTTTTTTGTTTCGGTCGCTCGTATGTAAAACGGGAATACCGTCTCCTAGTGTGTATAACTATATACACAGCATAACATCATAATCGAATACAACCCATATACTATCCATTCAACCTTCTGTTCAATTCAGTCGCTCGTATGTATAACGGAAGAACAGTTACCTGGTGAGTATAACTATATAAACATAATCGAATACAACCCAGATACGATGATTGTTCAATCTATACTGAATTCATCCTTCTGCTCGATTCGGTCGCTTGTATGTAAAACGGAAGAACAGTTACCTGGTGAGTATTGCTATATAAACATCATCACGATATCATCGAATACAACTCAGATACAATTATCGTTTCGTCTAACCATTTAACCTTCTGTTCGATTCAGTCGCTAGTATGTGTAACGGAAGTACCGTCACCTGGTAAGTATCACTATATATACAGTATTGCGATAGAATCGGATACCACCCAGATACATTGATTGTTTAGTCTATCCATTCAACCTTATGTTCGATTCGGTTGCTAGTATGTATAACGAAAGAACAGTTACCTGGTGAGTATAACTATATGAACATCATCACGATATAATCGAATACAACCCCAGATACGATCATTGTTTAGTCTATCCATTCAACCTTCAGTTCAATTCAGTCGCTCGTATGTATAACGGAAGAACAGTTACCTGGTGAGTATAACTATATAAACATAATCGAATACAACTCAGATACGATGATGGTTCAATCTATCCATTCAACCTTATGTTCGATTCGGTTGCTCGTATGTATATCGGAAGAACAGGTATCTGGTGAGTATATCTATATAAACATAATCGAATACAACTCAGATACGATGATTGTTCAATCTATCCATTTAACCTTCTGCTCGATTCGGTCGCTTGTATGTAAAACGGAAGGACAGTTACCTGGTGAGTATTGCTATATAAACATCATCACGATATCATCGAATACAACTCAGATACAATTATCGTTTCGTCTAACCATTCAACATTCTGTTCGATTCAGTCGCTAGTATGTGTAACGGAAGTATCGTCACCTGGTAAGTATCACTATATATACAGTATTGCGATATAATCGGATACCACCCAGATACATTGATTGTTCAGTCTATCCATTCAACCTTCTGTTCAGTTCAGTCGCTCTTATGTATAACTGTGTTCTTAACTGTTCGTTTCGGTCGCTCGTATGTGAAACGGGAATACCGTCACCTTATGTGTATAACTATATACACAGCATAACATCATAATCGAATACAACCCAGATACTATCCATTCAACCTTCTGTTCGATTCGGTTGCTAGTATGTATAACGAAAGAACAGTAACCTGGTGAGTATTTCGATATGAACGTCATCACGATATAATCGAATACAACTTAGTTACAATTATCGTTCCGTCTAACCATCCAACCTTATGTTCGATTCGGTTGCTAGTATGTATAACGAAAGAACAGTTACCTGGTTAGACATAATATATAATAATCATCACGAAATAATCGAATACAACCCAGATACGATGATTTTTCAGTCTACCCATTCAACCTTCTGTTCAGTTCAGTCGCTCTTATGTATAACTGGAGAACAGTTACCTGGTGAGTATAACTATATGAACATCATCACGATATAATCGAATACAACCCCAGATACGATCATTGTTTAGTCTATCCATTCAACCTTCAGTTCAATTCAGCCGCTCGTATGTATAACGGAAGAACAGTTACCTGGTGAGTATAACTATATAAACATAATCGAATACAACTCAGATACGATGATTGTTCTATCTATCCATTCAACCTTATGTTCGATTCGGTTGCTCGTATGTATATCGGAAGAACAGGTACCTGGTGAGTATATCTATATAAACATAATCGAATACAACTCAGATACGATGATTGTTCAATCTATCCATTTAACCTTCTGCTCGATTCGGTCGCTTGTATGTAAAACGGAAGGACAGTTACCTGGTGAGTATTGCTATATAAACATCATCACGATATCATCGAATACAACTCAGATACAATTATCGTTTCGTCTAACCATTTAACCTTCTGTTCGATTCAGTCGCTAGTATGTGTAACGGAAGTACCGTCACCTGGTAAGTATCACTATATATACAGTATTGCGATATAATCGGATACCATTCAGATACATTGATTGTTCAGTCTATCCATTCAACTTTCTGTTCGTTTCGGTCGCTCGTATGTATAACGAAAGAACAGTAACCTGGTGAGTATTTCTATATGAACGTCATCACGATATAATCGAATACAACTTAGTTACAATTATCGTTCCGTCTAACCATCCAACCTTATGTTCGATTCAGACGCTCGTATGTGTAACGAAAGAACCGTTACATGGTAGGTGTAGTTAAATATACAACATAACGATATAATCGGAGACAACCAAGATACAATGATTGTTCAATCTATCCATTCAACCTTATGTTCGATTCGGTTGCTAGTATGTATAACGAAAGAACAGTTACCTGGTTAGACATAATATATAATAATCATCACGAAATAATCGAATACAACCCAGATACGATGATTGTTCAGTCTATCCATTCAACCTTCTGTTCAGTTCAGTCGCTCTTATGTATAACTGGAGAACAGTTACCTGGTGAGTATAACTATATGAACATCATCACGATATAATCGAATACAATCCCAGATACGATCATTGTTTAGTCTATCCATTCAACTTTCAGTTCAATTCAGTCGCTCGTATGTATAACGGAAGAACAGTTACCTGGTGAGTATAACTATATAAACATAATCGAATACAACTCAGATACGATGATTGTTCAATCTATCCATTCAACCTTATGTTCGATTCGGTTGCTCGTATGTATATCGGAAGAACAGGTACCTGGTGAGTATATCTATATAAACATAATCGAATACAACTCAGATACGATGATTGTTCAATCTATCCATTTAACCTTCTGCTCGATTCGGTCGCTTGTATGTAAAACGGAAGGACAGTTACCTGGTGAGTATTGCTATATAAACATCATCACGATATCATCGAATACAACTCAGATACAATTATCGTTTCGTCTAACCATTCAACATTCTGTTCGATTCAGTCGCTAGTATGTGTAACGGAAGTATCGTCACCTGGTAAGTATCACTATATATACAGTATTGCGATATAATCGGATACCACCCAGATACATTGATTGTTCAGTCTATCCATTCAACTTTCTTTTCGTTTCGGTCGCTCGTATGTATAACGGGAATACCGTCTCCTAGTGTGTATAACTATATACACAGCAAAACATCATAATCGAATACAACCCATATACTATCCATTCAACCTTCTGTTCAATTCAGTCGCTCGTATGTGTAACGGGAGAACAGTTACCTGGTGAGTATAACTATATAAACATAATCGAATACAACCCAGATACGATGATTGTTCAATCTATACTGAATTCAACCTTCTGCTCGATTCGGTCGCTTGTATGTAAAATGGAAGAACAGTTACCTGGTGGGTATTGCTATATAAACATCATCACGATATCATCGAATACAACTCAGATACAATTTTCGTTTCGTCTAACCATTCAACATTCTGTTCGATTCAGTCGCTAGTATGTGTAACGGAAGTATCGTCACCTGGTAAGTATTACTATATATACAGTATTGCGATATAATCGGATACCACCCAGATACATTGATTGTTCAGTCTATCCATTCAACTTTCTTTTTGTTTCGGTCGCTCGTATGTAAAACGGGAATACCGTCTCCTAGTGTGTATAACTATATACACAGCATAACATCATAATCGAATACAACCCATATACTATCCATTCAACCTTCTGTTCAATTCTGTCGCTCGTATGTATAACGGAAGAACAGTTACCTGGTGAGTATAACTATATAAACATAATCGAATACAACCCAGATACGATGATTGTTCAATCTATACTGAATTCAACCTTCTGCTCGATTCGGTCACTTGTATGTAAAACGGAAGAACAGTTACCTGGTGAGTATTGCTATATAAACATCATCACGATATCATCGAATACAACTCAGATACAATTATCGTTTCGTCTAACCATTTAACCTTCTGTTCGATTCAGTCGCTAGTATGTGTAACGGAAGTACCGTCACCTGGTAAGTATCACTATATATACAGTATTGCGATATAATCGGATACCATTCAGATACATTGATTGTTCAGTCTATCCATTCAACTTTCTGTTCGTTTCGGTCGCTCGTATGTGAAACGGGAATACCGTCACCTTATGTGTATAACTATATACACAGCATAACATCATAATCGAATACAACCCAGATACTATCCATTCAACCTTCTGTTCGTTTCGGTCGCTCGTATGTATAACGAAAGAACAGTAACCTGGTGAGTATTTCTATATGAACGTCATCACGATATAATCGAATACAACTTAGTTACAATTATCGTTCCGTCTAACCATCCAACCTTATGTTCGATTCAGACGCTCGTATGTGTAACGAAAGAACCGTTACATGGTAGGTGTAGTTAAATATACAACATAACGATATAATCGGAGACAACCCAGATACAATGATTGTTCAATCTATCCATTCAACCTTATGTTCGATTCGGTTGCTAGTATGTATAACGAAAGAACAGTTACCTGGTAAGACATAATATATAATAATCATCACGAAATAATCGAATACAACCCAGATACGATGATTGTTCAGTCTATCCATTCAACCTTCAGTTCAATTCAGTCGCTCGTATGTATGACGGAAGAACAGTTACCTGGTGAGTATAACTATATAAACATAATCGAATACAACTCAGATACGATGATTGTTCAATCT
Organism: Chrysomela aeneicollis; assembly: GCA_029955515.1. Classification (NCBI taxonomy): domain Eukaryota; kingdom Metazoa; phylum Arthropoda; class Insecta; order Coleoptera; family Chrysomelidae; genus Chrysomela; species Chrysomela aeneicollis. Next base: position 412,906 of record JARUHQ010000005.1, on the reverse strand, counting down.
ATCCATTTAACCTTCTGCTCGATTCGGTCGCTTGTATGTAAAACGGAAGGACAGTTACCTGGTGAGTATTGCTATATAAACATCATCACGATATCATCGAATACAACTCAGATACAATTATCGTTTCGTCTAACCATTCAACATTCTGTTCGATTCAGTCGCTAGTATGTGTAACGGAAGTATCGTCACCTGGTAAGTATCACTATATATACAGTATTGCGATATAATCGGATACCACCCAGATACATTGATTGTTCAGTCTATCCATTCAACTTTCTTTTCGTTTCGGTCGCTCGTATGTATAACGGGAATACCGTCTCCTAGTGTGTATAACTATATACACAGCAAAACATCATAATCGAATACAACCCATATACTATCCATTCAACCTTCTGTTCAATTCAGTCGCTCGTATGTGTAACGGGAGAACAGTTACCTGGTGAGTATAACTATATAAACATAATCGAATACAACCCAGATACGATGATTGTTCAATCTATACTGAATTCAACCTTCTGCTCGATTCGGTCGCTTGTATGTAAAATGGAAGAACAGTTACCTGGTGGGTATTGCTATATAAACATCATCACGATATCATCGAATACAACTCAGATACAATTATCGTTTCGTCTAACCATTCAACATTCTGTTCGATTCAGTCGCTAGTATGTGTAACGGAAGTATCGTCACCTGGTAAGAATTACTATATATACAGTATTGCGATATAATCGGATACCACCCAGATACATTGATTGTTCAGTCTATCCATTCAACTTTCTTTTTGTTTCGGTCGCTCGTATGTAAAACGGGAATACCGTCTCCTAGTGTGTATAACTATATACACAGCATAACATCATAATCGAATACAACCCATATACTATCCATTCAACCTTCTGTTCAATTCAGTCGCTCGTATGTATAACGGAAGAACAGTTACCTGGTGAGTATAACTATATAAACATAATCGAATACAACCCAGATACGATGATTGTTCAATCTATACTGAATTCAACCTTCTGCTCGATTCGGTCACTTGTATGTAAAACGGAAGAACAGTTACCTGGTGAGTATTGCTATATAAACATCATCACGATATCATCGAATACAACTCAGATACAATTATCGTTTCGTCTAACCATTTAACCTTCTGTTCGATTCAGTCGCTAGTATGTATAACGGAAGTACCGTCACCTGGTAAGTATCACTATATATACAGTATTGCGATATAATCGGATACCATTCAGATACATTGATTGTTCAGTCTATCCATTCAACTTTCTGTTCGTTTCGGTCGCTCGTATGTGAAACGGGAATACCGTCACCTTATGTGTATAACTATATACACAGCATAACATCATAATCGAATACAACCCAGATACTATCCATTCAACCTTCTGTTCGTTTCGGTCGCTCGTATGTATAACGAAAGAACAGTAACCTGGTGAGTATTTCTATATGAACGTCATCACGATATAATCGAATACAACTTAGTTACAATTATCGTTCCGTCTAACCATCCAACCTTATGTTCGATTCAGACGCTCGTATGTGTAACGAAAGAACCGTTACATGGTAGGTGTAGTTAAATATACAACATAACGATATAATCGGAGACAACCCAGATACAATGATTGTTCAATCTATCCATTCAACCTTATGTTCGATTCGGTTGCTAGTATGTATAACGAAAGAACAGTTACCTGGTAAGACATAATATATAATAATCATCACGAAATAATCGAATACAACCCAGATACGATGATTGTTCAGTCTATCCATTCAACCTTCAGTTCAATTCAGTCGCTCGTATGTATGACGGAAGAACAGTTACCTGGTGAGTATAACTATATAAACATAATCGAATACAACTCAGATACGATGATCGTTCAATCTATCCATTTAACCTTCTGCTCGATTCGGTCGCTTGTATGTAAAACGGAAGGACAGTTACCTGGTGAGTATTGCTATATAAACATCATCACGATATCATCGGATACAACTCAGATACAATTATCGTTTCGTCTAACCATTTAACCTTCTGTTCGATTCAGTCGCTAGTATGTGTAACGGAAGTACCGTCACCTGGTAAGTATCACTATATATACAGTATTGGGATATAATCGGATACCACCCAGATACATTGATTGTTCAGTCTATCCATTCAACTTTCTGTTCGTTTCGGTCGCTCGTATGTGAAACGGGAATACCGTCACCTTATGTGTATAACTATATACACAACATAACATCATAATCGAATACAACCCAGATACTATCCATTCAACCTTCTGTTCGATTCGGTTGCTCGTATGTATAACGAAAGAACAGTAACCTGGTGAGTATTTCTATATGAACGTCATCACGATATAATCGAATACAACTTAGTTACAATTATCGTTCCGTCTAACCATCCAACCTTATGTTCGATTCAGACGCTCGTATGTGTAACGAAAGAACCGTTACATGGTAGGTGTAGTTAAATATACAACATAACGATATAATCGGAGACAACCCAGATACAATGATTGTTCAATCTATCCATTCAACGTTCGATTCGGTTGCTAGTATGTATAACGAAAGAACAGTTACCTGGTTAGACATAATATATAATAATCATCACGAAATAATCGAATACAACACAGATACGATGATTGTTCAAGCTATCCATTCAACCTTCTGTTCAGTTCAGTCGCTCTTATGTATAACTGGAGAACAGTTACCTGGTGAGTATAACTATATGAACATCATCACGATATAATCGAATACAACCCCAGATACGATCATTGTTTAGTCTATCCATTCAACCTTCAGTTCAATTCAGTCGCTCGTATGTATAACGGAAGAACAGTTACCTGGTGAGTATAACTATGTAAACATAATCGAATACAACTCAGATACGATGATTGTTCAATCTATCCATTCAACCTTATGTTCGATTCGGTTGCTCGTATGTATATCGGAAGAACAGGTACCTGGTGAGTATATCTATATAAACATAATCGAATACAACTCAGATACGATGATTGTTCAATCTATCCATTTAACCTTCTGCTCGATTTGGTCGCTTGTATGTAAAACGGAAGGACAGTTACCTGGTGAGTATTGCTATATAAACATCATCACGATATCATCGAATACAACTCAGATACAATTATCGTTTCGTCTAACCATTCAACATTCTGTTCGATTCAGTCGCTAGTATGTGTAAAGGAAGTATCGTCCCCTGGTAAGTATCACTATATATACAGTATTGCGATATAATCGGATACCACCCAGATACATTGATTGTTCAGTCTATCCATTCAACTTTCTTTTCGTTTCGGTCGCTCGTATGTAAAACGGAAATACCGTCTCCTAGTGTGTATAACTATATACACAGCATAACATCATAATCGAATACAACCCATATACTATCCATTCAACCTTCTGTTCAATTCAGTCGCTCGTATGTATAACGGAAGAACAGTTACCTGGTGAGTATAACTATATTAACATAATCGAATACAACCCAGATACGATGATTGTTCAATCTATACTGAATTCAACCTTCTGCTCGATTCGGTCGCTTGTATGTAAAACGGAAGAACAGTTACCTGGTGAGTATTGCTATATAAACATCATCACGATATCATCGAATACAACTCAGATACAATTATCCTTTCGTCTAACCATTCAACATTCTGTTCGATTCAGTCGCTAGTATGTGTAACGGAAGTATCGTCACCTGGTAAGTATCACTATATATACAGTATTGCGATATAATCGGATACCACCCAGATACATTGATTGTTCAGTCTATCCATTCAACTTTCTGTTCGTTTCGGTCGCTCGTATGTGAAACGGGAATACCGTCACCTTATGTGTATAACTATATACACAGCATAACATCATAATCGAATACAACCCAGATACTATCCATTCAACCTTCTGTTCGATTCGGTTGCTCGTATGTATAACGAAAGAACAGTAACCTGGTGAGTATTTCTATATGAACGTCATCACGATATAATCGAATACAACTTAGTTACAATTATCGTTCCGTCTAACCATCCAACCTTATGTTCGATTCAGACGCTCGTATGTGTAACGAAAGAACCGTTACATGGTAGGTGTAGTTAAATATACATCATAACGATATTATCGGAGACAACCCAGATACAATGATTGTTCAATCTATCCATTCAACCTTATGTTCGATTCGGTTGCTAGTATGTATAACGAAAGAACAGTTACCTGGTTAGACATAATATATAAGTATAACTATATGAACATCATCACGATATAATCGAATACAACCCCAGATACGATCATTGTTTAGTCTATCCATTCAACCTTCAGTTCAATTCAGTCGCTCGTATGTATAACGGAAGAACAGTTACCTGGTGAGTATAACTATGTAAACATAATCGAATACAACTCAGATACGATGATTGTTCAATCTATCCATTCAGCCTTATGTTCGATTCGGTTGCTCGTATGTATATCGGAAGAACAGGTACCTGGTGAGTATATCTATATAAACATAATCGAATACAACTCAGATACGATGATTGTTCAATCTATCCATTTAACCTTCTGCTCGATTTGGTCGCTTGTATGTAAAACGGAAGGACAGTTACCTGGTGAGTATTGCTATATAAACATCATCACGATATCATCGAATACAACTCAGATACAATTATCGTTTCGTCTAACCATTCAACATTCTGTTCGATTCAGTCGCTAGTATGTGTAAAGGAAGTATCGTCCCCTGGTAAGTATCACTATATATACAGTATTGCGATATAATCGGATACCACCCAGATACATTGATTGTTCAGTCTATCCATTCAACTTTCTTTTCGTTTCGGTCGCTCGTATGTAAAACGGGAATACCGTCTCCTAGTGTGTATAACTATATACACAGCATAACATCATAATCGAATACAACCCATATACTATCCATTCAACCTTCTGTTCAATTCAGTCGCTCGTATGTATAACGGAAGAACAGTTACCTGGTGGGTATAACTATATAAACATAATCGAATACAACCCAGATACGATGATTGTTCAATCTATACTGAATTCAACCTTCTGCTCGATTCGGTCGCTTGTATGTAAAACGGATGAACAGTTACCTGGTGAGTATTGCTATATAAACATCATCACGATATCATCGAATACAACTCAGATACAATTATCCTTTCGTCTAACCATTCAACATTCTGTTCGATTCAGTCGCTAGTATGTGTAACGGAAGTATCGTCACCTGGTAAGTATCACTATATATACAGTATTGCGATATAATCGGATACCACCCAGATACATTGATTGTTCAGTCTATCCATTCAACTTTCTGTTCGTTTCGGTCGCTCGTATGTGAAACGGGAATACCGTCACCTTATGTGTATAACTATATACACAGCATAACATCATAATCGAATACAACCCAGATACTATCCATTCAACCTTCTGTTCGATTCGGTTGCTCGTATGTATAACGAAAGAACAGTAACCTGGTGAGTATTTCTATATGAACGTCATCACGATATAATCGAATACAACTTAGTTACAATTATAGTTCCGTCTAACCATCCAACCTTATGTTCGATTCAGACGCTCGTATGTGTAACGAAAGAACCGTTACATGGTAGGTGTAGTTAAATATACATCATAACGATATAATCGGAGACAACCCAGATACAATGATTGTTCAATCTATCCATTCAACCTTATGTTCGATTCGGTTGCTAGTATGTATAACGAAAGAACAGTTACCTGGTTAGACATAATATATAATAATCATCACGAAATAATCGAATACAACCCAGATACGATGATTGTTCAGTCTATCCATTCAACCATCTGTTCAGTTCAGTCGCTCTTATGTATAACTGGAGAACAGTTACCTGGTGAGTATAACTATATGAAGATCATCACGATATAATCGAATACAACCCCAGATACGATCATTGTTTAGTCTATCAATTCAACCTACAGTTCAATTCAGTCGCTCGTATGTATAACGGAAGAACAGTTACCTGGTGAGTATAACTATATAAACATAATCGAATACAACTCAGATACGATGATTGTTCAATCTATCCATTCAACCTTATGTTCGATTCGGTTGCTCGTATGTATATCGGAAGAACAGGTACCTGGTGAGTATATCTATATAAACATAATCGAATACAACTCAGATACGATGATTGTTCAATCTATCCATTCAACCTTCTGCTCGATTCAGTTGCTTGTATGTAAAACGGAAGGACAGTTACCTGGTGAGTATTGCTATATAAACATCATCACGATATCATCGAATACAACTCAGATACAATTATCGTTTCGTCTAACCATTCAACATTCTGTTCGATTCAGTCGCTAGTATGTGTAACGGAAGTATCGTCACCTGGTAAGTATCACTATATATACAGTATTGCGATATAATCGGATACCAGCCAGATACATTGATTGTTCAGTCTATCCATTCAACTTTCTTTTCGTTTCGGTCGCTCGTATTTAAAACGGGAATACCGTCTCCTAGTGTGTATAACTATATACACAGCATAACATCATAATCGAATACAACCCATATACTATCCATTCAACCTTCTGTTCAATTCAGTCGCTCGTATGTATAACGGATGAACAGTTACCTGGTAAGTATAACTATATAAACATAATCGAATACAACCCAGATACGATGATTGTTCAATCTATACTGAATTCAACCTTCTGCTCGATTCGGTCGCTTGTATGTGAAACGGAAGAACAGTTACCTGGTGAGTATTGCTATATAAACATCATCACGATATCATCGAATACAACTCAGATACAATTATCGTTTCGTCTAACCATTCAACATTCTGTTCGATTCAGTCGCTAGTATGTGTAACGGAAGTATCGTCACCTGGTAAGTATCACTATATATACAGTATTGCGATATAATCGGATACCAGCCAGATACATTGATTGTTCAGTCTATCCATTCAACTTTCTTTTCGTTTCGGTCGCTCGTATTTAAAACGGGAATACCGTCTCCTAGTGTGAATAACTATATACACAGCATAACATCATAATCGAATACAACCCATATACTATCCATTCAACCTTCTGTTCAATTCAGTCGCTCGTATGTATAACGGATGAACAGTTACCTGGTAAGTATAACTATATAAACATAATCGAATACAACCCAGATACGATGATTGTTCAATCTATACTGAATTCAACCTTCTGCTCGATTCGGTCGCTTGTATGTGAAACGGAAGAACAGTTACCTGGTGAGTATTGCTGTATAAACATCATCACGATATCATCGAATACAACTCAGATACAATTATCGTTTCGTCTAACCATTCAACATTCTGTTCGATTCAGTCGCTAGTATGTGTAACGGAAGTATCGTCACCTGGTAAGTATCACTATATATACAGTATTGCGATATAATCGGATACCACCCAGATACATTGATTGTTCAGTCTATCCATTCAACTTTCTTATTGTTTCGGTCGCTCGTATGTAAAACGGGAATACCGTCTCCTAGTGTGTATAACTATATACACAGCATAACATCATAATCGAATACAACCCATATACTATCCATTCAACCTTCTGTTCAATTCAGACGCTCGTATGTATAACGGAAGAACAGTTACCTGGTGAGTATAACTATATAAACATAATCGAATTCAACCCAGATACGATGATTGTTCAATCTATACTGAATTCAACCTTCTGCTCGATTCGGTCGCTTGTATGTAAAACGGAAGAACAATTACCTGGTGAGTATTGCTATATAAACATCATCACGATATCATCGAATACAACTCAGATACAATTATCGTTTCGTCTAACCATTTAACCTCCTGTTCGATTCAGTCGCTAGTATGTGTAACGGAAGTATCGTCCCCTGGTAAGTATCACTATATATACAGTATTGCGATATAATCGGATACCACCCAGATACATTGATTGTTCAGTCTATCCATTCAACTTTCTTTTCGTTTCGGTCGCTCGTATGTAAAACGGGAATACCGTCTCCTAGTGTGTATAACTATATACACAGCATAACATCATAATCGAATACAACCCAGATACGATGATTGTTCAATCTATACTGAATTCAACCTTCTGCTCGATTCGGTCGCTTGTATGTAAAACGGAAGAACAGTTACCTGGTGAGGTATGATATAAACATCATCACGATATCATCGAATACAACTCAGATACAATTATCCTTTCGTCTAACCATTCAACATTCTGTTCGATTCAGTCGCTAGTATGTGTAACGGAAGTATCGTCACCTGGTAAGTATCACTATATATACAGTATTGCGATATAATCGAATACAACTCAGATACGATGATTGTTCAATCTATCCATTCAACCTTATGTTCGATTTGGTTGCTCGTATGTATATCGGAAGAACAGGTACCTGGTGAGTATATCTATATAAACATAATCGAATACAACTCAGATACGATGATTGTTCAATCTATCCATTTAACCTTCTGCTCGATTTGGTCGCTTGTATGTAAAACGGAAAGACAGTTACCTGGTGAGTATTGCTATTTAAACATCATCACGATATCATCGAATACAACTCAGATACAATTATCGTTTCGTCTAACCATTCAACATTCTGTTCGATTCAGTCGCTAGTATGTGTAACGGAAGTATCGTCCCCTGGTAAGTATCACTATATATACAGTATTGCGATATAATCGGATACCACCCAGATACATTGATTGTTCAGTCTATCCATTCAACTTTCTTTTCGTTTCGGTCGCTCGTATGTAAAACGGGAATACCGTCTCCTAGTGTGTATAACTATATACACAGCATAACATCATAATCGAATACAACCCAGATACGATGATTGTTCAATCTATACTGAATTCAACCTTCTGCTCGATTCGGTCGCTTGTATGTAAAACGGAAGAACAGTTACCTGGTGAGTATTGCTATATAAACATCATCACGATATCATCGAATACAACTCAGATACAATTATCCTTTCGTCTAACCATTCAACATTCTGTTCGATTCAGTCGCTAGTATGTGTAACGGAAGTATCGTCACCTGGTAAGTATCACTATATATACAGTATTGCGATATAATCGGATACCACCCAGATACATTGATTGTTCAGTCTATCCATTCAACTTTCTGTTCGTTTCGGTCGCTCCTATGTGAAACGGGAATACCGTCACCTTATGTGTATAACTATATACACAGCATAACATCATAATCGAATACAACCCAGATACTATCCATTCAACCTTCTGTTCGATTCGGTTGCTCGTATGTATAACGAAAGAACAGTAACCTGGTGAGTATTTTTATATGAACGTCATCACGATATAATCGAATACAACTTAGTTACAATTATCGTTCCGTCTAACCATCCAACCTTATGTTCGATTCAGACGCTCGTATGTGTAACGAAAGAACCGTTGCATGGTAGGTGTAGTTAAATATACAACATAACGATATAATCGGAGACAACTCAGATACAATGATTGTTCAATCTATCCATTCAACCTTATGTTCGATTCGGTTGCTAGTATGTATAACGAAAGAACAGTTACCTGGTTAGACATAATATATAATAATCATCACGAAATAATCGAATACAACCCAGATACGATGATTGTTCAGTCTATCCATTCAACCTTCTGTTCAGTTCAGTCGCTCTTATGTATAACTGGAGAACAGTTACCTGGTGAGTATAACTATATGAACATCTTCACGATATAATCGAATACAACCCCAGATACGATCATTGTTTAGTCTATCCATTCAACCTTCAGTTCAATTCAGTCGCTCGTATGTATAAGGGATGAACAGTTACCTGGTGAGTATAACTATATAAACATAATCGAATACAACTCAGATACGATGATTGTTCAATCTATCCATTCAACCTTATGTTCGATTCGGTTGCTCGTATGTATATCGGAAGAACAGGTACCTGGTGAGTATATCTATATAAACATAATCGAATACAACTCAGATACGATGATTGTTCAATCTATCCATTTAACCTTCTGCTCGATTCGGTCGCTTGTATGTAAAACGGAAGGACAGTTACCTGGTGAGTATTGCTATATAAACATCATCACGATATCATCGAATACAACTCAGATACAATTATCGTTTCGTCTAACCATTTAACCTTCTGTTCGATTCAGTCGCTAGTATGTGTAACGGAAGTACCGTCACCTGGTTAGTATCACTATATATACAGTATTGCGATATAATCGGAAACCACCCAGATACATTGATTGTTCAGTCTATCCATTCAACTTTCTGTTCGTTTCGGTCGCTCGTATGTGAAACGGGAATACCGTCACCTTATGTGTATAACTATATACACAGCATAACATCATAATCGAATACAACCCAGATACTATCCATTCAACCTTCTGTTCGATTCGGTTGCTCGTATGTATAACGAAAGAACAGTAACCTGGTGAGTATTTCTATATGAACGTCATCACGATATAATCGAATACAACTTAGTTACAACTATCGTTTCGTCTAACCATCCAACCTTATGTTCGATTCAGACGCTCGTTTGTGTAACGAAAGAACCGTTACATGGTAGGTGTAGTTAAATATACAACATAACGATATAATCGGAGACAACCCAGATACAATGATTGTTCAATCTATCCATTCAACCTTATGTTCGATTCGGTTGATAGTATGTATTACGAAAGAACAGTTACCTGGTTAGACATAATATATAATAATCATCACGAAATAATCGAATACAACCCAGATACGATGATTGTTCAGTCTATCCATTCAACCTTCTGTTCAGTTCAGTCGCTCTTATGTATAACTGGAGAACAGTTACCTGGTGAGTATAACTATATGAACATCATCACGATATAATCGAATACAACCCCAGATACGATCATTGTTTAGTCTATCCATTTAACCTTCAGTTCAATTCAGTCGCTCGTATGTATAACGGAAGAACAGTTACCTGGTGAGTATAACTATATAAACATAATCGAATACAACTCAGATACGATGATTGTTCAATCTATCCATTCAACCTTGAGTGAGTATTGCTATATAATAATAATAATAATAATAATAAACGCTTTTATTGGTAGAATAGTTACATAAAATAGTAATTCCAATAATAATGAGTAATTTCTACCAAAAGGCAGAGTTAGCTTTTGTTTGACCCAAAAGGGTCCGACAAGTGCTTTCTTCCACTCAACCCGAATATAAACATCATCACGATATCATCGAATACAACTCAGAATCTTTTCGTCTAACCATTCAACATTCTGTTCGATTCAGTCGCTAGTATGTGTAACGGAAGTATCGTCACCTGGTAAGTATCACTATATATACAGTATTGCGATATAATCGGATACCACCCAGATACATTGATTGTTCAGTCTACCCATTCAACTTTCTTTTTGTTTCGGTCGCTCGTATGTAAAACGGGAATACCGTCTCCTAGTGTGTATAACTATATACACAGCATAACATCATAATCGAATACAACCCATATACTATCCATTCAACCTTCTGTTCAATTCAGTCGCTCGTATGTATAACGGAAGAACAGTTACCTGGTGAGTATAACTATATAAACATAATCGAATACAACCCAGATACGATGATTGTTCAATCTATACTGAATTCAACCTTCTGCTCGATTCGGTCGCTTGTATGTAAAACGGAAGAACAGTTACCTGGTGAGTATTGCTATATAAACATCATCACGATATCATCGAATACAACTCAGATACAATTATCGTTTCGTCTAACCATTTAACCTCCTGTTCGATTCAGTCGCTAGTATGTGTAACGGAAGTACCGTCACCTGGTAAGTATCACCATATATACAGTATTGCGATATAATCGGATACCACCCAGATACATTGATTGTTCAGTCTATCCATTCAACTTTCTGTTCGTTTCGGTCGCTCGTATGTGAAACGGGAATACCGTCACCTTATTTGTATAACTATATAAACAGCATAACATCATAATCGAATACAACCCAGATACTATCCATTCAACCTTCTGTTCGTTTCGGTCGCTCGTATGTGAAACGGGAATACCGTCACCTTATGTGTATAACTATATAAACAGCATAACATCATAATCGAATACAACCCAGATACTATCCATTCAACCTTCTGTTCGATTCGGTTGCTCGTATGTATAACGAAAGAACAGTAACCTGGTGAGTATTTCTATATGAACGTCATCACGATATAATCGAATACAACTCAGTTACAATTATCGTTCCGTCTAACCATCCAACCTTATGTTCGATTCAGACGCTCGTATGTGTAACGAATGAACCGTTACATGGTAGGTGTAGTTAAATATACAACATAACGATATAATCGGAGACAACCCAGATACAATGATTGTTCAATCTATCCATTCAACCTTGTGTTCGATTCGGTTGCTCGTATGTATATCGGAAGAACAGTTACCTGGTGAGTATAACTATATAAACATAATCGAATACAACCCAGATACGATGATTGTTCAATCTATACTTAATTCAACCTTCTGCTCGATTCGGTTGCTCGTATGTATAACGGAAGAACAGTTACCTGGTGAGTATAACTATATAAACATAATCGAATACAACCCAGATACGATGATTGTTCAATCTATACTGAATTCAACCTTCTGCTCGATTCGGTCGCTTGTATGTAAAACGGAAGAACAGTTACCTGGTGAGTATTGCTATATAAACATCATCACGATATCATCGAATACAACTCAGATACAATTATCGTTCCGTCTAACCATTCAACATTCTGTTCGATTCAGTCGCTAGTATGTGTAACGGAAGTATCGTCACCTGGTAAGTATCACTATATATACAGTATTGCGATATAATCGGATACCACCCAAATACATTGATTGTTCAGTCTATCCATCCAACTTTGTTTTTGTTTTGGTCGCTCGTATGTAAAACGGGAATACCGTCTCCTAGTGTGTATAACTATATACACAGCATAACATCATAATCGAATACAACCCATATACTATCCATTCAACCTTCTGTTCAATTCAGTCGCTCGTATGTATAACGGAAGGACAGTTACCTGGTGAGTATAACTATATAAACCTTATCGAATACAACCCAGATACGATGAATTTTCAATCTATCCATTCAACCTTCTGCTCGATTCGGTCGCTTTTATGTAAAACGGAAGAACAGTTACCTGGTGAATATTGCTATATGAACATCATCACGATATCATCGAATACAACTCAGATACAATTATCGCTTCGTCTAACCATTCAACCTTCTGTTCGATTCAGTCGCTAGTATGTGTAACGGAAGTACCGTCACCTGGTAAGTATCACTATATATACAGTATTGCGATATAATCGGATACCAACCAGATACATTGATTGTTCAGTCTATCCATTCAACTTTCTGTTCGTTTCGGTCGCTCGTATGTAAAACGGGAATACCGTCACCTAGTGTGTATAACTATATACACAGCATAACATCATAATCGAATACAACCCAGATACTATCCATTCAACCTTCTGTACGATTCGAATGCTCGTATGTATAACGAAAGAACAGTAACCTGGTGAGTATTTCTATATGAACTTCATCACGATATCATCGAATACAACTCAGAGATACAATTATCATTTCGTCTAACCATTTAACCTTCTGTTCGATTCAGTCGCTAGTATGTGTAACGGAAGTACCGTCACCTGGTAAGTATCACTATATATACAGTTTTGCGATATAATCTAATACCACCCAGATACATTGATTGTTCAGTCTATCCATTCAACTTTCTGTTCGTTTCGGTCGCTCGTATGTAAAACGGGAATACCGTCACCTAATGTGTATAACTATATACACAGCATAACATCATAATCGAATACAACCCAGATACTATCCATTCAACCTTCTGTTCGATTCGATTGCTCGTATGTATAACGGAAGAACAGTTACCTGGTGAGTAAAACTTTATAAACATAATCGAATACAACCCAGATACGATAATTGTTCAATTAATACTGAATTCAACCTTCTGCTTGATTCAGTCGCTTTCATGTATAACTGGAGAACAGTGACCTGGTGAGTATAACTATATAAACATCATCACGATATAATCGAATACAACCCAGATACGATAATTATTCAGTCTATCCATTCAACCTTCTGTTCAGTTCAGTCGCTCTTATGTATAACGGAAGTACATTCACTTGGTGAGTATAACTATATAAACATAATCGAATACAACTCAGATACGATGATTGTTCAATCTATCCATCCAACCTTATGTTCGATTCGGTTGCTCGTATGTATAACGGAAGAACAGGTACCTGGTGAGTATAACTGTATAAACTATGGATAGACTATTTTTCTCTCGAAATTTTTTTCCAATTTATGGCTAATCCATTTTTTCATATAAACATAATCGAATAAAAAACGGAAGTATCGTCACCTGGTAAGTATCACTATATATACAGTATTGCGATATAATCGGATACCACCCAGATACATTGATTGTTCAGTCTATCCATTCATTTTTGTTTTTGTTTCGGTCGCTCGTATGTAAATCGGGAATACCGTCTCCTAGTGTGTATAACTATATACACAGCATAACATCATAATCGAATACAACCCATATACTATCCATTCAACCTTCTGTTCAATTCAGTCGCTCGTATGTATAACGAAAGGACAGTTACCTGGTGAGTATAACTATATAAACCTAATCGAATACAACCCAGATACGATGAATTTTCAATCTATCCATTCAACCTTCTGCTCGATTCGGTCGCTTTTATGTAAAACGGAAGAACAGTTACCTGGTGAATATTGCTATATAAACATCATCACGATATCATCGAATACAACTCAGATACAATTATCGCTTCGTCTAACCATTTAACCTTCTGTTCGATTCAGTCGCTAGTATGTGTAACGGAAGTACCGTCACCTGGTAAGTATCACTATATATACAGTATTGCGATATAATCGAATACCAACCAGATACATTGATTGTTCAGTCTATCCATTCAACTTTCTGTTCGTTTCGGTCACTCGTATGTAAAACGGGAATACCGTCACCTAGTGTGTATAACCATATACACAGCATAACATCATAATCGAATACAACCCAGATACTATCCATTCAACCTTCTGTTCGATACGAATGCTCGTATGTATAACGAAAGAACAGTAACCTGGTGAGTATTTCTATATGAACTTCATCACGATATCATCGAATACAACTCAGAGATACAATTATCATTTCGTCTAACCATTTAACCTTCTGTTCGATTCAGTCGCTAGTATGTGTAACGGAAGTACCGTCACCTGGTAAGTATCACTATATATACAGTTTTGCGATATAATCGGATACCACCCAGATACATTGATTGTTCAGTCTATCCATTCAACTTTCTGTTCAGTTCAGTCGCTCTTATGTAAAACTGGAGAACAGTTTCCTGGTGAGTATAACTATATGAACATCATCAAGATATAATCGAATACAACCCCAGATACGATAATTGTTTAGTCTATCCATTCAACCTTCTGTTCAATTCAGTCGCTCGTATGTATAACGGAAGAACAGTTACTTGGTAGGTATAACTATATAAACATAATCGAATACAACCCAGATACGATGATTGTTCAATCTATACTAAATTTAACCTTCTGCTCGATTCGGTCGCTTGTATGTAAAACGGAAGAGCAGTTACCTGGTGAGTATTGCTATAGAAACATCATCACGATATCATCGAATTCAACTCAGATACAATTATCGTTTCGTCTAACCATTTAACCTTCTGTTCGATTAAGTCGCTAGTATGTGTAACGGAAGTACCGTCACCTGGTAAGTATCACTTTATATACAGTATTGCGATATAATCGGATACCACCCAGATACATTGATTGTTCAGTCTATCCATTCAACTTTCTGTTCGTTTCGGTCGCTCGTATGTAAAACGGGAATACCGTCACCTAATGTGTATAACTATATACACAGCATAACATCATAATCGAATACAACCCAAATACTATCCATTCAACCTTCTGTTCCATTCGATTGCTTGTATGTATAACGGAAGAACAGTTACCTGGTGAGTATAACTTTATAAACATAATCGAATACAACCCAGATACGATTATTGTTCAATTAATACTGAATTCAACCTTCTGCTCGATTCAGTCGCTTTTATGTATAACTGGAGAACAGTTACCTGTTGAGTATAACTATATAAACATCATCACGATATAATCGAATACAACCTTAGATACGATCATATTTAGTCTATCCATTCAACCTTCTGTTCAATTCAGTCGCTCGTATGTATATCGGAAGAACAGTTACCTGGTGAGTATAACTATATAAACCCAATCGAATACAACCCAGATACGATGAATTTTCAATCTATCCATTTAACCTTCTGCTCGATTCGGTCGCTATTATGTAAAACGGAAGAACAGTTACCTGGTGAATATTGCTATATAAACATCATCACGATATCATCGAATACAACTCAGATACAATTATCGCTTCGTCTAACCATTTAACATTTTGTTCGATTCACTCGCTAGTATGTTTAACGGAAGTACCGTCACCTGGTAAGTATCACTATATATACAGTATTGCGATATAATCGGATACCAACCAGATACATTGATTGTTCAGTCTATCCATTCAACTTTCTGTTCGTTTCGGTCGCTCGTATGTAAAACGGAAATACCGTCACCTAGTGTGTATAACTATATACACAGCATAACATCATAATCGAATACAACCCAGATACCATTCATTCAACCTTCTGTTCGATTCGGTTGCTCGTATGTATAACGGAAGAACAGTAACCTGGTGAGTATTTCTATATGAACTTCATCACGATATAATCGAATACAACTCAGATACAATGATCATTCCGTCTATCCATCCAACCTTCAGTTCGATTGGGTCGCTCGTACGTATAACGCAAGAACAGTCACCTGGTGAGTATTACTATATAAACATTACCACGATATAATCGAATACAACTCAGTTACAAGTATCTCTAACCATCCAACCTTATGTTCGATTCAGACGCTCGTATGTGTAACGAAAGAACCGTTACATGGTAGGTGTATCTAATTATACAGCATAACGATATAATCAGAGACAACCCAGATACAATGATTTTTCAATCTATCCATCCAACCTTATGTTTGATTCGGTTGCTCGTATGTATAACGGAAGAACAGTTACCTGGTTAGACATAATATATAATAATCATCACAAAATAATCGAATACAACCCAGATACGATGATTATTCAGTCTATCCATTCAACCTTCTGTTCAGTTCAGTCGCTCGTATGTATAACGGAAGTACATTTACTTGGTGAGTATAACTATATAAACATAATCGAATACAACTCAGATACGATGATTGTTCAATCTATCCATTCAACCTTATGTTCGATTCGGTTGCTCGTATGTATAACGCAAGAACAGTCACCTGGTGAGTATTACTATATAAACATCACCACGATATAATCGAATACAACTCAGTTACAATTATTGTTCCGTCTAATCATCCAACCTTATGTTCGATTCAGACGCTCGTATGTGTAACGAAAGAACCGTTACATGGTAGGTGTAACTCAATATACAGCATAACGATATAATCGGAGACAACCCAGATACAATGATTGTTTACTCTATCCATTCAACCTTATGTTCGATTCGGTTGCTCGTATGTGTAACAGAAGAACTGTTACCTGGTTAGACATAATATATAATAATCATCACGAAATAATCGAATACAACCCAGATACGATGATTATTCAGTCTATCTTTTCAACCTTCTGTTCAGTTCAGTCGCTCTTATGTATAACTGGAGAACAGTTACCTGGTGAGTATAACTATATAAACATCATCACGATATCATCGAATACAACTCCAGATACGATAATTGTTTAGTCTATCCATTCAACTTTCTGTTCGTTTCGGTCGCTCGTATGTAAAACGGGAATACCGTCACCTAGTGTGTATAACTATATACACAGCATAACATCATAATCGAATACAACCCAGATACTATCCATTCAACCTTATGTTCGATTCGGTTGCTCGTATGTATAACGGAAGAACATGGTACCTGGTGAGTATAACTATATGAACATAATCGAATACAACTCAGATACATTGATTGTTCAGTCTATCCATCCAACTTTCTGTTCGTTTCGGTCGCTTGTATGTAAAACGGGAATACCGTCTCCTGATGTGTATAACTATATACACAGCATAACATCATAATCGAATACAACCCAGATACTATCCATTCAACCTTCTGTTCGATTCGGTTGCTCGTATGTGTAACGAAAGAACAGTAACCTGGTGAGTATTTCTATATGAACGTCATCACGATATAATCGAATAAAACTCAGATACAATGATCATTCCGTCTATCCATCCAACCTTCTGTTCGATTGGGTCGCTCGTATGTATAACGCAAGAGCAGTCACCTGGTGAGTATTACTATATAAACATCACCACGATATAATCGAATACAACTCAGTTACAATTATCGTTCCGTCCAACCATCCAACCTTATGTTTGATTCAGACGCTCGTATGTGTAACGAAATAACCGTTACATGGTAGGTGTAACCGAATATACAGCATAAAGATATAATCAGAGACAACCCAGATACAATGATTGTTCAATCTATCCATCCAACCTTATGTTCGATTCGGTTGCCCGTATGTTTAACGAAAGAACTGTTACCTGGTTAGACAAACTATATGATAATCATCACGATATACTCGAATACAACCCCAGATACGATCATTGTTTAGTCTATCCATTCAACCTTCTGTTCAGTCGTTCTTATGTATAACGGAAAAACAGTTACCTGGTGAGTATAACTATATAAACCTAATCGAATACAACCCAGATACGATGAATTTTCAATCTATCCATTTAACTTTCTGCTGGATTTGGTCGCTTTTATGTAAAACGGAAGAACAGTTACCTGGTGAGTATTGCTATATAAACATCATCACGATATCATCGAATACAACTCAGATACAATTATCGCTTCGTCTAACCATTTAACCTTCTGTTCGATTCAGTCGCTAGTATGTGTAACGGAAGTACCATCACCTGGTAAGTATCCCTATATATACAGTATTGCGATATAATCGGATACAAACCAGATACATTGATTGTTCAGTCTATCCATTCAACTTTCTGTTCGTTTCGGTCGCTCGTATGTAAAACGGGAATACCGTCACCTAGTGTGTATAACTATATACACAGCATAACATCATAATCGAATACAACTCAGATACTATCCATTCAACCTTCTGTTCGATTCGGTTGCTCGTATGTATAACGAAAGAACAGTAACCTGGTGAGTATTTCTATATAAACTTCATAACGATATAATCGAATACAACTCAGATACAATGATCATTCCGTCTATCCATCTAACCTTCTGTTCGATTGGGTCGCTCGTACGTATAACGCAAGAACAGTCACCTGGTGAGTATTACTATATAAACATTACCACGATATAATCGAATACAACTCAGTTACAATTATCGTTCCGTCTAACCAATCCAACCTTATGTTCGATTCAGACGCTCGTATGTGTAACGAGAGAACCGTTACATGGTAGGTGTATCTAATTATACAGCAAAACGATATAATCGTAGACAACCCAGATACAATGATTGTTCAATCTATCCATTCAACCTTATGTTCGATTCGGTTGCTCGTATGTATAACGGAAGAACAGTTACCTGGTTAGACATAATATATAATAATCATCACGAAATAATCGAATACAACCCAGATACGATGATTATTCAGTCTATCCATTCAACCTTCTGTTCAGTTCAGTCGCTCTTATGTATAACTGGAGAACAGGTACCTGGTGAGTATAACTATATAAACATCATCACGATATCATCGAATACAACCCCAGATACGATAATTGTTTAGTCTATCCATTCAACCTTCTGTTCAATTCAGTCGCTCGTATGTATAACGGAAGAACAGTTACTTGGTAGGTATAACTATATAAACATAATTGAATACAACTCAGATACGATGATCGTTCAATCAATCCATTCAACCTTATGTTCGATTCGGTTGCTCGTATGTATAACGGAAGAACATGGTACCTGGTGAGTATAACTATATAAACATAATCGAATACAACTCAGATACATTGATTGTTCAGTCTATCCATCCAACTTTCTGTTCGTTTTGGTCGCTTGTATGTAAAACGGGAATACCGTCTCCTAATGTGTATAACTATATACACAGCATAACATCATAATCGAATACAACCCAGATACTATCCATTCAACCTTCTGTTCGATTCGGTTGCTCGTATGTATAACGAAAGAACAGTAACCTGGTGAGTATTTCTATATGAACGTCATCACGATATAATCGAATAAAACTCAGATACAATAATCATTCCGTCTATCCATCCAACCTTCTGTTCGATTGGGTCGCTCGTATGTATAACGCAAGAGCAGTCACCTGGTGAGTATTACTATATAAACATCACCACGATATAATCGAATACAACTCA
Organism: Chrysomela aeneicollis; assembly: GCA_029955515.1. Taxonomy (NCBI): domain Eukaryota; kingdom Metazoa; phylum Arthropoda; class Insecta; order Coleoptera; family Chrysomelidae; genus Chrysomela; species Chrysomela aeneicollis. The sequence continues at coordinate 392,319 of JARUHQ010000005.1, read as the reverse complement.
GTTACAATTATCGTTCCGTCCAACCATCCAACCTTATGTTTGATTCAGACGCTCGTATGTGTAACGAAATAACCGTTACATGGTAGGTGTAACCGAATATACAGCATAAAGATATAATCGGAGACAACCCAGATACAATGATTGTTCAATCTATCCATCCAACCTTATGTTCGATTCGGTTGCCCGTATGTTTAACGAAAGAACTGTTACCTGGTTAGACATACTATATGATAATCATCACGATATACTCGAATACAACCCCAGATACGATTATTGTTTAGTCTATCCATTCAACCTTCTGTTCAGTCGTTCTTATGTATAACGGAAAAACAGTTACCTGGTGAGTATAACTATATAAACCTAATCGAATACAACCCAGATACGATGAATTTTCAATCTATCCATTTAACCTTCTGCTGGATTTGGTCGCTTTTATGTAAAACGGAAGAACAGTTACCTGGTGAGTATTGCTATATAAACATCATCACGATATCATCGAATACAACTCAGATACAATTATCGCTTCGTCTAACCATTTAACCTTCTGTTCGATTCAGTCGCTAGTATGTGTAACGGAAGTACCGTCACCTGGTAAGTATCCCTATATATACAGTATTGCGATATAATCGGATACAAACCAGATACATTGATTGTTCAGTCTATCCATTCAACTTTCTGTTCGTTTCGGTCGCTCGTATGTAAAACGGAAATACCGTCACCTAGTGTGTATAACTATATACACAGCATAACATCATAATCGAATACAACTCAGATACTATCCATTCAACCTTCTGTTCGATTCGGTTGCTCGTATGTATAACGAAAGAACAGTAACCTGGTGAGTATTTATATATAAACTTCATAACGATATAATTGAATACAACTCAGATACAATGATCATTCCGTCTATCCATCTAACCTTCTGTTCGATTGGGTCGCTCGTACGTATAACGCAAGAACAGTCACCTGGTGAGTATTACTATATAAACATTTCCACGATATAATCGAATACAACTCAGTTACAATTATCGTTCCGTCTAACCATCCAACCTTATGTTCGATTCAGACGCTCGTATGTGTAACGAAAGAACCGTTACATGGTAGGTGTATCTGAATATACAGCATAACGATATAATCGGAGACAACCCAGATACAATGATTGTTCAATCTATCCATTCAATCTTATGTTCGATTCGGTTGCTCGTATGTATAACGGAAGAACAGTTACCTGGTTAGACATTATATATAATAATCATCACGAAATAGTCGAAAACAACCCAGATACGATCATTGTTTAGTCTATCCATTTAACCTTCTGTTCAATTCAGTCGCTCGTATGTATAACGGAAGAACAGTAACTAGGTGAGTATAACTATATGAACATAATCGAAAACAACTCAGATACGATGATTGTTCAATCTATCCATTCAACCTCATGTTCGATTCGGTTGCTCGTATGTATAACGAAAGAACAGGTACCTGGTGAGTATAAATATATGAACATAATCGAATACAACTCAGATACGATGATTGTTCAATCTATCCATTTAACCTTCTGCTCGATTCGGTCACTTGTATGTAAAACTGAAGGACAGTTACCTGGTGAGTATTGCTATATAAACATCATCACGATATCATCGAATACATCTCAGATACAATTATCGTTTCGTCTAACCATTCAACATTCTGTTCGATTCAGTCGCTAGTATGTATAACGGAAGAACAGTTACCTGGTGTGTATAACTATATAAACATAATCGAATACAACCCAGATACGATGATTGTTCAATCCATACTAAATTCAACCTTCTGCTCGATTCGGTCGCTTGTATGTAAAACGAAAGAACAGTTACCTGGTGAGTATTGCTATATAAACATCACGATATCATCGAATACAACTCAGATACAACTATCGTTTCGTCTTACCATTTAACCTTAAGTTTGATTCAGTTGCTAGTATGTGCAACGGAAGTACCGTCACCTGGTAAGTATCACTATATATACAGAATTGCGATATAATCGGATACCACCCAGATACATTGATTGTTCAGTCTATCCATTCAACTTTCTGTTCGTTTCGGTCGCTCGTATGTAAAACGGGAATACCGTCACTTAATGTGTATAACTATATACACAGCATAACATCATAATCGAATACAACCCAGATACTATCCATTCAACCTTCTGTTCGATTCGGTTGCTCGTATGTAAAAAGAAAAAACAGTAACCTGGTGAGTATTTCTATATGAACGTCATCACGATATAATCGAATACAACTCAGATACAATAATCATTTCGTCTATCCATCCAAACTTCTGTTCGATTGGGTCGCTCGTATGTATAACGAAAGAACAGTAACCTGGTGAGTATTCCTATATAAACTTCATCACGATATAATCGAATACAACTCAGTTACAATCATCGTTCCGTCTAACCATCCAACCTTATGTTCGATTCAGACGCTCGTATGTGTAACGAAAGAACCGTTACATGGTAGGTGTATCTAAATATACAGCATAACGATATAATCGGAGACAACCCAGATACAATGATTGTTCAATCTATCCATTCAACCTTATGTTCGATTCGGTTGCTCGTATGTATAAAGGAAGAACAGTTACCTGGTTAGACATAATATATAATAATCATCACGATATACTCGAATACAACCCCAGTTACGATTATTGTTTAGTCTATCCATTCAACCTTCTGTTCAGTCGTTCTTATGTATAACGGAAAAACAGTTACCTGGTGAGTATAACTATATAAACCTAATCGAATACAACCCAGATACGATGAATTTTCAATCTATCCATTTAACCTTCTGCTGGATTTGGTCGCTTTTATGTAAAACGGAAGAACAGTTACCTGGTGAGTATTGCTATATAAACATCATCACGATATCATCGAATACAACTCAGATACAATTATCGCTTCGTCTAACCATTTAACCTTCTGTTCGATTCAGTCGCTAGTATGTGTAACGGAAGTACCGTCACCTGGTAAGTATCCCTATATATACAGTATTGCGATATAATCGGATACAAACCAGATACATTGATTGTTCAGTCTATCCATTCAACTTTCTGTTCGTTTCGGTCGCTCGTATGTAAAACGGGAATACCGTCACCTAGTGTGTATAACTATATACACAGCATAACATCATAATCGAATACAACTCAGATACTATCCATTCAACCTTCTGTTCGATTCGGTTGCTCGTATGTATAACGAAAGAACAGTAACCTGGTGAGTATTTATATATAAACTTCATAACGATATAATCGAATACAACTCAGATACAATGATCATTCCGTCTATCCATCTAACCTTCTGTTCGATTGGGTCGCTCGTACGTATAACGCAAGAACAGTCACCTGGTGAGTATTACTATATAAACATTTCCACGATATAATCGAATACAACTCAGTTACAATTATCGTTCCGTCTAACCATCCAACCTTATGTTCGATTCAGACGCTCGTATGTGTAACGAAAGAACCGTTACATGGTAGGTGTATCTGAATATACAGCATAACGATATAATCGGAGACAACCCAGATACAATGATTGTTCAATCTATCCATTCAATCTTATGTTCGATTCGGTTGCTCGTATGTATAACGGAAGAACAGTTACCTGGTTAGACATTATATATAATAATCATCACGAAATAGTCGAAAACAACCCAGATACGATGATTGTTCAGTCTATCTATACAACTTTCTGTTCAGTTCAGTCGCTCTTTTGTATAACTGGAGTATAACTATATAAACATCATCACGATATAATCGAATACTACCCCAGATACGATCATTGTTTAGTCTATCCATTCAACCTTCTGTTCAATTCAGTCGCTCGTATGTATAACGGAAGAACAGTAACTAGGTGAGTATAACTATATGAACATAATCGAAAACAACTCAGATACGATGATTGTTCAATCTATCCATTCAACCTCATGTTCGATTCGGTTGCTCGTATGTATAACGAAAGAACAGGTACCTGGTGAGTATAAATATATGAACATAATCGAATACAACTCAGATACGATGATTGTTCAATCTATCCATTTAACCTTCTGCTCGATTCGGTCACTTGTATGTAAAACTGAAGGACAGTTACCTGGTGAGTATTGCTATATAAACATCATCACGATATCATCGAATACATCTCAGATACAATTATCGTTTCGTCTAACCATTCAACATTCTGTTCGATTCAGTCGCTAGTATGTATAACGGAAGAACAGTTACCTGGTGTGTATAACTATATAAACATAATCGAATACAACCCAGATACGATGATTGTTCAATCCATACTAAATTCAACCTTCTGCTCGATTCGGTCGCTTGTATGTAAAACGGAAGAACAGTTACCTGGTGAGTATTGCTATATAAACATCACGATATCATCGAATACAACTCAGATACAATTATCGTTTCGTCTTACCATTTAACCTTAAGTTTGATTCAGTTGCTAGTATGTGCAACGGAAGTACCGTCACCTGGTAAGTATCACTATATATACAGAATTGCGATATAATCGGATACCACCCAGATACATTGATTGTTCAGTCTATCCATTCAACTTTCTGTTCGTTTCGGTCGCTCGTATGTAAAACGGGAATACCGTCACTTAATGTGTATAACTATATACACAGCATTACATCATAATCGAATACAACCCAGATACTATCCATTCAACCTTCTGTTCGATTCGGTTGCTCGTATGTATAAAGAAAAAACAGTAACCTGGTGAGTATTTCTATATGAACGTCATCACGATATAATCGAATACAACTCAGATACAATAATCATTTCGTCTATCCATCCAAACTTCTGTTCGATTGGGTCGCTCGTATGTATAACGAAAGAACAGTAACCTGGTGAGTATTCCTATATAAACTTCATCACGATATAATCGAATACAACTCAGTTACAATCATCGTTCCGTCTAACCATCCAACCTTATGTTCGATTCAGACGCTCGTATGTGTAACGAAAGAACCGTTACATGGTAGGTGTATCTAAATATACAGCATAACGATATAATCGGAGACAACCCAGATACAATGATTGTTCAATCTATCCATTCAACCTTATGTTCGATTCGGTTGCTCGTATGTATAAAGGAAGAACAGTTACCTGGTTAGACATAATATATAATAATCATCACGATATAATCGAATACAACCCAGATACAATGATTGTTCAGTCTATCCATTCAACCTTCTGTTCAGTTCAGTCGCTCTCATGTATAACTAGAGAACAGTTATCTGGTGAGTATAACTATATAAACATCATCACGATATCATCGAATACAACCCCAGATACGATCATTGTTTAGTCTATCCATTCAACCTTTTGTTCAATTCAGTCGCTCGTATGTATAACGGAAGAACAGTTACCTGGTGAGTATAACTATATAAACATAATCGAATACAACCCAGATACGATGATTGTTCAATCTATCTATTTAACCTTCTGCTCGATTCGGTCGCTTGTATGTAAAACGTAAGAACAGTTACCTGGTGAGTATTGCTAAACATCATCACGATATCATCGAATACAACTCAGATACAATTATCGCTTCGTCTAACCATTTAACCTTCTGTTCGATTCAGTCGCTAGTATGTGTAACGGAAGTACCGTCACCTGGTAAGTATCACTATATATACAGTATTGCGATATAATCGGATACCAACCAGATACATTGATTGTTCAGTCTATCCATTCAACTTTCTGTTCGTTTCGGTCGCTCGTATGTAAAACGGGAATACCGTCACCTAGTGTGTATAACTATATACACAGCATAACAACATAATCGAATACAACCCAGATACCATCCATTCAACCTTCTGTTCGATTCGGTTGCTCGTATGTATAACGAAAGAACAGTCACCTGGTGTGTATTACTATATAAACATTACCACGATATAATCGAATACAACTCAGTTACAATTATCGTTCCGTCTAACCAATCCAACCTTATGTTCGATTCAGACGCTCGTATGTGTAACGAAAGAACCGTTACATGGTAGGTGTATCTTATTATACAGCATAACGATATAATCGTAGACAACCCAGATACAATGATTGTTCAATCTATCCATTCAACCTTATGTTCGATTCGGTTGCTCGTATGTATAACGGAAGAACAGTTACCTGGTTAGACATAATATATAATAATCATCACGAAATAATCGAATACAACCCAGATACGATGATTATTCAGTCTATCCATTCAACCTTCTGTTCAGTTCAGTCCCTCTTATGTATAACTGGAGAACAGTTACCTGGTGAGTATAACTATATAAACATCATCACGATATCATCGAATACAACCCCAGATACGATAATTGTTTAGTCTATCCATTCAACCTTCTGTTCAATTCAGTCGCTCGTATGTATAACGGAAGAACAGTTACTTGGTAGGTATAACTATATAAACATAATTGAATACAACTCAGATACGATGATCGTTCAATCTATCCATTCAACCTTATGTTCGATTCGGTTGCTCGTATGTATAACGGAAGAACATGGTACCTGGTGAGTATAACTATATAAACATAATCGAATACAACTCAGATACGATGATTGTTCAATCTATCCATTAAACCTTCTGCTCGATTCGGTCGCTTGTATGTAAAGCGGAAGGAGTTACCTGGTGAGTATTGCTATATAAACATCATCACGATATAATCGTATACAACCCCAGATACGATCATTGTTTAGTCTATCCATTCAACTTTCTGTTCAGTTTAGTCGCTCTTATGTATAACTGGAGAACAGTTTCCTGGTGAGTATAACAATATGAACATCATCAAGATATAATCGAATACAACCCCAGATACGATTATTGTTTAGTCTATCCATTCAACCTTCTGTTCAATTCAGTCGCTCGTATGTATAACGAAAGAACAGTTACCTGGTGAGTATAACTATATAAACATAATCGAATACAACCCAGTTACGATGATTGTTCAATCTCTACTAAATTTAAGCTTCTGCTCGATTCGGTCGCTTGTATGTAAAACGGAAGAACAGTTACCTGGTGAGTATCGCTATATAAACATCATCACGATATCATCGAATACAACTCAGAGATACAATTATCGTTTCGTCTAACCATTTAACCTTCTGTTCGATTCAGTCTCTAGTATGTGTAACGGAAGTACCGTCACCTGGTAAGTATCACTATATATACAGTATTGCGATAATTAATCGGATACCACCCAGATACATTGATTGTTCAGTCTATCCATCCAATTTTCTGTTCGTTTCGGTCGCTTGTATGTAAAACGGGAATACCGTCTCCTAATGTGTATAACTATATACACAGCTTAACATCATAATCGAATACAACCCAGATACTATCCATTCAACCTTCTGTTCGATTCGGTTGCTCGTATGTATAACGAAAGAACAGTAACCTGGTGAGTATTTCTATATGAACATCATCACGATATAATCGAATAAAACTCAGATACAATGATCATTCCGTCTATCCATCCAACCTTCTGTTCGATTGGGTCGCTCGTATGTATAACGCAAGAACAGTCACCTGGTGAGTATTACTATATAAACATCACCACGATATAATCGAATACAACTCAGTTACAATTATCGTTCCGTCTAACCATCCAACCTTATGTTTGATTCAGACGCTCGTATGTGTAACGAAATAACCGTTACATGGTAGGTGTAACCGAATATACAGCATAAAGATATAATCGGAGACAACCCAGATACAATGATTGTTCAATCTATCCATCCAACCTTATGTTCGATTCGGTTGCCCGTATGTTTAACGAAAGAACTGTTACCTGGTTAGACATACTATATGATAATCATCACGATATACTCGAATACAACCCCAGATACGATTATTGTTTAGTCTATCCATTCAACCTACTGTTCAATTCAGTCGTTCTTATGTATAACGGAAAAACAGTTACCTGGTGAGTATAACTATATTAACCTAATCGAATACAACCCAGATACGATGAATTTTCAATCTATCCATTTAACCTTCTGCTGGATTTGGTCGCTTTTATGTAAAACGGAAGAACAGTTACCTGGTGAGTATTGCTATATAAACATCATCACGATATCATCGAATACAACTCAGATACAATTATCGCTTCGTCTAACCATTTAACCTTCTGTTCGATTCAGTCGCTAGTATGTGTAACGGAAGTACCGTCACCTGGTAAGTATCCCTATATATACAGTATTGCGAAATAATCGGATACAAACCAGATACATTGATTGTTCAGTCTATCCATTCAACTTTCTGTTCGTTTCGGTCGCTCGTATGTAAAACGGGAATACCGTCACCTAGTGTGTATAACTATATACACAGCATAACATCATAATCGAATACAACTCAGATACTATCCATTCAACCTTCTGTTCGATTCGGTTGCTCGTATGTATAACGAAAGAACAGTAACCTGGTGAGTATTTCTATATAAACTTCATAACGATATAATCGAATACAACTCAGATACAATGATCATTATATGATATTCATCTAACCTTCTGTTCGATTGGGTCGCTCGTACGTATAACGCAAGAACAGTCACCTGGTGAGTATTACTATATAAACATTCCCACGATATAATCGAATACAACTCAGTTACAATTATCGTTCCGTCTAACCATCCAACCTTATGTTCGATTCAGACGCTCGTATGTGTAACGAAAGAACCGTTACATGGTAGGTGTGTCTGAATATACAGCATAACGATATAATCGGAGACAACCCAGATACAATGATTGTTCAATCTATCCATTCAATCTTATGTTCGATTCGGTTGCTCGTATGTATAACGGAAGAACAGTTACCTGGTTAGACATTATATATAATAATCATCACGAAATAGTCGAAAACAACCCAGATACGATGATTGTTCAGTCTATCTATACAACTTTCTGTTCAGTTCAGTCGCTCTTATGTATAACTGGAGAACAGTTACCTGGTGAGTATAACTATATAAACATCATCACGATATAATCGAATATTACCCCAGATACGATCATTGTTTAGTCTATCCATTCAACCTTCTGTTCAATTCAGTCGCTCGTATGTATAACGGAAGAACAGTTACTAGGTGAGTATAACTATATAAACATAATCGAATACAACTCAGATACGATGATTGTTCAATCTATCCATTCAACCTTATGTTCGATTCGGTTGCTCGTATGTATAACGAAAGAACAGGTACCTGGTGAGTATAAATATATGAACATAATCGAATTCAACTCAGATACGATGATTGTTCAATCTATCCATTTAACCTTCTGCTCGATTTGGTCACTTGTATGTTAAACTGAAGGACAGTTACCTGGTGAGTATTGCTATATAAACATCATCACGATATCATCGAATACATCTCAGATACAATTATCGTTTCGTCTAACCATTCAACATTCTGTTCGATTCAGTCGCTAGTATGTATAACGGAAGAACAGTTACCTGGTGAGTTTTGCTATATGTATAAACATCATCACGATATCATCGAATACAACTCAGATACAATTATCGTTTCGTCTTACCATTTAACCTTAAGTTTGATTCAGTCGCTAGTATGTGCAACGGAAGTACCGTCACTTGGTAAGTATCACTATATATACAGAATTGCGATATAATTGGATACCACCCAGATACATTGATTGTTCAGTCTATCCATTCAACTTTCTGTTCGTTTCGGTCGCTCGTATGTAAAACGGGAATACCGTCACCTAATGTGTATAACTATATACACAGCATAACATCATAATCGAATACAACCCAGATACTATCCATTCAACCTTCTGTCCGATTCGGTTGCTCGTATGTATAAAGAAAAAACAGTAACCTGGTGAGTATTTCTATATGAACGTCATCACGATATAATCGAATACAACTCAGATACAATGATCATTTCGTCTATCCATCCAAACTTCTGTTCGATTGGGTCGCTCGTATGTATAACGAAAGAACAGTAACCTGGTGAGTATTCCTATATAAACTTCATCACGATATAATCGAATACAACTCAGTTACAATTATCGTTCCGTCCAACCATCCAACCTTATGTTCGATTCAGACGCTCGTATGTGTAACGAAAGAACCGTTACATGGTAGGTGTATCTAAATATACAGCATAACGATATAATCGGAGACAACCCAGATACAATGATTGTTCAATCTATCCATTCAACCTTATGTTCGATTCGGTTGCTCGTATGTATAACGGAAGAACAGTTACCTGGTTAGACATAATATATAATAATCATCACGAAATAATCGAATACAACCCAGATACGATGATTGTTCAGTCTATCTATACAACCTTCTGTTCAGTTCAGTCGCTCTTATGTATAACTGGAGAACATAATCGAATACAACCCAGATACGATGATTGTTCAATCCATACTAAATTCAACCTTCTGCTCGATTTGGTCGCTTGTATATAAAACGGAAGAACAGTTACCTGGTGAGTATTGCTATATAAACATCATCACGATATCATCGAATACAACTCAGATACAATTATCGTTTCGTCTCACCATTTAACCTTAAGTTCGATTCAGTCGCTAGTATGTGCAACGGAAGTACCGTCACCTGGTAAGTATCACTATATATACAGAATTGCGATATAATCGGATACCACCCAGATACATTGATTTTTCAGTCTATCCATTCAACTTTCTGTTCGTTTCGGTCGCTCGTATGTAAAACGGGAATACCGTCACCTAATGTGTATAACTATATACACAGCATAACATCATGATCGAATACAACCCATATACTATCCATTCAACCTTCTGTTCGATTCGGTTGCTCGTATGTATAAAGAAAAAACAGTAACCTGGTGAGTATTTCTATATGAACGTCATCACGATTATTCTAATACAACTCAGATACAATGATCATTCCGTCTATCCATCCAAACTTCTGTTCGATTGGGTCGCTCGTATGTATAACGCAAGAACAGTCACCTGGTGAGTATTACTATATAAACATCACCACGATATAATCGAATACAACTCAGTTACAATTATTGTTCCGTCTAATCATCCAACCTTATGTTCGATTCAGTTGCTCGTATGTGTAACAAAGAACTGTTACCTGGTTAGACATACGATATGATAATCATCACGATATAATCGAATACAACCCAGATACAATGATTGTTCAGTCTATCCATTCAACCTTCTGTTCAGTTCAGTCGCTCTTATGTATAACTTGAGAACAGTCACCTGGTGAGTATAACTATATAAACATCATCACGATATAATCGAATACAACCCCAGATACGATCATTGTTTAGTCTATCCATTCAACCTTCTGTTCAATTCAGTCGCTCCTATGTATAACGGAAGAACAGGTACCTGGTGAGTATAACTATATAAACATAATCAAATACAACCCAGATACGATGATTGTTCAATCTATAAATTTAACCTTCTGCTCGATTCGGTCGCTTGTATGTAAAACGGAAGAACAGTTACCTGGTGATTATTGCTATATAAACATCATCACGATATCATCGAATACAACTCAGATACAATTATCGTTTCGTCTAAGCATTCAACCCTCTGTTCGATTCAGTCGCTAGTATGTGTAACGGAAGTACCGTCACCTGGTAAGTATCACTATATATACAGTATTGCGATATAATCGCATACCACCCAGATACATTGATTGTTCAGTATATCCATTCAACTTTCTGTTCGTTTCGGTCGCTCGTATGTAAAACGGGAATACCGTCATCAAATGTGTATAACCATATACACAGCATAACATCATAATCGAATACAACCCAGATACTATCCATTCAACCTTCTGTTCGATTCGGTTGCTCGTATGTATAATGAAAGAACAGTAACCTGGTGAGTATTTCTATATGAACGTCATCACGATATAATAGAATACAACTAAGATACAATGATCAATCCGTCTATCCATCCAACCTTCTGTTCGATTGGGTCGCTCGTATGTATAACGCAAGAACAGTCACCTGGTGAATATTACTATATAAACATCACCACGATATAATCGAATACAACTCAGTTACAATTATCGTTCCGTCTAATCATCCAACCTTATGTTCGATGCAGACGCTCGTATGTGTAACGAAAGAACCTTTACATGGTAGGTGTAACTAAATATACAGCATAACGATATAATCGGAGACAACCCAGATACAATGATTGTTCAATCTATCCATTCAACTTTTTGTTCGATTCGGTTGCTCTTATGTGTAACAGAAGAACTGTTACCTGGTTAGACATACTATATGAAAATCATCACGATATAATCGAATACAACCCAGATACAAAGATTGTTCAGTCTATCCATTCAACCTTCTGTTCAGTTTAGTCGCTCTTATGTATAACTGGAGAACAGTTACCTGTTGAGTATGACTATATAAACATCATCACGATATAATCGAATACAACCTCAGATACGATCATTGTTTAGTCTATCCATTCAACCTTCTGTTCAATTCAGTCGCTCGTATGTATAACGGAAGAACAGTTACCTGGTGAGTATTTCTATATGAACGTCATCACGATATAATCGAATACAACTCAGATACAATTATCGTTCCGTCTAACCATCCAACCTTATGTTCGATTCAGACGCTCGTATGTGTAACGAAAGAACCGTTACCTGGTAGGTGTAACTAAATATACAGCATAACGATATAATCGGAGACAACCCAGATACAATGATTGTTCAATTTATTCATCCAACCTTATGTTCGATTCGGTTGCTCGTATGTATAACGGAAGAACTGTTACCTGGTTAGACATACTATATGATAATAATCACGATATAATCAAATACAACCCAGATACGATGAATGTTCAGTCTATCCATTCAACCTTCTGTTCAGTTCAGTCGCTCTTATGTATAACTGGAGAACATTTTTCTGGTGAGTATAACTATATAAACATCATCAAGATATAATTGAATACAACCCCAGATACGATTATTGTTTAGTCTATCCATTCAACCTTCTGTTCAATTCAGTCGCTCGTATGTATAACGGAAGAACAGTTACCTGGTGAGTATAACTATATAAACATTATCGAATACAACCCAGATACGATGATTGTTCAATCCATACTTAATTTAAGCTTCTGCTCGATTCGGTCGCTTGTATGTAAAACGGAAGAACAGTTACCTGGTGAGTATTGCTATATAAACATCATCACGATATCATCGAATACAACTCAGAGATACAATTATCGTTTCGTATAACCATTTAATCTTCTGCTCGATTCGGTCGCTTGTATGTAAAACGGAAGAACAGTTACCTGGTGAGTATTGCTGTATAAACATCACCACGATATAATCGAATACAACTCAGTTACAATTATCGTTCCGTCTAACCATCCAACCTTATGTTCGATTCAGACGCTCGTTTGTGTAACGAAAGAACCGTTACATGGTAGGTGTAACTAAATATACAGCATAACGATATAATCGGAGACAACCCAGATACAATGATTGTTCAATCTATCCATCCAACCTTATGTTCGATTCGGTTGCTCGTATGTATTACGAAAGAACTGTTACCTGGTTAGACATACTATATGATAATAATCACGATATAATCAAATACAACCCAGATACGATGAATGTGCAGTCTATCCATTCAACCTTCTGTTCAGTTCAGTCGCTCTTATGTATAACTGGAGAACAGTTTCCTGGTGAGTATAACTATATAAACATCATCAAGATATAATTGAATACAACCCCAGATACGATTATTGTTTAATTCAACCTTCTGTTCAATTCAGTCGCTCGTATGTATAACGGAAGAACAGTTACCTGGTGAGTATAACTATATAAACATTATCGAATACAACCCAGATACGATGATTGTTCAATCTATACTAAATTTAAGCTTCTGCTCGATTCGGACGCTTGTATGTAAAACGGAAGAACAGTTACCTGGTGAGTATTGCTATATAAACATCATCACGATATCATCGAATACAACTCAGAGATACAATTATCATTTCGTCTAACCATTCAACTTTCTGTTCGATTTAGTCGCTAGTATGTGTAACGGTGGTACCGTCACCTGGTAAGTATCACTATATATACAGTATTGCGATATAATCGGATACCACCCAGATACATTGATTGTTCAGTCTATCCATTCAACTTTCTGTTCAGTTCAGTCGCTCTTATGTATAACTGGAGAACAGTTTCCTGATGAGTATAACTATATGAACATCATCAAGATATAATCGAATACAACCCCAGATACGATTATTGTTTAGTCTATCCATTCAACCTTCTGTTCAATTCAGTCGCTCGTATGTATAACGGAAGAGCAGTTACCTGGTGAGTATAACTATATAAACATAATCGATTACAACCCAGATACGATGATTGTTCAATCTATACTAAATTTAAGCTTCTGCTCGATTCGGACGCTTGTATGTAAAACGGAAGAACAGTTACCTGGTGTGTATTGCTATATAAACATCATCACGATATCATCGAATACAACTCAGAGATACAATTATCATTTCGTCTAACCATTCAACTTTCTGTTCGATTTAGTCGCTAGTATGTGTAACGGTGGTACCGTCACCTGGTAAGTATCACTATATATACAGTATTGCGATATAATCGGATACCACCCAGATACATTGATTGTTCAGTCTATCCATTCAACTTTCTGTTCAGTTCAGTCGCTCTTATGTATAACTGGAGAACAGTTTCCTGGTGAGTATAACTATATGAACATCATCAAGATATAATCGAATACAACCCCAGATACGATTATTGTTTAGTCTATCCATTCAACCTTCTGTTCAATTCAGTCGCTCGTATGTATAACGGAAGAACATTTACCTGGTGAGTATAACTATATAAACCTTATCGAATACAACCCAGATACGATGAATTTTCAATCTATCCATTTAACCTTCTGCTCGATTCGGTCGCTTTTATGTAAAACGGAAGAACAGGCGATCGGAAGAAGGCGATCTGAAGAATTCGTTACACATACGAGCGTATGCATCGAACATAAGGTTGGATGATTAGACGGAACGATAATTGTAATTTTTTTCATAGAATCCATTTCTCCAATCGTAAAAAACGAAATCGAAAAAAAAAATGCATCGAAGGGGGCCCCCTTGGAACTTTTTCGAATTCTTCAGATCGCCTTAACTTCCGAACGGATGGACCGATTTTCAACTTCGATCATACCAATCTGCTTGTTTTTTTTATAAAATCCATTTCTCCAATCGAAAAAACCGAAATCGAAAAAAAAATGCATCAAAGGGGGCCCCCTTGAAACTTTTTCGAATTCTTCAGATCGCCTTAACTTCCGAACGGATGAATCGATTTTCAACTTCGATCATACCAATCTGCTTGTTTTTTTTCATAGAATCCATTTCTCCAATCGAAAAAACCAAAATCGAAAAAAAAAATGCATCAATGGGGGCCCCCTTGGAACTTTTTCGAATTCTTCAGATCGCCTTAACTTCCGAACGGATGGACCGATTTTCAACTTCGATCATACCAATCTGCTTGTTTTTTTTTCATAGAATCCTTTTCTCCAATCGAAAAAACCGAAATCGAAAAACAAAATTGCATCAAAAGGGAACTTGGAACTTGGAACTTTTTCGAATTCTTCAGATCGCCTTAACTTCCGAACGGATGAACCGATTTCCAACTTCGATCATACCAATCTGCTTGTATTTTTTCATAGAATCCATTTCTCCAATCGAAAAAACCGAAATCGAAAAAAAAAATGCATCAAAGGGGGCCCCCTTGGAACTTTTTCGAATTCTTCAGATCGACTTAACTTCCGAACGGATGGACCGATTTTCAACTTCGATCATACCAAACTGCTTGTTTTTTTTTTCATAGAATCCATTTCTCCAATCGAAAAAACCGAAATCGAAAAAAAGAAAGCATCAAAGGGGGCCCCTTGGAACTTTTTCGAATTCTTCAGATCGCCTTAACTTTCGAACGTATGGACCGATTTTCAACTTCGATCATACCAATCTGCTTGTTTTTTTAATAGAATCCATTTCTCCGATCAGAAAAACCGAAATCGAAAAAAAAATGCATCAAAGGGGGCCCCCTTGGAACTTTTTCGAATTCTTCAGATCGCCTTAACTTCCGAACGGATGGACCGATTTTCAACTTCGAT
Organism: Chrysomela aeneicollis; assembly: GCA_029955515.1. NCBI lineage: Eukaryota > Metazoa > Arthropoda > Insecta > Coleoptera > Chrysomelidae > Chrysomela > Chrysomela aeneicollis. The sequence continues at coordinate 376,130 of JARUHQ010000005.1, read as the reverse complement.
CATACCAATCTGCTTGTTTTTTTTTCATAGAATCCATTTCTCCAATCGAAAAAACCGAAATTGAAACAAAAAATGCTTCAAAGGGGGCCCCCTTGGAACTTTTTCGAATTCTTCAGATCGCCTAACTTCCGAACGGATGGACCGATTTTCAACTTCGATCATACCAATCTGCTTGTTTTCTTTCATAGAATCCATTTCTCCAATCTAAAAAACCGAAATCGAAAAAAAAATGCACCAAAGGGGGCCCCCTTGGTACTTTTTCGAATTCTTCAGATCGCCTTAACTTCCGAACGGATGGACCGATTTTCAACTTCGATCATACCAATCTGCTTGTTTTTTTTTCATAGAATCCATTTCTCCAATCGAAAAAACCGAAATTGAAACAAAAAATGCTTCAAAGGGGGCCCCCTTGGAACTTTTTCGAATTCTTCAGATCGCCTAACTTCCGAACGGATGGACCGATTTTCAACTTCGATCATACCAATCTGCTTGTTTTCTTTCATAGAATCCATTTCTCCAATCTAAAAAACCGAAATCGAAAAAAAAATGCACCAAAGGGGGCCCCCTTGGTACTTTTTCGAATTCTTCAGATCGCCTTAACTTCCGAACGGATGGACCGATTTTCAACTTCGATCATACCAATCTGCTTGTTTTTTTTCATAGAATCCATTTCTCCAATCGAAAAAACCGAAATCTAAAAAAAAAAAATTCATCAAAGGGGGCCCCCTTGGAACTTTCTCGAATTTTTCAGATCGCCTCAACTTCCGAACGGATGGACCGATTTTCAACTTCGATCATACCAATCTGCTTGTTTTTTTTCATAGAGTCCATTTCTCCAATCGAAAAAACCGAAATGAAAGAAATTGTATCAAAGGGGGCCCCCTTGGAACTTTTTCGAATTCTTCAGATCGCCTTAACTTCCGAACGGATGGACCGATTATCAACTTCGATCATACCAATCTGCTTGTTTTTTTTATAAAATCCATTTCTCCAATCGAAAAAACCGAAATCGAAAAAAAAATGCATCAAAGGGGGCCCCCTTGAAACTTTTTCGAATTCTTTAGATCGCCTTAACTTCCGAACGGATGAACCGATTTTCAACTTCGATCATACCAATCTGCTTGTTTTTTTTCATAGAATCCATTTCTTCAATCGAAAAAACCGAAATCGAAAAAAAAAATGCATCAAAGGGGGCCCCCTTGAAACTTTTTCGAATTCTTCAGATCTCCTTAACATCCGAACGGATGGACCGATTTTCAACTTCGATCATACCAATCTGCTTGTTTTTTTTCATAGAATCCATTTCTCCAATCGAAAAAACCGAAATCGAAAAAAAATGCATCAAAGGGGGCCCCCTTGGAACTTTTTCGAATTCTTCAGATCGCCTTAACTTCCGAACGGATTGACCGATTTTCAACTTCGATCATACCAATCTGCTTGTTTTCTTTCATAGAATCCATTTCTCCATTCGAAAAAACCGAAATCGAAAAAAAAAATGCATCAAAGGGGGCCTTCTTGGAATTTTTTCGAATTCTTCAGATCGCCTTAACTTCCGAACGGATGGACCGATTTTCAATTTCGCGCATACCAATTCGCTTGTTTTTTTCATAGAATCCATTTCTCCAATCGAAAAAACCGAAATCGAAAAAAAATTGCATCAAAGGGGGTCCCCTTGGAACTTTTTCGAATTCTTCAGATCGCCTTAACTTCCGAACGGATGGACCGATTTTCAACTTCGATCATACCAATCTGCTTGTTTTCTTTCATAGAATCCATTTCTCCATTCGAAAAAACCGAAATCGAAAAAAAAAATGCATCAAAGGGGGCCTTCTTGGAATTTTTTCGAATTCTTCAGATCGCCTTAACTTCCGAACGGATGGACCGATTTTCAATTTCGCGCATACCAATTCGCTTGTTTTTTTCATAGAATCCATTTCTCCAATCGAAAAAACCGAAATCGAAAAAAAATTGCATCAAAGGGGGTCCCCTTGGAACTTTTTCGAATTCTTCAGATCGCCTTAACTTCCGAACGGATGGACCGATTTTCAAATTCGATCATACCAATCTGCTTGTTTTTTTTTCATAGAATCCATTTCTCCAATCGGAAAAACCGAAATCGAAAAATAATATGCATCAAAAAGGGCCACCTTGGAACTTTTTCGAATTTTCAGACCGCCTCAACTACCGAACGGATCGACCGATTTTCAATTTCGCGCATACCAATTTGCTTGTTTTTTCATAGAATCCATTTCTTCAATAGAAAAAACCGAAATCGAAAAAAAAATTGCATCAAAGGGGGTCCCCTTGGAACTTTTTCGAATTCTTCAAATCGCCTTAACTTCCGAACGGATGTACCGATTTTCAACTTCGATCATACCAATCTGCTTGTTTTTTTTCATAGAATCCATTTCTCCAATCGAAAAAACCGGAATCGAAAAGAAAAATTGCATCAAAGGGGGTCCCCTTGGAACTTTTTCGAATACTTCAGATCGCCATAACTTCCGAACGGATGGACCGATTTTCAACTTCGATCATACCAATCTGCTTGTTTTTTTTTCATAGAATCCGTTTCTCCAATCAAAAAAACCGAAATCGAAAAAATAAAAAGCATCAAAGGGGGTCCCCTTGGAACTTTTTCGAATTCTTCAGATCGCCTTAACTTCCGAACGGATGGAACGATTTTCAACTTCGATCATACCAATCTGCTTGTTTTTTTTATAAAATCCATTTCTCCAATCAGAAAAACCGAAATCGAAAAAAAAAATGCATCAAAGGGGGCCCCCTTGGAACTTTTTCGAATTCTTCAGATCGCCTTAACTTCCGAACGGATGGACCGATTTTCAACTTCGATCATACCAATCTGCTTGTTTTTTTTTCATAGAATCCATTTCTCCAATCGAAAAAACCGAAATTGAAACAAAAAATGCTTCAAAGGGGGCCCCCTTGGAACTTTTTCGAATTCTTCAGATCGCCTAACTTCCGAACGGATGGACCGATTTTCAACTTCGATCATACCAATCTGCTTGTTTTCTTTCATAGAATCCATTTCTCCAATCTAAAAAACCGAAATCGAAAAAAAAATGCACCAAAGGGGGCCCCCTTGGAACTTTTTCGAATTCTTCAGATCGCCTTAACTTCCGAACGGATGGACCGATTTTCAACTTCGATCATACCAATCTGCTTGTTTTTTTCATAGAATCCATTTCTCCAATCGAAAAAACCGAAATCTAAAAAAAAAATTCATCAAAGGGGGCCCCCTTGGAACTTTCTCGAATTTTTCAGATCGCCTCAACTTCCGAACGGATGGACCGATTTTCAACTTCGATCATACCAATCTGCTTGTTTTTTTTCATAGAGTCCATTTCTCCAATCGAAAAAACCGAAATGAAAAAAAAAATGTATCAAAGGGGGCCCCCTTGGAACTTTTTCGAATTCTTCAGATCGCCTTAACTTCCGAACGGATGGACCGATTTTCAACTTCGATCATACCAATCTGCTTGTTTTTTTTCATAGAATCCATTTCTCCAATCGAAAAAACCGAAATCGAAAAAAAAAAATGCATCAAAGGGGGCCCCCTTGAAACTTTTTCGAATTCTTCAGATCGCCTTAACATCCGAACGGATGGACCGATTTTCAACTTCGATCATACCAATCTGCTTGTTTTTTTTCTTAGAATCCAATTCTCCAATCGAAAAAACCGAAATCGAAAAAAAATGCATCAAAGGGGGCCCCCTTGGAACTTTTTCGAATTCTTCAGATCGCCTTAACTTCCGAACGGATGGACCGATTTTCAACTTCGATCATACCAATCTGCTTGTTTTCTTTCATAGAATCCATTTCTCCATTCGAAAAAACCGAAATCGAAAAAAAATGCATCAAAGGGGGCCTTCTTGAAATTTTTTCGAATTCTTCAGATCGCCTTAACTTCCGAACGGATGGACCGATTTTCAAATTCGATCATACCAATCTGCTTGTTTTTTTCATAGAATCCATTTCTCCAATCGGAAAAACCGAAATCGAAAAATAATATGCATCAAAAAGGGCCACCTTGGAACTTTTTCGAATTTTCAGACCGCCTCAACTACCGAACGGATCGACCGATTTTCAATTTCGCGCATACCAATTTGCTTGTTTTTTCATAGAATCCATTTCTTCAATAGAAAAAACCGAAATCGAAAAAAAATTGCATCAAAGGGGGTCCCCTTGGAACTTTTTCGAATTCTTCAGATCGCCTTAACTTCCGAACGGATGGACCGATTTTCAACTTCGATTATACCAAACTGCTTGTTTTTCTTCATAGAATCCATTTCTCCAATCGAAAAAACCAAAATCTGAAAAAAAAATTGCATCAAAGGGGGTCCCCTTGGAACTTTTTCGAATTCTTCAAATCGCCTTAACTTCCGAACGGATGTACCGATTTTCAACTTCGATCATACCAATCTGCTTGTTTTTTTTCATGGAATCCATTTCTCCAATCGAAAAAACCATAATCGGAAAAAAAATTGCATCAAAGGGGGTCCCCTTGGAACTTTTCTGAATTCTTCAGATCGCCTTAACTTCCGAACGGATGGACCGATTTTCAACTTCGATCATACCAATCTGCTTGTTTTTTTTCATAGAATCCATTTCTCCAATCGAAGAAACCGGAATCGAAAAGAAAAATTGCATCAAAGGGGGTCCCCTTGGAACTTTTTCGAATTCTTCAGATCGCCATAACTTCCGAACGGATGGACCGATTTTCAACTTCGATCATACCAATCTGCTTGTTTTTCTTTCATAGAATCCGTTTCTCCAATCAAAAAAACCGAAATCGAAAAAATAAAAAGCATCAAAGGGAGCCCCCTTGGAACTTTTTCGAATTCTTCAGATCGCCTTAACTTCCGAACGGATGAACCGATTTTCAACTTCGATCATACGAATCTGCTTGTTTTTTTTTCATAGAATTCATTTCTCCAATCAAAAAAAAATGCATCAAAGGGGGCCCTCTTGGAACTTTTTCGAATTCTTCAGATCGACTTAACTTCCGAACGGATGGACCGATTTTCAACTTCGATCATACCAATCTGCTTTTTTTTTCATAGAATCCATTTCTCCGATCAAAAAATCCGAAATCGAAAAAAAAAATGGATCAAAGGGGCCCCCGTTGGAACTTTTTCGAATTCTTCAGATTGCCTCAACTTCCGAACGTATGGACCGATTTTCAACTTCGATCATACCAATCTGCTTGTTTTTTTTTCATAGAATCCATTTCTCCAAGCAGAAAAACCGAAATCGAAAAAATAAAAAGCATCAAAGGGAGCCCCCTTGGAACTTTTTCGAATTCTTCAGATCGCCTTAACTTCCGAACGGATGGACCGATTTTCAACTTCGATCACACGAATCTGCTTGTTTTTTTTTCATAGAATCCATTTCTCCAATCGAAAAAACCGAAATCGAAAGAAAAAATGCATCAAAGGGGGCCCCCTTGGAACTTTTTCGAATTCTTCAGATCGACTTAACTTCCGAACGGATGGACCGATTTTCAACTTCGATCATTCCTGCTTTTTTTTTCATAGAATCCATTTCTCCAATCGAAAAAACCGAAATCGAAAAAAAAAATGCATCAAAGGGGGCCCCCTTGGAACTTTTTCGAATTCTTCAGATCGCCTTAACTTCCGAACGGATGGACCGATTTTCAACTTCGATCATACCAATCTGCTTGTTTTTTTTCATAGAATCCATTTCTCCAATCGAAAAAACCGAAATCGAAAGAAAAAATGCATCAAAGGGGGCCCCCTTGGAACTTTTTCGAATTCTTCAGATCGCCTTAACTTCCGAACGGATGGACCGATTTTCAACTTCGATCATACCAATCTGCTTGTTTTTTTTCATAGAATCCATTTCTCCAATCGAAAAAACCGAAATCTGAAAAAAAAAATTCATCAAAGGGGGCCCCCTTGGAACTTTCTCGAATTCTTCAGATCGCCTCAACTTCCGAACGGATGGACCGATTTTCAACTTCGATCATACCAATCTGCTTGTTTTTTTTCATAGAGTCCATTTCTCCAATCGAAAAAACCGAAATGAAAAAAAAATGTATCAAAGGGGGCCCCCTTGGAACTTTTTCGAATTCTTCAGATCGCCTTAACTTCCGAACGGATGGACCGATTATCAACTTCGATCATACCAATCTGCTTGTTTTTTTTTATAAAATCCATTTCTCCAATCGAAAAAACCGAAATCGAAAAAAATGCATCAAAGGGGGCCCCCTTGAAACTTTTTCGAATTCTTCAGATCGCCTTAACTTCCGAACGGATGAACCGATTTTCAACTTCAATCATACCAATCTGCTTGTTTTTTTTTCATAGAATCCATTTCTCCAATCGAAAAAACCGAAATCGAAAAAAAAAATGCATCAAAGGGGGCCCCCTTGAAACTTTTTCGAATTCTTCAGATCGCCTTAACATCCGAACGGATGGACCGATTTTCAACTTCGATCATACCAATCTGCTTGTTTTTTTTCATAGAATCCATTTCTTCAATCGAAAAAACCGAAATCGAAAAAAAAATGCATCAAAGGGGGCCCCCTTGGAACTTTTTCGAATTCTTCAGATCGCCTTAACTTCCGAACGGATGGACCGATTTTCAACTTCGATCATACCAATCTGCTTGTTTTCTTTCATAGAATCCATTTCTCCAATCGAAAAAACCGAAATCGAAAAAAAAATGCATCAAAGGGGGCCTTCTTGGAATTTTTTCGAATTCTTCAGATCGCCTTAACTTCCGAACGGATGGACCGATTTTCAATTTCGCGCATACTAATTCGCTTGTTTTTTTCATAGAATCCATTTCTCCAATCGAAAAAACCGAAATCGAAAAAAAATTGCATCAAAGGGGGTCCCCTTGGAACTTTTTCGAATTCTTCAGATCGCCTTAACTTCCGAACGGATGGACCGATTTTCAACTTCGATCATACCAATCTGCTTGTTTCTTTCATAGAATCCATTTCTCCAATCGAAAAAACCGAAATCGAAAAAAAATGCATCAAAGGGGGCCCCCTTGGAACTTTTTCGAATTCTTCAGATCGCCTTAACTTCCGAACGGATGGACCGATTTTCAAATTCGATCATACCAATCTGCTTGTTTTTTTTCATAGAATCCATTTCTCCAATCGAAAAAACCGAAATCAAAAAATAATATGCATCAAAAAGGGCCACCTTGGAACTTTTTCGAATTCTTCAGACCGCCTCAACTACTGAACGGATCGACCGATTTTCAATTTCGCGCATACCAATTTGCTTGTTTTTTCATAGAATCCATTTCTTCAATGGAAAAAACCGAAATCGAAAAAAAAATTGCATCAAAGGGGGTCCCCTTGGAACTTTTTCGAATTCTTCAGATCGCCTTAACTTCCGAACGGATGGACCGATTTTCAACTTCGATTATACCAAACTGCTTGTTTTTCTTCATAGAATCCATTTCTCCAATCGAAAAAACCAAAATCTGAAAAAAAGTTGCATCAAAGGGGGTCCCCTTGGAACTTTTTCGAATTCTTCAAATCGCCTTAACTTCCGAAAGGATGTACCGATTTTCAACTTCGATCATAACAATCTGCTTGTTTTTTTTTCATGGAATCCATTTCTCCAATCGAAAAAACCAAAATCGAAAAAAAAATTGCATCAAAGGGGGTCCCCTTGGAACTTTTTCGAATTCTTCAGATCGCCATAACTTCCGAACGGATGGACCGATTTTCAACTTCGATCTTCCAATCTGCTTGTTTTTTTTTCATAGAATCCGTTTCTCCAATCAAAAAAACCGAAATCGAAAAAATAAAAAGCATCAAAGGGAGCCTCCTTGGAACTTTTTCGAATTCTTCAGATCGCCTTAACTTCCGAACGGATGGACCGATTTTCAACTTCGATCATACGAATCTGCTTGTTTTTTTTTCATAGAATCCATTTCTCCAATCGAAAAAACCGAAATCGAAAAAAAAAAAAAATGCATCAAAGGGGGCCCCCTTGGAACTTTTTCGAATTCTTCAGATCGACTTAACTTCCGAACGGATGGACCGATTTTCAACTTCGATCATACCAATCTGCTTTTTTTTTGCATAGAATCCATTTCTCCGATCAAAAAATCCGAAATCGAAAAAAAAATGGATCAAAGGGGCCCCCCTTGGAACTTTTTCGAATTCTTCAGATTGCCTCAACATCCGAACGTATGGACCGATTTTCAACTTCGATCATACCAATCTGCTTGTTTTTTTTTCATAGAATCCATTTCTCCAATCAGAAAAACCGAAATCGAAAAAATAAAATGCATCAAAGGGGGCCCCCTTGGAACTTTTTCGAATTCTTCAGATCGCCTTAACTTCCGAACGGATGGACCGATTTTCAACTTCGATCATACGAATCTGCTTGTTTTTTTTCATAGAATCCATTTCTCCAATCGAAAAAACCGAAATCGAAAGAAAAAATGCATCAAAGGGGGCCCCCTTGGAACTTTTTCGAATTCTTCAGATCGACTTAACTTCCGAACGGATGGACCGATTTTCAACTTCGATCATACCTGCTTTTTTTTTCATAGAATCCATTTCTCCGATCAAAAAAACCGAAATCGAAAAAAAAATGCATCAAAGGGGGCCCCCCTTGGAACTTTTTCGAATTCTTCAGATTGCCTTAACTCTCGAACGTATGGACCGATTTTCAACTTCGATCATACCAATCTGCTTGTTTTTTTCATAGAATCCATTTCTCCAATCGAAAAAACCGAAATCTGAAAAAAAATTGCATCAAAGGGGGTCCCCTTGGAACTTTTTCGAATTCTTCAAATCGCCTTAACTTCCGAACGGATGTACCGATTTTCAACTTCGATCATACCAATCTGCTTGTTTTTTTTCATGAAATCCATTTCTCCAATCGAAAAAACCAAAATCGAAAAAAAAATTGCATCAAAGGGGGTCCCCTTGGAACTTTTCTGAATTCTTCAGATCGCCTTAACTTCCGAACGGATGGACCGATTTTCAACTTCGATCATACCAATCTGCTTGTTTTTTTTTCATAGAATCCATTTCTCCAATCGAAAAAACCGGAATCGAAAAGAAAAATTGCATCAAAGGGAGTCCCCTTGGAACTTTTTCGAATTCTTCAGATCGCCATAACTTCCGAACGGATGGACCGATTTTCAACTTCGATCATACCAATCTGCTTGTTTTTTTTTTCATAGAATCCGTTTCTCCAATCAAAAAAACCGAAATCGAAAAAATAAAAAGCATCAAAGGGAGCCCCCTTGGAACTTTTTCGAATTCTTCAGATCGCCTTAACTTCCGAACGGATGGACCGATTTTCAACTTCGATCATACGAATCTGCTTGTTTTTTTTTTCATAGAATCCATTTCTGCAATCGAAAAAACCGAAATCGAAAAAAAAAAAAATGCATCGAAGGGGGCCCCCTTGGAACTTTTTCAAATTCTTCAGATCGACTTAACTTCCGAACGGATGGACCGATTTTCAACTTCGATCATACCAATCTGCTTTTTTTTTCATAGAATCCATTTCTCCGATCAAAAAATCCGAAATCGAAAAAAAAAAATGGATCAAAGGGGCCCCCCTTGGAACTTTTCCGAATTCTTCAGATTGCCTCAACTTCCGAACGTATGGACCGATTTTCAACTTCGATCATACCAATCTGCTTGTTTTTTTTCATAGAATCCATTTCTCCAATCAGAAAAACCGAAATCGAAAAAATAAAAAGCATCAAAGGGAGCCCCCTTGGAACTTTTTCGAATTCTTCAGATCGCCTTAACTTCCGAACGGATGGACCGATTTTCAACTTCGATTATACGAATCTGCTTGTTTTTTTTCATAGAATCCATTTCTCCAATCGAAAAAACCGAAATGAAAAAAAAATGTATCAAAGGGGGCCCCCTTGGAACTTTTTCGAATTCTTCAGATCGCCTTAACTTCCGAACGGATGGACCGATTATCAACTTCGATCATACCAATCTGCTTGTTTTTTTTTATAAAATCCATTTCTCCAATCGAAAAAACCGAAATCGAAAAAAAATGCATCAAAGGGGGCCCCCTTGAAACTTTTTCGAATTCTTCAGATCGCCTTAACTTCCGAACGGATGAACCGATTTTCAACTTCAATCATACCAATCTGCTTGTTTTTTTTTCATAGAATCCATTTCTCCAATCGAAAAAACCGAAATCGAAAAAAAAAATGCATCAAAGGGGGCCCCCTTGAAACTTTTTCGAATTCTTCAGATCGCCTTAACATCCGAACGGATGGACCGATTTTCAACTTCGATCATACCAATCTGCTTGTTTTTTTTCATAGAATCCATTTCTTCAATCGAAAAAACCGAAATCGAAAAAAAAATGCATCAAAGGGGGCCCCCTTGGAACTTTTTCGAATTCTTCAGATCGCCTTAACTTCCGAACGGATGGACCGATTTTCAACTTCGATCATACCAATCTGCTTGTTTTCTTTCATAGAATCCATTTCTCCAATCGAAAAAACCGAAATCGAAAAAAAAATGCATCAAAGGGGGCCTTCTTGGAATTTTTTCGAATTCTTCAGATCGCCTTAACTTCCGAACGGATGGACCGATTTTCAATTTCGCGCATACTAATTCGCTTGTTTTTTTCATAGAATCCATTTCTCCAATCGAAAAAACCGAAATCGAAAAAAAATTGCATCAAAGGGGGTCCCCTTGGAACTTTTTCGAATTCTTCAGATCGCCTTAACTTCCGAACGGATGGACCGATTTTCAACTTCGATCATACCAATCTGCTTGTTTCTTTCATAGAATCCATTTCTCCAATCGAAAAAACCGAAATCGAAAAAAAATGCATCAAAGGGGGCCCCCTTGGAACTTTTTCGAATTCTTCAGATCGCCTTAACTTCCGAACGGATGGACCGATTTTCAAATTCGATCATACCAATCTGCTTGTTTTTTTTCATAGAATCCATTTCTCCAATCGGAAAAACCGAAATCAAAAAATAATATGCATCAAAAAGGGCCACCTTGGAACTTTTTCGAATTCTTCAGACCGCCTCAACTACTGAACGGATCGACCGATTTTCAATTTCGCGCATACCAATTTGCTTGTTTTTTCATAGAATCCATTTCTTCAATGGAAAAAACCGAAATCGAAAAAAAAATTGCATCAAAGGGGGTCCCCTTGGAACTTTTTCGAATTCTTCAGATCGCCTTAACTTCCGAACGGATGGACCGATTTTCAACTTCGATTATACCAAACTGCTTGTTTTTCTTCATAGAATCCATTTCTCCAATCGAAAAAACCAAAATCTGAAAAAAAGTTGCATCAAAGGGGGTCCCCTTGGAACTTTTTCGAATTCTTCAAATCGCCTTAACTTCCGAAAGGATGTACCGATTTTCAACTTCGATCATACCAATCTGCTTGTTTTTTTTTCATGGAATCCATTTCTCCAATCGAAAAAACCAAAATCGAAAAAAAAATTGCATCAAAGGGGGTCCCCTTGGAACTTTTTCGAATTCTTCAGATCGCCATAACTTCCGAACGGATGGACCGATTTTCAACTTCGATCTTCCAATCTGCTTGTTTTTTTTTCATAGAATCCGTTTCTCCAATCAAAAAAACCGAAATCGGAAAAATAAAAAGCATCAAAGGGAGCCTCCTTGGAACTTTTTCGAATTCTTCAGATCGCCTTAACTTCCGAACGGATGGACCGATTTTCAACTTCGATCATACGAATCTGCTTGTTTTTTTTTTCATAGAATCCATTTCTCCAATCGAAAAAACCGAAATCGAAAAAAAAAAAAAATGCATCAAAGGGGGCCCCCTTGGAACTTTTTCGAATTCTTCAGATCGACTTAACTTCCGAACGGATGGACCGATTTTCAACTTCGATCATACCAATCTGCTTTTTTTTTGCATAGAATCCATTTCTCCGATCAAAAAATCCGAAATCGAAAAAAAAATGGATCAAAGGGGCCCCCCTTGGAACTTTTTCGAATTCTTCAGATTGCCTCAACATCCGAACGTATGGACCGATTTTCAACTTCGATCATACCAATCTGCTTGTTTTTTTTTCATAGAATCCATTTCTCCAATCAGAAAAACCGAAATCGAAAAAATAAAATGCATCAAAGGGGGCCCCCTTGGAACTTTTTCGAATTCTTCAGATCGCCTTAACTTCCGAACGGATGGACCGATTTTCAACTTCGATCATACGAATCTGCTTGTTTTTTTTCATAGAATCCATTTCTCCAATCGAAAAAACCGAAATCGAAAGAAAAAATGCATCAAAGGGGGCCCCCTTGGAACTTTTTCGAATTCTTCAGATCGACTTAACTTCCGAACGGATGGACCGATTTTCAACTTCGATCATACCTGCTTTTTTTTTCATAGAATCCATTTCTCCGATCAAAAAAACCGAAATCGAAAAAAAAATGCATCAAAGGGGGCCCCCCTTGGAACTTTTTCGAATTCTTCAGATTGCCTTAACTCTCGAACGTATGGACCGATTTTCAACTTCGATCATACCAATCTGCTTGTTTTTTTCATAGAATCCATTTCTCCAATCGAAAAAACCGAAATCTGAAAAAAAATTGCATCAAAGGGGGTCCCCTTGGAACTTTTTCGAATTCTTCAAATCGCCTTAACTTCCGAACGGATGTACCGATTTTCAACTTCGATCATACCAATCTGCTTGTTTTTTTTCATGAAATCCATTTCTCCAATCGAAAAAACCAAAATCGAAAAAAAAATTGCATCAAAGGGGGTCCCCTTGGAACTTTTCTGAATTCTTCAGATCGCCTTAACTTCCGAACGGATGGACCGATTTTCAACTTCGATCATACCAATCTGCTTGTTTTTTTTTCATAGAATCCATTTCTCCAATCGAAAAAACCGGAATCGAAAAGAAAAATTGCATCAAAGGGAGTCCCCTTGGAACTTTTTCGAATTCTTCAGATCGCCATAACTTCCGAACGGATGGACCGATTTTCAACTTCGATCATACCAATCTGCTTGTTTTTTTTTTCATAGAATCCGTTTCTCCAATCAAAAAAACCGAAATCGAAAAAATAAAAAGCATCAAAGGGAGCCCCCTTGGAACTTTTTCGAATTCTTCAGATCGCCTTAACTTCCGAACGGATGGACCGATTTTCAACTTCGATCATACGAATCTGCTTGTTTTTTTTTTCATAGAATCCATTTCTGCAATCGAAAAAACCGAAATCGAAAAAAAAAAATGCATCGAAGGGGGCCCCCTTGGAACTTTTTCAAATTCTTCAGATCGACTTAACTTCCGAACGGATGGACCGATTTTCAACTTCGATCATACCAATCTGCTTTTTTTTTCATAGAATCCATTTCTCCGATCAAAAAATCCGAAATCGAAAAAAAAAAATGGATCAAAGGGGCCCCCCTTGGAACTTTTTCGAATTCTTCAGATTGCCTCAACTTCCGAACGTATGGACCGATTTTCAACTTCGATCATACCAATCTGCTTGTTTTTTTTCATAGAATCCATTTCTCCAATCAGAAAAACCGAAATCGAAAAAATAAAAAGCATCAAAGGGAGCCCCCTTGGAACTTTTTCGAATTCTTCAGATCGCCTTAACTTCCGAACGGATGGACCGATTTTCAACTTCGATTATACGAATCTGCTTGTTTTTTTTCATAGAATCCATTTCTCCAATCGAAAAAACCGAAATCGAAAAAAAAATGCATCAAAGGGGGCCTCCTTAGAACTTTTTCGAATTCTTCAGATCGACTTAACTTCCGAACGGATGGACCGATTTTCAACTTCGATCATACCTGCTTTTTTTTTCATAGAATCCATTTCTCCGATCAAAAAAACCGAAATCGAAAAAAAAATGCATCAAAGGGGGCCCCCCTTGGAACTTTTTCGAATTCTTCAGATTGCCTTAACTCTCGAACGTATGGACCGATTTTCAACTTCGATCATACCAATCTGCTTGTTTTTTTCATAGAATCCATTTCTCCAATCGAAAAAACCGAAATCTGAAAAAAAATTGCATCAAAGGGGGTCCCCTTGGAACTTTTTCGAATTCTTCAAATCGCCTTAACTTCCGAACGGATGTACCGATTTTCAACTTCGATCATACCAATCTGCTTGTTTTTTTTCATGAAATCCATTTCTCCAATCGAAAAAACCAAAATCGAAAAAAAAATTGCATCAAAGGGGGTCCCCTTGGAACTTTTCTGAATTCTTCAGATCGCCTTAACTTCCGAACGGATGGACCGATTTTCAACTTCGATCATACCAATCTGCTTGTTTTTTTTTCATAGAATCCATTTCTCCAATCGAAAAAACCGGAATCGAAAAGAAAAATTGCATCAAAGGGAGTCCCCTTGGAACTTTTTCGAATTCTTCAGATCGCCATAACTTCCGAACGGATGGACCGATTTTCAACTTCGATCATACCAATCTGCTTGTTTTTTTTTTCATAGAATCCGTTTCTCCAATCAAAAAAACCGAAATCGAAAAAATAAAAAGCATCAAAGGGAGCCCCCTTGGAACTTTTTCGAATTCTTCAGATCGCCTTAACTTCCGAACGGATGGACCGATTTTCAACTTCGATCATACGAATCTGCTTGTTTTTTTTTTCATAGAATCCATTTCTGCAATCGAAAAAACCGAAATCGAAAAAAAAAAATGCATCGAAGGGGGCCCCCTTGGAACTTTTTCAAATTCTTCAGATCGACTTAACTTCCGAACGGATGGACCGATTTTCAACTTCGATCATACCAATCTGCTTTTTTTTTCATAGAATCCATTTCTCCGATCAAAAAATCCGAAATCGAAAAAAAAAAATGGATCAAAGGGGCCCCCCTTGGAACTTTTTCGAATTCTTCAGATTGCCTCAACTTCCGAACGTATGGACCGATTTTCAACTTCGATCATACCAATCTGCTTGTTTTTTTTCATAGAATCCATTTCTCCAATCAGAAAAACCGAAATCGAAAAAATAAAAAGCATCAAAGGGAGCCCCCTTGGAACTTTTTCGAATTCTTCAGATCGCCTTAACTTCCGAACGGATGGACCGATTTTCAACTTCGATTATACGAATCTGCTTGTTTTTTTTCATAGAATCCATTTCTCCAATCGAAAAAACCGAAATCGAAAAAAAAATGCATCAAAGGGGGCCTCCTTAGAACTTTTTCGAATTCTTCAGATCGACTTAACTTCCGAACGGATGGACCGATTTTCAACTTCGATCATACCTGCTTTTTTTTTCATAGAATACATTTCTCCGATCAAAAAAACCGAAATCGAAAAAAAAATGCATCAAAGGGGGCCCCCTTGGAACTTTTTCGAATTCTTCAGATTGCCTTAACTCTCGAACGTATGGACCGATTTTCAACTTCGATCATACCAATCTGCTTGTTTTTTTCATAGAATCCATTTCTCCAATCGAAAAAACCGAAATCGAAAAAAAATGCATCAAAGGGGGCCCCCTTGGAACTTTTTCGAATTCTTCAGATCGCCTTAACATCCGAACGGATGGACCGATTTTCAACTTCGATCATACCAATCTGCTTGTTTTTTTTTTCATAGAATCCATTTCTCCGATCGAAAGAACCGAAATCGAAAAAAAAATGCATCAAAGGGGGCCCCCTTGGAATTTTTTCGAATTCTTCAGATCGCCTAACTTCCGAACGGATAAACCGATTTTCAATTTCGCGCATATCAATTCGCTTTTTTTTTTCATAGAATCCATTTCTCCAATCGAAAAAACCGAAGTCGAAAAAAAATTGCATCAAAGGAGGTCCCCTTGGAACTTTTTCGAATTCTTCAGATCGCCTTAACTTCCAAACGGATGGACCGATTTTCAACTTCGATCATACCAATCTGCTTGTTTCTTTCATAGAATCCATTTCTCCAATCGAAAAAACCGAAATCGAAAAAAAAAATGCATCAAAGGGGGCCCCCTTGGAACTTTTTCGAATTCTTCAGATCGCCTTAACTTCCGAACGGATGGACCGATTTTCAACTTCGATCATACCAATCTGCTTGTTTTTTTTTTCATAGAATCCATTTCTCCAATCGAAAAAACCGAAATCGAAAAAAAAAATGCATCAAAGGGGGTCCCCTTGGAACTTTTTCGAATTCTTCAGATCGCCTTAACTTCCGAACGGATGGACCGATTTTCAACTTCGATCATACCAATCTGCTTGTTTTTTTTTCATAGAATCCATTTCTCCAATCGAAAAAACCGAAATCGAAAAAAAAAATGCATCAAAGGGGGCCACCTTGGAACTTTTTCGAATTCTTCAGACCGCCTCAACTTCCGAACGGATCGACCGATTTTCAATTTCGCGCATACCAATTTGCTTGTTTTTTCATAGAATCATTTCTTCAATAGAAAAAACCGAAATCGAATAAAAAATTGCATCAAAGGGTGTCCCTTTGGAACTTTTTCGAATTCTTCAGATCGCCTTAACTTCCGAACGGATGGACCGATTTTCAACTTCGATCATACCAAACTGCTTGTTTTTTTTCATAGAATTCATTTCTCCAATCGAAAAAACCGAAATCTGAAAAAAAATTGCATCAAAGGGGGTCCCCTTGGAACTTTTTCGAATTCTTCAAATCGCCTTAACTTCCGAACGGATGGACCGATTTTCAACTTCGATCATACCAATCTGCTTGTTTTTTTTCCATAGAATCCATTTCTCCAATCAAAAAAACCAAAATCGAAAAAAAAATTGCATCAAAGGGGGTCCCCTTGGAACTTCTTCGAATTCTTCAGATCGACTTAACTTCCGAACGGATGGACCGATTTTCAACTTCGATCATACCAATCTGCTTTTTTTTCATAGAATCCATTTCTCCGATCAAAAAATCCGAAATCGAAAAAAAAAATGGATCAAAGGGGCCCCCCTTGGAACTTTTTCGAATTCTTCAGATCGCCTCAACTTCCGAACGTATGGACCGATTTTCAACTTCGATCATACCAATCTGCTTGTTTTTTTTCATAGAATCCATTTCTCCAATCAGAAAAACCGAAATCGAAAAAATAAAAAGCATCAAAGGGAGCCCCCTTGGAACTTTTTCGAATTCTTCAGATCGCTTTAACTTCCGAACGGATGGACCGATTTTCAACTTCGATCATACGAATCTGCTTGTTTTTTTTCATAGAATCCATTTCTCCAATCGAGAAAACCGAAATCGAAAGAAAAAATGCATCAAAGGGGGCCCCCTTGGAACTTTTTCGAATTCTTCAGATCGACTTAACTTCCGAACGGATGGACCGATTTTCAACTTCGATCATACCTGCTTTTTTTTTCATAGAATCCATTTTTCCGATCAAAAAAACCGAAATCGAAAAAAAAATGCATCAAAGGGGGCCCCCTTGGAACTTTTTCGAATTCTTCAGATTGCCTTAACTCTCGAACGTATGGACCGATTTTCAACTTCGATCATACCAATCTGCTTGTTTTTTTCATAGAATCCATTTCTCCAATCGAAAAAACCGAAATCGAAAAAAAAAATGCATCAAAGGGGGCCACCTTGGAACTTTTTCGAATTCTTCAGACCGCCTCAACTTCCGAACGGATCGACCGATTTTCAATTTCGCGCATACCAATTTGCTTGTTTTTTCATAGAATCATTTCTTCAATAGAAAAAACCGAAATCGAATAAAAAATTGCATCAAAGGGTGTCCCCTTGGAACTTTTTCGAATTCTTCAGATCGCCTTAACTTCCGAACGGATGGACCGATTTTCAACTTCGATCATACCAAACTGCTTGTTTTTTTTTCATAGAATTCATTTCTCCAATCGAAAAAACCGAAATCTGAAAAAAAATTGCATCAAAGGGGGTCCCCTTGGAACTTTTTCGAATTCTTCAAATCGCCTTAACTTCCGAACGGATGGACCGATTTTCAACTTCGATCATACCAATCTGCTTGTTTTTTTTTCATAGAATCCATTTCTCCAATCAAAAAAACCAAAATCGAAAAAAAAATTGCATCAAAGGGGGTCCCCTTGGAACTTCTTCGAATTCTTCAGATCGACTTAACTTCCGAACGGATGGACCGATTTTCAACTTCGATCATACCAATCTGCTTTTTTTTCATAGAATCCATTTCTCCGATCAAAAAATCCGAAATCGAAAAAAAAAATGGATCAAAGGGGCCCCCCTTGGAACTTTTTCGAATTCTTCAGATCGCCTCAACTTCCGAACGTATGGACCGATTTTCAACTTCGATCATACCAATCTGCTTGTTTTTTTTCATAGAATCCATTTCTCCAATCAGAAAAACCGAAATCGAAAAAATAAAAAGCATCAAAGGGAGCCCCCTTGGAACTTTTTCGAATTCTTCAGATCGCTTTAACTTCCGAACGGATGGACCGATTTTCAACTTCGATCATACGAATCTGCTTGTTTTTTTTCATAGAATCCATTTCTCCAATCGAGAAAACCGAAATCGAAAGAAAAAATGCATCAAAGGGGGCCCCCTTGGAACTTTTTCGAATTCTTCAGATCGACTTAACTTCCGAACGGATGGACCGATTTTCAACTTCGATCATACCTGCTTTTTTTTTCATAGAATCCATTTCTCCGATCAAAAAAACCGAAATCGAAAAAAAAATGCATCAAAGGGGGCCCCCTTGGAACTTTTTCGAATTCTTCAGATTGCCTTAACTCTCGAACGTATGGACCGATTTTCAACTTCGATCATACCAATCTGCTTGTTTTTTTCATAAAATCCATTTCTCCAATCGAAAAAACCGAAATCGAAAAAAAAAATGCATCAAAGGGGGCCCCCTTGGAACTTTTTCGAATTCTTCAGATCGCCTTAACATCCGAACGGATGGACCGATTTTCAACTTCGATCATACCAATCTGCTTGTTTTTTTTTCATAGAATCCATTTCTCCGATCGAAAGAACCGAAATCGAAAAAAAAAATGCATCAAAGGGGGCCCCCTTGGAATTTTTTCGAATTCTTCAGATCGCCTAACTTCCGAACGGATGGACCGATTTTCAATTTCGCGCATATCAATTCTCTTGTTTTTTCATAGAATCCATTTCTCCGATCGAAAGAACCGAAATCGAAAAAAAAAATGCATCAAAGGGGGCCCCCTTGGAATTTTTTCGAATTCTTCAGATCGCCTAACTTCCGAACGGATGGACCGATTTTCAATTTCGCGCATATCAATTCTCTTGTTTTTTCATAGAATCCATTTCTCCAATCGAAAAAACCGAAGTCGAAAAAAAATTGCATCAAAGGGGGTCCCCTTGGAACTTTTTCGAATTCTTCAGATCGCCTTAACTTCCGAACGGATGGACCGATTTTCAACTTCGATCATACCAATCTGCTTGTTTTTTTTCATAGAATCCATTTCTCCAATCAGAAAAACCGAAATCGAAAAAATAAAAAGCATCAAAGGGAGCCCCCTTGGAACTTTTTCGAATTCTTCAGATCGCCTTAACTTCCGAACGGATGGACCGATTTTCAACTTCGATTATACGAATCTGCTTGTTTTTTTTCATAGAATCCATTTCTCCAATCGAAAAAACCGAAATCGAAAAAAAAAATGCATCAAAGGGGGCCTCCTTAGAACTTTTTCGAATTCTTCAGATCGACTTAACTTCCGAACGGATGGACCGATTTTCAACTTCGATCATACCTGCTTTTTTTTTCATAGAATACATTTCTCCGATCAAAAAAACCGAAATCGAAAAAAAAATGCATCAAAGGGGGCCCCCTTGGAACTTTTTCGAATTCTTCAGATTGCCTTAACTCTCGAACGTATGGACCGATTTTCAACTTCGATCATACCAATCTGCTTGTTTTTTTCATAGAATCCATTTCTCCAATCGAAATAACCGAAATCGAAAAAAAATGCATCAAAGGGGGCCCCCTTGGAACTTTTTCGAATTCTTCAGATCGCCTTAACATCCGAACGGATGGACCGATTTTCAACTTCGATCATACCAATCTGCTTGTTTTTTTTTTCATAGAATCCATTTCTCCGATCGAAAGAACCGAAATCGAAAAAAAAATGCATCAAAGGGGGCCCCCTTGGAATTTTTTCGAATTCTTCAGATCGCCTAACTTCCGAACGGATGGACCGATTTTCAATTTCGCGCATATCAATTCGCTTTTTTTTTTCATAGAATCCATTTCTCCAATCGAAAAAACCGAAGTCGAAAAAAAATTGCATCAAAGGAGGTCCCCTTGGAACTTTTTCGAATTCTTCAGATCGCCTTAACTTCCAAACGGATGGACCGATTTTCAACTTCGATCATACCAATCTGCTTGTTTCTTTCATAGAATCCATTTCTCCAATCGAAAAAACCGAAATCGAAAAAAAAAAATGCATCAAAGGGGGCCCCCTTGGAACTTTTTCGAATTCTTCAGATCGCCTTAACTTCCGAACGGATGGACCGATTTTCAACTTCGATCATACCAATCTGCTTGTTTTTTTTTCATAGAATCCATTTCTCCAATCGAAAAAACCGAAATCGAAAAAAAAATGCATCAAAGGGGGCCACCTTGGAACTTTTTCGAATTCTTCAGACCGCCTCAACTTCCGAACGGATCGACCGATTTTCAATTTCGCGCATACCAATTTGCTTGTTTTTTCATAGAATCATTTCTTCAATAGAAAAAACCGAAATCGAATAAAAAATTGCATCAAAGGGTGTCCCCTTGGAACTTTTTCGAATTCTTCAGATCGCCTTAACTTCCGAACGGATGGACCGATTTTCAACTTCGATCATACCAAACTGCTTGTTTTTTTTTCATAGAATTCATTTCTCCAATCGAAAAAACCGAAATCTGAAAAAAAATTGCATCAAAGGGGGTCCCCTTGGAACTTTTTCGAATTCTTCAAATCGCCTTAACTTCCGAACGGATGGACCGATTTTCAACTTCGATCATACCAATCTGCTTGTTTTTTTTTCATAGAATCCATTTCTCCAATCAAAAAAACCAAAATCGAAAAAAAAATTGCATCAAAGGGGGTCCCCTTGGAACTTCTTCGAATTCTTCAGATCGACTTAACTTCCGAACGGATGGACCGATTTTCAACTTCGATCATACCAATCTGCTTTTTTTTCATAGAATCCATTTCTCCGATCAAAAAATCCGAAATCGAAAAAAAAAATGGATCCAAGGGGCCCCCCTTGGAACTTTTTCGAATTCTTCAGATCGCCTCAACTTCCGAACGTATGGACCGATTTTCAACTTCGATCATACCAATCTGCTTGTTTTTTTTCATAGAATCCATTTCTCCAATCAGAAAAACCGAAATCGAAAAAATAAAAAGCATCAAAGGGAGCCCCCTTGGAACTTTTTCGAATTCTTCAGATCGCTTTAACTTCCGAACGGATGGACCGATTTTCAACTTCGATCATACGAATCTGCTTGTTTTTTTTCATAGAATCCATTTCTCCAATCGAGAAAACCGAAATCGAAAGAAAAAATGCATCAAAGGGGGCCCCCTTGGAACTTTTTCGAATTCTTCAGATCGACTTAACTTCCGAACGGATGGACCGATTTTCAACTTCGATCATACCTGCTTTTTTTTTCATAGAATCCATTTCTCCGATCAAAAAAACCGAAATCAAAAAAAAAATGCATCAAAGGGGGCCCCCTTGGAACTTTTTCGAATTCTTCAGATTGCCTTAACTCTCGAACGTATGGACCGATTTTCAACTTCGATCATACCAATCTGCTTGTTTTTTTCATAGAATCCATTTCTCCAATCGAAAAAACCGAAATCGAAAAAAAAAATGCATCAAAGGGAGCCCCCTTGGAACTTTTTCGAATTCTTCAGATCGCCTTAACATCCGAACGGATGGACCGATTTTCAACTTCGATCATACCAATCTGCTTGTTTTTTTTTCATAGAATCCATTTCTCCGATCGAAAGAACCGAAATCGAAAAAAAAAATGCATCAAAGGGGGCCCTCTTGGAATTTTTTCGAATTCTTCAGATCGCCTAACTTCCGAACGGATGGACCGATTTTCAATTTCGCGCATATCAATTCTCTTGTTTTTTCATAGAATCCATTTCTCCAATCGAAAAAACCGAAGTCGAAAAAAAATTGCATCAAAGGGGGTCCCCTTGGAACTTTTTCGAATTCTTCAGATCGCCTTAACTTCCGAACAGATGGACCGATTTTCAACTTCGATCATACCAATCTGCTTGTTTCTTTCATAGAATCCATTTCTCCAATCGAAAAAACCGAAATCGAAAAAAAAAATGCATCAAAGGGGGCCCCCTTGGAACTTTTTCGAATCCTTCAGATCGCCTTAACTTTCGAACGGATGGACCGATTTTCAACTTCGATCATACCAATCTGCTTGTTTTTTTTTCTCATAGAATCCATTTCTCCAATCGAAAAACCCGAAATCGAAAAAAAAAATGCATCAAAGGGGGCCACCTTGGAACTTTTTCGAATTCTTCAAACCGCCTCAACTTCCGAACGGATCGACCGATTTTCAATTTCGCGCATACCAATTTGCTTGTTTTTTCATAGAATCCATTTCTTCGATTGAAAAAACCGAAATCGAATAAAAAATTGCATCAAAGGGTGTCCCCTTGGAACTTTTTCGTATTCTTCAGATCGCCTTAACTTCCGAACGGATGGACCGATTTTCAACTTCGATCATACCAAACTGCTTGTTTTTTTTCATAGAATTCATTTCTCCAATCGAAAAAACCGAAATCTGAAAAAAATTGCATCAAAGGGGGTCCCCTTGGAACTTTTTCGAATTCTTCAAATCGCCTTAACTTCCGAACGGATGGACCGATTTTCAACTTCGATCATACCAATCTGCTTGTTTTTTTTTCATAGAATCCATTTCTCCAATCGAAAAAACCAAAATCGAAAAAAAAAATGCATCAAAGGGGGTCCCCTTGGAACTTTTTCGAATTCTTCAGATCGCCTTAACTTCCGAACGGATGGACCGATTTTCAACTTCGATCATACCAATCTGCTTGTTTTTTTTTCATAGAATCCATTTCTCCAATCAAAAAAACCGAAATCGAAAAAAAAAATGCATCAAAGGGGGCCACCTTGGAACTTTTTCGAATTCTTCAGACCGCCTCAACTTCCGAACGGATCGACCGATTTTCAATTACGCGCATACCAATTTGCTTGTTTTTTCATAGAATCCATTTCTTCAATAGAAAAAACTGAAATCGAAAAAAAAATTGCATCAAAGGGTGTCCCCTTGGAACTTTTTCGAATTCTTCAGATCGCCTTAACTTCCGAACGGATGGACCGATTTTCAACTTCGATCATACCAAACTGCTTGTTTTTTTTCATAGAATTCATTTCTCCAATCGAAAAAACCGAAATCTGAAAAAAAATTGCATCAAAGGGGGTCCCCTTGGAACTTTTTCGATTTCTTCAAATCGCCTTAACTTCCGAACGGATGGACCGATTTTCAACTTCGATCATACCAATCTGCTTGTTTTTTTTCATAGAATCCATTTCTCCAATCGAAAAAACCAAAATCGAAAAAAAAAATTGCATCAAAGGGGGTCCCCTTGGAACTTTTTTGAATTCTTCAGATCGCCTTAACTTCCGAACGGATGGACCGATTTTCAACTTCGATCATACCAATCTGCTTGTTTTTTTTTCATAGAATCCATTTCTCCAATCGAAAAAACCGAAATCGAAAAGAAAAATTGCATCAAAGGGGATCCCCTTGGAACTTTTTCGAATTCTTCAGATCGCCTTAACTTCCGAACGGATGGACCGATTTTCAACTTCGATCATACCAATCTGCTTGTTTTTTTTTTCATAGAATCCATCCCTGTTCCTCCGTTATACATACGAGCAACCGAATCGAACATAAGTTTGAATGGATAGATTGAAAAATCATTGTATCTGGGTTGTCTCCGATTATATCGTTATGCTGTATATTTAGATACACCTACCATGTAACGGTTCTTTCGTTACACATACAAGCGTCTGAATCGAACATAAGGTAGGATGGTTAGACGAAACGATAAATGCAACTGAGTTGTATTCGATTATATCGTGGTGATGTTTATATAGTAATACTCACCAGGTGACTGTTCATGCGTTTTAAATAAAAGCGACCGAATCGACCAGAAGGTTAAATGGATATATTGGAAATTCATCGTATCTGGGTTGTATTCGATTAGGTTTATATAGTTATACTCACCAGGTAACTGTTTTTCCGTTATACATAAAAACGACTGAATTGAACAGAAGGTTGAATGGATAGACTAAACAATAATCGTATCTGGGGTTGTATTCGAGTATATCGTGATGATTATCATATAGTATGTCTAACCTGGTAACAGTTCTTCCGTTAAACATACGAGCAACCGAATCGAACATAAGGTCGGATGGATAAATTGAACAATCATTGTATCTGGGTTGTCTCCGATTATATCGTTATGCTGTATATTTAGATACACCTATCATGTAACGGTTCTTTCGTTACACATACGAGCGTCTGAATCGAACATAAGGTTGGATGGTTAGACGGAACGATAATTGTAACTGAGTTGTATTCGATTATATCGTGGTAATGTTTATATAGTAATACTCACCAGGTGACTGTTCTTGCGTTATACGTACGAGCGACCCAATCGAACAGAAGGTTGGATGGATAGACGGATTGATCATTGTATCTGAGTTGTATTCGATTATATCGTGATGAAGTTCATATAGAAATACTCATCAGGTGACTGTTCTTCCGTTTTACATACAAGCGACCGAATCGAGCAGAAGCTTAAATTTAGTATAGATTGAACAATCATCGTATCTGGGTTGTATTCGATTATGTTTATATAGTTATACTCACCAGGTTACTGTTCCTTCGTTATACATACGAGCAACCGAATCGAACATAAGTTTGAATGGATAGATTGAAAAATCATTGTATCTGGGTTGTCTCCGATTATATCGTTATGCTGTATATTTAGATACACCTACCAGGTAACAGTTCTTCTGTTACACTGTTACGTTCATTTTTAAATTTAAACTGTTCCACCCTGTTTTAAATGAACTTCACTGTTGTTTTAGGTACCTATAACGATTATTTTATTTATTTACAACATAACATGTAGGAAAAAGGATATTCTTTATAACATAAATGTGTGGATGTTTCTCCTTTTCACATAAACCCTCGGTTGGTCTTTTATTTTTTTTTGGGATTGCACTCGAAGAAGGTCCTGGAAGTAAAAGAAAACCAGTACAGGTATTGTTATTCTCGGTTGGTTGGCAATGTTAGAAGTCTTTAGCTAATCGAGTAACCGTCTCAACACTTATATATTCGAGTCATATAGATATTAGCTTTCCACCTACCTCGTATAGTTTCCACCATCCCATAGGAGTCCATATTTTATAAAATAGTAGTTCCTTCATTTCGACTGTTTACATTGTTTATCATAACCATTAATAATAATTGACATTTGAGGCTCGAATTATTCACTGCGACCGATCTTGTTCGAAGCGTTATCGGTTCCTGAAACGGACGGTGTTGCCAGGCCTCCGAGAGTGAGTTCGCGGGTTTAATGATGACAGTCAGCGACATTTTCAATGCAATGAATCTATTTCTATTCCAAATTGGAATTCGCGGGTGTTCGGCCCATGGTGAGGTAAGCATAAATGTTTTAAGGAACCCAAACACTGGCGATACTGTCATCTTTGAAGTTTATAGGTTTCCTGAGGTAGAGACATCTCTAGGGAAAAAGACAAAGGTTGGTTGGACGTGCATGCTTCTGATTGGTCAAGGGGGGGCCTGGCCGTTATCAAGACTGGGTGGTTTTTTTGAATAGGAAAGAGGACTGGGAAATCATTTTTGGTTGTTGGAAGATTTAGATGTGTGTGGAGTAATTGGTTCCGGAAAAAAATCTGATCTTAGAATCAACCTTCATTGGGAATTATTTTTCGAACCAAAGTTGGCAAATTCAGGATAAACTGGTGGTGCCGATGTGCATATTTTGAATATTTATCTGTATTTGGTCTCCGCGGAGGATTTGAAAAACTTAATCACACGTCGATCTCCATTTTGAATTTCCTGGACGTCCTACTACGTCGGATTCGAAAGGTACGTTTCGAATTGGCCTTGCCTGCCCTAAATTCAAGAATTTCTTGGAAGTGGAATAATTTTGAATGGAATGTTTTTTTTTTCTATCTACAGAAACGATAAGGCTTATGATCATCCTGAACAACTGTTACATCCATTTATTGTTTTGATTGTACCTACACCACAATCTGGGTGGTGGTGCTCTAGAGGGAACATATTGGAAAACCCCTTTTGATCAGGGTATGTTGGTTTTATCATTATTTTTTTTTGTATTCAATTTACTACTTTTTTCGTTATTTCGGAAAAAAATTGTTGTTAGGGAATTGTAACGCTACCTATGTTCAACTTGGCCAGTGTTGCCGGTGAAATATTTTTCAGGAAAGGTAAGTAGCTATATATTTATGAGTAATTTTTAGAATAATTTCCGTACATGCTTGGAAATGCTTCGTTAAACCAGCTTATGGGTGACTTATCTGGTTGACGGTAGTTCACATTTACTTTTGTAAAGTCATTATATTCATATACAGTTAGGATGACATCTGATTTTTCACCATTATAAAAGTAAAACAAAGAACCCTTAATATATTGACCTTGTTTATAAGGATAGGGTGTTTTTTTTTTATATACGTGAACGAGGTTGTCTTATTTTATTTTTTTTGTATATCTCATTTTGTCATTCAACGTGGCTGTAAATCAAAAAGCTTCTAGAAAATAAATTACATACTGTTGTTTTTCATGGAAGGAGGTTTTTAGCTCATTTTATGATTGAATTTCAAAATCTACCATCAGGGGTTAGGAAAAGTAACGATACTCTTCAATTTATGGGAAGTGGAAAAATTCTAATTTCTTATTTCTTCCATAGGGTTTTTATTTTGGGTTTCATTTCCATTTCGGGAACTTGGGCTTACACGGTGGTCCAGTAAAGTACTCTGCAATTTCTACAAAGTGGACACTTAGAACATCAGAACAGAGAGGTACCGCCGCTCAGGACTACCAGGGTGTTTCGCCATGGTGCGGCCATAGTTCTCTTCCCACCACATTAGAGCTACAGGGTGGTCCATCTGAAGGAGTGCGTCCGAGTATTCCCTCTTGGGAAATTTGACTTCCATTCCTGGATCACGCAAGTTTAACAGTTGCCATTATCATTTTTTTTGTATTACTGCTATCTGTTTTTTTTACGTGATAATTTTGGGGTCCTCTATTTATTAGGTCGTTTAATTATAGATTCTTTGTCAAGCGGGATTTGGGATAAAAAATTTAAGATTTATTTTCCCTTTGGTTGTGTATATCACCCATGCGCCACGCCTGAGCTCAAGCGATCGCTTAATTTTATTTTTTTTTATTTTCTCTATTATTCGCGTAGACGTTTCCCAAATTCCTGCCGAGAGGTTATCGATATTGTAGATTGCTGATATCTGATCATTTATATACTGCTTTTATTCCTAGGCCAGGCCATTGCTCGTTTATCGTGCTTGCTAAATGTTGATGAATTATGTGTGCTAATTCGTATTTAATAATGGGATTCAACTTATTTGTTCATCGATATTTTGTTTAATAATTTTAGTGACTAGTCTATTACTTTTAATGTCATTATATACCCGTATAGCATATTAAATTCCCTAGTGTTGAACAGACGTGTTTCCTTAGCCCTTTTGGTAAATTGAGGGGTTGAACTGGGATCTTTGTTGGGATATTTGAGGGGAATAAATTCACCTGGCGCCCATTTAGAACTTAACTTTTGAATCAGTATTCTATTCACGGACCTCCCCACCTCTACTGATGCTAGCCATAAATATCCGAGAACTACTACATATTAGTGCGTCGTTGTAGGGTTTCAACACATACGAGCAACTGAATCGAACATAAGGTTGAATGGATAGACTGAACAATCAATGTATCTGGTTGGTATCCGATTATATCGCAATACTGTATATATAGTGATACTTACCAGGTGACGGTACTTCCGTTACACATACTAGCGACTGAATCGAACAGAAGGTTAAATGGTTAGACGAAGCGATAATTGTATCTGAGTTGTATTCGATGATATCGTGATGATGTTTATGTAGCAATACTCACCAGGTAACTGTTCTTCCGTTTTACATAAAAGCGACCAAATCGAGCAGAAGGTTAAATGGATAGATTGAAAATTCATCGTATCTGGGTTGTATTCGAGTAGTAGAGCTAAGCCGCTTCTAGCTCACTATGACCTCAAGTAACCCCGTGGATGGCATGTCCATCAGCAGTGACCATACAGTAGGGGGGTCTAGTGAAGGTCACGAAGACATCTTCAATCTGAAGACATCTTCAGCCTGAAGACATCTTCCATCTGAAGACATCTTGCAGACCACACCCTCAACTGACACTACCCCCTTAGGCCTTTTACGCTGTACCCCCCTTTGGACCCTTAGCGCTGCGCAATCCGAAGACATCTTGTGACGTCATATTCCATTTAAAAAAAGCCAGTACAATCAGGATTCGAACCCGCACCAATACGGTGCAAAGTTTCAAGACCAAACGCTTCGTCCACGCGGCCACTGCGGGACATATCAATTAACATTTCTAAAAATAAACCGATGCGGTTATTTGTGCTTTGTGGAACGTAGCAACCTCGGCAAGCGGGGAGCAGGGGAAACGAACAATGACTTATTTATTCATTATACATCAGTGTATGAATAGAGATAATCACATTCAAGGTCAGGTTCGCTGCATTCCAATGATGACTCAACATATCACGCCATGATGCAACATCGTGATGTATTCGAGCAGATCCATGGAGCAGGGAAAGGAACAATGGCTTATTCATTCAATAAACATCAGTGTATTAATAGACATAATTGCATTCAAGGTCTGGTTCGCTGCATTCCATTGATGATTCAACATGATACAATATTTCGCGTAACGTTACAAAGATAAGAGACGACAAAGCGACTGACACTGTTGCCAGACGTTTGAAAAAATGAGGCATTGATGCCAGACGTTTGAAAATATCTGAAGATATCCCATAAAGTACCTACCAAAGTAGAATGCGAACCACCACGTGGATACTTGATGGATAACGGGGTGTGGCTGCCCGAAGTTAGGCGTCTGACATCTAATGTTTGGCAGTCAAATGTCAAATGTCAAATGTCAAATGTCAAATGTCAAATGTCAAATGTCAAATGTCAAATGTCAAATGTCAAATGTCAAATGTCAAATGTCAAATGTCAAATGTCAAATGTCAAATGTCAAATGTCAAATGTCAAATGTCAAATGTCAAATGTCAAATGTCAAATGTCAAATGTCAAATGTCAAATGTCAAATGTCAAATGTCAAATGTCAAATGTCAAATGTCAAATGTCAAATGTCAAATGTCAAATGTCAAATGTCAAATGTCAAATGTCAAATGTCAAATGTCAAATGTCAAATGTCAAATGTCAAATGTCAAATGTCAAATGTCAAATGTCAAATGTCAAATGTCAAATGTCAAATGTCAAATGTCAAATGTCAAATGTCAAATGTCAAATGTCAAATGTCAAATGTCAAATGTCAAATGTCAAATGTCAAATGTCAAATGTCAAATGTCGAATGTCGAATGTCAAATGTCAAATGTCAAATGGCCGCTATTTCTTGGTCACACTCTAACAACGATGCTACGGACGTTTCAATTAGAAGTAATAAAAAGCGTTGTAATAATAATCCAAATTGCACAAGATGATGCAATCTCTACATTTCGTCGATATATCAACAATGAATGGAGCCTTTCATTACTTTGCAGGTGGTTAATGATGATATCATATATCAAGACCATAATTATTCATGGATAGCAATGATGATGTCATGCTTACATCAGCCTTTTATTCAATATATTGATGAACAAAGAGATCATTGATAAGTTTGCACGTGGCCGACAATGATATCATGAATCATGTTTTCTTATCGACATGAATTCCTGGAACAATTAGCAGACCAAACATTTCTCACATTTCACTGAGTCCGCATGTAACGAATTCTTTATCTATAAATGGATTGTTGACAGTGCGGAGAATCAGTTCCCGTCAATCTTGCATCACGAGCAGATACATTTTCCCTCTGCCTCTCGAAATACAATATTGTTTGTGCTTTATACCGCAAATCGTAAGTACAGTTTTATATTAACTCGATTCTGGAAATCATCTTTCATATATTTATATACAGAGTGTTTTCTTTCAACAATTCATACAAATACTCCCATAAATTATAGTTTTCACTTGTTCAATTGTTCTGATATTTTTTTTACGAGGGTATTTTGTTTCGATGTAGATGAATCTCCAGACAATTAATGCTATTGGGATGTCTAGCAAGTGCCTGAAGAAGCTGAATCAGCTGCCCCTTAACGTGCCACACCGCATCATAAAAGTGGAAATCAAAGTCAGCAGATACGGTGAAGCACCTCTAGTGGAACTTGATGACTTCAAGATCTTTCTGCCTGCTAGAGCGACTCTCGCAATTAAACCTGTAGTGGAGCAGTTTGCAGCAGGAAACTACTCCCTCGTATACAGAGGATCACGAATCTGCGGGCAGTTACATTCACTGGAGCAATTCGAGATAGTCGAGACAACAACTTAGACATCCCAGCTCCCCCGCATCACCAGTACAATTATTGTCAGGCGTAAGTTTGAATATTTTTCATAGTTTTTTTTTCTGCGTGAATGTACACTTTTTTGAATATGGATGTCGAAGATGTAGCTACCTTGAGCGCAGACATGATTAGAAAATTGCAGGAAGCTGAACAAATTTTGAGGAACAAATTTAGTTTGAGAGAACGTGAAATATGGTTGGGTCATTGCAAACGTACTGCTCGTTTGATAAACAATGCAATTCAACCACAATTGGCAATGGGAACTTTGAAAAAATTACAAACATCATTAGGCCATTTGAAACAAATTCAAATTTCATTCAAAAATATTGGGGGTATCCATTCAGGGGAAGGGGTTAAATCAAAATTGTCTTCACGAGTCAAGTGGGAAGATATGAAATCAGCATTTTCATCACGTTTACGCACTGGTATCATAATAAATTTGACACACAAGGACATCAATCATTTTTTCAAAGATTCGTTTGCATTATTCAAACGCAGAATCATTAATATGTTGAAATTTCAGCCAATAATCAAAGTTAATGCATGCTTCTGTGGTGAATTCATAAAACAAGCAATCAATCAAGAAGACAAAATTGAATTCAAATATTTCAACACTAAAAACAATGTTATTGATCAGGGAACAGATTTGAATATTTGGTTCTTCGAAAACGTCATCGATGCAATTCAAAATAAACTTGAGGAGTTTGCAGAAAAAGAAAGCGGGTGGGCACTTCATAGAATTATTAGTTTAGAAATTAATACAAATAAATCGGGGATGGGTAATAATGGTGGTTCGTCTTTCATAGAACTACCATTAGCTATAAAGAAAAAACATGCCTGCATAAATGTTGAAAATCATGATGATGCGTGTTTCGCTTGGGCAATCATATCGGCTCTGTACCCCGTACAAAAAAATGCATCACGAACTTCCAGATATCCACATTATTCTCGAGTATTGAATTTTGAAGGGATAGAATTCCCAATGAAAATCAATAAAATTTCAAAATTTGAAAAACTGAATAACATTTCCGTCAACGTTTACATCTTGGAATTAATTCAACCTAAACCGGAAGAACCACCATATTTTGATACTGTTCCAAGTCGACTCACCAAGTCCAAATTGGAACGTCACGTTAATTTATTATTAATTCAGAATGAATATCACTTGAAATTGAATGATTATGAGGCGCCACCAGAGATAGATGATGATATCGAAATAAGGTATCATTACTGCTGGATTAAAGATCTATCTCGGTTAGTAAACACACAACTCAGTAAACGTAAACACAAAATTTTCATCTGCGATCGTTGTCTGAATTATTTTGGAAGTGAACAGAAACTTGACATTCATACTGCTGATTGTCAAAAAATGAACAATTGTAAAATTTCATTTCCGAGCTATGATTTAATTGAGTTTAGAGATTACATTCACAAAGAAAGAGTTCCTTTTATAATTTATGCTGATTTTGAGTCAATCTTGGAACAATTTAAAGATAGTACTAAAGTCAGTGGTTCACATACCATGAAATACCAGAAACACATCCCGTTTAGTGCTGGATTTTATTTCAAGTGCTCGTATGATGATGCTTTATCATTTTACGATAGTCATAGAGGTATGGATTCGATGGACTGGTTTGCGGAGCGCATGAGACAGATTTCCAAAGTAATTGAAGCTAAAACTTTACATATCGTTCCAATTACTGTTTCAGCTGATATTTCTACTGCAACTCACTGTCACATTTGTGAAAAAGAATTCAAGCATGACAAGATCGTACGTGACCATAATCATTATACAGGGGCCTTTCGCGGATTTGCGCATGAGCAGTGCAATCTGAACTACAAAAAGTCTCAGGTGGTTCCTATTGTTTTCCATAATCTGAGTGGATACGATGGTCATCTGATTATTCGAGATATAGCAAAACGAGGTCAGGTTAGTGTTCTTCCAATTAATAAGGAGAAATATATTTCTTTCACCCTGTATGACGATGAAACTAACGTGAAATTTCGATTTATCGACTCATTTCGATTTATGAGTATGGGGTTGGAGAACTTGGTTCAAACATTAAGAATAGAAGATTTGAAAATTTCGAGACGTGAATTCATTTATTTGAACCCCAAACAATACGAATTGCTAACTCGAAAAGGAGTATTTCCCTATGATTTCATTGATTCCATCGAAAAATTAGAGTGGTCAAGTTTGCCAACACATGAACAGTTCTACAACAAGTTGAATGATTGTAACATCACTGACGTTGAATATAAACATGCGCAGAATGTATGGCAAACTTTCAGCTTGAAATCACTGGGTGAGTACTCTGATTTATACATGAAAACGGACATACTGCTCTTGGCCGATATTTTCGAAAACTTTCGCAATATCGGTCATGAGACGTATGGTTTGGATCCTGCATGGTATTATACTATGCCAGGATATACTTGGTCATGTATGTTGAAGTACACCAAATGTCAATTGAAAATTTTAAAGGATGTGGACATGCTTCTTTTTGTCGAGCGAGGGATTCGTGGTGTAATAAGTCAATGTTGCAATCGATTCTCTGCAGCTAATAATATTTACATGGGTGATAGGTATGACGCTACCAAACCGTCAACTTTCTTGCTTTATCTCGACGTCAATAATCTGTATGGTTGGGCCATGATGGAATATCTTCCATTGGGAGGCTTTAAGTGGATCGAGAATATTGATTCATTCAATGTACTCAACATATCTGACACATCACCTGTCGGTTATATACTCGAAGTCGATTTGGAGTATCCCGAATGTTTACATGATAAGCATAAAGATTTTCCATTATGTGCAGAACATCGTACACCGCCTGGTTCGAAATTACCTAAACTGATGACCACTCTGTACGACAAGTACAACTACGTAGTCCATTACCGCGTACTCAAACAAGCGCTAAAGTACG
Source organism: Chrysomela aeneicollis (assembly GCA_029955515.1). Lineage (NCBI taxonomy): Eukaryota > Metazoa > Arthropoda > Insecta > Coleoptera > Chrysomelidae > Chrysomela > Chrysomela aeneicollis. Next base: position 342,570 of record JARUHQ010000005.1, on the reverse strand, counting down.
GAGTGGTCTTGAAAAAAATTCACAAAATCCTCCAATTTGATCAATCACCCTGGCTCAAACCATATATTGAACTCAATACAAAATTACGTGCGGAAGCAAAATCCACTTTCGGTAAAAATAATTATAAGTTAGCAAATAACGCTGTGTTTGGAAAAACTATGGAGAACATTAGGAAACACCGTGTAGTTAAATTGGTCTCGAAATGGGAAGGTCGATATGGTGCCAAAAATTTGATTGCACATCCAAATTTCCGTAATCGCACCATATTCGATGAAAACCTCATAGCTATCGAAATGACAAAGTCTAATTTGTTATTCAATAAACCACTATACATCGGAATGTCAATACTCGATATATCCAAGGTGTGCATGTACGATTTTCATTATAGCTTTATGATGGAGAAGTATGATATTGATGAATGTAAGCTTTTGTACACAGATACGGACTCCCTCATCTATGAAATGAAATGTGATGACGTTTACAAACAATTAATAAAGGCAAATATTGAAAAATTTGATACAAGTGATTATCCAAGCGATAACATTTACGATATTCCTATGCAAAATAAAAAAGTGCCAGGTTTGATGAAAGACGAAGCTAACGGTAGCATCATGACGGATTTCGTAGGGTTGCGTTCAAAATTATATACTTTCAAAATCCAGGGTGGGAAATGTGTCAAAAAATCCAAAGGAGTGAAATATAGCGTTATCGAAAATGAAATCAAGTTCGAGGACTATGTCCAATGTCTGACTGAGAATTCAGAAAAAACAGAATCGCAACGCTGTATTCGCTCCTATGCTCACAATGTTTTTAGTGTTGAGCAGACTAAAATCGCTCTAAGTCCGCATGACGATAAACGTTATTTGATTGCGGGCTCACATAACACTCTCCCATGGGGGCATTATAGCATCTTGGAAGACTAATTTTTCATTAATGATAGAGACGATTGGTTGGATTTTCATCATTCTGAAAATATGATTGAATGTCATTGGTATTGTAGTTCAAACATGTGATATAGTTTGTGTACATACATGAGAAGAAAATTATGGAAAATATTGAAGCTAATTCTTTTGTATATTAATCATAATTATATTAATATACATTTTAGTTATATCTTTATACATATTCACAATTATTCACATCTATAAATGTATATGACTTTATTTTATACTTCCTGATTATTCCAATTATTTCAATAAAAAAAAATATCACTTTCGCATGTATTTTTTCCTTTCCCAAGTTTGGTTGATGAAATGCATAATTTATGAAGAAAAACGAAAAGTTATGGGTTGATCATTTTATTTTCAAATATTTCAAAACATTGCTTTTATAGAAAAACAAATATTCTCTCGATGCATTACCTAATAAGGTACAATTAGACATCTCACAAAATGCATACAAAACATCTAAACGACTATTTTCATCATCATGGAAACTAGATCTAATTAAATCTACAATATTATGAAAATAAGCACTAAAGTTCATGTCCTCCAGCATGGCCACCCGATGAATCACTACACCTCGATGAACTTCGAGGATTTGATTGGCATCTTTATCATCGATGTAGAAGTCAACACCAAATTTGCTCACCATTAGAAATTTCACTTCACCGTACACCATCTGTGTAACTTTGCAGTAATCACCACATGGAAACGTTACGGCTTCACACTCTTGGCTAGTTGCTGCATTGAAAAATGTTTCCAATTGATTTTGCAGCAAATCGATGAATACAGCCCACTCCATTAATCCGAAAGATATTCTGTATGATGAACATGTTAGAATGACAGCTGGACTGAACGATCTGGCAGGGCTTAAACCAACCCCAATATTGAAACACCCCGATGAGAATGATGTGTGGAGTAGGTAATACATCTCATCTTTGGCTGCATTCTCGAACATTTCCAACAGCTCGTCTAATTCTCCATCAGATTCTTCACTGAATGATGCTGCTGGTGGTGATGGTGGTGGTGGTGTCATCTCGACGTCACTTACATCTGACATACTAGCGTAACCACTATCTTGACTCGACATAGCTGGATATAAACTCGACTGAGACTGAAATCAACTTCATGCAGACATTTATATCCCCCTCCATCCTAGACTTATCCGAACTTGAATTGTGATTTCTGTTCTTTATGATGGAGATGAAAAGGCCCCACGACTGCAGAATTTTGTGCGTATTTTCCATAAGATTCTATACTAAATCAACGTCTTCTATCCAACTGTTATGTTTTCTGTCAAGTCCTAGCCACTTGATGTACATTTTCTTTCCCTTTCTCCTCAATACTTTTTCAATGAGGTAAATGTCGGGATTTTTGGTTTTCTGCAATTCCTCCTCATAGAAAGCACCGCTGATTGGCTGACCATGCATGTCTTCGAGTAAGTATGTTACAGGATTGGTTATTTTAACTTTAATGATTTTGAATAACTCTGTCGTCCAATTTGGCGTGTACCCTTTTTCGAAAATATGTTTAGACTTGGATATCCGCACGATATCACCAACTTTGAGCTTACGTGGACCAGCAATTTTCAAATGACTATATCTCTGACGTAATATCTCTTTTTCGTTGGACTTGTTCACTTCAGAAGGTTTCAATCTAGTCCTACTGTGCTTGGTGTCATTATATTGTTTAGTAATTTTTGGCAATACATCAATCCATCTGTATTTTCCATTCAGACTGAAATACTTGTAGAGTTTATTTTTGAGTGTTCTTATTACCCGTTCAGCAATGGCAGTCTTTTTCACAGTGAATGTATTATAGTGGTTTATGTTATATTTTTTCATCAAGGTCTGAAATTTGCTATTGAAAAATTCCGTTCCTTGATCTGATTGCAGATTTTTTGGTATACGCTTAGCTTGGTGCAGTATATCCGCAAAAGATTTAGTGATCTCTTCACCCGTCTTAGTTTTGAGTGGGCGTGTCCATAGGTATTTAAAAAAACAGTCGATAACTACCAAAATCATTTTGAAACCTTTATTTTGGTGTGCATAAGGTCTCATTTCGGCCAAATCCATTTGCCATAAATCGTCTAAGCCCTTGATGATGGTTCGTCGTCTAGGGTAAGTCTTGCGGGCTGGCGCATGAAGCTCATCAACGAGTTGAATCTTGTCTGTTGAAGCCATACTATCAATGGGTATTTTTACTATTGAGTCTATTTATTGATCCTTCGATATTTTTCAAGGCATTTGTCATTTGACTTTGTAGTACATCAATGCGGTTTGTAGTACTGTTTGCGTGACCACTAATCAATTCATTCAATTTTGTATTGAAATTATCAATTTCAACTTTACTCACTTTTCCATCGAGTACCCCTCGAACTTTTTTGGTATAATTATCAATGGCCAACTTGAAATCAAATTTAATTTGTGAAATCACATCATCTACATACTTTTTCGTTGACATATGTTCACTAGCCGTTGGAGGGTTCCTCGAAATGAATTCTTCAAATTTATTTATTTTGTTGTCAATCAAATTCAATGCATCAGTTAAATTCTTTATCATAATATCATGTGATACAAATTGTTTTCTTAAATGAGTCAATTCAATAATGTTATTGCTACCTTCATGTGGAGCATATCTGTGTCCGAACTTGTTCAGACTCATTGTTCAAATGACTCATCATTGCCAGTGTTATCAGTATATATAGCCAGCTTCCCGAAGTTCATTGATTATGGAAACTATTTCATTATCGAGTGAGGTGTTTCCAGCTGCCTTGGAAGCTATCAACAGCTTCAAACGATCAACGAGTTCATTCGGATCATCCCAATAAATATACTCTACCGGTTTTTCATTGTACGTTAATTTCAAACCATTACCAGTCGTTGAACGTCTTCTACCTTTTCGCAACTCCATTATAAGCGGTTTTATGATTTCTGTGTATTTCCATCTCGTAGAACCTTTAAGTCTTCCATCTTCATTGATATATCGATCACTCAATTTCAATAGCTCCTTGTAAGCTTGCACATCTTCTTCGTTAAAATCCGTAGGATCATCATAGAAGATGAGCTTATACAGTCCTGGGGTTCCTCGTATCTGTTTACCTCCAATTTTGATGAAGCCAGTCCTTTTATCAAAGTCAAGTTCTTGCGTTCCTAGATACCATTTTGATGTTTGGGGATCATACGTTGGTCCATACATTGTATCTATTTTTTCACTATATGACCAATGATCTCTGATATATGGATGTGACATGACTGGATATTGATCTAGATATTCATCCATAACATTTTTCGAAATATTTTGTTCAGGTATATTTTCGCGAAATACTTCATCATCATCATCTCGTCCACTCGTGTTCGCACTTATTCTGCCTACTTCTTCCATTGGGAGAAATTGTGTTTGTTCTTTTTCTCCTCCTTCCTCTTCTTCTTCTTTCTTCAGTTCAGGCGATTCTTCTTTTTTTATACTTCTTAATGCATTATTGATCTTCGAGGATTTGACAATTTCATGTAGTGGCTCCGAAATGGGTTTAAACATTTTGATGAGAGATTCATCTTTTTCCGATCTACCCAGTTTCAATGCCAAGTACTTTTTCCTAATTGAACGGGTGAGCTCTGCAATTTTGCGTTTGCGTGCAGCTATTTGATCGTCTATGTTCAAATCAGTGGGGAAGGCAGCACGTTTGCTGCGATTTTTGTATTTGTGTGTGCCAACACGACTTGATGACATCATGATGGGGAATGATCTGATGATGTTTGATACTTATATTTTTATATATTTATCAAACCCTTGACGATATCTACCATCATTCATATCGAAATCTTTGACAATCACAAGAGTACCATATGCAACATTCCAACATTTCGAACACAAGCATTTAAAGTCTTCGAAACTCATGTCTGGAGATACGTGTTCATCAAATACGTGCTTCAAATTGATTTCATCTTGTTTGAATAGTACAATCAGGTTACAGTTGTCTCGTATGAGCTGTTTAGGTATTTTTGAGTAGGTCTGACAAAGGTAGGCAGCATCAATATCCTTGTGTCTACACATTGAAAAATATTCCCGGATTTTCTGTTGGGAATCACACGCTACATCATCAAATAGGAATACAGAGTTGGGTTTTGCATGTGATGGACTTATAATCTCATCATTATCCTTGAATGGGAAGTAGCCAACCTCTTTCACACCATTTAATACCTCTTGGAGTAGTTGATATTTCGGTTGATACAATGACTTGGAGTACACGTAAACATTTTCGAATTTCGCACCATTTGGATTGAAAATTACTGACAACATGACGTTCGTCTTACCACAACCACTTGGCCCACATACTATTGCCCGAAATGAATTGGGCAATAATTTACCATGTTTACCAAGGGTCGTTGATGATGTGTGAAAATCTAAATTTTCAATAGGTAACGACCGTTCTTGTTGAATGACCTTCATCTTGTGACATGATTGACGTTTATGTTAGCCTATAAATATATGTGTAACAGTACCACGTTATCAGTTTCAATGTCTTCGTACGAGGGAGAAGGTGTTTTGAATTCCCTGATAAACAAGTTACCTTTTGAGCTCCATTTACCCGGAGGCTATCAGTATTGTGGACGTAAGTCAGATTACTGGACGATGCAAACGATTACTAATATTTCATTTATTTTACAGCTGGAACTAAACTACAAAAACGATTGGCTCGTGGAGATACTGGCATTAATCCTCTAGACGCTGCATGCAAACAACACGACATTGCATACTCGCAGCACAAGACTCTGGAAGATCGTCACAAAGCCGATTCAGTATTGGAAGACGCTGCTTGGCAACGAGTGAAATCAACAGACGCCAAGTTTGGTGAGAGAGCTGCAGCCTTATTAGTTACTTCCGGAATGAAAGCTAAACGTAAGCTTGGTATGGGATGCTCATTCCAAAGACATATTGTGGGTAAAATTGGAAAATCTCTGAAGAAGAATCCCCCGACCAATCTAAAGAAGACTGCTTCGATTGCTCTAAAAGCTGCTAGACTTGCCATCAAGCAAGCTGGTGGAAAAAAGAAAATCAGAATACCACGCATCATACCTTTCAATGCAAAATCCGGAGGTATTCTACCACTATTGCCAATTTTTGCAGCCCTTGGTGCTCTCGGTAGCATTGCAGGGGGAAGTGGTGCGATAGCAAAGACAATTATCGATGCGAGGAATGCGAAAAAGAAATTGGAAGAAGATCATAGACATAATAAAGCTATGGAAGCTATTGGTAAAGGGCTGTACTTGCGTAAAAACGCCAAAGGAGGCTTTGGTTTATATTTAAAAAAACAAAAAAACTCCCAATGAAGCTACCCAATAGACCGTTGTACGATACCGAGTTGTTAGAGTATGTGAAATTCTTGAAGATACCACATTTTCGAGGCGTTTTCATGCGAGACAATTTGCCAAGCAGTGGTCCTCGTCAACGTGAAACTGCAATTCTAAATTTAGATGTGTCGAAGAATCAAGGCACTCATTGGGTAGCTTATAGAAAGATAAATGATGTCGTTGAGTATTTTGATTCATTTGGTTGTCTGAAACCACCGAAAGAACTTGTCCGATATCTGGGTAAAATCAAACTATACTACAACAACGATCAGTTTCAAAACTATAATCAGTTCAACTGTGGACATCTCTGCTTGAAGTTTTTGTACAATAATGGAAGCCGTTTTAGCATTCCTACATGGTGAGAAGAGGTTGCAAGACTTTACTGAAGATGAATTGAGAGAATTTCCAATTAAATATTTGATACAACATGCTAGACCATGGGAATTGTTGAATGTTTGGCATAAATTACCAAACGATTATCAGTGTAATTTCGATTTGAGAATACGTCTACCATGTTACATTCATTATAATAGGCCAGATGCTCAAACACATGTGGATGGACCTGTCAGTTCACAGTACGATTGTCACGGTTGTAATTATTTTTTGAAATGTAGAGGGACCGTAATCTATTAATAAATAATATGAGGTTATGTCGATGATGGTTTTATTATAAATATTCCTGTACCACTGGTAATGTCATCAGTCATGTCTCAGCTGCTTACGCTGACTAGTACTACCAACGAGTTCTCTTTCACCCCTTCCACACCGATCATACTAGATCCCAGGAAAAGTTATTACATAGCTGTACTAGGCTTTCATACTTACCATTCCATACCAAACATCGATGGTGAAAAATTTTACTACTACGAAAATAATAATCGTTCAATATTGAAGGAAATTGAGCTGCCAACAGGTTGTTATGAGATTGAAAACATTGAAAGTTATATTCAGGAGCATTTAAATAATACAGATTTCTCATTGAAACCAAACAACAACACCTTGGAGTGTGAAATCTATAGTCGATTGCACGCCATCAGTTTCGAAAACGATAATAGTTTTGGAGAATTATTAGGATTTTCGAAAAGGATCTTGGAACCTGGTATAGTGCACTCTTCAGATCGACCAGTGAATATTCTTAAAGTATCTAGCTTACATTTCGATTGCAACATTACCGAAGGAGCCTTCTACGGAAACAGACCGGCCCATACTATATTGAGCTTTCCCATTACAGTCGATCCTGGATACGCAATCAACGAACGTCCCAATACCCCCATCTATTTGCCTGTGAGAAGTAACTTGACAGAGATCACCAACATCAGTGTTAGAGTATTGGATCAAGATCTCGGACCTGTGAATTTTCGAGGAGAGAAAAGTACTTTGCACTTGGACTTGAAGGAACGTTGAATGGGTTTGGTAATTCAGCATAAAAGGGTGCCACCCACTTCAAACCTATCAGTATCATCGAGTTCTTTCAAGCGACGTGACCAGCTCTCCCCAGAAAATATTATTTTTCTCCAATCTGTTGGATTGAAAGTTAGAGATGGTAAAACGCAAGTACGTTCATTCTGAGCAATCACCGACAACGTCTGCAGCATCGTTCAATCAAATAAGGATGAACCCAATTTTCGATATTTATCGTCGACCCCAATATGATGAAACTATCCGGAAGGAAGAGTATCGATCCTACATCCCGTACGTGAAATCATTCGATAACAATGATATGGTGGAGATTAATGTGAATCAAGCAGATGCATTTTTCGCAATGCATGAATCTTTGTTGGAAATCAAAGGAAAATTAGATATTGACGGAGCTGGTAACGTGTCATTGGCTCCCAATTGTGGAGCGTTTCTTTTTGATTCGTGCACTTATGTGCAGAGTGCCAGAGAGATAGAAGTGATCAGAGATCCTGGAATTGTTAGTACTGTACGAGGATTCCTCTGCTGTAAACCTAAAGACTCTAAACATTTGGCGACGGCTGGATGGACGTACCCCGAAAAACCGTTCCTGAATGCTGTGGATAAGTCGTTCAGTTTGTTGATACCTCTCAAGCACATTTTCAACGTATTCAATGACTACACTTCGATTGTCTACGGAAGACAAACGATTCGTCTAGTTCGAGCACGTGACGATAAAGATAGCGTAATTGTCAAGGAACTTACCAATACTGGTGTAACGACTGCAACGAAAGTCAAAGTTTTGATAGATAGTATGGTACTGAAGGTCAAGCATATATTTCCCAATGATGAAATCAAACTACAATTGATGCAACCCATCAAGAATGATACACCAATAATGATACCATTCAGAAAATGGAGTCTCAGCGAATTACCAGCGCTCACAAAAAGTGCAAAGAATGAAATTTGGGCAGTTAAAACCAGCGCCGCAGTGGAACGCCCACGTTACGTCATCGTTTGTTTCCAGAAGAATATACGCAATAAACTCGACAGTGATGTCACTACCTTTGATAACATCAGCATATCTAGCATCAGACTATCATTGAATGGAGAATATTGGCCAAACGAAAGAATGCAGTTGGATTTCGATAGAAACGATTATGTCACTGCTTACTACAACTATACCAGTTTCTACTCGAGCTATTCACATTCCACAAAAGTTCATCCAATTTTGGACTACTCAGCATTCAAAGATCATGCATTATTCGTGATTGATTGCTCCAAGCAGGAAGATAGCATGAAATCATCGACAGTGGATATAAAGCTGGAGATTGAGTCTGCTAAAGGATTTCCTGCTGATACTAAGGCCTATTGCATCATCGTGCACGATTGTCTGCTAGAGTACTACCCTCTGACGGAGGTTGTGAAAAGCATAATATAAGTGGTCGAGTACCGTTCGTGCTCGCCATTTCACCGTTGACCATCATGAGAATCGCATTCGTTGACATTCAAGGTTTCACGCTCGATGGCGTCTTCCATCCGAAAGAATTGACCATTCAGATTGGTCGTCAAAGATCAAACTTTTTGTTCAAGCCTCCTACACCTTATGCTGATGTGAGCGGAAAAGATAAAAAAACCACACAATACTTGGAAAAATTTGTTCATGGAATATCATATCATTCTGGAGATATTGACTATAGTGAAATGAATGTCATTTTGGAGAAATATCTACTACATTCAGTTGAGTGCATTTATGTAAGAGGAAATCAGAAGGCTGACTTTTTGAAAACAAAGTGTACTGAGCTTGCAGTGTATCCAACCATTTACGATGTGACGCTGTATGATGACTCATCATTGACAACGGAAAACTTCCAGCCCACCATTACGTATTGTCCTAACCACGCCAATGGAAAATTCATGTGCACCCAACGAAACGTTGATCAATTACATCAATGGTTTACATATGTTGTATTACCCAAGTAGAAAAGTATTGTATATTTTCCTCAATATATGTATTATTATTCTAATTATTGAGTTTTATTGAAACACCTCGTATATCTGTTGAATTGTTTATTTTTCATGTACTACAAGACGATCTATACTTTTTTATAGTTTTCATAAAGAAATTCATTATTAAAATGATTATAGTTGCCAATATCAAATATAGTATTGAAAACATTTTATAAATTTCATTTAATATGTTGACATCTGTTGTTGTCTTCTTGAAAGGTGTAGCTTGCCATTCTTTTTCCTCTTGAGTTTCATCATTCAATAGGAATTTCATTTTGTAAAATGAGTTATTTTCTTGTGGTATCTCCTTGTAAAATACTGGTAGTCGTCCATCATTCACTACTTTATGTTTCATTATTGCCCATGACGATTGACTGCAGATTTTTCTTTCATCGTTGAAGCATATCTTTGAAATCTTTATATCAGTGGGTACGTTTGTATAGAATACATCATTCAAAACGGCTGTCAGAATGATTAATGATAGTCGTGACATTTTTAGAGTTATCTATATTTGTCACAGGTCTTCTACTCTCACAACTGAAAAGTTTATCCCACAAACTCAGATACTCCAACTTCTTCTATACTCTAGTTTTCTCTTCGTAGAAAGTTATATCTCTACTCAACTGACGGACACGTTCACCGAATTCTTCTAGTTTCCTTCTGTACTCGTCTGAAGTCATTGTGATACTAACATGAATCTGCTTTCATCATTATATTTCAACTTTATGTCACTGAACCATAGAACTGACATTTGGCATTTGACATTTGACATTTGATATTTGACATTTGACATTTGACATTTGACATTTGACATTTGACATTTGACATTTGACATTTGACATTTGACATTTGACATTTGACATTTGACATTTGACATTTGACATTTGACATTTGACATTTGACATTTGACATTTGACATTTGACATTTGACATTTGACATTTGACATTTGACATTTGACATTTGACATTTGACATTTGACATTTGACATTTGACATTTGACATTTGACATTTGACATTTGACATTTGACATTTGACATTTGACATTTGACATTTGACATTTGACATTTGACATTTGACATTTGACATTTGACATTTGACATTTGACATTTGACATTTGACATTTGACATTTGACATTTGACATTTGACATTTGGCTGCCAAACATTAGATGTCAGACGCCTAACTTCGGGCAGCCACACCCCGTTATCCATCAAGTATCCACGTGGTGGTTCGCATTCTACTTTGGTAGGTACTTTATGGGATATCTTCAGATATTTTCAAACGTCTGGCATCAATGCCTCATTTTTTCAAACGTCTGGCAACAGTGTCAGTCGCTTTATCGTCTCTTATCTTTGTAACGTTACGCGAAATATTGTATCATGTTGAATCATCAATGGAATGCAGCGAACCAGACCTTGAATGCAATTATGTCTATTAATACACTGATATTTATTGAATGAATAAGCCATTGTTCCTTTCCCTGCTCCATGGATCTGCTCGAATACATCACGATGTTGCATCATGGCGTGATATGTTGAGTCATCATTGGAATGCAGCGAACCTGACCTTGAATGTGATTATCTCTATTCATACACTGATGTATAATGAATAAATAAGTCATTGTTCGTTTCCCCTGCTCCCCGCTTGCCGAGGTTGCTACGTTCCACAAAGCACAAATAACCGCATCGGTTTATTTTTAGAAATGTTAATTGATATGTCCCGCAGTGGCCGCGTGGACGAAGCGTTTGGTCTTGAAACTTTGCACCGTATTGGTGCGGGTTCGAATCCTGATTGTACCGGCTTTTTTTTAAATGGAATATGACGTCACAAGATGTCTTCGGATTGCGCAGCGCTAAGGGTCCAAAGGGGGGTACAGCGTAAAAGGATTAAGGGGGTAGTGTCAGTTGAGGGTGTGGTCTGCAAGATGTCTTCAGATGGAAGATGTCTTCAGATTGAAGATGTCTTCAGATTGAAGATGTCTTCGTGACCTTCACTAGACCCCCCTACTGTATGGTCACTGCTGATGGACATGCCATCCACGGGGTTACTTGAGGTCAAAGTGAGCTAGAAGCGGCTTAGCTCTACTACTACTTATTCGATTAGGTTTATATAGTTATACTCACCAGGTAACAGTTCTTCCGTTAAACATACGAGCAACCGAATCGAACATAAGGTTGGATGGATAGATTGAACAATCATTGTATCTGGGTTGTCTCCGATTATATCTTTATGCTGTATATTCAGTTACACCTACCATGTAACGGTTATTTCGTTACACATACGAGCGTCTGAATCGAACATAAGGTTGGATGGTTAGACGGAACGATAATTGTAACTGAGTTGTATTCGATTATATCATGGTGATGTTTATATAGTAATACTCACCAGGTGACTGTTCTTGCGTTATACATACGAGCGACCCAATCGAACAGAAGGTTGGATGGATAGACGGAATGATCATTGTATCTGAGTTGTATTCGATTATATCGTGATGACGTTCATATAGAAATAATCACCAGGTTACTGTTCTTTCGTTATACATACGAGCGACCAAAACGAACAGAAAGTTGAATGGATAGACTGAACAATCAATGTATCTGGGTGGTATCCGATTATATCGCAATACTGTATATACAGGCTGTCCATATTTCGAGTGCCACTATGGGGATCTCGCTTATCTTAACAGATACGAATTTGGTTAAATCGGGGCAAAGTTTCGCATTTCAGTGCTGAATAATTATCTGAAGAGAAATTTGAAATATCTATGATAGTTTTGAAAATATCGCCAAAAAACGAAAATTTCTGATTTTCATTTTAAATTTTTTGATAGTAAACCAATGATGCTAGACATTTCTAACTAAAATATTGTTCAGACACTTTTTCATGGAGAATTCGAATATGGCATCGTATTCTTGATAATTTTCAAGATGGCGGAGAAACACCTGTCAACTTCATTTTTTCTAATGGACGCCATTTTGGATTTTAACAATTTTGAATTCCTTTTTTGTTTCTCTTTATAGCGATGTATCACACATGGTGTTCCAATATCACATTTTTGCCAAAAATCAAATTTTTCACTTTTTGTGAAGAGTGCTTTGGAAAAAACAAACTATTCTTCTGTCGCGAACAATATTTTGACAGTTTGATTTGTCTGTTTGGTGGGCGAGTTGCCAGTTGAATCAGACCATATGACAGTATTTAGGAAATTTGGATTTTCCTGGATCTGATTATTTACAAACATGCAGAAAGCTACTCGTCGTTCATGATCTCCGGGATGAAGCGTTTGAGAAATATAAACTGCCCAAGGCCGATATTTGTGTTTTTCAAGAGTTCTCCAAACAACTTGATGTGATGGCAAATTGAGCTGGGCTGCAACTTCACTTGTGGAGACCGATGGATTGTCCTGCACCTGATGATTCAATATTTAATCATTAATATTTTGGTATTTGTAATCATGTAAAATTTTCACCGCTTGCAAAATTCCCTGCTCATATTCATTGGGCATATCACCATATCCTCGTCTAGGTTTTCGAAATGAACCATATTGGCCCAAGTTTCTGTGCAGCCAAGAAAAATACCTCAAGCTAGGTAGTTGCCGCTCTGGATAACGCTGAAAATACGCTGCCGCAGCCATGTGGGCATTTCGATGTGAGGTATAGTAAATTTTAATCATTTCTCTTTGTTCTTCACTTGAGAAATGCATTATTGCGATAAAACTAGCACAAACGTAAATGACACGACTCGAGATAGATCAAACTGTCAAAATATTGTTCGCGACAGAAGAATAGTTTGTTTTTTCCAAAGCACTCTTCACAAAAAGTGAAAAATTTGATTTTTGGTAAAAATGTGATATTGGAACACCATGTGTGATACATCGCTATAAAGAGAAACAAAAAAGGAGTTCAAAATTGTTAAAATCCAAAATGGCGTCCATAAGAAATAAATGAAGTTGACAGGTGTTTCTCCGCCATCTTGAAAATTATCAAGAATACGATGCCATATTCGAATTCTCCATGAAAAAGTGTCTGAACAATGTTTTAGTTAGAAATGTCTAAAATCATTGGTTTACTATCAAAAAATTTAAAATGAAAATCAGAAATTTTCGTTTTTTGGCGATATTTTCAAAACTATCATAGATATTTCAAATTTCTCTTCAGATAATTATTCAGCACTGAAATGCGCAACTTTGCCCCAATTTAACCAAATTCGTATATGTTAAGATAAGCGAGATCCCCATAGTGGCACTCGAAATATGGACAGCCTGTATAGTGATACTTACCAGGTGACGGTACTTCCGTTACACATACTAGAGACTGAATCGAACAGAAGGTTAAATGGTTAGACAAAACATTAATTGTATCTGAGTTGTATTCGATGATATCGTGATGATGTTTATATAGCAATACTCACCAGGTAACTGTTCTTCCGTTTTACATACAAGCGACCGAATCGAGCAGAAGGTTAAATTTAGTATGGATTGAACAATCATCGTATCTGGGTTGTATTCGATTATGTTTAAGTAGTGCACCTAGGCCGGTACCATGACAAGATGGCCGCCATGGGGCAATGACGTCATCCAAGATGGCCGCCATGGGGCAGCTGTCAATTGTCATGTCAACTGTCATGTCATCTGTCAACTGTCATGTCATCTGTCAACTGTCATGTGTCAACTGTCATGTGTCAACTGTCATATGTCTACTGTCAAGTGTTCCATGCCGCTGTATCAACTGTCAAGTGTCCCATAGACTACCCGACCAATCAGAAGCCGTCATACTTTTTTGGCGCGAAATTCAAGTTATTTTTGAGGTTATGTATTCTGCTTGCAACATGGGATATCGGCCCCTTTGCCCTCCTTCAGGTACCCCCTTGGCCCCCCTCAGGTCTTCGCTGTACCCCCTTGGCCCCCCTCAGGTCTTCGCTGTACCCCCTTAGCCCCCTCAGGTCTTCGCTGTACCCCCTTGGCCCCCTTAGGCCTTCGCTGTACCCCCTTGGCCCCCCTCAGGTCTTCGCTGTACCCCCTTAGCCCCCTTAGGCCTTCGCTGTACCCCCTTAGCCCCCCTCAGGTCTTCGCTGTACCCCCTTAGCCCCCTTAGGTTTTTGCTATACCCCCTTGACCCCCCATAAGACTGCGCCCCCTTAGCGCTCCGCATCATGACGTCATATTTTATTTAAAAAAATCCTTCTATCGGCGGGATTTGAACTCCAGACCACCGGATTACAAGTCCGATGCGTTCCCACAGAGCTACGACCACTATATAATTTAATTGCAGTCAATGTCGATGCAACGTTATCGCTCAGCGTGACGTAGTCGAGCAGATCCGTCCCAAAGATAAGAGAACGTAGCAACCTCGGTAAGCGGGGAGCAGGGGAAACGAACAATGGCTTATTCATTCATTATACATCAGTGTATGAATAGAGATAATCGCATTCAAGGTCAGGTTCGCTGCATTCCATTGATGACTCAACATATCACACCATGGAGCAGGGAAAGGAACAATGGCTTATTCATTCATTAAACATTAGTGTATTAATAGACATAATCGCATTCAAGGTCAGGTTCGCTGCATTCCATTGATGATTCAACATGATACAATATTTCGCAAGACGTTACAAAGATAAGAGACGACAAAGCGACTGACACTGTTGCCAGACGTTTGAAAAAATAAGGCATTGATGCCAGACTTTCAAAAATATCTGGAAATATACCATAATGCACCTACAGCTTACCCGAGTGGAATCCGAACCATAGATGGATAACGTCTGAAGTATTACAGGGTGTGGCTGCCTGAAATTAGGCGTCTGATATCTGACGTATGACGTCATCGTTTCAAAATATCGAAAGGTCACCAACTGTTTAGTTATTTCCATCTGAACCACAACGTGTGATTATTCAAAATTGATGGATAACGCTTGACGTATTACAGGGTGTCAACCTGAAGTCAGGCGTCTGACATCTGACGTATGACGTCATCATTTCAAAATGGCCGCTGAAATCGGGAGATCACTAACTGTTTAGTGATTTCCGTATTATAAAGGTAATATACATACAGCTTACACAAGTAGAATCGGAATCACCACGTCTGAATACTCAAAATTGATGAATAAAGTTTGACGTATGACAAGGTGTGGCTGCCTGAAGTCATTTATTATTTAGTAATTTTCGTATTAAATATACCTACAGCTCACACAAGTAGAATCCGAACCACAGCATTGATATCGACGCAACAGAATTCATGAACTCGTTAATATAAAGATGTCAATGACAAAATGATTGATTTTCTCTACGAATTATCAAAAAATATTCACTTCCGGTTTATTAAAAAGCGACATAGAGAAAAACTAATGTTTTATTCGTGATCCCCATGACGTGTAAACTTCAAAAACATCAACTTCCGGTTTCACTTCCGGTTTTCATTTTTCCACTTAACATAGTCATGTGGGTACTCTGAGAGAAGGATTTTTCACGGACATTCCAAATATATCATTTTACCTATGTACAAAGTCTCAAGGTTAAAGAGATATCAATCAAAATAAATCGAAATAATGAAAAAAAATTATGTAAACAATTCATAATCTCTTCGTGTAATGATTTCTTGGCCGATCCAGCTTCTCGACAAATTATCACAAAATATCCACTTCCGGTTCATTAAAAAGCTATATAGAGAAAAACTAATGGAATATTCGTGACCCCCATGACGTATAGACTTCAAAAACATCAACTTCCGGTTTTACTTCCGGTTTCTATTTCTCCACTTAACATAGTCATGTGGGTACTCTGAGAGAAGGATTTTTCACGGACATTCCAAATATATCATTTTACCTATGTACAAAGTCTCAAGGATAAAGAGATATCAATCAAAATAAATCGAAATAATGAAAAAGATCTATGTAAACAATTCATAATCTCTTCGTGTAATGATTTCCTGGCCGATCCAATTTCTCGACAAATTATCACAAAATATCCACTTCCGGTTCATTAAAAAGCTATATAGAGAAAAACTAATGGAATATTCGTGACCCCCATGACGTGTAGACTTCAAAAACAACAACTTCCGGTTTCACTTCCGGTTTCCATTTTGTTAGTAAACAGGGTCATGTGGGTACTCATTGAAAAGGTTATTTCACGTACATTCCTAATATATTAACTTACCTATATACAAAGTCCCAAGGTTTGCGAGATATCAATCAAAATTTCTCGAAATATTGATATAACAATAAAAACTGTTCACCATCTCTTTGAGTACTGCTTTTCTAACCGATCTATCTCCTTGATGAATTATCGAAAAATATCCTCTTCCAATTCGTAAAAAATCGAGATAGAGGAAAAATGATGAGATGTTAGTGAACCCATAACGTTCGGACATCGAAACAACAACTTCCGGTTTCACTTCCGGTTACAATTTTTTCAGTAAACAGAGCCATGTGGGTACTCTGAGAGAAGGATATCTCACGGACATCCCGAATATATCAACTTACCAATATACAAAATCTCAAGGTTTGCGAGATATTGACGAAAATTGGTGAAATAATCGAAACAACACTGTTACACGCAAGAAAGTGCTATGGAGAGTCGATTTGAGTCCACGGTTAACTCATGTTTCTATCTTAATAATCAATATTCTAGTAGGAGACTATAATTTTTGTACAACTCATATCAGGAAATGCCATTTACACCATAATGAAAACCAAGTAGGTGAAATGATAAATAGGAAATCGATAATCAATTTCGAAGTAATCGATAACACATAGGGTTAATAAAGTTTCAAAAAAAGCTCTGTTCAAGGTATGTTTATAAATTCCAAGGCTATATAACTATTAAGATCACATTATATTGGAACCAGGTACTTCAATCATTGATCTACTCAAAAAATATGTCTCGAAACAGATATAATTTTCTATATTTAGGATTGCACTTCCAGCATCGGCAATACATGGAATATTATCGGAAATCTCGAGGTGAATGTTTCAAGGACTAAGAATTATCGAAATTTCAAAAACGGAGCTCTGATCAAGGTATGGTTATAAATTCCAAAGCTGTATAACTATTCACATCACATTATATTGAAGCCAGATACTTCAATCATTATTCACCTCGAAAAATATGATACGAAACATATATACTCTTCTATATTTGGGATCGCACTTTCATCAAAGAGAATATGTGTCAACGTCTACAGAAATCAATGCTTTCATTCAAAATGTTTTCGATAGGTCTAACGATGGAACCAACAGGCTGATAAAATACAGGGATGTAAAAACTATCTAGTCTGGAAGAAATATACTGGGTGTGTAGGAAATTACACTTAATATTTTCAATAGGTGTACCGTTCGAAAAATACAAATGTACTGACTGGTACAGGATGTATCAAGAATTAATGATGACGTTTAACGTTTGATAGGTATAATTTGATAGTTGACGCTCAACGACTGGAACTTGAGAGCCTTGGTCACGTGGGGGTGGATATGGTTGTATTATGATCAGTGACGAAAACAATTTTATATTGATGAATTATTGAAAAAGTGTTCCTATATTTTCGTGAAAACGCGACATAGGAGAAAACAAATGATACATTTATGATACCCATGATGAAAAGAGCTCAAACTTTTTGTTTTTCTAGTGAACAGGGATTATATGGGTACTCCGGAAAAATGATTTTTCACGGACATTTCGAGAATTCAACTTGTATTTATTCTGAGACCTAAGACCAAAATTGATATTAATTGATAAACATTCATAACAATGACAAACCTTACGAATACAACGCACATATGTCGCGCAAATACAAAAAACGCGCAGACATCGCACCCTTATCAAAAAACTATCAAAAATGATAAATAGCACGACGAAAAGTCGAACATGCGTCTTACATATATCATGCTAACGTCGTTATCCGTCAAAGATCTATCAGACAACGTCGTCTAAAATTTTTGAATACGATGATTCGCATGACAAAGCGTCACGCATTCATTAAACAAGTAGAAAACATCAAAATTCATCACGCATACATCACCCATACGTCGCACATGCGTCGAACATACGTCATGCAAACGTCACACATTCATCGAGAATCTATCAAACAGCAACATAAAAACGATTAATAACGTACTGACATTGCAAATCCAAAATGGTAGCTATTAAAGTTTAGCATCTGGCATCTGACATTCGGTGTCCGACATTTGACGCTTGGCGTACTAAGATTTCTGTTATTCACCAACATAAAGTTGTAGATATAAAAATAAACATAGGGCAATCATTGAAGAACATGGAATATGTTAAAAAAAACATGACGCATGCGTTGTGCATACGTTGCGCATACGTCATACATACGTCGTGCAAACGTAGCGCCTACATCGAAAATCCATAATACAACGTGTTTAAAACCTTGAAATGAGAAATAGCATGACATGATATCCATCACACATTCATTTTATGACGTTGAAAATTTTGAAAATAAAAACTCCACGCATGCGTCGTACGTACACCACGCTGACGTCGTGCCTTCGTCGGAAATCTACCAAGCAACGTAAAAGAACTTCAATAACAATAAATAGCATAACGAAACGTCAGACATGAGTTATACATATATTGCATCTACGTCGTGTCCTTGTGAAAATGAATATGTTCAAAACGATTTATAAATCTAATAACCATCACTTATTCATTAAACAATATCAAAAACTTTGAAAAACACTACACGAAAATTGTAGAGATGTAATTGAAAAATTCAACGACAGACGACAAAGAGTACTAGAAGCAAGAGAAGTGAGTAATTGAAAGATTCGACGATAGGGTCGATAGGAGTGACTGAGTCATAGACGAATGACCCGGTGTTGAAATTATTATGATACAGGGTGACACATAATTCTCAATGAATCATCACATGGAATATTCACTTCCGGATGGCGGAAGATCTACGTGACCGAATAGCTATGTTTAAAACTTCAATTATAATTATTAACATCAGTTTTGAATTCGTTAAATTATGGTTACATGAAAATAGGACAGTATGTGACATGATACATCAAGACTATATTCATTTCATTATTGCTTCCAAATTCAAGCTGATCTATGTAATGAAATATGTATAATGAATCATTTTTCACCACCACTTCTACAATAATTCACCAACAGATTTCACCCTCAATGAAAAAACCATACACTTAGTTGAAAAGCCTCGATATCAATATAATGATGGATTCAGGAATGGTAGTAAATGGAATAACATCAAACCTAACGTCATACATGACGTAGAACCTGACATCATACGCGACGTCTGAGACGTGCGTAAGACGTTAGACTCAGGTTTTCGATCGAGTAAGCTTCATGAATGTGGAAGAGGATCGTTTGCTAGGTCACACTTTTTTTTCAAGTTTTCAAGAAATTCGCAAATTCATTAAATGGATCTGGTGGTAACAATAATCATTTTATAAAAACTAAAAAAATAATCCACTTTCATCTTTATAATTTGGTAAATGTTATACATAATAATTCCTAGAGGAAAAATAAAAACGAAGAATTACAGATTTTTATATATATTTCTCACACATTATTCAAATCTCTCAATACATTCATTTTATGAAGGAACAAATATTCCCTGAGTGCATTACTTACTAAACTGTCATTTGATATTTCACAAAATGAATACAGAGTTTCAAAATAATCCATATAACCAGCATCTTTATTGAAAATCGATTTAATCAAATTCAAAATATTATTATAAAATGTACAGAAGTTCATGTTTTCCAGTAAAACCACCCGATGGCCCACTAAACTTCGATGAACTTGAAGGATCTGCGTAGCATCCTCGACATCGATAAGGAACTCGACATCATGTTTTTTGACGAGTAGACATTTGATCCCATCAAACACCAATTGTGATACTTTGCAGAAATCTCCACATGGAAACGTTACTGGCTCATATTCATCTTGGTGGGTTGATAACTTCTCGTAGAAAAAATTGTCCAATGCTCGTTTCAGTAAATCAGTGAAAGTTTTCCATTCCGTTGTACAAAAAGATTGTTTATTTGGTTTGTATGGTTGTGATAAAATTATAGATGGATTGAATTTTCTTGCTGGACTCAAACCCACCCCTACCTGGAAGGCTCTCAACTGGAATAATGTGTAGAGTAGGTAATGTTCCTCGGCTCGGGCTGCATTTTCGTACATCTCCAACACTTCATCTAATTCTTGATGATATTCCGCACTATTGAAAGATGCTTCGGTGAAATTTGAATCAATATCGTCTTCTGACACACTCACATAACCACTATCTCGACTTGATGTTGACATGATAGACTAAGTAAAAATACTTTCAGACTGAGATCAATTTCATGTATCTATTTATAGTCCCCCTCCACATTCGAGAACAATAGAGTTGAAATCATTATTGCGAGATGAATCTTTACATATCAAATATGAGAATAATGCTGATTCAAGTAGAATAGCAGAAAAACAAAGGTTTTTCATGAATGCGTTGCTTATCTCCCCACATGATGCCCTGAGGAATGCAAAGTTGCATATCGAATATGAGATGTAATAAACATGATGATTCAGGGAGATAACATCAACATCATCACAATCTTTGAATTATGGTCGTGATTTATGATATCATCATCGACCACCTGCGAACTTATCAAAGATCTCTTCTATATTGTCGATTCATCTGATGAAATACAGAGAATGAGCATGACATTATTATTGCCAAATGAAATCCGAACCACCACATGTGAAAACCCCAAATTGATGGATAATATTTGACGTATGACAGAGGCGTACTAGGGCTGCTGGAGTTTGGCGTCTGACATCTGACAGTTAACGTTTGACGATACGTCATGCATACGAAGTCTTTTTTCAATAGAAAATCTATCAATCAACGCACAAAAACTTCAAAAACAATGGAAAGCATGACGAAACGTCAAGCATGCGTCATACATACATCGCGCAGACATCGTGTATTTCTTAAAAATCTATCAAACAATATATTGAAACTATAAAAACGAGTACTAGCATGACTAGATATAATGCATTCATCAAATAACATCGAAAACGATAAAAAACATCACGCATACGTCATGCAACTTATATCAACTGTCAAGTATAGCTCGACCAATCAGAAGCCGTCATATCCCAAACCACTCTTTTTTTGGCGGGAAATTAAAGTTATTTTTATGATATCACCCCTTAGCCCCCCAGGTCACCGCTGTGCCCCCTTTATGCGTAACACGGTAGACTCTGAGTTTAGGTGGGGCTTCGTGACGTCAGATTCAGAGGTAAGGTTAGGTTGGGTCTCGAGACGTTAGACTCAGAGGTTATGTTAGGGCCCCGTGACGTTCGATTCTAACGTTAGGTTAGGTTGGATCTCGAGACGTTAGCCTCAGAAGATAGGTTAGGTCTCCGACCTAACCTAACCTAACGACCTAACGTCTCGAGATCCAACCTAACCTAACGTTAGAATCGAACGTCACGGGGCCCTAACATAACCTCTGAGTCTAACGTCTCGAGACCCAACCTAACCTTACCTCTGAATCTGACGTCACGAAGCCCCACCTAAACTCAGAGTCTACCGTGTTACGCATAAAGGGGGCACAGCGGTGACCTGGGGGGCTAAGGGGTGATATCATAAAAATAACTTTAATTTCCCGCCAAAAAAAGAGTGGTTTGGGATATGACGGCTTCTGATTGGTCGAGCTATACTTGACAGTTGATATAAGTTGCATGACGTATGCGTGATGTTTTTTATCGTTTTCGATGTTATTTGATGAATGCATTATATCTAGTCATGCTAGTACTCGTTTTTATAGTTTCAATATATTGTTTGATAGATTTTTAAGAAATACACGATGTCTGCGCGATGTATGTATGACGCATGCTTGACGTTTCGTCATGCTTTCCATTGTTTTTGAAGTTTTTGTGCGTTGATTGATAGATTTTCTATTGAAAAAAGACTTCGTATGCATGACGTATCGTCAAACGTTAACTGTCAGATGTCAGACGCCAAACTCCAGCAGCCCTAGTACGCCTCTGTCATACGTCAAATATTATCCATCAATTTGGGGTTTTCACATGTGGTGGTTCGGATTTCATTTGGCAATAATAATGTCATGCTCATTCTCTGTATTTCATCAGATGAATCGACAATATAGAAGAGATCTTTGATAAGTTCGCAGGTGGTCGATGATGATATCATAAATCACGACCATAATTCAAAGATTGTGATGATGTTGATGTTATCTCCCTGAATCATCATGTTTATTACATCTCATATTCGATATGCAACTTTGCATTCCTCAGGGCATCATGTGGGGAGATAAGCAACGCATTCATGAAAAACCTTTGTTTTTCTGCTATTCTACTTGAATCAGCATTATTCTCATATTTGATATGTAAAGATTCATCTCGCAATAATGATTTCAACTCTATTGTTCTCGAATGTGGAGGGGGACTATAAATAGATACATGAAATTGATCTCAGTCTGAAAGTATTTTTACTTAGTCTATCATGTCAACATCAAGTCGAGATAGTGGTTATGTGAGTGTGTCAGAAGACGATATTGATTCAAATTTCACCGAAGCATCTTTCAATAGTGCGGAATATCATCAAGAATTAGATGAAGTGTTGGAGATGTACGAAAATGCAGCCCGAGCCGAGGAACATTACCTACTCTACACATTATTCCAGTTGAGAGCCTTCCAGGTAGGGGTGGGTTTGAGTCCAGCAAGAAAATTCAATCCATCTATAATTTTATCACAACCATACAAACCAAATAAACAATCTTTTTGTACAACGGAATGGAAAACTTTCACTGATTTACTGAAACGAGCATTGGACAATTTTTTCTACGAGAAGTTATCAACCCACCAAGATGAATATGAGCCAGTAACGTTTCCATGTGGAGATTTCTGCAAAGTATCACAATTGGTGTTTGATGGGATCAAATGTCTACTCGTCAAAAAACATGATGTCGAGTTCCTTATCGATGTCGAGGATGCTACGCAGATCCTTCAAGTTCATCGAAGTTTAGTGGGCCATCGGGTGGTTTTACTGGAAAACATGAACTTCTGTACATTTTATAATAATATTTTGAATTTGATTAAATCGATTTTCAATAAAGATGCTGGTTATATGGATTATTTTGAAACTCTGTATTCATTTTGTGAAATATCAAATGACAGTTTAGTAAGTAATGCACTCAGGGAATATTTGTTCCTTCATAAAATGAATGTATTGAGAGATTTGAATAATGTGTGAGAAATATATATAAAAATCTGTAATTCTTCGTTTTTATTTTTCCTCTAGGAATTATTATGTATAACATTTACCAAATTATAAAGATGAAAGTGGATTATTTTTTTAGTTTTTATAAAATGATTATTGTTACCACCAGATCCATTTAATGAATTTGCGAATTTCTTGAAAACTTGAAAAAAAAGTGTGACCTAGCAAACGATCCTCTTCCACATTCATGAAGCTTACTCGATCGAAAACCTGAGTCTAACGTCTTACACACGTCTCAGACGTCGCGTATGATGTCAGGTTCTACGTCATGTATGACGTTAGGTTTGATGTTATTCCATTTACTACCATTCCTGAATCCATCATTATATTGATATCGAGGCTTTTCAACTAAGTGTAT
This sequence comes from Chrysomela aeneicollis, assembly GCA_029955515.1. Lineage (NCBI taxonomy): Eukaryota > Metazoa > Arthropoda > Insecta > Coleoptera > Chrysomelidae > Chrysomela > Chrysomela aeneicollis. The sequence goes on along the minus strand of JARUHQ010000005.1, from coordinate 318,239 downwards.
GGTTTTTTCATTGAGGGTGAAATCTGTTGGTGAATTATTGTAGAAGTGGTGGTGAAAAATGATTCATTATACATATTTCATTACATAGATCAGCTTGAATTTGGAAGCAATAATGAAATGAATATAGTCTTGATGTATCATGTCACATACTGTCCTATTTTCATGTAACCATAATTTAACGAATTCAAAACTGATGTTAATAATTATAATTGAAGTTTTAAACATAGCTATTCGGTCACGTAGATCTTCCGCCATCCGGAAGTGAATATTCCATGTGATGATTCATTGAGAATTATGTGTCACCCTGTATCATAATAATTTCAACACCGGGTCATTCGTCTATGACTCAGTCACTCCTATCGACCCTATCGTCGAATCTTTCAATTACTCACTTCTCTTGCTTCTAGTACTCTTTGTCGTCTGTCGTTGAATTTTTCAATTACATCTCTACAATTTTCGTGTAGTGTTTTTCAAAGTTTTTGATATTGTTTAATGAATAAGTGATGGTTATTAGATTTATAAATCGTTTTGAACATATTCATTTTCACAAGGACACGACGTAGATGCAATATATGTATAACTCATGTCTGACGTTTCGTTATGCTATTTATTGTTATTGAAGTTCTTTTACGTTGCTTGGTAGATTTCCGACGAAGGCACGACGTCAGCGTGGTGTACGTACGACGCATGCGTGGAGTTTTTATTTTCAAAATTTTCAACGTCATAAAATGAATGTGTGATGGATATCATGTCATGCTATTTCTCATTTCAAGGTTTTAAACACGTTGTATTATGGATTTTCGATGTAGGCGCTACGTTTGCACGACGTATGTATGACGTATGCGCAACGTATGCACAACGCATGCGTCATGTTTTTTTTAACATATTCCATGTTCTTCAATGATTGCCCTATGTTTATTTTTATATCTACAACTTTATGTTGGTGAATAACAGAAATCTTAGTACGCCAAGCGTCAAATGTCGGACACCGAATGTCAGATGCCAGATGCTAAACTTTAATAGCTACCATTTTGGATTTGCAATGTCAGTACGTTATTAATCGTTTTTATGTTGCTGTTTGATAGATTCTCGATGAATGTGTGACGTTTGCATGACGTATGTTCGACGCATGTGCGACGTATGGGTGATGTATGCGTGATGAATTTTGATGTTTTCTACTTGTTTAATGAATGCGTGACGCTTTGTCATGCGAATCATCGTATTCAAAAATTTTAGACGACGTTGTCTGATAGATCTTTGACGGATAACGACGTTAGCATGATATATGTAGGACGCATGTTCGACTTTTCGTCGTGCTATTTATCATTTTTGATAGTTTTTTGATAAGGGTGCGATGTCTGCGCGTTTTTTGTATTTGCGCGACATATGTGCGTTGTATTCGTAAGGTTTGTCATTGTTATGAATGTTTATCAATTAATATCAATTTTGGTCTTAGGTCTCAGAATAAATACAAGTTGAATTCTCGAAATGTCCGTGAAAAATCATTTTTCCGGAGTACCCATATAATCCCTGTTCACTAGAAAAACAAAAAGTTTGAGCTCTTTTCATCATGGGTATCATAAATGTATCATTTGTTTTCTCCTATGTCGCGTTTTCACGAAAATATAGGAACACTTTTTCAATAATTCATCAATATAAAATTGTTTTCGTCACTGATCATAATACAACCATATCCACCCCCACGTGACCAAGGCTCTCAAGTTCCAGTCGTTGAGCGTCAACTATCAAATTATACCTATCAAACGTTAAACGTCATCATTAATTCTTGATACATCCTGTACCAGTCAGTACATTTGTATTTTTCGAACGGTACACCTATTGAAAATATTAAGTGTAATTTCCTACACACCCAGTATATTTCTTCCAGACTAGATAGTTTTTACATCCCTGTATTTTATCAGCCTGTTGGTTCCATCGTTAGACCTATCGAAAACATTTTGAATGAAAGCATTGATTTCTGTAGACGTTGACACATATTCTCTTTGATGAAAGTGCGATCCCAAATATAGAAGAGTATATATGTTTCGTATCATATTTTTCGAGGTGAATAATGATTGAAGTATCTGGCTTCAATATAATGTGATGTGAATAGTTATACAGCTTTGGAATTTATAACCATACCTTGATCAGAGCTCCGTTTTTGAAATTTCGATAATTCTTAGTCCTTGAAACATTCACCTCGAGATTTCCGATAATATTCCATGTATTGCCGATGCTGGAAGTGCAATCCTAAATATAGAAAATTATATCTGTTTCGAGACATATTTTTTGAGTAGATCAATGATTGAAGTACCTGGTTCCAATATAATGTGATCTTAATAGTTATATAGCCTTGGAATTTATAAACATACCTTGAACAGAGCTTTTTTTGAAACTTTATTAACCCTATGTGTTATCGATTACTTCGAAATTGATTATCGATTTCCTATTTATCATTTCACCTACTTGGTTTTCATTATGGTGTAAATGGCATTTCCTGATATGAGTTGTACAAAAATTATAGTCTCCTACTAGAATATTGATTATTAAGATAGAAACATGAGTTAACCGTGGACTCAAATCGACTCTCCATAGCACTTTCTTGCGTGTAACAGTGTTGTTTTGATTATTTCACCAATTTTCGTCAATATCTCGCAAACCTTGAGATTTTGTATATTGGTAAGTTGATATATTCGGGATTTCCGTGAGATATCCTTCTCTCAGAGTACCCACATGGCTCTGTTTACTGAAAAAATTGTAACCGGAAGTGAAACCGGAAGTTGTTGTTTCGATGTCCGAACGTTATGGGTTCACTAACATCTCATCATTTTTCCTCTATCTCGATTTTTTACGAATTGGAAGAGGATATTTTTCGATAATTCATCAAGGAGATAGATCGGTTAGAAAAGCAGTACTCAAAGAGATGGTGAACAGTTTTTATTGTTATATCAATATTTCGAGAAATTTTGATTGATATCTCGCAAACCTTGGGACTTTGTATATAGGTAAGTTAATATATTAGGAATGTACGTGAAATAACCTTTTCAATGAGTACCCACATGACCCTGTTTACTAACAAAATGGAAACCGGAAGTGAAACCGGAAGTTGTTGTTTTTGAAGTCTACACGTCATGGGGGTCACGAATATTCCATTAGTTTTTCTCTATATAGCTTTTTAATGAACCGGAAGTGGATATTTTGTGATAATTTGTCGAGAAATTGGATCGGCCAGGAAATCATTACACGAAGAGATTATGAATTGTTTACATAGATCTTTTTCATTATTTCGATTTATTTTGATTGATATCTCTTTATCCTTGAGACTTTGTACATAGGTAAAATGATATATTTGGAATGTCCGTGAAAAATCCTTCTCTCAGAGTACCCACATGACTATGTTAAGTGGAGAAATAGAAACCGGAAGTAAAACCGGAAGTTGATGTTTTTGAAGTCTATACGTCATGGGGGTCACGAATATTCCATTAGTTTTTCTCTATATAGCTTTTTAATGAACCGGAAGTGGATATTTTGTGATAATTTGTCGAGAAGCTGGATCGGCCAAGAAATCATTACACGAAGAGATTATGAATTGTTTACATAATTTTTTTTCATTATTTCGATTTATTTTGATTGATATCTCTTTAACCTTGAGACTTTGTACATAGGTAAAATGATATATTTGGAATGTCCGTGAAAAATCCTTCTCTCAGAGTACCCACATGACTATGTTAAGTGGAAAAATGAAAACCGGAAGTGAAACCGGAAGTTGATGTTTTTGAAGTTTACACGTCATGGGGATCACGAATAAAACATTAGTTTTTCTCTATGTCGCTTTTTAATAAACCGGAAGTGAATATTTTTTGATAATTCGTAGAGAAAATCAATCATTTTGTCATTGACATCTTTATATTAACGAGTTCATGAATTCTGTTGCGTCGATATCAATGCTGTGGTTCGGATTCTACTTGTGTGAGCTGTAGGTATATTTAATACGAAAATTACTAAATAATAAATGACTTCAGGCAGCCACACCTTGTCATACGTCAAACTTTATTCATCAATTTTGAGTATTCAGACGTGGTGATTCCGATTCTACTTGTGTAAGCTGTATGTATATTACCTTTATAATACGGAAATCACTAAACAGTTAGTGATCTCCCGATTTCAGCGGCCATTTTGAAATGATGACGTCATACGTCAGATGTCAGACGCCTGACTTCAGGTTGACACCCTGTAATACGTCAAGCGTTATCCATCAATTTTGAATAATCACACGTTGTGGTTCAGATGGAAATAACTAAACAGTTGGTGACCTTTCGATATTTTGAAACGATGACGTCATACGTCAGATATCAGACGCCTAATTTCAGGCAGCCACACCCTGTAATACTTCAGACGTTATCCATCTATGGTTCGGATTCCACTCGGGTAAGCTGTAGGTGCATTATGGTATATTTCCAGATATTTTTGAAAGTCTGGCATCAATGCCTTATTTTTTCAAACGTCTGGCAACAGTGTCAGTCGCTTTGTCGTCTCTTATCTTTGTAACGTCTTGCGAAATATTGTATCATGTTGAATCATCAATGGAATGCAGCGAACCTGACCTTGAATGCGATTATGTCTATTAATACACTAATGTTTAATGAATGAATAAGCCATTGTTCCTTTCCCTGCTCCATGGTGTGATATGTTGAGTCATCAATGGAATGCAGCGAACCTGACCTTGAATGCGATTATCTCTATTCATACACTGATGTATAATGAATGAATAAGCCATTGTTCGTTTCCCCTGCTCCCCGCTTACCGAGGTTGCTACGTTCTCTTATCTTTGGGACGGATCTGCTCGACTACGTCACGCTGAGCGATAACGTTGCATCGACATTGACTGCAATTAAATTATATAGTGGTCGTAGCTCTGTGGGAACGCATCGGACTTGTAATCCGGTGGTCTGGAGTTCAAATCCCGCCGATAGAAGGATTTTTTTAAATAAAATATGACGTCATGATGCGGAGCGCTAAGGGGGCGCAGTCTTATGGGGGGTCAAGGGGGTATAGCAAAAACCTAAGGGGGCTAAGGGGGTACAGCGAAGACCTGAGGGGGGCTAAGGGGGTACAGCGAAGGCCTAAGGGGGCTAAGGGGGTACAGCGAAGACCTGAGGGGGGCCAAGGGGGTACAGCGAAGGCCTAAGGGGGCCAAGGGGGTACAGCGAAGACCTGAGGGGGCTAAGGGGGTACAGCGAAGACCTGAGGGGGGCCAAGGGGGTACAGCGAAGACCTGAGGGGGGCCAAGGGGGTACCTGAAGGAGGGCAAAGGGGCCGATATCCCATGTTGCAAGCAGAATACATAACCTCAAAAATAACTTGAATTTCGCGCCAAAAAAGTATGACGGCTTCTGATTGGTCGGGTAGTCTATGGGACACTTGACAGTTGATACAGCGGCATGGAACACTTGACAGTAGACATATGACAGTTGACACATGACAGTTGACACATGACAGTTGACAGATGACATGACAGTTGACAGATGACATGACAGTTGACATGACAATTGACAGCTGCCCCATGGCGGCCATCTTGGATGACGTCATTGCCCCATGGCGGCCATCTTGTCATGGTACCGGCCTAGGTGCACTACTTGTTTATATAGTTATACTCACCAGGTACCTGTTCTTTCGTTATACATACGAGCAACCGAGTCGAACATAAGGTTGAATGGATAGATTGAACAATCATCGTATCTGAGTTGTATTCGATTATGTTTATATAGTTATACTCACCAAGTTACTGTTCTTCCGTTATACATACGAGCGACTGAATTGAACAGAAGGTTGAATGGATAGACTAAACAATGATCGTATCTGGGGTTGTATTCGATTATATCGTGATGATGTTTATATAGTTATACTCACCAGGTAACTGTTCTCCAGTTATACATAAGAGCGACTGAACTGAACAGAAGGTTGTATAGATAGACTGAACAATCATTGTATCTGGGTTGTTTTCCATTATTTCGTGATGATTATTATATATTATGTCTAACCAGGTAACTGTTCTTCTGTTATACATACGAGCAACCGAATCGAACATAAGGTTGAATGGATAGATTGAACAATCATTGTATCTGGGTTGTCTCCGATTATATCGTTATGCTGTATATTTAGATACACCTACCATGTAACGGTTCTTTCGTTACACATACGAGCGTCTGAATCGAACATAAGGTTGGATGGTTAGACGGAACGATAATTGTAACTGAGTTGTATTCGATTATATCGTGGGAATGTTTATATAGTAATACTCACCAGGTGACTTTTCTTTCGTTATACGTACGAGCGACCCAATCGAACAGAAGGTTAGATGGATAGACGGAATGATCATTGTATCTGAGTTGTATTCGATTATATCGTGATGAAGTTTATATAGAAATACTCACCAGGTAACAGTTCTTCTGTTACACATACGAGCAACTGAATCGAACATAATATTGAATGGATAGATTGAACAATCATTGTATCTGGGTTGTCTCCGATTATATCGTTATGCTGTATATTTAGTTACACCTACCATGTAACGGTTCTTTCGTTACACATACGAGCGTCTGAATCAAACATGGATGATTAGACGGAACAATAATTGTAACTGAGTTGTATTCGATTATATCGTGGTGATGTTTATATAGTAATACTCACCAGGTGACTGTTCTTGCGTTATACATACGAGCAACCGAATCGAACAGAAGGTTGAATTCGATTATGATGTTATGCTGTGTATATAGTTTTACACATTAGGTGACGGTATTCCCGTTTTACATACGAGCGACCGAAACGAACAGAGAGTTGAATGGATAGACTTAACAATCAATGTATCTGGGTGGTATCCGATTATATCGCAATTCTGTATATATAGTGATACTTACCAGGTGACGGTACTTCCGTTGCACATACTAGCGACTGAATCGAACTTAAGGTTAAATGGTAAGACGAAACGATAATTGTATCTGAGTTGTATTCGATGATATCGTGATGATGTTTATATAGCAATACTCACCAGGTAACTGTTCTTCCGTTTTACATACAAGCGACCGAATCGAGCAGAAGGTTAAATTTAGTATGGATTGAACAATCATCGTATCTGGGTTGTATTCGATTATGTTTATATAGTTATACTCTCCAGGTAACTGTTCTTCCGTTATACATACTAGCGCCTGAATCGAACAGAATGTTGAATGGTTAGACGAAACGATAATTGTATCTGAGTTGTATTCGATGATATCGTGATGATGTTTATATAGCAATACTCACCAGGTAACTGTCCTTCAGTTTTACATACAAGTGACCGAATCGAGCAGAAGGTTAAATGGATAGATTAAACAATCATCGTATCTGAGTTGTATTCGATTATGTTTATATAGTTATATTCACCAGGTACCTGTTCTTTCGTTATACATACGAGCAACCGAATCGAACATAAGTTTGAATGGATAGATTGAACAATCATCGTATCTGAGTTGTATTCGATCATGTTCATATAGTTATACTCACCAAGTAACTGTTCTTCCGTTATACATACGAGCGACTGAATTGAACAGAAGGTTGAATGGATAGACTAAACAATGATCGTATCTGGGGTTGTATTCGATTATATCGTGATGATGTTTATATAGTTATACTCACCAGGTAACTGTTCTCCAGTTTTACATAAGAGCGACTGAACTGAACAGAAGGTTGTATAGATAGACTGAACAATCATCGTATCTGGGTTGTATTCGATTATTTCGTGATGATTATTATATATTATGTCTAACCAGGTAACTGTTCTTCCGTTATACATACGAGCAACCGAATCGAACATAAGGTTGAATGGATAGATTGAACAATCATTGCATCTGGGTTGTCTCCGATTATATCGTTATGCTGTATATTTAGATACACCTACCATGTAACGGTTCTTTCGTTACACATACGAGCGTCTGAATCGAACATAAGGTTGGATGGTTAGACGGAACGATTATTGTAACTGAGTTGTATTCGATTATATCGTGGAAATGTTTATATAGTAATACTCACCAGGTGACTGTTCTTGCGTTATACGTACGAGCGACCCAATCAAACAGAAGGTTAGATGGATAGACGGAATGATCATTGTATCTGAGTTGTATTCGATTATATCGTGATGAAGTTTATATAGAAATACTCACCAGGTTACTGTTCTTTCGTTATACATACGAGCAACCGAATCGAACAGAAGGTTGAATTGATAGTATCTGAGTTGTATTCGATTATGATGTTATGCTGTGTATATAGTTATACACACTAGGTGACGGTATTCCCGTTTTACATACGAGCGACCGAAACGAACAGAAAGTCGAATGGATAGACTGAACAATCAATGTATCTGGGTGGTATCCGATTATATCGCAATACTGTATATATAGTGATACTTACCAGGTGACGGTACTTCCGTTACACATACTAGAGACTGAATCGAACAGAAGGTTAAATGGTTAGACAAAACATTAATTGTATCTGAGTTGTATTCGATGATATCGTGATGATGTTTATATAGCAATACTCACCAGGTAACTGTTCTTCCGTTTTACATACAAGCGACCGAATCGAGCAGAAGGTTAAATTTAGTATGGATTGAACAATCATCGTATCTGGGTTGTATTCGATTATGTTTATATAGTTATACTCACCAGGTACCTGTTCTTTCGTTATACATACGAGCAACCGAGTCGAACATAAGGTTGAATGGATAGATTGAACAATCATCGTATCTGAGTTGTATTCGATTATGTTTATATAGTTATACTCACCAAGTTACTGTTCTTCCGTTATACATACGAGCGACTGAATTGAACAGAAGGTTGAATGGATAGACTAAACAATGATCGTATCTGGGGTTGTATTCGATTATATCGTGATGATGTTTATATAGTTATACTCACCAGGTAACTGTTCTCCAGTTATACATAAGAGCGACTGAACTGAACAGAAGGTTGTATAGATAGACTGAACAATCATTGTATCTGGGTTGTTTTCCATTATTTCGTGATGATTATTATATATTATGTCTAACCAGGTAACTGTTCTTCTGTTATACATACGAGCAACCGAATCGAACATAAGGTTGAATGGATAGATTGAACAATCATTGTATCTGGGTTGTCTCCGATTATATCGTTATGCTGTATATTTAGATACACCTACCATGTAACGGTTCTTTCGTTACACATACGAGCGTCTGAATCGAACATAAGGTTGGATGGTTAGACGGAACGATAATTGTAACTGAGTTGTATTCGATTATATCGTGGGAATGTTTATATAGTAATACTCACCAGGTGACTTTTCTTTCGTTATACGTACGAGCGACCCAATCGAACAGAAGGTTAGATGGATAGACGGAATGATCATTGTATCTGAGTTGTATTCGATTATATCGTGATGAAGTTTATATAGAAATACTCACCAGGTAACAGTTCTTCTGTTACACATACGAGCAACTGAATCGAACATAATATTGAATGGATAGATTGAACAATCATTGTATCTGGGTTGTCTCCGATTATATCGTTATGCTGTATATTTAGTTACACCTACCATGTAACGGTTCTTTCGTTACACATACGAGCGTCTGAATCAAACATGGATGATTAGACGGAACAATAATTGTAACTGAGTTGTATTCGATTATATCGTGGTGATGTTTATATAGTAATACTCACCAGGTGACTGTTCTTGCGTTATACATACGAGCAACCGAATCGAACAGAAGGTTGAATTCGATTATGATGTTATGCTGTGTATATAGTTTTACACATTAGGTGACGGTATTCCCGTTTTACATACGAGCGACCGAAACGAACAGAGAGTTGAATGGATAGACTTAACAATCAATGTATCTGGGTGGTATCCGATTATATCGCAATTCTGTATATATAGTGATACTTACCAGGTGACGGTACTTCCGTTGCACATACTAGCGACTGAATCGAACTTAAGGTTAAATGGTAAGACGAAACGATAATTGTATCTGAGTTGTATTCGATGATATCGTGATGATGTTTATATAGCAATACTCACCAGGTAACTGTTCTTCCGTTTTACATACAAGCGACCGAATCGAGCAGAAGGTTAAATTTAGTATGGATTGAACAATCATCGTATCTGGGTTGTATTCGATTATGTTTATATAGTTATACTCTCCAGGTAACTGTTCTTCCGTTATACATACTAGCGCCTGAATCGAACAGAATGTTGAATGGTTAGACGAAACGATAATTGTATCTGAGTTGTATTCGATGATATCGTGATGATGTTTATATAGCAATACTCACCAGGTAACTGTCCTTCAGTTTTACATACAAGTGACCGAATCGAGCAGAAGGTTAAATGGATAGATTAAACAATCATCGTATCTGAGTTGTATTCGATTATGTTTATATAGTTATATTCACCAGGTACCTGTTCTTTCGTTATACATACGAGCAACCGAATCGAACATAAGTTTGAATGGATAGATTGAACAATCATCGTATCTGAGTTGTATTCGATCATGTTCATATAGTTATACTCACCAAGTAACTGTTCTTCCGTTATACATACGAGCGACTGAATTGAACAGAAGGTTGAATGGATAGACTAAACAATGATCGTATCTGGGGTTGTATTCGATTATATCGTGATGATGTTTATATAGTTATACTCACCAGGTAACTGTTCTCCAGTTTTACATAAGAGCGACTGAACTGAACAGAAGGTTGTATAGATAGACTGAACAATCATCGTATCTGGGTTGTATTCGATTATTTCGTGATGATTATTATATATTATGTCTAACCAGGTAACTGTTCTTCCGTTATACATACGAGCAACCGAATCGAACATAAGGTTGAATGGATAGATTGAACAATCATTGCATCTGGGTTGTCTCCGATTATATCGTTATGCTGTATATTTAGATACACCTACCATGTAACGGTTCTTTCGTTACACATACGAGCGTCTGAATCGAACATAAGGTTGGATGGTTAGACGGAACGATTATTGTAACTGAGTTGTATTCGATTATATCGTGGGAATGTTTATATAGTAATACTCACCAGGTGACTGTTCTTGCGTTATACGTACGAGCGACCCAATCAAACAGAAGGTTAGATGGATAGACGGAATGATCATTGTATCTGAGTTGTATTCGATTATATCGTGATGAAGTTTATATAGAAATACTCACCAGGTTACTGTTCTTTCGTTATACATACGAGCAACCGAATCGAACAGAAGGTTGAATTGATAGTATCTGAGTTGTATTCGATTATGATGTTATGCTGTGTATATAGTTATACACACTAGGTGACGGTATTCCCGTTTTACATACGAGCGACCGAAACGAACAGAAAGTCGAATGGATAGACTGAACAATCAATGTATCTGGGTGGTATCCGATTATATCGCAATACTGTATATATAGTGATACTTACCAGGTGACGGTACTTCCGTTAAACATACTAGAGGCTGAATCGAACAGAAGGTTAAATGGTTAGACGAAACGATAATTGTATCTCTGAGTTGTATTCGATGATATCGTGATGATGTTTATATAGCGATACTCACCAGGTAACTGTTCTTCCGTTTTACATACAAGCGACCGAATCGAGCAGAAGCTTAAATTTAGTAGAGATTGAACAATCATCGTATCTGGGTTGTATTCGATTATGTTTATATAGTTATACTCACCAGGTAACTGTTCTTTCGTTATACATACGAGCGACTGAATTGAACAGAAGGTTGAATGGATAGACTAAACAATAATCGTATCTGGGGTTGTATTCGATTATATCTTGATGATCATCATATAGTATGTCTAACAAGGTAACAGTTCTTCCGTTATACATACGAGCAACCGAATCGAACATGAGGTTGAATGGATAGATTGAACAATCATTGTATCTGGGTTGTATCCGAATATATCGTTATGCTGTATATTTAGTTTAGCCTACAATGTAACGGTTCTTTCGTTACACATAAGAGCGTCTGAATCGTAGAGAAGGGTGAATGGATAGACTGTACAATCATCGTATCTGGGTTGTATTCGATTATTTCGTGATGATCATTACATATTATGTCTAACCAGGTAACTGTTCTTCCGTTATACATACGAGCAAACGAATCGAACATAAGGTTGAATGGATAGATTGAACAATCATTGTATCTGGGTTGTATTCGATTATATCGTGATGATTATCATATCGTATGTCTAACCAGGTAACAGTTCTTCTGTTACACATACGAGCAACTGAATCGAACATAAGGTTGAATGGATAGATTGAACAATCATTGTATCTGGGTTGTCTCTGATTATATCGTTATGCTGTATATTTAGTTACACCTACCATGTAACGGTTCTTTCGTTACACATACGAGCGTCTGAATCGAACATAAGGTTGGATGATTAGACGGAACAATAATTGAAACTGAGTTGTATTCGATTATATCGTGGTGATGTTTATATAGTAATACTCACCAGGTGACTGTTCTTGCGTTATACATACGAGCGACCCATTCGAACCGAAGTTTGGATGGATAGACGGAATGATCATTGTATCTGAGTTGTATTCGATTATATCGTGATGACGTTCATATAGAAATACTCACCAGGTTACTGTTTTTTCTTTATACATACGAGCAACCGAATCGAACAGAAGGTTGAATAGATAGTATGTGGGTTGTATTCGATTATGATGTCATGCTGTGTATATAGTTATACACATTAGGTGACGGTATTCCCGTTCTACATACGAGCGACCGAAACGAACAGAAAGTTGAATGGATAGACTGAACAATCAATGTATCTGGGTGGTATTCGATTATATCGCAATTCTGTATATATAGTGATACTTACCAGGTGACGGTACTTCCGTTGCACATACTAGCGACTGAATCGAACTTAAGGTTGAATGGTGAGACGAAACGATAATTGTATCTGAGTTGTATTCGATGATATCGTGATGATGTTTATATAGCAATACTCACCAGGTAACTGTTCTTCCGTTTTACATACAAGCGACCAAATCGAGCAGAAGGTTAAATTTAGTATGGATTGAACAATCATCGAATCTGGGTTGTATTCGATTATGTTTATATAGTTATACTCACCAGGTAACTGTTCTTCCGTTATACATACTAGCGACTGAATCGAACAGAATGTTGAATGGTTAGACGAAACGATAATTGTATCTGAGTTGTATTCGATGATATCGTGATGATGTTTATATAGCAATACTCACAAGGTAACTGTCCTTCAGTTTTACATACAAGTGACCGAATCGAGCAGAAGGTTAAATGGATAGATTGAACAATCATCGTATCTGAGTTGTATTCGATTATGTTTATATAGTTATACTCACCAGGTACCTGTTCTTTCGTAATACATACGAGCAACCGAATCGAACATAAGGTTGAATTGATAGATTGAACAATCATCGTATCTGAGTTGTATTCGATTATGTTTATATAGTTATACTCACCAAGTAACTGTTCTTCCGTTATACATTCGAGCGACTGAATTGAACAGAAGGTTGAATGGATAGACTAAACAATGATCGTATCTGGGGTTGTATTCGATTATATCGTGATGATGTTTATATAGTTATACTCACCAGGTAACTGTTCTCCAGTTTTACATTAGAGCGACTGAACTGTACAGAAGGTTGTATAGATAGACTGAACAATCATCGTATCTGGGTTGTATTCGATTATTTCGTGATGATTATTATATATTATGTCTAACCAGGTAACTGTTCTTCCGTTATACATACGAGCAACCGAATCGAACATAAGGTTGAATGGATAGATTGAACAATCATTGTATCTGGGTTGTCTCCGATTATATCGTTATGCTGTATATTTAGATACACCTACCATGTAACGGTTCTTTCGTTACACATACGAGCGTCTGAATCGAACATAAGGTTGGATGGTTAGACGGAACGATAATTGTAACTGAGTTGTATTCGATTATATCGTGGGATTGTTTATATAGTAATACTCACCAGGTGACTGTTCTTCCGTTATACATACTAGCGACTGAATCGAACAGAATGTTGAATGGTTAGACGAAACGATAATTGTATCTGGGTTGTATTCGATGATATCGTGATGATGTTTATATAGCAATACTCACAAGGTAACTGTCCTTCAGTTTTACATACAAGTGACCGAATCGAGCAGAAGGTTAAATGGATAGATTGAACAATCATCGTATCTGAGTTGTATTCGAATATGTTTATATAGTTATACTCACCAGGTACCTGTTCTTTCGTAATACATACGAGCAACCGAATCGAACATAAGGTTGAATGGATAGATTGAATAATCATCGTATCTGAGTTGTATTCGATTATGTTTATATAGTTATACTCACCAAGTAACTGTTCTTCCGTTATACATACGAGCGACTGAATTGAACAGAAGGTTGAATGGATAGACTAAACAATGATCGTATCTGGGGTTGTATTCGATTATATCGTGATGATGTTTATATAGTTATACTCACCAGGTAACTGTTCTCCAGTTATACATAAGAGCGACTGAACTGAACTGAAGGTTGTATAGATAGACTGAACAATCATCGTATCTGGGTTGTATTCGATTATTTCGTGATGATTATTATATATTATGTCTAACCAGGTAACTGTTTTTTCGTTACACATAAGAACGACTGAATTGTATCTTTGTATCTGGGTTGTCTCCGATTATATCTTTATGCTGTATATTCAGTTACACCTACCATGTATCGGTTATTTCGTTTCACATACGAGCGTCTGAATCGAACATAAGGTTGGATGGTTAGACGGAACGATAATTGTAACTGAGTTGTATTCGATTATATCGTGGTGATGTTTATATTGTAATACTCACCAGGTGACTGTTCTTGCGTTATACAAACGAGCAACCGAATCGAACAGAAGTATCTGGGTTGAATGGATAGTATCTGGGTTGTATTCGATTATGATGTTATGCTGTGTATATAGTTATACACATTGGGTGACGGTATTTCCGTTTTACATACGAGCGACCGAATTGAACAGAAAGTTGAATGGATAGACTGAACAATCAATGTATCTGGGTGGTATCCGATTATATCGCAATACTGTATATATAGTGATACTCACCAGGTAACTGTTCTTTCGTTTTACATACAAGCGACCGAATCGAGCAGAAGCTTAAATTTAGTAGAGATTGAACAATCATCGTATCTGGGTTGTATTCGATTATCTTTATATAGTTATACTCACCAGGTTACTGTTCTTTCGTTATACATACGAGCGACTGAATTGAACAGAAGGTTGAATGGATAGACTAAACAATAATCATATCTGGGGTTGTATTCGATTATATCTTGATGATGTTCATATAGTATGTCTAACAAGGTAACAGTTCTTCCGTTATACATACGAGCAAACGAATCGAACATAAGGTTGAATAGATAGATTGAACAATCATTGTATCTGGGTTATCTCCGATTATATCGTTATGCTGTATATTTAGTTACACCTACCATGTAACGGTTCTTTCGTTACACATACGAGCATCTGAATCGAACATAAAGTTGGATGGTTAGACGGAACTATAATTGTAACTGAGTTGTATTCGATTATATCGTGGTGATGTTTATATAGTAATACTCACCAGGTGACTGATCTTGCGTTATACATACGAGCGAACCAATCGAACAAAAGGTTGGATGGATAGACGGAATGATCATTGTATCTGAGTTGTATTCGATTATATCGTGATGACGTTCATATAGCAATATTCACCAGGTTACTGTTCTTTCGTTATACATACGAGCAACCGAATCGAACAGAAGGTTGAATGGATAGTATCTGGGTTGTATTCGATTATGATGTTATGTTGTGTATATAGTTATACACATGAGGTGACGGTATTCCCGTTTTACTTACGAGCGACCGAAACGAACAGAAAGTTGAATGGATGGACTGAACAATAAATGTATCTGGGTGGTATCCGATTATATCGCAATACTGTATATATAGTGATACTTACCAGGTGACGGTACTTCCGTTGAACATACTAGCGACTGAATCGAACAAAAGGTTAAATGGTTAGACGAAACGATAATTGTATCTCTGAGTTGTATTCGATAATATCGTGATGATGTTTGTATAGCAATACTCACCAGGTAACTGTTTTTCCGTTTTACATACAAGCGACCGAATCGAGCAGAAGGTTAAATGGATAGATTGAACAATCATCGTATCTGAGTTGTATTCGATTATGTTTATATAGTTATACTCACCAGGTACCTGTTCTTCCGTTATACATACGAGCAACCGAATCGAACATAAGGTTGAATGGATAGATTGAACAATCATCGTATCTGAGTTGTATTCGATTATGTTTATATAGTTATACTCACCAAGTAACTGTTCTTCCGTTATACATACGAGCGACTGAATTGAACAGAAGGTTGAATGGATATACTAAACAATGATCGTATCTGGGGTTGTATTAGATTATATCGTGATGATGTTTATATAGTTATACTCACCAGGTAACTGTTCTCCAGTTATACATATGAGCGACTGAACTGAACAGAAGGTTGTATAGATAGACTGAACAATCATCGTATCTGGGTTGTATTCGATTATTTCGTGATGATTATTATATATTATGTCTAACCAGGTAACTGTTCTTCCGTTATACATACGAGCAACCGAATCGAACATAAGGTTGAATGGATAGATTGAACAATCATTGTATCTGGGTTGTCTCCGATTATATCGTTATGCTGTATATTTAGATACACCTACCATGTAACGGTTCTTTCGTTACACATACGAGCGTCTGAATCGAACATAAGGTTGGATGGTTAGACGGAACGATAATTGTAACTGAGTTGTATTCGATTATATCGTGGGAATGTTTATATAGTAATACTCACCAGGTGACTGTTCTTGCGTTATACGTACGAGCGACCCAATCGAACAGAAGGTTGAATGGATAGTATCTGAGTTGTATTCGATTATGATGTTATGCTGTGCATACACACTAGGTGACGGTATTCCCGTTTTACATACGAGCGACCGAAACGAACAGAAAGTTGAATGGATACACTGAAAAATTAATGTATCTGGTTGGTATCCGATTATATCGCAATACTGTATATATAGTGATACTCACCAGGTGACGGTACTTCCGTTACACATACTAGCGACTGAATCGAACAGAAGGTTAAATGGTTAGACGAAGCGATAATTGTATCTGAGTTGTATTCGATGATATCGTGATGATGTTTATATAGCAATACTCACCAGGTAACTGTTTTTCCGTTATACATAAGAACGACTGAATTGAACAGAAGGTTGAATGGATAGACTAAACAATAATCGTATCTGGGGTTGTATTCGAGTATATCGTGATGATTATCATATAGTATGTCTAACCAGGTAACAGTTCTTCCGTTAAACATACGAGCAACCGAATCGAACATAAGGTTGGATGGATAGATTGAACAATCATTGTATCTGGGTTGTCTCCGAATATATCTTTATGCTGTATATTCAGTTACACCTACCATGTAACGGTTATTTCGTTACACATACGAGCGTCTGAATCGAACATAAGGTTGAATGGTTAGACGGAACGATAATTGTAAATGAGTTGTATTCGATTATATCGTGGTGATGTTTATATAGTAAGACTCATCAGGTGACTGTTCTTGCGTTATACATACGAGCGACCCAATCGAACAGAAGGTTGGATGGATAGACGGAATGATCATTGTATCTGAGTTGTATTCGATTATGATGTTATGCTGTGTATATAGTTATACACATTAGGTGACGGTATTCCCGTTTTACATACGAGCGACCGAAACGAACAGAAAGTTGAATGGATAGACTGAACAATCGATGTATCTGGGTGGTATCCGATTATATCGCAATAATGTATATATAGTGATACTTACCAGGTGACGGTACTTCCGTTACACATACTAGAGACTGAATCGAACAGAAGGTTAAATGGTTAGACGAAACGATAATTGTATCTCTGAGTTGTATTCGATGATATCGTGATGATGTTCATATAGCGATACTCACCAGGTAACTGTTCTTCCGTTTTACATACAAGCGACCAAATCGAGCAGAAGCTTAAATTTAGTAGAGATTGAACAATCATCGTATCTGGGTTGTATTCGATTATGTTTATATAGTTATACTCACCAGGTAACTGTTCTTTCGTTATACATACGAGCGACTGAATTGAACAGAAGGTTGAATGGATAGACTAAACAATAATCGTATCTGGGGTTGTATTCGATTATATCTTGATGATGTTCATATAGTTATACTCACCAGGAAACTGTTCTCCAGTTATACATAAGAGCGACTGAACTGAACAGAAGGTTGAATGGATAGACTGAACATTCATCGTATCTGGGTTGTATTTGATTATATCGTGATTATTATCATATAGTATGTCTAACCAGGTAACAGTTCTTCCGTTATACATACGAGCAACCGAATCGAACATAAGGTTGGATGGATATAGATTGAACAATCATTGTATCTGGGTTGTCTCCTATTATATCGTTATGGTGTATATTTAGTTACACCTAACATGTAACGGTTCTTTCGTTACACATACGAGCATCTGAATCGAACATAAAGTTGGATGGTTAGACGGAACTATAATTGTAACTGAGTTGTATTCGATTATATCGTGATGACGTTCATATAGAAATACTCACCAAGTTACTGTTCTTTCATTATACATACGAGCAACCGAATCGAACAGAAGGTTGAATGGATAGTATCTGGGTTGTATTCGATTATGATGTTATGCTGTGTATATAGTTATACACATGAGGTGATGGTATTCCCGTTTTACATACGAGCGACCGAAACGAACAGAAAGTTGAATGGATAGACTGAACAATCAATGTATCTGGGTGGTATCCGATTATATCGCAATACTGTATATATAGTGATACTTACCAGGTGACGGTACTTCCGTTACACATACTAGCGACTGAATCGAACAGAAGGTTAAATGGTTAGACGAAACGATAATTGTATCTCTGAGTTGTATTCGATGATATCGTGATGATGTTTATAAAGCAATACTCACCAGGTAACTGTTCTTCCGTTTTACATACAAGCGACCGAATCGAGCAGAAGCTTAAATTTAGTATAGATTGAATAATCATCGTATCTGGGTTGTATTCGATAATGTTTATATAGTTATACTCACCAGGTAACTGTTCTTCCGTTATACGTACGAGCGACTGAATTGAACAGAAGGTTGAATGGATAGACTAAACAATAATCGTATCTGGGGTTGTATTCAATTATATCTTGATGATGTTCAAATAGTTATACTCACCAGGAAACTGTTCTCCAGTTATACAAGGTTGAATATATAGACTGAACAATCATCGTATCTGGGTTGTATTTGATTATATCATGATGATTATAATATAGTATGTCTAACCAGGTAACAGTTCTTCCGTTATACATACGAGCAACCAAATCGAACATAAGGTTGAATGGATAGATTGAACAATCATTGTATCTGGGTTGTCTCCGATTATATCGTTATGCTGTATAATTAGATACACCTACCATGTAACGGTTCTTTCGTTACACATACGAGCATCTGAATCGAACATAAGGTTGGATGGTTAGACGGAACGATATTTGTAACTGAGTTGTATTCGATTATATCGTGGTAATGTTTATATAGTAATACTCACCAGGTGACTGTTCTTGCGTTATACGTACGAGCGACCCAATCGAACAGAAGGTTGGATGGATAGACGGAATGATCATTGTATCTGAGTTGTATTCGATTATATCGTGATGAAGTTCATATAGAAATACTCACCAGGTTACGGTTCTTTCGTTATACATACGAGCAACCGAATCGAACAGAAGGTTGAATAGATGGTATCTGGGTTGTATTCGATTATGATGTTATGCTGTGTATATAGTTATACACACTAGGTGGCGGTATTCCCGTTTTACATACGAGCGACCGAAACGAACAGAAAGTTGAATGGATAGACTGAACAATCAATGTATCTGGGTGGTATCCGATTATATCGCAATACTGTATATATAGTGATACTTACCAGGTGACGGTACTTCCGTTAAACATACTAGCGACTGAATCGAACAGAAGGTTGAATGGTTAGACGAAACGATAATTGTATCTGAGTTGTATTCGATGATATCGTGATGATGTTTATATAGCCATAATCACCAGGTAAGTGTTCTTCCGTTTTACATACAAACGACCGAATCGAGCAGAAGGTTAAATTTATAGTTTAAACAATCATCGTATCTGGGTTGTATTTGATTATGTTTATATAGTTATACTCACCAGGTACCTGTTCTTCCGTTATACATACGAGCGACTGAATTGAACAGAAGGTTGAATGGATAGACTAAACAATGATCGTATCTGGGGTTGTATTCGATTATATCGTGATGATGTTTATATAGTTATACTCACCAGGAAACTGTTCTCCAGTTATACATAAGAGCGACTGAACTGAACAGAAGGTTGAATGGATAGTCTGAACAATCATCGTATCTGGGTTGTATTTGATTATATCGTGATGATTATAATATAGTATGTCTAACCAGGTAACAGTTCTTCCGTTATACATACGAGCAACCGAATCAAACATAAGGTTGAATGTATCTGTGTTGTCTCCGTTTATATCGTTATGCTGTATATTTAGTTACACCTACCAAGTAAAGGTTCTTTCGTTACACATACGAGCGTCTGAATCGGACATAAGGTTGGATGGTTAGACGAAACGATAATTGTAACTGAGTTGTATTCGATTATATCGTGGCGATGTTTATATAGTAATATTCACCAGGTGACTGTTCTTGCGTTATACATACGAGCGACCCAATCGAACAGAAGGTTGGATGGATAGACGGAATGATCACTGTATCTTAGTTGTATTCTATTATATCGTGATGACGTTCATATAGAAATACTCACCAGGTTACTCTTCTTTCGTTATACATACGAGCAACCGAATCGAACAGAAGGTTGAATGGATAGTATCTGGGTTGTATTCGATTA
This sequence comes from Chrysomela aeneicollis, assembly GCA_029955515.1. Classification (NCBI taxonomy): domain Eukaryota; kingdom Metazoa; phylum Arthropoda; class Insecta; order Coleoptera; family Chrysomelidae; genus Chrysomela; species Chrysomela aeneicollis. The sequence goes on along the minus strand of JARUHQ010000005.1, from coordinate 297,104 downwards.
TGATGTTATGCTGTGTATATGGTTATACACATTTGATGACGGTTTTCCCGTTTTACATACGAGCGACCGAAACGAACAGAAAGTTGAATGGATAGACTGAACAATCAATGTATCTGGGTGGTATGCGATTATATCGCAATACTGTATATATAGTGATACTTTCCAGGTGACGGTACTTCCGTTACACATACTAGCGACTGAATCGAACAGAAGGTTGAATGGTTAGACGAAACGATAATTGTATCTGAGTTGTATTCGATGATATCGTGATGATGTTTATATAGCCATAATCACCAGGTAACTGTTCTTCCGTTTTACATACAAGCGACCGAATCGAGCAGAAGGTTAAATTTATAGTTTGAACAATCATCGTATCTGGGTTGTATTTGATTATGTTTATATAGTTATACTCACCAGGTACCTGTTCTTCCGTTATACATACGAGCGACTGAATTGAACAGAAGGTTGAATGGATAGACTAAACAATGATCGTATCTGGGGTTGTATTCGATTATATCGTGATGATGTTTATATAGTTATACTCACCAGGTAACTGTTCTCCAGTTATACATAAGAGCGACTGAACTGAACAGAAGGTTGAATGGATAGACTGAACAATCATTGTATCTGGGTTGTATTCGATTATATCGTGATGATTATCATATAGTATGTCTAACCAGGTAACAGTTCTTCTGTTACACATACGAGCAACTGAATCGAACATAAGGTTGAATGGATAGATTGAACAATCATTGTATCTGGGTTGTATCCGATTATATCGTTATGCTGTATATTTAGTTACACCTACCATGTAACGGTTCTTTCGTTACACATACGAGCGTCTGAATCGAACATAAGGTTGGATGATTAGACGGAAATATAATTGTAACTGAGTTGTATTCGATTATATCGTGGTGATGTTTATATAGTAATACTCACCAGGTGACTGTTCTTGCGTTATGCGTACGAGCGACCCAATCGAACAGAAGTTTGGATGAATAGACGGAATGATCATTGTATCTGAGTTGTATTCGATTATATCGTGATGACGTTCATATAGAAATACTCGCCAGGTAACTGTTTTTTTTTTTATACATACAAGCAACCGAAACGAACAGAAAGTTGAATGGATAGACTGAACAATCAATGTATCTGGGTGGTATCCGATTATATCGCAATTCTGTATATATAGTTATACTCACCAGGTAACTGTTCTTCCGTTATACATACTAGCGACTGAATCGAACAGAATGTTGAATGGTTAGATTGAACAATCATCGTATCTGAGTTGTATTCGATTATGTTTATATAGTTATACTCACCAAGTAACTTTTCTTCCGTTATACACGAGCGACTGAATTGAACAGAAGGTTGAATGGATAGACTAAACAATGATCGTATCTGGGGTTGTATTCGATTATATCGTGATGATGTTTATATAGTTATACTCACCAGGTAACTGTTCTCCAGTTATACATAAGAGCGACTGAACTGAACAGAGGGTTGTATAGATAGACTGAACAATCATCGTATCTGGGTTGTATTCGATTATTTCGTGATAATTATTATATATTATGTCTAACCAGGTAACTGTTCTTCCGTTATACATACGAGCAACCGAATCGAACATAAGGTTGAATGGATATATTGAACAATCATTGTATCTGGGTTGTCTTTGATTATATCGTGGGAATGTTTATATAGTAATACTCACCAGGTGACTGTTCTTGCGTTATACGTACGAGCGACCCAATCGAACAGAAGGTTAGATGGATAGACGGAATAATCATTGTATCTGAGTTGTATTCGATTATATCGTGATGAAGTTTATATAGCAATACTCACCAGGTAACTGTCCTTCAGTTTTACATACAAGTGACCGAATCGAGCAGAAGGTTAAATGGATAGATTGAACAATCATCGTATCTGAGTTGTATTCGATTATGTTTATATAGTTATACTCACCAGGTACCTGTTCTTTCGTTATACATACGAGCAACCGAATCGAACATAAGGTTGAATGGATAGATTGAACAATCATCGTATCTGAGTTGTATTCGATTATGTTTATATAGTTATACTCACCAAGTAACTTTTCTTCCGTTATACATACGAGCGACTGAATTGAACAGAAGGTTGAATGGATAGACTAAACAATGATCGTATCTGGGGTTGTATTCGATTATATCGTGATGATGTTTATATAGTTATACTCACCAGGTAACTGTTCTCCAGTTATACATAAGAGCGACTGAACTGAACAGAATGTTGTATAGATAGACTGAACAATCATCGTATCTGGGTTGTATTCGATTATTTCGTGATAATTATTATATATTATGTCTAACCAGGTAACTGTTCTTCCGTTATACATACGAGCAACCGAATCGAACATAAGGTTGAATGGATAGATTGAACAATCATTGTATCTGGGTTGTCTTTGATTATATCGTGGGAATGTTTATATAGTAATACTCACCAGGTGACTGTTCTTGCGTTATACGTACGAGCGACCCAATCGAACAGAAGGTTAGATGGATAGACGGAATAATCATTGTATCTGAGTTGTATTCGATTATATCGTGATGAAGTTTATATAGAAATACTCACCAGGTTACTGTTCATTCGTTATACATACGAGCAACCGAATCGAACAGGATGTTGAATGGTTAGACGGAACGATAATTGTAACTGAGTTGTATTCGATTATATCGTGGGAATGTTTATATAGTAATACTCACCAGGTGACTGTTCTTTCGTTATACATACGAGCAACCGAATCGAACAGAAGGTTGAATGGATAGACTAAACAATAATCGTATCTGGGGTTGTATTCGAGTATATCGTGATGATTATCATATAGTATGTCTAACCAGGTAAAAGTTCTTCCGTTAAACATACGAGCAACCGAATCAAACATAAGGTTGGATGGATAGATTGAACAATCATTGTATCTGGGTTCTCTCCGATTATATCTTTATGCTGTATATTCAGTTACACCTACCATGTAACGGTTATTTCGTTACACATACGAGCGTCTGAATCGAACATAAGGTTGGATGGTTAGACGGAACGATAATTGTAACTGAGTTGTATTCGATTAAATCGTGGTGATGTTTATATAGTAATACCCACCAGGTGACTGTTCTTGCGTTATACATACGAGCGACCCAATCGAACAGAAGGTTGGATGGATAGACGGAATGATCATTGTATCTGAGTTGTATTCGATTATATCGTGATGACGTTCATATAGAAATACTCACCAGGTTACTGTTCTTTCGTTATACATACGAGCAACCGAATCGAACAGAAGGTTGAATGGATAGTATCTGGGTTGTATTCGATTATGATGTTATGCTGTGTATATAGTTATACACATCAGGTGACGGTATTCCCGTTTCACATACGAGCGACCGAAACGAACAGAAAGTTGAATGGATAGACTGAACAATAAATGTATCTGGGTGGTATCCGATTATATCGCAATACTGTATATATAGTGATACTTACCAGGTGACGGTACTTCCGTTACACATACTAGAGACTGAATCGAACAGAAGGTTAAATGGTTAGACGAAACGATAGATGTATCTCTGAGTTGTATTCGATGATATCGTGATGATGTTTATATAGCGATACTCACCAGGTAACTGTTCTTCCGTTTTACATACAAGCGACCGAATCGAGCAGAAGCTTAAATTCAGTGGATATTGAACAATCATCGTATCTGGGTTGTATTCGATTATATCTTGATGATGTTCATATAGTTATACTCACCAGGAAACTGTTCTCCAGTTATACATAAGAGCGACTGAACTGAACAGAAAGTTGAATGGATAGACTGAACAATCAATGTATCTGGGTGGTATCCGATTATATCGCAATACTGTATATATAGTGATACTTACCAGGTGACGGTACTTCCGTTACACATACTAGAGACTGAATGGAACAGCAGGTTAAATGGTTAGACGAAACGATAATTGTATCTCTGATTTGTATTCGATGATATCGTGATGAAGTTTATATAGCAATACTCACCAGGTAACTGTTCTTCCGTTTTCCATACAAGCGACCGAATCGAGCAGAAGCTCAAATTTAGTATAGATTGAACACTCATCGTATCTGGGTTGTATTCGATTATGTTTATATAGTTATACTCACCAGGTAACTGTTCTTCCATTTTACATACAAGCGACCGAATCGAGCAGAAGCTTAAATTTAGTATAGATTGAACAATCATCGTATCTGGGTTGTATTCGATTATGTTTATATAGTTATACTCACCAGGTAACTGTTCTTCCGTTATACATACGTGCGACTGAATTGAACAGAAGGTAGAATGGATAGACTAAACAATAATCGTATCTGGGGTTGTAAACGATTATATCTTGATGATGTTCATATAGTTATACTCACCAGGAAACTGTCCTCCAGTTATACATAAGAGCGACTGAACTGAACAGAAGGTTGAATGGATAGACTGAACATTCATCGTATCTGGGTTGTATTTGATTATATCGAGATTATTATCATATAGTATGTCTAACCAGGTAACAGTTCTTTCGTTTTACATACGAACAACCGAATCGAACATAAGGTTGGATGGATAGATTGAACAATCATTGTATCTGGGTTGTCTCCGATTATATCGTTATGCTGTATATTTAGTTACACCTACCATGTAACGGTTCTTTCGTTACACATACGAGCGTCTGAATCGAACATAAGGTTGGATGGTTAGACGAAACGATAATTGTAACTGAGTTGTATTCGATTATATCGTGGTGATGTTTATATAGTAATACTCACCAGGTGACTGTTCTTGCGTTATACATACAAGCGACCCAATCGAACAGAAGGTTGGATGGATAGACGGAATGATCATTGTATCTGAGTTGTATTCGATTATATCGTGATGACGTTCATATAGAAATACTCACCAGGTTACTGTTCTTTCGTTATACATACGAGCAACCGAATCGAACAGAAGGTTGAATGGATAGTATCTGGGTTGTATTCGATTATGATGTTATGCTGTGTATATAGTTATACACATAAGGTGACGGTATTTCCGTTTTACATACGAGCGACCGAAACGAACAGAAAGTTGAATGGATAGACTGAACAATCAATGTATCTGGGTGGTATCCGATTATATCGCAATACTGTATATATAGTGATACTTACCAGGTGACGGTACTTCCTATACACATACTAGCGACTGAATCGAACAGAAGGTTAAAGACAAAACGATAGTTGTATCTGAGTTGTATTCGATGATATCGTGATGATGTTTATATAGCAATACTCACCAGGTAACTGTTCTTCAGTTTTACATACAAGCGACCGAATCGAGCAGAAGCTTAAATTTAGTATAGATTGAACAATCATCGTATCTGGGTTGTATTCGATTATGTTTATATAGTTACACTCACCAGGTAACTGTTCTTCCGTTATACATACGAGCGACTGAATTGAACAGAAGGTTGAATGGATAGACTAAACGATAATCGTATCTGGGGTTGTATTCGATTATATCTTGATGATGTTCATATAGTTATACTCACCAGGAAACTGTTCTCCAGTTATACATAGAAGCGACTGAACTGAACAGAAGATTGAATGGATAGACTGAACATTCATCGTATCTGGGTTGTATTTGACTATATCGTGATTATTATCATATAGTATGTCTAACCAGGTAACAGTTCTTCCGTTATACATACGAGCAACCGAATCGAACATAAGGATGGATGGATAGATTGAACAATCATTGTATCTGGGTTGTCTCCGATTATATTTTTATGCTGTATATTTAGTTACACCTACCATGTAACGGTTATTTCGTTACACATACGAGCGTCTGAATCGAACATAAGATATGATGGTTAGACGGAACGATAATTGTAACTGAGTTGTATTCGATTATATCAAGGTGATGTTTATATAGTAATACTCACCAGGTGACTGTTCTTGCGTTATACATACGAGCGACCCAATCGAACAGAAGGTTGGATGGATAGACGAAATGATCATTGTATCTGAGTTGTATTCGATTATATCGTGATGACGTTTATATAAAAATACTCACCAGGTTACTGTTCTTTCGTTATACATACAGTTATACAGTTACAATTATCGTTCCGTCTAACCATTCAACTTCATGTTCGATTCAGACGCTCGTATGTGTAACGAAAGAACCGTTACATGGTAGGTGTAACTAAATATACAGCATAACGATATAATCGGAGACAACCCAGATACAATGATTGTTCAATCTATCCATTCAACTTTATGTTCGATTCGGTTGCTTGTATGTATAACGGAAGAACTGTAACCTGGTTAGACATACTATATGATAATAATCACGATATAATCAAATACAACCCATATACGATAATTGTTCAGTCTATCCATTCAACCTTCTGTTCAGTTCAGTCGCTCTTATGTATAACTGGAGAACAGTTTCCTGGTGAGTATAACTATATGAACATCATCAAGATATAATCGAATACAACCCCAGATACGATTATTGTTTAGTCTATCCATTCAACCTTCTGTTCAATTCAGTCGCTCGTATGTATACCGGAAGAACAGTTACCTAGTGAGTATAACTATATAAACATAATCGAATATAACCCAGATACGATGATTGTTCAATCTATACTAATTTTAACCTTCTGCTCGATTCGGTCGCTTGTATGTAAAACGGAAGAACAGTTACCTGGTGAGTATTGCTATATAAACATCATCACGATATCATCGAATACAACTCAGATACAATTATCGTTTCGTCTAACCATTCAACCTTCTGTTCGATACAGTCGCTAGTATGTGTAACGGAAGTACCGTCACCTTGTAAGTATCCCCATATATACAGTATTGCATTTCTCCAATCGAAAAAACCGAAATCTAAAAAAAATTGCATCGAAGGGGGCCCCCTTGGAACTTTTTCGAATTCTTCAGATCGCCTTAACTTCCGAACGGATAGACCGATTTTCAACTTCGATCATACCAATCTGCTTGTTTTTTTCATAGAATCCATTTCTCCAATCGAAAAAACCGAAATCGAAACAAAAATGCATCAAAGGGGGCCCCCTTGGAACTTTTTCGAATTCTTCAGACCTCCTTAACTTCCGAACGGATGGACCGATTTTCAATTTCGCGCATACCAATTTGCTTGTTTTTTCATAGAATCCATTTCTTCAATAGAAAAAACCGAAATCGAAAAAAAAAATTGCATCAAAGGGGGTCCTCTTGGAATTTTTTCGAATTCTTCAGATCGCCTTAACCTCCGAACGGATGGACCGATTTTCAACTTCGATCATACCAAACTGTTGGTTTTTTTTCATAGAATCTCCAATCAACAAAACCGAAATCGAAAAAACAATGGCATCAAAGGGGGTCCCCTTGGAACTTTTTCGAATTCTTCAGATCGCCTTAACTTCCAAACGGATGGACCGATTTTCAACTTCGATCATACCAATCTGCTTGTTTTTTTTTTATAGAATCCATTTCTCCAATCGAAAAAACTGAAATCGAAAAAAATATTGCATCAAAGGGGGTCCCCTTGGAACTTTTTCGAATTCTTCAGATCGCCTTAACTTCTAAACGGATGGACCGATTTTCAACTTCGATCATACCAAACTGCTTGTTTTTTTCATTTTCATTTTCATTTCATTTCTTCAATCGAAAAAACCGAAATCGAAAAAAAAATTGCATCAAAGGGGGTCCCCTTGGAACTTTTTCGAATTCTTCAGATCGCCTTAACTTCCAAACGGATGGACCGATTTTCAACTTCGATCATACCAATCTGCTTGTTTTTTTTCATAGAATCCATTTCTCCAATCGAAATCTAAAAAAAAAATTGCATCAAAGGGGGCCCCCTTGGAACTTTTTCGAATTCTTCAGATCGCCTTAACTTCCGAACGGATAGACCGATTTTCAACTTCGATCATACCAATCTGCTTGTTTTTTTCATAGAATCCATTTCTCCAATCGAAAAAACCGTAATCGAAAAAAAAAAATGCATCAAAGGGGGCCCCCTTGGAACTTTTTCGAATACTTCGGACCGCCTTAACTTCCGAACGGATGGACCGATTTTCAATTTCGCGCATACCAATTTGCTTGATTTTTCATAGAATCCATTTCTTCAATAGAAAAAACCGAAATCGAAAAAAAAATTGCATCAAAGGGGGTCCTCTTGGAACTTTTTCGAATTCTTCAGATCGCCTTAACTTCCGAACGGATGGACCGATTTTCAACTTCGATCATACCAAACTGCTTGTTTTTTTTCATTGAATCTCCAATCGAACAAACTGAAATCGAAAAAAAAATTGCATCAAAGGGGGTCCCCTTGAAACTTTTTCGAATTCTTCAGATCGCCTTAACTTCCAAACGGATGGACCGATTTTCAACTTCGATCATACCAATTTGCTTGTTTTTTTTTATAGAATCCATTTCTCTAATCGAGAAAACCGAAATCTGAAAAAAAAATTGCATCAAAGGGGGCCCTCTTGGAACTTTTTCGAATTCTTCAGATCGCCTTAACTTCCAAACGGATGGACCGATTTTCAACTTCGATCATACCAAACTGCTTGTTTTTTTTCATAGAATCGATTTCTCCAATCTAAAAAACCGAAATCAAAAAAAAAATTGCATCAAAGGGGGTCCCTTTGGAACTTTTTCGAATTCTTCAGATCGCCTTAACTTCCAAACGGATGGACCGATTTTCAACTTCGATCATACCAATCTGCTTGTTTTTTTTCCTAGAATCCATTTCTCCAATCGAAAATACCGAAACCAAAAAAAAAAGTTGCATCAAAGGGGGCCCCCTTGGAACTTTTTCGAATTCTTCAGATCGCCTTAACTTCCGAACGGATGGACCGATTTTCAACTTCGATTATACCAAACTGCTTGTTTTTTTTTATAGAATCCATTTCTCCAATCGAAAAAACCGAAATCGAAATAAAATTGCATCAAAGGGGGTCCCCTTGGAACTTTTTCGAATTCTTCAGATCGCCTTAACTTCCAAACGGATGGACCGATTTTCAACTTCGATCATACCAATCTGCTTGTTTTTTTTCATAGAATCCATTTCTCCAATCGAAAAAACCGAAATCAAAATAAAATGCATCATGGGGGCCCCCTTGGAACTTTTTCGAATTCTTCAGATCGCCTAACTTCCGAACGGATGGACCGATTTTCAACTTCGATCATACCAATTTGCTTGTTTTCTTTCATAGAATCCATTTCTGCAATCGAAAAAACCGAAATCGAAAAAAAAATGCATCAAAGGGGGCCCCCTTGGAACTTTTTCGAATTCTTCAGATCGCCTTAACTTTCGAACGGATGGACCGATTTTCAACTTCGATCATACCAAACTGCTTGTTTTTTTTCATAGAATCCATTTCTCCCATCAAAAAAACCGAAATCGAAAAAAAAATTTCATCAAAGGGGGTCCACTTGGAACTTTTTCGAATTCTTCAGATCGCCTTAACTTCCGAACGGATGGACCGATTTTCAACTTCGATCATACCAATCTGCTTGTTTTTTTCATAGAATCCATTTCTCCAATCGAAGAAACCGAAATCGAAAAAAAAAATGCATCAAAGGGGGCCCCCTTGGAACTTTTTCGAATTCTTCAGATCGCCTTAACTTCCGAACGGATTGACCGATTTTCAACTTCGATCATACCAAACTGCTTGTTTTTTTTCATAGAATCTCCAATCGAAAAAACCGAAATCGAAAAAAAAATTGCATCAAAGGGGGTCCCCTTGGAACTTTTTCGAATTCTTCAGATCGCCTTAACTTCCGAACGGATGGACCGATTTTCAACTTCGATCATACCAATCTGCTTGTTTTTTTCATAGAATCCATTACTTCAATAGAAAAAACCGAAATCGAAAAAAAAAATTGCATCAAAGGGGGTCCCTTTGGAACTTTCTCGAATTCTTCAGATCGCCTTAACTTCCGAACGGATGGACCGATTTTCAACTTCGATCATGCCAAACTGCTTGTTTTTTTTCATAGAATCCATTTCTCCCATCAAAAAAACCGAAATCGAAAAAAAAATTGCATCAAAGGGGGTCCCCTTGGAACTTTTTCGAATTCTTCAGATCGCCTTAATTTCCAAACGGATGGACCGATTTTCAACTTCGATCATACCAATCTGCTTGTTTTTTTTCATAGAATCCATTTCTCCAATCGAAAAAACCGAAATCTAAAAAAAATGCATCAAAGGGGGTCCCTTTGGAACTTTTTCGAATTCTTCAGATCGCCTTAATTTCCAAACGGATGGACCGATTTTCAACTTCGATCATACCAATCTGCTTGTTTTTTTTCATAGAATCGATTTCTCCAATCTAAAAAACCGAAATAAAAAAAAAATTGCATCAAAGGGGGTCCCTTTGGAACTTTTTCGAATTCTTCAGATCGCCTTAACTTCCAAACGGATGGACCGATTTTCAACTTCGATCATACCAAACTGCTTGTTTTTTTTCATAGAATCCATTTCTTCGATCGAAAAAACCGAAATCGAAAAAAAAATTGCATCAAAGGGGGTCCCCTTGGAACTTTTTCGAATTCTTCAGATCGCCTTAACTTCCAAACGGATGGACCGATTTTCAACTTCGATCATACCAATCTGCTTGTTTTTTTTCATAGAATCCATTTCTCCAATCAAAAAAACCGAAATATAAAAAAAATTGCATCAAAGGGGGCCCCCTTGGAACTTTTTCGAATTCTTCAAATCGCCTTAACTTCCGAACGGATGGACCGATTTTCAACTTCGATCATACCAATCTGCTTGTTTTTTTCATAGAATCCATTTCTCCAATCGAAAAAACCGAAATCGAAAAAAAAATTGCATCAAAGGGGGTCCCCTTGGAACTTTTTCGAATTCTTCAGATCGCCTTAACTTCCAAACGGATGGACCGATTTTCAACTTCGATCATACCAATCTGCTTGTTTTTTTTTATAGAATCCATTTCTCCAATCGAAAAAACCGAAATCGAAAAAAAAATTGCATCAAAGGGGGTCCCTTTGGAACTTTTTCGAATTCTTCAGATCGCCTTAACTTCCAAACGGATGGACCGATTTTCAACTTCGATCATACCAATCTGCTTGTTTTTTTTCCTAGAATCCATTTCTCCAATCGAAAAAACCGAAATCGAAATAAAATTGCATCAAAGGGGGTCCCCTTGGAACTTTTTCGAATTCTTCAGATCGCCTTAACTTCCAAACGGATGGACCGATTTTCAACTTCGATCATACCAATCTGCTTGTTTTTTTTCATAGAATCCATTTCTCCAATCGAAAAAACCGAAATCAAAATAAAATGCATCATGGGGGCCCCCTTGGAACTTTTTCGAATTCTTCAGATCGCCTAACTTCCGAACGGATGGACCGATTTTCAACTTCGATCATACCAATTTGCTTGTTTTCTTTCATAGAATCCATTTCTGCAATCGAAAAAACCGAAATCGAAAAAAAAATGCATCAAAGGGGGCCCCCTTGGAACTTTTTCGAATTCTTCAGATCGCCTTAACTTTCGAACGGATGGACCGATTTTCAACTTCGATCATACCAATCTGCTTGTTTTTTTTTCATAGAATCCATTTCTCCACTCGAAAAAACCGAAATTGAAAAATAAAATTGCATCAAAGGGGGCCCCCTTGGAACTTTTTCGAATTCTTCAGATCGCCTTAACTTCCGAACGGATGGACCGATTTTCAACTTCGATCATACCAATCTGCTTGTTTTTTTCATAGAATCCATTTCTCCAATCGAAGAAACCGAAATCGAAAAAAAAAATGCATCAAAGGGGGCCCCCTTGGAACTTTTTCGAATTCTTCAGACCGCCTTAACTTCCGAACGGATGGACCGATTTTCAATTTCGCGCATACCAATTTGCTTGTTTTTTCATAGAATCCATTTCTTCAATAGAAAAAACCGAAATCGAAAAAAAAATTGCATCAAAGGGGGTCCCCTTGGAACTTTCTCGAATTCTTCAGATCGCCTTAACTTCCGAACGGATGGACCGATTTTCAACTTCGATCATACCAAACTGCTTGTTTTTTTTCATAGAATCCATTTCTCCCATCAAAAAAACCGAAATCGAAAAAAAAATTGCATCAAAGGGGGTCCCCTTGGAACTTTTTCGAATTCTTCAGATCGCCTTAATTTCCAAACGGATGGACCGATTTTCAACTTCGATCATACAAATCTGCTTGTTTTTTTTCATAGAATCCATTTCTCCAATCGAAAAAACCGAAATCTAAATGAAATGCATCAAAGGGGGCCCCCTTGGAACTTTTTCGAATTCTTCAGATCGCCTTAACTTCCAAACGGATGGACCGATTTTCAACTTCGATCATACCAAACTGCTTGTTTTTTTTCATAGAATCCATTTCTTCGATCGAAAAAACCGAAATCGAAAAAAAATTGCATCAAAGGGGGTCCCCTTGGAACTTTTTCGAATTCTTCAGATCGCCTTAACTTCCAAACGGATGGACCGATTTTCAACTTCGATCATACCAATCTGCTTGTTTTTTTTCATAGAATCCATTTCTCCAATCGAAAAAACCGAAATATAAAAAAAATTGCATCAAAGGGGGCCCCCTTGGAACTTTTTCGAATTCTTCAGATCGCCTTAACTTCCGAACGGATGGACCGATTTTCAACTTCGATCATACCAATCTGCTTGTTTTTTTCATAGAATCCATTTCTCCAATCGAAAAAACCGAAATCGAAAAATAAATGCTTCAAAGGGGGCCCCCTTGGAACTTTTTCGAATTCTTCAGACCTCCTTAACTTCCGAACGGATGGACCGATTTTCAATTTCGCGCGAACCAATTTGCTTGTTTTTCCATAAAATCCATTTCTTCAATAGAAAAAACCGAAATCGAAAAAAAAGTTGCATCAAAGGGGGTCCTCTTGGAACTTTTTCGAATTCTTCAGATCGCCTTAACCTCCGTACGGATGGACCGATTTTCAACTTCGATCATACCAAACTGCTTGTTTTTTTATAGAATCCATTTCTCCAATCGAAAAAACCGAAATCGAAAAAAAATTTGCATCAAAGGGGGTCCCCTTGGAACTTTTTCGAATTCTTCAGATCGCCTCAACTTCCAAACGGATGGACCGATTTTCAACTTCGATCATACCAAACTGCTTGTTTTTTTTTCATAGAATCCATTTCTTCAATCGAAAAAACCGAAATCGAAAATAAAATTGCATCAAAGGGGGTCCCCTTGGAACTTTTTCGAATTCTTCAGATCGCCTTAACTTCCAAACGGATGGACCGATTTTCAACTTCGATCATACCAATCTGCTTGTTTTTTTTCATAGAATCCATTTCTCCAATCAAAAAAACCGAAATCTAAAAAAAAAAATTGCATCAAAGGGGGCCCACATGGAACTTTTTCGAATTCTTCAGATCGCCTTAACTTCCGAACGGATGGACCGATTTTCAACTTCGATCATACCAATCTGCTTGTTTTTTTCATAGAATCCATTTCTCCAATCGAAAAAACCGAAATCGAAAAAAAATGCATCAAAGGGGGCCCCCTTTGAACTATTTCGAATTCTTCAGACCGCCTTAACTTCCGAACGGATGGACCGATTTTCAATTTCGCGCATACCAATTTGCTTGTTTTTTCATAGAATCCATTTCTTCAATAGAAAAAACCGAAATCGAAAAAAAAATTGCATCAAAGGGGGTCCTCTTGGAACTTTTTCGAATTCTTCAGATCGCCTTAACTTCCGAACGGATGGACCGATTTTCAACTTCGATCATACCAAACTGCTTGTTTTTTTTCATAGAATCTCCAATCGAAAAAACCGAAATCGAAAAAAAAATTGCATCTAAGGGGGTCCCCTTGGAAATTTTTCGAATTCTTCAGATCGCCTTAACTTCCGAACGGATTGACCGATTTTCAACTTCGATCATACCAATCTGCTTGTATTTTTCATAGAATCCATTTCTCCAATCGAAAAAACCGAAATCGAAAAAAAAAATGCATCAAAAGGGGTCCCCTTGGAACTTTTTCGAATTCTTCAGATCGCCTTAACTTCCAAACGGATGGACCGATTTTCAACTTCGATCATACCAATCTGCTTGTTTTTTTTCATAGAATCCATTTCTCCAATCGAAAAAACCGAAATCAAAATAAAATGCATCATGGGGGCCCCCTTGGAACTTTTTCGAATTCTTCAGATCGCCTAACTTCCGAACGGATGGACCGATTTTCAACTTCGATCATACCAATTTGCTTGTTTTCTTTCATAGAATCCATTTCTGCAATCGAAAAAACCGAAATCGAAAAAAAAATGCATCAAAGGGGGCCCCCTTGGAACTTTTTCGAATTCTTCAGATCGCCTTAACTTTCGAACGGATGGACCGATTTTCAACTTCGATCATACCAATCTGCTTGTTTTTTTTTCATAGAATCCATTTCTCCACTCGAAAAAACCGAAATTGAAAAATAAAATTGCATCAAAGGGGGCCCCCTTGGAACTTTTTCGAATTCTTCAGATCGCCTTAACTTCCGAACGGATGGACCGATTTTCAACTTCGATCATACCAATCTGCTTGTTTTTTTCATAGAATCCATTTCTCCAATCGAAGAAACCGAAATCGAAAAAAAAAATGCATCAAAGGGGGCCTCCTTGGAACTTTTTCGAATTCTTCAGACCGCCTTAACTTCCGAACGGATGGACCGATTTTCAATTTCGCGCATACCAATTTGCTTGTTTTTTCATAGAATCCATTTCTTCAATAGAAAAAACCGAAATCGAAAAAAAAATTGCATCAAAGGGGGTCCCCTTGGAACTTTCTCGAATTCTTCAGATCGCCTTAACTTCCGAACGGATGGACCGATTTTCAACTTCGATCATACCAAACTGCTTGTTTTTTTTCATAGAATCCATTTCTCCCATCAAAAAAACCGAAATCGAAAAAAAAATTGCATCAAAGGGGGTCCTCTTGGAACTTTTTCGAATTCTTCAGATCGCCTTAATTTCCAAACGGATGGACCGATTTTCAACTTCGATCATACCAATCTGCTTGTTTTTTTTCATAGAATCCATTTCTCCAATCGAAAAAACCGAAATCTAAATGAAATGCATCAAAGGGGGCCCCCTTGGAACTTTTTCGAATTCTTCAGATCGCCTTAACTTCCAAACGGATGGACCGATTTTCAACTTCGATCATACCAAACTGCTTGTTTTTTTTCATAGAATCCATTTCTTCGATCGAAAAAACCGAAATCGAAAAAAAATTGCATCAAAGGGGGTCCCCTTGGAACTTTTTCGAATTCTTCAGATCGCCTTAACTTCCAAACGGATGGACCGATTTTCAACTTCGATCATACCAATCTGCTTGTTTTTTTTCATAGAATCCATTTCTCCAATCGAAAAAACCGAAATATAAAAAAAATTGCATCAAAGGGGGCCCCCTTGGAACTTTTTCGAATTCTTCAGATCGCCTTAACTTCCGAACGGATGGACCGATTTTCAACTTCGATCATACCAATCTGCTTGTTTTTTTCATAGAATCCATTTCTCCAATCGAAAAAACCGAAATCGAAAAATAAATGCTTCAAAGGGGGCCCCCTTGGAACTTTTTCGAATTCTTCAGACCTCCTTAACTTCCGAACGGATGGACCGATTTTCAATTTCGCGCATACCAATTTGCTTGTTTTTCCATAAAATCCATTTCTTCAATAGAAAAAACCGAAATCGAAAAAAAAGTTGCATCAAAGGGGGTCCTCTTGGAACTTTTTCGAATTCTTCAGATCGCCTTAACCTCCGTACGGATGGACCGATTTTCAACTTCGATCATACCAAACTGCTTGTTTTTTTTTATAGAATCCATTTCTCCAATCGAAAAAACCGAAATCGAAACAAAATTTGCATCAAAGGGGGTCCCCTTGGAACTTTCTCGAATTCTTCAGATCGCCTCAACTTCCAAACGGATGGACCGATTTTCAACTTCGATCATACCAAACTGCTTGTTTTTTTTCATAGAATCCATTTCTTCAATCGAAAAAACCGAAATCGAAAATAAAATTGCATCAAAGGGGGTCCCCTTGGAACTTTTTCGAATTCTTCAGATCGCCTTAACTTCCAAACGGATGGACCGATTTTCAACTTCGATCATACCAATCTGCTTGTTTTTTTTCATAGAATCCATTTCTCCAATCAAAAAAACCGAAATCTAAAAAAAAATTGCATCAAAGGGGGCCCACATGGAACTTTTTCGAATTCTTCAGATCGCCTTAACTTCCGAACGGATGGACCGATTTTCAACTTCGATCATACCAATCTGCTTGTTTTTTTCATAAAATCCATTTCTCCAATCGAAAAAACCGAAATCGAAAAAAAATGCATCAAAGGGGGCCCCCTTTGAACTATTTCGAATTCTTCAGACCGCCTTAACTTCCGAACGGATGGACCGATTTTCAATTTCGCGCATACCAATTTGCTTGTTTTTTCATAGAATCCATTTCTTCAATAGAAAAAACCGAAATCGAAAAAAAAATTGCATCAAAGGGGGTCCTCTTGGAACTTTTTCGAATTCTTCAGATCGCCTTAACTTCCGAACGGATGGACCGATTTTCAACTTCGATCATACCAAACTGCTTGTTTTTTTTCATAGAATCTCCAATCGAAAAAACCGAAATCGAAAAAAAAATTGCATCTAAGGGGGTCCCCTTGGAAATTTTTCGAATTCTTCAGATCGCCTTAACTTCCGAACGGATTGACCGATTTTCAACTTCGATCATACCAATCTGCTTGTATTTTTCATAGAATCCATTTCTCCAATCAAAAAAACCGAAATCGAAAAAAAAATGCATCAAAAGGGGTCCCCTTGGAACTTTTTCGAATTCTTCAGATCGCCTTAACTTCCAAACGGATGGACCGATTTTCAACTTCGATCATACCAATCTGCTTGTTTTTTTTCATAGAATCCATTTCTCCAATCGAGAAAACCGAAATCTAAAAAAAAATGCATCAAAGGGGGCCCCCTTGGAACTTCTTCGAATTCTTCAGATCGCCTTAACTTCCGAACGGATGGACCGATTTTCAACTTCGATCATACCAATCTGCTTGTTTTTTTCATAGAATCCATTTCTCCAATCGAAAAAACCGAAATCGAAAAAAAAATGCATCAAAGGGGGCCCCCTTGGAACTTTTTCGAATTCTTCAGACCGCCTTAACTTCCGAACGGAAGGACCGATTTTCAATTTCGCGCATACCAATTTGCTTGTTTTTTCATAGAATCCATTTCTTCAATAGAAAAAACCGAAATCGAAAAAAAAATTGCATCAAAGGGGGTCCTCTTGGAACTTTTTCGAATTCTTCAGATCGCGTTAACTTCCGAACGGATGGACCGATTTTCAACTTCGATCATACCAAACTGCTTGTTTTTTTTTTCATAGAATCTCCAATCGAGAAAATCGAAATCGAAAAAAAATTGCATCAAAGGGGGTCCCCTTGGAACTTTTTCGAATTCTTCAGATCGCCTTAACTTCCAAACGGATGGACCGATTTTCAACTTCGATCATACCAATCTGCTTGTTTTTTTGTAGAATCCATTTCTCCAATCGAAAAAATCGAAATCTGAAAAAAAAATTGCATCAAAGGGGGTCCTCTTGGAACTTTTTCGAATTCTTCAGATCGCGTTAACTTCCGAACGGATGGACCGATTTTCAACTTCGATCATACCAAACTGCTTGTTTTTTTTTTCATAGAATCTCCAATCGAGAAAATCGAAATCGAAAAAAAATTGCATCAAAGGGGGTCCTCTTGGAACTTTTTCGAATTCTTCAGATCGCCTTAACTTCCGAACGGATGGACCGATTTTCAACTTCGATCATACCAAACTGCTTGTTTTTTTTCATAGAATCTCCAATCGAAAAAACCGAAATCGAAAAAAAAATTGCATCAAAGGGGGTCCCCTTGGAACTTTTTCGAATTCTTCAGATCGCCTTAACTTCCAAACGGATGGACCGATTTTCAACTTCGATCATACCAAACTGCTTGTTTTTTTTCATAGAATCCATTTCTCCAATCGAAAAAACCGAAATCGAAAAAAAATTGCATCAAAGGGGGTCCCCTTGGAACTTCTTCGAATTCTTCAGATCGCCTTAATTTCCAAACGGATGGACTGATTTTCAACTTCGATCATACCAAACTGCTTGTTTTTTTTCATAGAATCCATTTCTCCGATAGAAAAAACCAAAATCGAAAAAAAAATTGCATCAAAGGGGGCCCTCATGGAACTTTTTCGAATTCTTCAGATCGCCTTAACTTCCAAACGGATGGACCGATTTTCAACTTCGATCATACCAATCTGCTTGTTTTTTTCATAGAATCCATTTCTCCAATCGAAAAAACCGAAATCGAAAAAAAATGCATCAAAGGGGGCCCCCTTTGAACTTTTTCGAATTCTTCAGACCGCCTTAACTTCCGAACGGATGGACCGATTTTCAATTTCGCGCATACCAATTTGCATGTTTTTTCATAGAATCCATTTCTTCAATAGAAAAAACCGAAATCGAAAAAAAAATTGCATCAAAGGGGGTCCTCTTGGAACTTTTTCGAATTCTTCAGATCGCCTTAACTTCCGAACGGATGGACCGATTTTCAACTTCGATCATACCAAACTGCTTGTTTTTTTTTCATAGAATCTCCAATCGAAAAAACCGAAATCGAAAAAAAAATTGCATCTAAGGGGGTCCCCTTGGAAATTTTTCGAATTCTTCAGATCGCCTTAACTTCCAAACGGATGGACCGATTTTCAACTTCGATCATACCAATCTGCTTGTTTTTTTTTTATAGAATCCATTTCTCCAATCGAAAAAACCGAAATATAAAAAAAAAATTGCATCAAAGGGGGCCCCCTTGGAACTTTTTCGAATTTTTCAGATCGCCTTAACTTCCAAACGGATGAACCGATTTTCAACTTCGATCATACCAAACTGCTTGTTTTTTTTTCAAAGAATCCATTTCTCCAATCGAAAAAACCGAAATCGAAAAAAAAATTGCATCAAAGGGGGTCCCCTTGGAACTTTTTCGAATTCTTCAGATCGCCTTAACTTCCAAACGGATGGACCGATTTTCAACTTCGATAATACCAATCTGCTTGTTTTTTTCCTAGAATCCATTTCTCCAATCGAAAAAACCGAAACCAAAAAAAAATTGCATCAAAGGGGGCCCCCTTGGAACTTTTTCGAATTCTTCAGATCGCCTTAACTTCCGAACGGATTGACCGATTTTCAACTTCGATAATACCAATCTGCTTGTTTTTTTCATAGAATCCATTTCTTCAATCGAAGAAACCGAAATCGAAAAAAAATGCATCAAAGGGGGCCCACTTGGAACTTTTTCGAATTCTTCAGACCGCCTTAACTTCCGAACGGATGGACCGATTTTCAATTTCGCGCATACCAATTTGCTTGTTTTTTCATAGAATCCATTTCTTCAATAGAAAAAACCGAAATCGAAGAAAAAATTGCATCAAAGGGGGTCCTCTTGGAACTTTTTCGAATTCTTCAGATCGCCTTAACTTCCGAACGGATGGACCGATTTTCAACTTCGATCATACCAAACTGCTTGTTTTTTTTTATAGAATCCATTTCTCCAATCGAAAAAACCGAAATCGAAAAAAAATTTCATCAAAGGGGGTCCACTTGGAACTTTTTCGAATTCTTCAGGTCGCCTTAACTTCCAAACGGATGGACCGATTTTCAACTTCGATCATACCAATCTGCTTGTTTTTTTTCATGGAATCCATTTCTCCAATCGAAAAAACTGAAATCTAAAAAAAAATATGCAACAAAGGGGGCCCCCTTGGAACTTTTTCGAATTCTTCAGATCGCCTTAATTTCCGAACGGATGGACCGATTTTCAACTTCGATCATACCAATCTGCTTGTTTTTTTCATAGAATCCATTTCTCCAATCGAAAAAACCGAAATCGAAAAAAAAAATGCATCAAAGGGGGCCCCCTTGGAACTTTTTCGAATTCTTCAGACCGCCTTAACTTCCGAACGGATGGACCGATTTTCAATTTCGCGCATACCAATTTGCTTGTTTTTTCATAGAATCCATTTCTTCAATAGAAAAAACCGAAATCGAAAAAAAAATTGCATCAAAGGGGGTCCTCTTGGAACTTTTTCGAATTCTTCAGATCGCCTTAACTTCCGAACGGATGGACCGATTTTCAACTTCGATCATACCAAACTGCTTGTTTTTTTTTATAGAATCCATTTCTCCAATCGAAAAAACCGAAATCGAAAAAAAAATTGCATCAAAGGAGGTCCCCTTGGAACTTTTTCGAATTCTTCAGATCGCCTTAACTTCCAAACGGATGGACCGATTTTCAACTTCGATCATACCAATCTGCTTATTTTTTTTTCATAGAATCCATTTCTCCAATCGAAAAAACCGAAATCAAAAAAAAATTGCATCGAAGGGGGTCCCCTTGGAACTTTTTCGAATTCTTCAGATCGCCTTAACTTCCGAACGGATTGACCGATTTTCAACTTCGATCATACCAATCTGCTTGTATTTTTCATAGAATCCATTTCTCCAATCGAAAAAACCGAAATCGAAAAAAAAAATGCATCAAAGGGGGTCCCCTTGGAACTTTTTCGAATTCTTCAGGTCGCCTTAACTTCCAAACGGATGGACCGATTTTCAACTTCGATCATACCAATCTGCTTGTTTTTTTTCATGGAATCCATTTCTCCAATCGAAAAAACTGAAATCTAAAAAAAAATATGCATCAAAGGGGGCCCCCTTGGAACTTTTTCGAATTCTTCAGATCGCCTTAATTTCCGAACGGATGGACCGATTTTCAACTTCGATCATACCAATCTGCTTGTTTTTTTCATAGAATCCATTTCTCCAATCGAAAAAACCGAAATCGAAAAAAAAAATGCATCAAAGGGGGCCCCCTTGGAACTTTTTCGAATTCTTCAGACCGCCTTAACTTCCGAACGGATGGACCGATTTTCAATTTCGCGCATACCAATTTGCTTGTTTTTTCATAGAATCCATTTCTTCAATAGAAAAAACCGAAATCGAAAAAAAAATTGCATCAAAGGGGGTCCTCTTGGAACTTTTTCGAATTCTTCAGATCGCCTTAACTTCCGAACGGATGGACCGATTTTCAACTTCGATCATACCAAACTGCTTGTTTTTTTTTATAGAATCCATTTCTCCAATCGAAAAAACCGAAATCGAAAAAAAAATTGCATCAAAGGAGGTCCCCTTGGAACTTTTTCGAATTCTTCAGATCGCCTTAACTTCCAAACGGATGGACCGATTTTCAACTTCGATCATACCAATCTGCTTATTTTTTTTTCATAGAATCCATTTCTCCAATCGAAAAAACCGAAATCAAAAAAAAATTGCATCGAAGGGGGTCCCCTTGGAACTTTTTCGAATTCTTCAGATCGCCTTAACTTCCGAACGGATTGACCGATTTTCAACTTCGATCATACCAATCTGCTTGTATTTTTCATAGAATCCATTTCTCCAATCGAAAAAACCGAAATCGAAAAAAAAAAAATGCATCAAAGGGGGTCCCCTTGGAACTTTCTCGAATTCTTCAGATCGCCTTAACTTCCAAACGGATGGACCGATTTTCAACTTCGATCATACCAATCTGCTTGTTTTTTTTCATAGATTCCATTTCTCCAATCGAAAAAACCGAAATCTAAAAAACAATGCATCAAAGGGGGCCCCTTTGGAACTTCTTCGAATTCTTCAGATCGCCTTAACTTCCGAACGGATGGACCGATTTTCAACTTCGATCATACCAATCTGCTTGTTTTTTTCATAGAATCCATTTCTCCAATCGAAAAAACCGAAATCGAAAAAAAAATGCATCAAAGGGGGCCCCCTTGGAACTTTTTCGAATTCTTCAGACCGCCTTAACTTCCGAACGGATGGACCGATTTTCAATTTCGCGCATACCAATTTGCTTGTTTTTTCATAGAATCCATTTCTTCAATAGAAAAAACCGAAATCTAAAAAAAATTGCATCAAAGGGGGTCCTCTTGGAACTTTTTCGAATTCTTCAGATCGCCTTAACTTCCGAACGGATGGACCGATTTTCAACTTCGATCATACCAAACTGCTTGTTTTTTTTTTTCATAAAATCTCCAATCGAGAAAATCGAAATCGAAAAAAAATTGCATCAAAGGGGGTCCCCTTGGAACTTTTTCGAATTCTTCAGATCGCCTTAACTTCCAAACGGATGGACCGATTTTCAACTTCGATCATACCAATCTGCTTGTTTTTTTATAGAATCCATTTCTCCAATCGAAAAAACCGAAATCTGAAAAAAAAATTGCATCAAAGGGGGCCCCCTTGGAACTTTTTCGAATTCTTCAGATCGCCTTAACTTCCAAACGGATGGACCGATTTTCAACTTCGATCATACCAAACTGCTTGTTTTTTTTCATAGAATTGCATCAAAGGGGGTCCCCTTGGAACTTTTTCGAATTCTTCAGATCGCCTTAACTTCCAAACGGATGGACCGATTTTCAACTTCGATCATACCAAACTGCTTGTTTTTTTTCATAGAATCCATTTCTCCAATCGAAAAAACCGAAATCGAAAAAAAATTGCATCAAAGGGGGTCCCCTTGGAACTTCTTCGAATTCTTCAGATCGCCTTAATTTCCAAACGGATGGACTGATTTTCAACTTCGATCATACCAAACTGCTTGTTTTTTTTCATAGAATCCATTTCTCCGATCGAAAAAACCAAAATCGAAAAAAAAATTGCATCAAAGGGGGCCCTCATGGAACTTTTTCGAATTCTTCAGATCGCCTTAACTTCCAAACGGATGGACCGATTTTCAACTTCGATCATACCAATCTGCTTGTTTTTTTCATAGAATCCATTTCTCCAATCGAAAAAACCGAAATCGAAAAAAAATGCATCAAAGGGGGCCCCCTTTGAACTTTTTCGAATTCTTCAGACCGCCTTAACTTCCGAACGGATGGACCGATTTTCAATTTCGCGCATACCAATTTGCATGTTTTTTCATAGAATCCATTTCTTCAATAGAAAAAACCGAAATCGAAAGAAAAATTGCATCAAAGGGGGTCCTCTTGGAACTTTTTCGAATTCTTCAGATCGCCTTAACTTCCGAACGGATAAACCGATTTTCAACTTCGATCATACCAAACTGCTTGTTTTTTTTTCATAGAATCTCCAATCGAAAAAACCGAAATCGAAAAAAAAATTGCATCTAAGGGGGTCCCCTTGGAAATTTTTCGAATTCTTCAGATCGCCTTAACTTCCAAACGGATGGACCGATTTTCAACTTCGATCATACCAATCTGCTTGTTTTTTTTTATAGAATCCATTTCTCCAATCGAAAAAACCGAAATATAAAAAAAAAATTGCATCAAAGGGGGCCCCCTTGGAACTTTTTCGAATTTTTCAGATCGCCTTAACTTCCAAACGGATGAACCGATTTTCAACTTCGATCATACCAAACTGCTTGTTTTTTTTTTCAAAGAATCCATTTCTCCAATCGAAAAAACCGAAATCGAAAAAAAAATTGCATCAAAGGGGGTCCCCTTGGAACTTTTTCGAATTCTTCAGATCGCCTTAACTTCCAAACGGATGGACCGATTTTCAACTTCGATCATACCAATCTGCTTGTTTTTTTCCTAGAATCCATTTCTCCAATCGAAAAAACCGAAACCAAAAAAAAATTGCATCAAAGGGGGCCCCCTTGGAACTTTTTCGAATTCTTCAGATCGCCTTAACTTCCGAACGGATTGACCGATTTTCAACTTCGATAATACCAATCTGCTTGTTTTTTTCATAGAATCCATTTCTCCAATCGAAGAAACCGAAATCGAAAAAAAATGCATCAAAGGGGGCCCACTTGGAACTTTTTCGAATTCTTCAGACCGCCTTAACTTCCGAACGGATGGACCGATTTTCAATTTCGCGCATACCAATTTGCTTGTTTTTTCATAGAATCCATTTCTTCAATAGAAAAAACCGAAATCGAAGAAAAAATTGCATCAAAGGGGGTCCTCTTGGAACTTTTTCGAATTCTTCAGATCGCCTTAACTTCCGAACGGATGGACCGATTTTCAACTTCGATCATACCAAACTGCTTGTTTTTTTTTATAGAATCCATTTCTCCAATCGAAAAAACCGAAATCGAAAAAAAATTTCATCAAAGGGGGTCCACTTGGAACTTTTTCGAATTCTTCAGGTCGCCTTAACTTCCAAACGGATGGACCGATTTTCAACTTCGATCATACCAATCTGCTTGTTTTTTTTCATGGAATCCATTTCTCCAATCGAAAAAACTGAAATCTAAAAAAAAATATGCATCAAAGGGGGCCCCCTTGGAACTTTTTCGAATTCTTCAGATCGCCTTAATTTCCGAACGGATGGACCGATTTTCAACTTCGATCATACCAATCTGCTTGTTTTTTTCATAGAATCCATTTCTCCAATCGAAAAAACCGAAATCGAAAAAAAAAATGCATCAAAGGGGGCCCCCTTGGAACTTTTTCGAATTCTTCAGACCGCCTTAACTTCCGAACGGATGGACCGATTTTCAATTTCGCGCATACCAATTTGCTTGTTTTTTCATAGAATCCATTTCTTCAATAGAAAAAACCGAAATCGAAAAAAAAATTGCATCAAAGGGGGTCCTCTTGGAACTTTTTCGAATTCTTCAGATCGCCTTAACTTCCGAACGGATGGACCGATTTTCAACTTCGATCATACCAAACTGCTTGTTTTTTTTTATAGAATCCATTTCTCCAATCGAAAAAACCGAAATCGAAAAAAAAATTGCATCAAAGGAGGTCCCCTTGGAACTTTTTCGAATTCTTCAGATCGCCTTAACTTCCAAACGGATGGACCGATTTTCAACTTCGATCATACCAATCTGCTTATTTTTTTTTCATAGAATCCATTTCTCCAATCGAAAAAACCGAAATCAAAAAAAAATTGCATCGAAGGGGGTCCCCTTGGAACTTTTTCGAATTCTTCAGATCGCCTTAACTTCCGAACGGATTGACCGATTTTCAACTTCGATCATACCAATCTGCTTGTATTTTTCATAGAATCCATTTCTCCAATCGAAAAAACCGAAATCGAAAAAAAAAAAAATGCATTAAAGGGGGTCCCCTTGGAACTTTCTCGAATTCTTCAGATCGCCTTAACTTCCAAACGGATGGACCGATTTTCAACTTCGATCATACCAATCTGCTTGTTTTTTTTCATAGATTCCATTTCTCCAATCGAAAAAACCGAAATCTAAAAAACAATGCATCAAAGGGGGCCCCTTTGGAACTTCTTCGAATTCTTCAGATCGCCTTAACTTCCGAACGGATGGACCGATTTTCAACTTCGATCATACCAATCTGCTTGTTTTTTTCATAGAATCCATTTCTCCAATCGAAAAAACCGAAATCGAAAAAAAAATGCATCAAAGGGGGCCCCCTTGGAACTTTTTCGAATTCTTCAGACCGCCTTAATTTCCGAACGGATGGACCGATTTTCAATTTCGCGCATACCAATTTGCTTGTTTTTTCATAGAATCCATTTCTTCAATAGAAAAAACCGAAATCTAAAAAAAATTGCATCAAAGGGGGTCCTCTTGGAACTTTTTCGAATTCTTCAGATCGCCTTAACTTCCGAACGGATGGACCGATTTTCAACTTCGATCATACCAAACTGCTTGTTTTTTTTTTTTCATAGAATCTCCAATCGAGAAAATCGAAATCGAAAAAAAATTGCATCAAAGGGGGTCCCCTTGGAACTTTTTCGAATTCTTCAGATCGCCTTAACTTCCAAACGGATGGACCGATTTTCAACTTCGATCATACCAATCTGCTTGTTTTTTTATAGAATCCATTTCTCCAATCGAAAAAACCGAAATCTGAAAAAAAAATTGCATCAAAGGGGGCCCCCTTGGAACTTTTTCGAATTCTTCAGATCGCCTTAACTTCCAAACGGATGGACCGATTTTCAACTTCGATCATACCAAACTGCTTGTTTTTTTTCATAGAATCCATTTCTCCAATCGAAAAAACCGAAATCGAAAAAAAATTGCATCAAAGGGGGTCCCCTTGGAACTTTTTCGAATTCTTCAGATCGCCTTAATTTCCAAACGGATGGACTGATTTTCAACTTCGATCATACCAAACTGCTTGTTTTTTTTCATAGAATCCATTTCTCCGATCGAAAAAACCAAAATCGAAAAAAAAATTGCATCAAAGGGGGTCCCCTTGGAACTTTTTCGAATTCTTCAGATCGCCTTAACTTCCAAACGGATATACCGATTTTCAACTTCGATCATACCAATCTGCTTGTTTTTTTTTCATGGAATCCATTTCTCCAATCGAAAAAACCGAAATCTAAACAAAAATTGCATCAAATGGGGCATCCTTGGAACTTTTTCGAATTCTTCAGATCGCCTTAACTTCCGAACGGATGGACCGATTTTCAACTGCGATCATACCAATCTGCTTGTTTTTTTCATAGAATGCATTTCTCCAATCGAAAAAACCGAAATCGAAAAAAAATGCATCAAAGGGGGCCCCCTTGGAACTTTTTCGAATTCTTCAGACCGCCTTCACTTCCGAACGGATGGACCGATTTTCAATTTCGCGCATACCAATTTGCTTGTTTTTTCATAGAATCCATTTTTTCAATAGAAAAAACCGAAATCGAAAAAAAAAATTGCATCAAAGGGGGTCCTCTTGGAACTTTTTCGAATTCTTCAGATCGCCTTAACTTCCGAACGGATGGACCGATTTTCAACTTCGATCATACCAAACTGCTTGTTTTTTTTTATAGAATCCATTTCTCCAATCGAAAAAACCGAAATCGAAAAAAAAAATTGCATCATAGGGGGTCCCCTTGGAACTTTTTCGAATTCTTCAGATCGCCTTAACTTCCAAACGGATGGACCGATTTTCAACTTCGATCATACCAATCTGCTTGATTTTTTTCATAGAATCCATTTCTCCAATCGAAAAAACCGAAATCGAAAAAAAAATTGCATCAAAGGGGGCCCCCTTGGAACTTTTTCGAATTCTTCATATCGCCTTAACCTCCAAACGGATGGACCGATTTTCAACTTCGATCATACCAATCTGCTTGTTTTTTTTATAGAATCCATTTCTCCGATCGAAAAAACCGAAATCTGAAAAAAAAATTGCATCAAAGGGGGCCCCCTTGGAACTTTTTCGAATTCTTCAGATCGCCTAACTTCCAAACGGATGGACCGATTTTCAACTTCGATCATACCAAACTGCTTGTTTTTTTTCATAGAATCCATTTCTCCAATCGAAAAAACCGAAATCGAAAAAAAAATTGCATCAAAGGGGGTCCCCTTGGAACTTTTTCGAATTCTTCAGATCGCCTTAACTTCCAAACGGATGGACCGATTTTCAACTTCGATCATACCAAACTGCTTGTTTTTTTTCATAGAATCCATTTCTCCAATCGAAAATAATGAAATCGAAAAAAAAATTGCATCAAAGGGGGTCCCCTTGGAACTTTTTCGAATTCTTCAGATCGCCTTATTTTCCGAACGGATTGACCGATTTTCAACTTTGATCATACCAATCTGCTTGTTTTTTTCATAGAATCCATTTCTCCAATCGAAAAAACCGAAATCGAAAAAAAAAATGCATCAAAGGGGGCACCCTTGGAACTTTTTCGAATTCTTCAGACCGCCTCAACTTCCGAACGGATGGACCGATTTTCAATTTCGCGCATACCAATTTGCTTGTTTTTTCATAGAATCCATTTCTTCAATAGAAAAAACCGAAATCGAAAAAGAAATTGCATCAAAGGGGGTCCTCTTGGAACTTTTTCGAATTCTTCAGATCGCCTTAACTTTCAAACGGATGGGCCGATTTTCAACTTCGATCATACCAAACTGCTTGTTTTTTTTTTATAGAATCCATTTCTCCAATCGAAAAAACCGAAATCGAAAAAAAAAATTGCATCAAAGGGGGTCCCCTTGGAACTTTTT
This sequence comes from Chrysomela aeneicollis, assembly GCA_029955515.1. Taxonomy (NCBI): domain Eukaryota; kingdom Metazoa; phylum Arthropoda; class Insecta; order Coleoptera; family Chrysomelidae; genus Chrysomela; species Chrysomela aeneicollis. The sequence goes on along the minus strand of JARUHQ010000005.1, from coordinate 269,048 downwards.
CGAATTCTTCAGATCGCCTTAACTTCCAAACGGATGGACCGATTTTCAACTTCGATCATACCAATCTGCTTGATTTTTTTCATAGAATCCATTTCTCCAATCGAAAAAACCGAAATCGAAAAAAAAATTGCATCAAAGGGGGCCCCCTTGGAACTTTTTCGAATTCTTCATATCGCCTTAACCTCCAAACGGATGGACCGATTTTCAACTTCGATCATACCAATCTGCTTGTTTTTTTTTATAGAATCCATTTCTCCGATCGAAAAAACCGAAATCTGAAAAAAAATTGCATCAAAGGGGGCCCCCTTGGAACTTTTTCGAATTCTTCAGATCGCCTAACTTCCAAACGGATGGACCGATTTTCGACTTCGATCATACCAAACTGCTTGTTTTTTTTCATAGAATCCATTTCTCCAATCTAAAAAACCGAAATCGAAAAAAAAATTGCATCAAAGGGGGTCCCCTTGGAACTTTTTCGAATTCTTCAGATCGCCTTAACTTTCAAACGGATGGACCGATTTTCAACTTCGATCATACCAAACTGCTTGTTTTTTTTCATAGAATCCATTTCTCCAATCGAAAAAACCGAAATCGAAAAAAAAATTGCATCAAAGGGGGTCCCCTTGGAACTTTTTCGAATTCTTCAGATCGCCTTAACTTCCGAACGGATTGACCGATTTTCAACTTTGATCATACCAATCTGCTTGTTTTTTTCATAGAATCCATTTCTCCAATCGAAAAAACCGAAATCGAAAAAAAAAATGCATCAAAGGGGGCACCCTTGGAACTTTTTCGAATTCTTCAGACCGCCTCAACTTCCGAACGGATGGACCGATTTTCAATTTCGCGCATACCAATTTGCTGGTTTTTTCATAGAATCCATTTCTTCAATAGAAAAAACCGAAATCGAAAAAGAAATTGCATCAAAGGGGGTCCTCTTGGAACTTTTTCGAATTCTTCAGATCGCCTTAACTTCCAAACGGATGGACCGATTTTCAACTTCGATCATACCAATCTGCTTGTTTTTTTTCATAGAATCCATTTTTCCAATCGAAAAAACCAAAATCTAAAAAAAAAATTGCATCAAAGGGGGCCCCCTTGGAACTTTTTCGAATTCTTCAGATCGCCTTAACTTCCGAACGGATGGACCGATTTTCAACTTCGATCATACTAATCTGCTAGTTTTTTTCATAGAATCCATTTCTCCAATCGAAAAAACCGAAATCGAAAAAAAAAATGCATCAAAGGGGGCCCCCTTGGAACTTTTTCGAATTCTTCAGACCGCCTTAACTTCCGAACGGATGGACCGATTTTCAATTTCGCGCATACCAATTTGCTTGTTTTTTCATAGAATCCATTTCTTCAATAGAAAAAACCGAAATCGAAAAAAAAATTGCATCAAAGGGGGTCCTCTTGGAACTTTTTCGAATTCTTCAGATCGCCTCAACTTCCGAACAGATGGACCGATTTTCAACTTCGATCATACCAATCTGCTTGTTTTTTTTTCATAGAATCCATTTCTCCAATCGAAAAAACCGAAATCGAAAAAAAATTGCATCAAAGGGGGTTCATTTGGAACTTTTTCGAGTTCTTCAGGTCGCCTCAACTTCCAAACGGATGGACCGATTTTCAACTTCGATCATACCAATCTGCTTGTTTTTTTCATAGAATCCATTTTTTCAATCGAAAAAACCGAAATCTAAAAAAAAATTGCATCAAAGGGGGCCCCCTTGGAACTCATTCGAATTCTTCAGATCGCCTTAACTTCCGAACGGATGGACCGATTTTCAACTTCGATCATACCAATCTGCTTGTTTTTTTCATAGAATCCATTTCTCCAATCGAAAAAACCGAAATCGAAAAAAAAAATGCATCAAAGGGGGCCCCCTTGGAACTTTTTCGAATTCTTCAGACCGCCTTAACTTCCGAACGGATGGACCGATTTTCAATTTCGCGCATACCAATTTGCTTGTTTTTTCATAGAATCCATTTCTTCAATAGAAAAAACCGAAATCGAAAAAAAAATTGCATCAAAGGTGGTCCTCTTGGAACTTTTTCGAATTCTTCAGATCGCCTTAACTTCCGAACGGATGGACCGATTTTCAACTTCGATCATACCAAACTGCTTGTTTTTTTTCATAGAATCCATTTCTCCAATCGAAAAAACCGAAATCAAAAAAAAATGCATCAAAGGGGGTCCCCTTGGAACTTTTTCGAATTCTTCAGATCGCCTTAACTTCCGAACGGATGGACCGATTTTCAACTTCGATCATACCAAACTGCTTGTTTCTTTTTCATAGAATCCATTTCTCCAATCGAAAAAACCGAAATCGAAAATAAAATTGCATCAAAGGGGGTCCCCTTGGAACTTTTTCGAATTCTTCAGATCGCCTTAACTTCCAAACGGATGGACTGATTTTCAACTTCTATCATACCAAACTGCTTGTTTTTTTTCATAGAATCCATTTCTCCAATCGAAAAAACCGAAATCGAAAAAAAAATTGCATCAAAGGGGGTCCCCTTGGAACTTTTTCGAATTCTTCAGATCGCCTTAACTTCCAAACGGATGGACCGATTTTCAACTTCGATCATACCAATCTGCTTGTTTTTTTTCATAGAATCCATTTCTCCAATCGAAAAAACCGAAATCTAAACAAAAATATCATCAAATGGGGCATCCTTGGAACTTTTTCGAATTCTTCAGATCGCCTTAACTTCCGAACGGATGGACCGATTTTCAACTTCGATCATACCAATCTGCTTGTTTTTTTCATAGAATCCATTTCTCCAATCGAAAAAACCGAAATCGAAAAAAAAATGCATCAAAGGGGGCCCCCTTGGAACTTTTTCGAATTCTTCAGACCGCCTTAACTTCCGAACGGATGGACCGATTTTCAATTTCGCGCATACCAATTTGCTTGTTTTTTCATAGAATCCATTTCTTCAATGGAAAAAACCGAAATCGAAAAAAAAATTGCATCAAAGGGGGTCCTCTTGAAACATTTTCGAATTCTTCAGATCGCCTTAACTTCCGAACGGATGGACCGATTTTCAACTTCGATCATACCAAACTGCTTGTTTTTTTTTCATAGAATCCATTTCTCCAATCGAAAAAACCGAAATCGAAAAAAAAATTGCATCAAAGGGGGTCCCCTTGGAACTTTTTCGAATTCTTCAGATCGCCTTAACTTCCAAACGGATGGACCGATTTTCAACTTCGATCATACCAATCTGCTTGTTTTTTTTCATAGAATCCATTTCTCCAATCGAAAACACCGAAATCGAAAAAAAAATTGCATCAAAGGGGGTCCCCTTGGAACTTTTTCGAATTCTTCAGATCGCCTTAACTTCCGAACGGATTGACCGATTTTCAACTTCGATCATACCAATCTGCTTGTTTTTTTCATAGAATCCATTTCTCCAATCTAAAAAACCGAAATCGAAAAAAAAAATGCATCAAAGGGGGCACCCTTGGAACTTTTTCGAATTCTTCAGACCGCCTTAACTTCCGAACGGATGGACCGATTTTCAATTTCGCGCATACCAATTTGCTTGTTTTTTTATAGAATCCATTTCTTCAATAGAAAAAACCGAAATCGAAAAAAAAATTGCATCAAAGGGGGTCCTCTTGGAACTTTTTCGAATTCTTCAGATCGCCTTAACTTCCGAACGGATGGACCGATTTTCAACTTCGATCATACCAATCTGCTTGATTTTTCTCATAGAATCCATTTCTCCAATCGAAAAAACCGAAATCGAAAAAAAAATTGCATCAAAGGGGGCCCCATTGGAACTTTTTCGAATTCTTCAGATCGCCTTAACTTCCAAACGGATGGACCGATTTTCAACTTCGATCATACCAAACTGCTTGTTTTTTTTTATAGAATCCATTTCTCCAATCGAAAAAACCGAAATCGAAAAAAAATTTGCATCAAGGGGGGTCCCCTGGGAACTTTTTCGAATTCTTCAGATCGCCTTAACTTCCAAACGGATGGACCGATTTTCAACTTCGATCATACCAATCTGCTTGTTTTTTTTCATAGAATCCATTTCTCCAATCGAAAAAACCGAAATCTAAAAAAAAATTGCATCAAAGGGGGCCCCCTTGGAACTTTTTCGAATTCTTCAGATCGCCTTAACTTCCGAACGGATTGACCGATTTTCAACTTCGATCATACCAATCTGCTTGTTTTTTTCATAGAATCCATTTCTCCAATCGAAAAAACCGAAATCGAAAAAAAAAAGCATCAAAGGGGGCCCCCTTGGAACTTTTCCGAATTCTTCAGACCGCCTTAACTTCCGAACTGATGGACCGATTTTCAATTTCGCGCATACCAATTTGCTTGTTTTTTCATAGAATCCATTTCTTCAATAGAAAAAACCGAAATCGAAAACAAAATTGCATCGAAGGGGGTCCTCTTGGAACTTTTTCGAATTCTTCAGATCGCCTTAACTTCCGAACGGATGGATCGATTTTCAACTTCGATCATACCAATCTGCTTGTTTTTTTTCATAGAATCCATTTCTCCAATCGAAAAAACCGAAATCTAAAAAAAACATTGCATCAAAGGGGGCCCCCTTGGAACTTTTTCGAATTCTTCAGATCGCCTTAACTTCCAAACGGATGGACCGATTTTCAACTTCGATCATACCAAACTGCTTGTTTTTTTTTCATAGAATCCATTTCTTCAATCGAAAAAACCGAAATCGAAAATAAAATTGCATCAAAGGGGGTCCCCTTGGAACTTTTTCGAATTCTTCAGACCGCCTTAACTTCCGAACTGATGGACCGATTTTCAATTTCGCGCATACCAATTTGCTTGTTTTTTCATAGAATCCATTTCTTCAATAGAAAAAACCGAAATCGAAAACAAAATTGCATCGAAGGGGGTCCTCTTGGAACTTTTTCGAATTCTTCAGATCGCCTTAACTTCCGAACGGATGGACCGATTTTCAACTTCGATCATACCAATCTGCTTGTTTTTTTTCATAGAATCCATTTCTCCAATCGAAAAAACCGAAATCTAAAATAAACATTGCATCAAAGGGGGCCCCCTTGGAACTTTTTCGAATTCTTCAGATCGCCTCAACTTCCAAACGGATGGACCGATTTTCAACTTCGATCATACCAAACTGCTTGTTTTTTTTTCATAGAATCCATTTCTTCAATCGAAAAAACCGAAATCGAAAATAAAATTGCATCAAAGGGGGTCCCCTTGGAACTTTTTCGAATTCTTCAGATCGCCTTAACTTCCAAACGGATGGACCGATTTTCAACTTCGATCATACCAATCTGCTTGTTTTTTTCATAGAATCCATTTCTCCAATCAAAAAAACCGAAATCTAAAAAAAAAATTGCATCAAAGGGGGCCCCCATGGAACTTTTTCGAATTCTTCAGATCGCCTTAACTTCCGAACGGACGGACCGATTTTCAACTTCGATCATACCAATCTGCTTGTTTTTTTCATAGAATCCATTTCTTCAATCGAAAAAACCAAAATCGAAAAAAAAATGCATCAAAGGGGGCCCCCTTTGAACTTTTTCGAATTCTTCAGACCGCCTTAACTTCCGAACGAATGGACCGATTTTCAATTTCGCGCATACCAATTAGCTTGTTTTTTCATAGAATCCATTTCTTCAATAGAAAAAACCGAAATCGAAAAAAAAATTGCATCAAAGGGGGTCCTCTTGGAACTTTTTCGAATTCTTCAGATCGCCTTAACTTCCGAACGGATGGACCGATTTTCAACTTCGATCATACCAAACTGCTTGTTTTTTTTCATAGAATCTCCAATCGAAAAAACCGAAATCGAAAAAAAAATTGCATCAAAGGGGGTCCCCTTGGAACTTTTTCGAATTCTTCAGATCGCCTTAACTTCCAAACGGATGGACCGATTTTCAACTTCGATCATACCAATCTGCTTGTTTTTTTTTTTTATAGAATCCATTTCTCCAATCGAAAAAACCGAAATCTGAAAAAAAAAGTGCATCAAAGGGGGCCCCCTTGGAACTTTTTCGTTTTTTTCAGATCGCCTTAACTTCCAAACGGATGAACCGATTTTCAACTTCGATCATACCAAACTGCTTGTTTTTTTTTCATAGAATCCATTTCTCCAATCGAAAAAACCGAAATCGAAAAAAAAATTGCATCAAAAGGGGTCCCCTTGGAACTTTTTCGAATTCTTCAGATCGCCTTAACTTCCAAACGGATGGACCGATTTTCAACTTCGATCATACCAATCTGCTTGTTTTTTTCCTAGAATCCATTTCTCCAATCGAAAAAACCGAAACCAAAAAAAAATTGCATCAAAGGGGGCCCCCTTGGAACTTTTTCGAATTCTTCAGATCGCCTTAACTTCCGAACGGATTGACCGATTTTCAACTTCGATCATACCAAACTGCTTGTTTTTTTCATAGAATCTCCAATCGAAAAAACCGAAATCGAAATAAAAATTGCATCAAAGGGGGTCCCCTTGGAACTTTTTCGAATTCTTCAGATCGCCTTAACTTCCAAACGGATGGACCGATTTTCAACTTCGATCATACCAATCTGCTTGTTTTTTTTTTATAGAATCCATTTCTCCAATCGAAAAAACCGAAATCGAAAATAAAATTGCATCAAAGGGGGTCCCCTTGGAACTTTTTCGAATTCTTCAGATCGCCTTAACTTCCAAACGGATGGATCGATTTTCAACTTCGATCATACCAATCTGCTTGTTTTTTTTCATAGAATCCATTTCTCCAATCAAAATAACCGAAATCTAAAAAAAAAATTGCATCAAAGGGGGCCCCCATGGAACTTTTTCGAATTCTTCAGATCGCCTTAACTTCCGAACGGATGGACCGATTTTCAACTTTGATCATACCAATCTGCTTGTTTTTTTCATAGAATCCATTTCTCCAATCGAAAAAACCGAAATCGAAAAAAAAATGCATCAAAGGGGGCACCCTTGGAACTTTTTCGAATTCTTCAGACCGCCTCAACTTCCGAACGGATGGACCGATTTTCAATTTCGCGCATACCAATTTGCTTGTTTTTTCATAGAATCCATTTCTTCAATAGAAAAAACCGAAATCGAAAAAGAAATTGCATCAAAGGGGGTCCTCTTGGAACTTTTTCGAATTCTTCAGATCGCCTTAACTTCCAAACGGATGGGCCGATTTTCAACTTCGATCATACCAAACTGCTTGTTTTTTTTTTATAGAATCCATTTCTCCAATCGAAAAAACCGAAATCGAAAAAAAAATTGCATCAAAGGGGGTCCCCTTGGAACTTTTTCGAATTCTTCAGATCGCCTTAACTTCCAAACGGATGGACCGATTTTCAACTTCGATCATACCAATCTGCTTGATTTTTTTCATAGAATCCATTTCTCCAATCGAAAAAACCGAAATCGAAAAAAAAATTGCATCAAAGTGGGCCCCCTTGGAACTTTTTCGAATTCTTCATATCGCCTTAACCTCCAAACGGATGGACCGATTTTCAACTTCGATCATACCAATCTGCTTGTTTTTTTTATAGAATCCATTTCTCCGATCGAAAAAACCGAAATCTGAAAAAAAAATTGCATCAAAGGGGGCCCCCTTGGAACTTTTTCGAATTCTTCAGATCGCCTAACTTCCAAACGGATGGACCGATTTTCAACTTCGATCATACCAAACTGCTTGTTTTTTTTCATAGAATCCATTTCTCCAATCGAAAAAACCGAAATCGAAAAAAAAATTGCATCAAAGGGGGTCCCCTTGGAACTTTTTCGAATTCTTCAGATCGCCTTAACTTCCAAACGGATGGACCGATTTTCAACTTCGATCATACCAAACTGCTTGTTTTTTTTCATAGAATCCATTTCTCCAATCGAAAAAACCGAAATCGAAAAAAAAATTGCATCAAAGGGGGTCCCCTTGGAACTTTTTCGAATTCTTCAGATCGCCTTAACTTCCGAACGGATTGACCGATTTTCAACTTTGATCATACCAATCTGCTTGTTTTTTTCATAGAATCCATTTCTCCAATCGAAAAAACCGAAATCGAAAAAAAAATGCATCAAAGGGGGCACCCTTGGAACTTTTTCGAATTCTTCAGACCGCCTCAACTTCCGAACGGATGGACCGATTTTCAATTTCGCGCATACCAATTTGCTTGTTTTTTCATAGAATCCATTTTTTCAATAGAAAAAACCGAAATCGAAAAAGAAATTGCATCAAAGGGGGTCCTCTTGGAACTTTTTCGAATTCTTCAGATCGCCTTAACTTCCAAACGGATGGACCGATTTTCAACTTCGATCATACCAATCTGCTTGTTTTTTTTCATAGAATCCATTTTTCCAATCGAAAAAACCAAAATCTAAAAAAAAATTGCATCAAAGGGGGCCCCCTTGGAACTTTTTCGAATTCTTCAGATCGCCTTAACTTCCGAACGGATGGACCGATTTTCAACTTCGATCATACCAATCTGCTAGTTTTTTTCATAGAATCCATTTCTCCAATCGAAAAAACCGAAATCGAAAAAAAAAATGCATCAAAGGGGGCCCCCTTGGAACTTTTTCGAATTCTTCAGACCGCCTTAACTTCCGAACGGATGGACCGATTTTCAATTTCGCGCATACCAATTTGCTTGTTTTTTTCATAGAATCCATTTCTCCAATCTGAAAAACCGAAATCGAAAAAAAAAATGCATCAAAGGGGGCACCCTTGGAACTTTTTCGAATTCTTCAGACCGCCTTAACTTCCGAACGGATGGACCGATTTTCAATTTCGCGCATACCAATTTGCTTGTTTTTTCATAGAATCCATTTCTTCAATAGAAAAAACCGAAATCGAAAAAAAAATTGCATCAAAGGGGGTCCTCTTGGAACTTTTTCGAATTCTTCAGATCGCCTTAACTTCCGAACGGATGGACCGATTTTCAACTTCGATCATACCAATCTGCTTGATTTTTCTCATAGAATCCATTTCTCCAATCGAAAAAACCGAAATCGAAAAAAAAATTGCATCAAAGGGGGCCCCATTGGAACTTTTTCGAATTCTTCAGATCGCCTTAACTTCCAAACGGATGGACCGATTTTCAACTTCGATCATACCAAACTGCTTGTTTTTTTTTATAGAATCCATTTCTCCAATCGAAAAAACCGAAATCGAAAAAAAAATTGCATCAAGGGGGGTCCCCTGGGAACTTTTTCGAATTCTTCAGATCGCCTTAACTTCCAAACGGATGGACCGATTTTCAACTTCGATCATACCAATCTGCTTGTTTTTTTTCATAGAATCCATTTCTCCAATCGAAAAAACCGAAATCTAAAAAAAAATTGCATCAAAGGGGGCCCCCTTGGAACTTTTTCGAATTCTTCAGATCGCCTTAACTTCCGAACGGATTGACCGATTTTCAACTTCGATCATACCAATCTGCTTGTTTTTTTCATAGAATCCATTTCTCCAATCGAAAAAACCGAAATCGAAAAAAAAATGCATCAAAGGGGGCCCCCTTGGAACTTTTCCGAATTCTTCAGACCGCCTTAACTTCCGAACTGATGGACCGATTTTCAATTTCGCGCATACCAATTTGCTTGTTTTATCATAGAATCCATTTCTTCAATAGAAAAAACCGAAATCGAAAACAAAATTGCATCGAAGGGGGTCCTCTTGGAACTTTTTCGAATTCTTCAGATCGCCTTAACTTCCGAACGGATGGACCGATTTTCAACTTCGATCATACCAATCTGCTTGTTTTTTTTCATAGAATCCATTTCTCCAATCGAAAAAACCGAAATCTAAAAAAAACATTGCATCAAAGGGGGCCCCCTTGGAACTTTTTCGAATTCTTCAGATCGCCTTAACTTCCAAACGGATGGACCGATTTTCAACTTCGATCATACCAAACTGCTTGTTTTTTTTTCATAGAATCCATTTCTTCAATCGAAAAAACCGAAATCGAAAATAAAATTGCATCAAAGGGGTCCCCTTGGAACTTTTTCGAATTCTTCAGACCGCCTTAACTTCCGAACTGATGGACCGATTTTCAATTTCGCGCATACCAATTTGCTTGTTTTTTCATAGAATCCATTTCTTCAATAGAAAAAACCGAAATCGAAAACAAAATTGCATCGAAGGGGGTCCTCTTGGAACTTTTTCGAATTCTTCAGATCGCCTTAACTTCCGAACGGATGGACCGATTTTCAACTTCGATCATACCAATCTGCTTGTTTTTTTTCATAGAATCCATTTCTCCAATCGAAAAAACCGAAATCTAAAAAAAACATTGCATCAAAGGGGGCCCCCTTGGAACTTTTTCGAATTCTTCAGATCGCCTTAACTTCCAAACGGATGGACCGATTTTCAACTTCGATCATACCAAACTGCTTGTTTTTTTTTTCATAGAATCCATTTCTTCAATCGAAAAAACCGAAATCGAAAATAAAATTGCATCAAAGGGGGTCCCCTTGGAACTTTTTCGAATTCTTCAGATCGCCTTAACTTCCAAACGGATGGACCGATTTTCAACTTCGATCATACCAATCTGCTTGTTTTTTTCATAGAATCCATTTCTCCAATCAAAAAAACCGAAATCTAAAAAAAAAATTGCATCAAAGGGGGCCCCCATGGAACTTTTTCGAATTCTTCAGATCGCCTTAACTTCCGAACGGACGGACCGATTTTCAACTTCGATCATACCAATCTGCTTGTTTTTTTCATAGAATCCATTTCTCCAATCGAAAAAACCACAATCGAAAAAAAAATGCATCAAAGGGGGCCCCCTTTGAACTTTTTCGAATTCTTCAGACCGCCTTAACTTCCGAACGGATGGACCGATTTTCAATTTCGCGCATACCAATTAGCTTGTTTTTTCATAGAATCCATTTCTTCAATAGAAAAAACCGAAATCGAAAAAAAAATTGCATCAAAGGGGGTCCTCTTGGAACTTTTTCGAATTCTTCAGATCGCCTTAACTTCCGAACGGATGGACCGATTTTCAACTTCGATCATACCAAACTGCTTGTTTTTTTTCATAGAATCTTCAATCGAAAAAACCGAAATCGAAAAAAAAATTGCATCAAAGGGGGTCCCCTTGGAACTTTTTCGAATTCTTCAGATCGCCTTAACTTCCAAACGGATGGACCGATTTTCAACTTCGATCATACCAATCTGCTTGTTTTTTTTTTTATAGAATCCATTTCTCCAATCGAAAAAACCGAAATCTGAAAAAAAAATTGCATCAAAGGGGGCCCCCTTGGAACTTTTTCGTTTTTTTCAGATCGCCTTAACTTCCAAACAGATGAACCGATTTTCAACTTCGATCATACCAAACTGCTTGTTTTTTTTCATAGAATCCATTTCTCCAATCGAAAAAACCGAAATCGAAAAACAAATTGCATCAAAAGGGGTCCCCTTGGAACTTTTTCGAATTCTTCAGATCGCCTTAACTTCCAAACGGATGGACCGATTTTCAACTTCGATCATACCAATCTGCTTGTTTTTTTCCTAGAATCCATTTCTCCAATCGAAAAAACCGAAACCAAAAAAAAATTGCATCAAAGGGGGCCCCCTTGGAACTTTTTCGAATTCTTCAGATCGCCTTAACTTCCGAACGGATTGACCGATTTTCAACTTCGATCATACCAAACTGCTTGTTTTTTTTCATAGAATCTCCAATCGAAAAAACCGAAATCGAAAAAAAAATTGCATCAAAGGGGGTCCCCTTGGAACTTTTTCGAATTCTTCAGATCGCCTTAACTTCCAAACGGATGGACCGATTTTCAACTTCGATCATACCAATCTGCTTGTTTTTTTTTTTATAGAATCCATTTCTCCAATCGAAAAAACCGAAATCGAAAATAAAATTGCATCAAAGGGGGTCCCCTTGGAACTTTTTCGAATTCTTCAGATCGCCTTAACTTCCAAACGGATGGACCGATTTTCAACTTCGATCATACCAATCTGCTTGTTTTTTTTCATAGAATCCATTTCTCCAATCAAAAAAACCGAAATCTAAAAAAAAAATTGCATCAAAGGGGGCCCCCATGCAACTTTTTCGAATTCTTCAGATCGCCTTAACTTCCGAACGGATGGACCGATTTTCAACTTCGATCATACCAATCTGCTTGTTTTTTTCATAGAATCCATTTCTCCAATCGAAAAAACCGAAATCGAAAAAAAAAATGCATCAAAGGGGTCCCCCTTTGAACTTTTTCGAATTCTTCAGACCGCCTTAACTTCCGAACGGATGGACCGATTTTCAATTTCGCGCATACCAATTTGCTTGTTTTTTCATAGAATCCATTTCTTCAATAGAAAAAACCGAAATCGAAAAAAAAATTGCATCAAAGGGGGTCCTCTTGGAACTTTTTCGAATTCTTCAGATCGCCTTAACTTCCGAACGGATGGACCGATTTTCAACTTCGATCATATCAAACTGCTTGTTTTTTTTCATAGAATCTCCAATCGAAAAAACCGAAATCGAAAAAAAAATTGCATCAAAGGGGGTCCCCTTGGAACTTTTTCGAATTCTTCAGATCGCCTTAACTTCCAAACGGATGGACCGATTTTCAACTTCGATCATACCAATCTGCTTGTTTTTTTCATAGAATCCATTTCTCCAATCGAAAAAACCGAAATCGAAAAAAAAATGCATCAAAGGGGGCCCTCTTTGAACTTTTTCGAATTCTTCAGACCACCTTAACTTCCGAACGGATGGACCGATTTTCAATTTCGCGCATACCAATTCGCTTGTTTTTTCATAGAATCCATTTCTTCAATAGAAAAAACCGAAATCGAAAAAAAAATTGCATCAAAGGGGGTCCTCTTGGAACTTTTTCGAATTCTTCAGATCGCCTTAACTTCCGAACGGATGGACCGATTTTCAACTTCGATCATACCAAACTGCTTGTTTTTTTTCATAGAATCTCCAATCGAAAAAACCGAAATCGAAAAAAAAATTGCATCAAAGGGGGTCCCTTTGGAACTTTTTCGAATTCTTCAGATCGCCTTAACTTCCAAACGGATGGACCGATTTTCAACTTCGATCATACCAATCTGCTTGTTTTTTTTTATAGAATCCATTTCTCCAATCGAAAAAACCGAAATCGAAAAAAAAATTGCATCAAAAGGGGTCCCCTTGGAACTTTTTCGAATTCTTCAGATCGCCTTAACTTCCAAACGGATGGACCGATTTTCAACTTCGATCATACCAATCTGCTTGTTTTTTTTCTAGAAATCATTTCTCCAATCGAAAAAACCGAAACCAAAAATAAATTGCATCAAAGGGGGCCCCCTTGGAACTTTTTCGAATTCTTCAGATCGCCTTAACTTCCGAACGGATTGACCGATTTTCAACTTCGATAATACCAATCTGCTTGTTTTTTTTTTCATAGAATCCATTTCTCCAATCGAAAAAACCGAAATCGAAAATAAAATTGCATCAAAGGGGGTCCCCTTGGAACTTTTTCGAATTCTTCAGATCGCCTTAACTTCCAAACGGATGGACCGATTTTCAACTTCGATCATACCAATCTGCTTGTTTTTTTTCATAGAATCCATTTCTCCAATCGAAAAAACCGAAATCTAAACAAAAATATCATCAAATGGGGCATCCTTGGAACTTTTTCGAATTCTTCAGATCGCCTTAACTTCCGAACGGATGGACCGATTTTCAACTTCGATCATACCAATCTGCTTGTTTTTTTCATAGAATCCATTTCTCCAATCGAAAAAACCGAAATCGAAAAAAAAATGCATCAAAGGGGGCCCCCTTGGAACTTTTTCGAATTCTTCAGACCGCCTTAACTTCCGAACGGATGGACCGATTTTCAATTTCGCGCATACCAATTTGCTTGTTTTTTCATAGAATCCATTTCTTCAATGGAAAAAACCGAAATCGAAAAAAAAATTGCATCAAAGGGGGTCCTCTTGAAACATTTTCGAATTCTTCAGATCGCCTTAACTTTCGAACGGATGGACCGATTTTCAACTTCGATCATACCAAACTGCTTGTTTTTTTTTCATAGAATCCATTTCTCCAATCGAAAAAACCGAAATCGAAAAAAAAATTGCATCAAAGGGGGTCCCCTTGGAACTTTTTCGAATTCTTCAGATCGCCTTAACTTCCAAACGGATGGACCGATTTTCAACTTCGATCATACCAATCTGCTTGTTTTTTTTCATAGAATCCATTTCTCCAATCAAAAAAACCGAAATCGAAAAAAAAATTGCATCAAAGGGGGTCCCCTTGGAACTTTTTCGAATTCTTCAGATCGCCTTAACTTCCGAACGGATTGACCGATTTTCAACTTCGATCATACCAATCTGCTTGTTTTTTTCATAGAATCCATTTTTCCAATCTGAAAAACCGAAATCGAAAAAAAAAATGCATCAAAGGGGGCACCCTTGGAACTTTTTCGAATTCTTCAGACCGCCTTAACTTCCGAACGGATGGACCGATTTTCAATTTCGCGCATACCAATTTGCTTGTTTTTTCATAGAATCCATTTCTTCAATAGAAAAAACCGAAATCGAAAAAAAAATTGCATCAAAGGGGGTCCTCTTGGAACTTTTTCGAATTCTTCAGATCGCCTTAACTTCCGAACGGATGGACCGATTTTCAACTTCGATCATACCAATCTGCTTGATTTTTCTCATAGAATCCATTTCTCCAATCGAAAAAACCGAAATCGAAAAAAAAATTGCATCAAAGGGGGCCCCATTGGAACTTTTTCGAATTCTTCAGATCGCCTTAACTTCCAAACGGATGGACCGATTTTCAACTTCGATCATACCAAACTGCTTGTTTTTTTTTATAAAATCCATTTCTCCAATCGAAAAAACCGAAATCGAAAAAAAAATTGCATCAAGGGGGGTCCCCTGGGAACTTTTTCGAATTCTTCAGATCGCCTTAACTTCCAAACGGATGGACCGATTTTCAACTTCGATCATACCAATCTGCTTGTTTTTTTTCATAGAATCCATTTCTCCAATCGAAAAAACCAAAATCTAAACAAAAATTGCATCAAAGGGGGCCCGCTTGGAACTTTTTCGAATTCTTCAGATCGCCTTAACTTCCGAACGGATTGACCGATTTTCAACTTCGATCATACCAATCTGCTTGTTTTTTTCATAGAATCCATTTCTCCAATCGAAAAAACCGAAATCGAAAAAAAATGCATCAAAGGGGGCCCCCTTGGAACTTTTCCGAATTCTTCAGACCGCCTTAACTTCCGAACTGATGGACCGATTTTCAATTTCGCGCATACCAATTTGCTTGTTTTTTCATAGAATCCATTTCTTCAATAGAAAAAACCGAAATCGAAAACAAAATTGCATCGAAGGGGGTCCTCTTGGAACTTTTTCGAATTCTTCAGATCGCCTTAACTTCCGAACGGATGGACCGATTTTCAACTTCGATCATACCAATCTGCTTGTTTTTTTTCATAGAATCCATTTCTCCAATCGAAAAAACCGAAATCTAAAAAAAACATTGCATCAAAGGGGGCCCCCTTGAAACTTTTTCGAATTCTTCAGATCGCCTTAACTTCCAAACGGATGGACCGATTTTCAACTTCGATCATACCAAACTGCTTGTTTTTTTTTCATAGAATCCATTTCTTCAATCGAAAAAACCGAAATCGAAAATAAAATTGCATCAAAGGGGGTCCCCTTGGAACTTTTTCGAATTCTTCAGACCGCCTCAACTTCCGAACTGATGGACCGATTTTCAATTTCGCGCATACCAATTTGCTTGTTTTTTCATAGAATCCATTTCTTCAATAGAAAAAACCGAAATCGAAAACAAAATTGCATCGAAGGGGGTCCTCTTGGAACTTTTTCGAATTCTTCAGATCGCCTTAACTTCCGAACGGATGGACCGATTTTCAACTTCGATCATACCAATCTGCTTGTTTTTTTTCATAGAATCCATTTCTCCAATCGAAAAAACCGAAATCTAAAAAAAACATTGCATCAAAGGGGGCCCCCTTGGAACTTTTTCGAATTCTTCAGATCGCCTTAACTTCCAAACGGATGGACCGATTTTCAACTTCGATCATACCAAACTGCTTGTTTTTTTTTTCATAGAATCCATTTCTTCAATCGAAAAAACCGAAATCGAAAATAAAATTGCATCAAAGGGGGTCCCCTTGGAACTTTTTCGAATTCTTCAGATCGCCTTAACTTCCAAACGGATGGACCGATTTTCAACTTCGATCATACCAATCTGCTTGTTTTTTTCATAGAATCCATTTCTCCAATCGAAAAAACCATAATCGAAAAAAAAATGCATCAAAGGGGGCCCCCTTTGAACTTTTTCGAATTCTTCAGACCGCCTTAACTTCCGAACGGATGGACCGATTTTCAATTTCGCGCATACCAATTAGCTTGTTTTTTCATAGAATCCATTTCTTCAATAGAAAAAACCGAAATCGAAAAAAAAATTGCATCAAAGGGGGTCCTCTTGGAACTTTTTCGAATTCTTCAGATCGCCTTAACTTCCGAACGGATGGACCGATTTTCAACTTCGATCATACCAAACTGCTTGTTTTTTTTCATAGAATCTCCAATCGAAAAAACCGAAATCGAAAAAAAAATTGCATCAAAGGGGGTCCCCTTGGAACTTTTTCGAATTCTTCAGATCGCCTTAACTTCCAAACGGATGGACCGATTTTCAACTTCGATCATACCAATCTGCTTGTTTTTTTTTATAGAATCCATTTCTCCAATCGAAAAAACCGAAATCTGAAAAAAAAATTGCATCAAAGGGGGCCCCCTTGGAACTTTTTCGTTTTTTTCAGATCGCCTTAACTTCCAAACGGATGAACCGATTTTCAACTTCGATCATACCAAACTGCTTGTTTTTTTTCATAGAATCCATTTCTCCAATCGAAAAAACCGAAATCGAAACACAAATTGCATCAAAAGGGGTCCCCTTGGAACTTTTTCGAATTCTTCAGATCGCCTTAACTTCCAAACGGATGGACCGATTTTCAACTTCGATCATACCAATCTGCTTGTTTTTTTCCTAGAATCCATTTCTCCAATCGAAAAAACCGAAACCAAAAAAAAATTGCATCAAAGGGGGCCCCCTTGGAACTTTTTCGAATTCTTCAGATCGCCTTAACTTCCGAACGGATTGACCGATTTTCAACTTCGATCATACCAAACTGCTTGTTTTTTTTCATAGAATCTCCAATCGAAAAAACCGAAATCGAAAAAAAAATTGCATCAAAGGGGGTCCCCTTGGAACTTTTTCGAATTCTTCAGATCGCCTTAACTTCCAAACGGATGGACCGATTTTCAACTCCGATCATACCAATCTGCTTGTTTTTTTTTTTATAGAATCCATTTCTCCAATCGAAAAAACCGAAATCGAAAATAAAATTGCATCAAAGGGGGTCCCCTTGGAACTTTTTCGAATTCTTCAGATCGCCTTAACTTCCAAACGGATGGACCGATTTTCAACTTCGATCATACCAATCTGCTTGTTTTTTTTCATAGAATCCATTTCTCCAATCAAAAAAACCGAAATCTAAAAAAAAAATTTCATCAAAGGGGGCCCCCATGGAACTTTTTCGAATTCTTCAGATCGCCTTAACTTCCGAACGGATGGACCGATTTTCAACTTCGATCATACCAATCTGCTTGTTTTTTTCATAGAATCCATTTCTCCAATCGAAAAAACCGAAATCGAAAAAAAAAATGCAACAAAGGGGTCCCCCTTTGAACTTTTTCGAATTCTTCAGACCGCCTTAACTTCCGAACGGATGGACCGATTTTCAATTTCGCGCATACCAATTTGCTTGTTTTTTCATAGAATCCATTTCTTCAATAGAAAAAACCGAAATCGAAAAAGAAATTGCATCAAAGGGGGTCCTCTTGGAACTTTTTCGAATTCTTCAGATCGCCTTAACTTCCGAACGGATGGACCGATTTTCAACTTCGATCATACCAAACTGCTTGTTTTTTTTCATAGAATCTCCAATCGAAAAAACCGAAATCGAAAAAAAAATTGCATCAAAGGGGGTCCCCTTGGAACTTTTTCGAATTCTTCAGATCGCCTTAACTTCCAAACGGATGGACCGATTTTCAACTTCGATCATACCAATCTGCTTGTTTTTTTCATAGAATCCATTTCTCCAATCGAAAAAACCGAAATCGAAAAAAAAATGCATCAAAGGGGGCCCCCTTTGAACTTTTTCGAATTCTTCAGACCACCTTAACTTCCGAACGGATGGACCGATTTTCAATTTCGCGCATACCAATTCGCTTGTTTTTTCATAGAATCCATTTCTTCAATAGAAAAAACCGAAATCGAAAAAAAAGTTGCATCAAAGGGGGTCCTCTTGGAACTTTTTCGAATTCTTCAGATCGCCTTAACTTCCGAACGGATGGACCGATTTTCAACTTCGATCATACCAAACTGCTTGTTTTTTTTCATAGAATCTCCAATCGAAAAAACCGAAATCGAAAAAAAAATTGCATCAAAGGGGGTCCCCTTGGAACTTTTTCGAATTCTTCAGATCGCCTTAACTTCCAAACGGATGGACCGATTTTCAACTTCGATCATACCAATCTGCTTGTTTTTTTTTATAGAATCCATTTCTCCAATCGAAAAAACCGAAATCGAAAAAAAAATTGCATCAAAAGGGGTCCCCTTGGAACTTTTTCGAATTCTTCAGATCGCCTTAACTTCCAAACGGATGGACCGATTTTCAACTTCGATCATACCAATCTGCTTGTTTTTTTTCTAGAAATCATTTCTCCAATCGAAAAAACCGAAACCAAAAATAAATTGCATCAAAGGGGGCCCCCTTGGAACTTTTTCGAATTCTTCAGATCGCCTTAACTTCCGAACGGATTGACCGATTTTCAACTTCGATAATACCAATCTGCTTGTTTTTTTTTTCATAGAATCCATTTCTCCAATCGAAAAAACCGAAATCGAAAATAAAATTGCATCAAAGGGGGTCCCCTTGGAACTTTTTCGAATTCTTCAGATCGCCTTAACTTCCAAACGGATGGACCGATTTTCAACTTCGATCATACCAATCTGCTTGTTTTTTTTCATAGAATCCATTTCTCCAATCAAAAAAACCGAAATCTAAAAAAAAAATTGCATCGAAGGGGGCCCCCATGGAACTTTTTCGAATTCTTCAGATCGCCTTAACTTCCGAACGGATGGACCGATTTTCAACTTCGATCATACCAATCTGCTTGTTTTTTTCATAGAATCCATTTCTCCAATCGAAAAAACCGAAATCGAAAAAAAAATGCATCAAAGGGGGCCCCCTTTGAACTTTTTCCAATCGAAAAAACCGAAACCAAAAAAAAATTGCATCAAAGGGGGCCCCCTTGGAACTTTTTCGAATTCTTCAGATCGCCTTAACTTCCGAACGGATTGACCGATTTTCAACTTCGATAATACCAATCTGCTTGTTTTTTTTTTCATAGAATCCATTTCTCCAATCGAAAAAACCGAAATCGAAAATAAAATTGCATCAAAGGGGGTCCCCTTGGAACTTTTTCGAATTCTTCAGATCGCCTTAACTTCCAAACGGATGGACCGATTTTCAACTTCGATCATACCAATCTGCTTGTTATTTTTCATAGAATCCATTTCTCCAATCAAAAAAACCGAAATCTAAAAAAAAAATTGCATCAAAGGGGGCCCCCATGGAACTTTTTCGAATTCTTCAGATCGCCTTAACTTCCGAACGGATGGACCGATTTTCAACTTCGATCATACCAATCTGCTTGTTTTTTTCATAGAATCCATTTCTCCAATCGAAAAAAAAATGCATCAAAGGGGGCCCCCTTTGAACTTTTTCGAATTCTTCAGACCGCCTTAACTTCCGAACGGATGGACCGATTTTCAATTTCGCGCATACCAATTTGCTTGTTTTTTCATAGAATCCATTTCTTCAATAGAAAAAACCGAAATCGAAAAAAAAATTGCATCAAAGGGGGTCCTCTTGGAACTTTTTCGAATTCTTCAGATCGCCTTAACTTCCGAACGGATGGACCGATTTTCAACTTCGATCATACCAAACTGCTTGTTTTTTTTCATAGAATCTCCAATCGAAAAAACCGAAATCGAAAAAAAAATTGCATCAAAGGGGGTCCCCTTGGAACTTTTTCGAATTCTTCAGATCGCCTTAACTTCCAAACGGATGGACCGATTTTCAACTTCGATCATACCAATCTGCTTGTTTTTTTTTTATAGAATCCATTTCTCTAATCGGAAAAACCGAAATCTGAAAAAAAAATTGCATCAAAGGGGGCCCCCTTGGAACTTTTTCGAAATTTTCAGATCGCCTTAACTTCCAAACGGATGAACCGATTTTCAACTTCGATCATACCAAACTGCTTGTTTTTTTTCATAGAATCTCCAATCGAAAAAACCGAAATCGAAAAAAAAATTGCATCAAAGGGGGTCCCCTTGGAACTTTTTCGAATTCTTCAGATCGCCTTAACTTCCAAACGGATGGACCGATTTTCAACTTCGATCATACCAATCTGCTTGTTTTTTTTTTTATAGAATCCATTTCTCCAATCGAAAAAACCGAAATCTGAAAAAAAAATTGCATCAAAGGGGGCCCCCTTGGAACTTTTTCGAAATTTTCAGATCGCCTTAACTTCCAAACGGATGGACCGATTTTCAACTTCGATCATACCAATCTGCTTGTTTTTGTCCTAGAATCCATTTCTCCAATCGAAAAAACCGAAATCGAAAAAAAAATTGCATCAAAGGGGGTCCCCTTGGTACTTTTTCGAATTCTTCAGATCGCCTTAACTTCCAAACGGATGGACCGATTTTCAACTTCGATCATACCAATCTGCTTGTTTTTTTTTTTTTATAGAATCCATTTCTCCAATCGAAAAAACCGAAATCTGAAAAAAAAATTGCATCAAAGGGGGCCCCCTTGGAACTTTTTCGTTTTTTTCAGATCGCCTTAACTTCCAAACGGATGAACCGATTTTCAACTTCGATCATACCAAACTGCTTGTTTTTTTTCATAGAATCCATTTCTCCAATCGAAAAAACCGAAATCGGAAAAAAAATTGCATCAAAAGGGGTCCCCTTGGAACTTTTTCGAATTCTTCAGATCGCCTTAACTTCCAAACGGATGGACCGATTGTCAACTTCGATCATACCAATCTGCTTGTTTTTTTCCTAGAATCCATTTCTCCAATCGAAAAAACCGAATCCAAAAAAAAATTGCATCAAAGGGGGCCCCCTTGGAACTTTTTCGAATTCTTCAGATCGCCTTAACTTCCGAACGGATTGACCGATTTTCAACTTCGATAATACCAATCTGCTTGTTTTTTTTTTCATAGAATCCATTTCTCCAATCGAAAAAACCGAAATCGAAAATAAAATTGCATCAAAGGGGGTCCCCTTGGAACTTTTTCGAATTCTTCAGATCGCCTTAACTTCCAAACGGATGGACCGATTTTCAACTTCGATCATACCAATCTGCTTGTTATTTTTCATAGAATCCATTTCTCCAATCAAAAAAACCGAAATCTAAAAAAAAAATTGCATCAAAGGGGGCCCCCATGGAACTTTTTCGAATTCTTCAGATCGCCTTAACTTCCGAACGGATGGACCGATTTTCAACTTCGATCATACCAATCTGCTTGTTTTTTTCATAGAATCCATTTCTCCAATCGAAAAAACCGAAATCGAAAAAAAAATGCATCAAAGGGGGCCCCCTTTGAACTTTTTCGAATTCTTCAGACCGCCTTAACTTCCGAACGGATGGACCGATTTTCAATTTCGCGCATACCAATTTGCTTGTTTTTTCATAGAATCCATTTCTTCAATAGAAAAAACCGAAATCGAAAAACAAATTGCATCAAAGGGGGTCCTCTTGGAACTTTTTCGAATTCTTCAGATCGCCTTAACTTCCGAACGGATGGACCGATTTTCAACTTCGATCATACCAAACTGCTTGTTTTTTTTCATAGAATCTCCAATCGAAAAAACCGAAATCGAAAAAAAAATTGCATCAAAGGGGGTCCCCTTGGAACTTTTTCGAATTCTTCAGATCGCCTTAACTTCCAAACGGATGGACCGATTTTCAACTTCGATCATACCAATCTGCTTGTTTTTTTTTTATAGAATCCATTTCTCCAATCGAAAAAACCGAAATCTGAAAAAAAAATTGCATCAAAGGGGGCCCCCTTGGAACTTTTTCGAATATTTCAGATCGCCTTAACTTCCAAACGGATGAACCGATTTTCAACTTCGATCATACCAATCTGCTTGTTTTTGTCCTAGAATCCATTTCTCCAATCGAAAAAACCGAAACCAAAAAAAAATTGCATCAAAGGGGGCCCCCTTGGAACTTTTTCGAATTCTTCAGATCGCCTCAACTTCCGAACGGATTGACCGATTTTCAACTTCGATAATACCAATCTGCTTGTTTTTTTCATAGAATCCATTTCTCCAATCGAAAAAACCGAAA
Organism: Chrysomela aeneicollis; assembly: GCA_029955515.1. NCBI lineage: Eukaryota > Metazoa > Arthropoda > Insecta > Coleoptera > Chrysomelidae > Chrysomela > Chrysomela aeneicollis. Next base: position 246,599 of record JARUHQ010000005.1, on the reverse strand, counting down.
TCGAAAAAAAAATTGCATCAAAGGAGGTCCCCTTAGAACTTTTTCGAATTCTTCAGATCGCCTTAACTTCCAAACGGATGGACCGATTTTCAACTTCGATCATACCAATCTGCTTATTTTTTTTTTCATAGAATCCATTTCTCCAATCGAAAAAACCGAAATCAAATAAAAAATTGCATCAAAGGGGGTCCCCTTGGAACTTTTTCGAATTCTTCAGATCGCCTTAACTTCCGAACGGATTGGCCGATTTTCAACTTCGATCATACCAATCTGCTTGTATTTTTCATAGAATCCATTTCTCCAATCTAAAAAACCGAAATCGAAAAAAAAAAATGCATCAAAGGGGGTCCCCTTGGAACTTTTTCGAATTCTTCAGATCGCCTTAACTTCCAAACGGATGGACCGATTTTCAACTTCGATCATACCAATCTGCTTGTTTTTTTCCATAGAATCCATTTCTCCAATCGAAAAAACCGAAATCTAAAAAAAAAATGCATCAAAGGGGGCCCCCTTGGAACTTCTTCGAATTCTTCAGATCGCCTTAACTTCCGAACGGATGGACCGATTTTCAACTTCGATCATACCAATCTGCTTGTTTTTTTCATAGAATCCATTTCTCCAATCGAAAAAACCGAAATCGAAAAAAAAAAATGCATCAAAGGGGGCCTCCTTGGAACTTTTTCGAATTCTTCAGACCGCCTTAACTTCCGAACGGATGGACCGATTTTCAATTTCGCGCATACCAATTTGCTTGTTTTTTCATAGAATCCATTTCTTCAATAGAAAAAACCGAAATCGAAGAAAAACTTGAAAAAATTGCATCAAAGGGGGTCCTCTTGGAACTTTTTCGAATTCTTCAGATCGCCTTAACTTCCGAACGGATGGACCGATTTTCAACTTCGATCATACCAAACTGCTTGTTTTTTTTATAGAATCCATTTCTCCAATCGAAAAAACCGAAATCGAAAAAAAATTTTATCAATGGGGGTCCACTTGGAACTTTTTCGAATTCTTCAGGTCGCCTTAACTTCCAAACGGATGGACCGATTTTCAACTTCGATCATACCAATCTGCTTGTTTTTTTTCATGGAATCCATTTCTCCAATCGAAAAAACTGAAATCTAAAAAAAAAATTGCATCAAAGAAGGCCCCCTTGGAACTTTTTCGAATTCTTCAGATCGCCTTAATTTCCGAACGGATGGACCGATTTTCAACTTCGATCATACCAATCTGCTTGTTTTTTTCATAGAATCCATTTCTCCAATCGAAAAAACCGAAATCGAAAAAAAAATGCATCAAAGGGGGCCCCCTTGGAACTTTTTCGAATTCTTCAGACCGCCTTAACTTCCGAACGGATGCACCGATTTTCAATTTCGCGCATACCAATTTGCTTGTTTTTTCATAGAATCCATTTCTTCAATAGAAAAAACCGAAATCGAAAAAAAATTGCATCAAAGGGGGTCCTCTTGGAACTTTTTCGAATTCTTCAGATCGCCTTAACTTCCGAACGGATGGACCGATTTTCAACTTCGATCATACCAAACTGCTTGTTTTTTTTTATAGAATCCATTTCTCCAATCGAAGAAACCGAAATCGAAAAAAAAATTGCATCAAAGGAGGTCCCCTTGGAACTTTTTCGAATTCTTCAGATCGCCTTAACTTCCAAACGGATGGACCGATTTTCAACTTCGATCATACCAATCTGCTTATTTTTTTTTCATAGAATCCATTTCTCCAATCGAAAAAACCGAAATCAAAAAAAAAATTGCATCAAAGGGGGTCCCCTTGGAACTATTTCGAATTCTTCAGATCGCCTTAACTTCCAAACGGATGGACCGATTTTCAACTTCGATCATACCAATCTGCTTGTTTTTTTTCATAGAATCCATTTCTCCAATCAAAAAAACCGAAATCTGAAAAAAAAATTGCATCAAAGGGGGCCCCCATGGAACTTTTTCGAATTCTTCAGATCGCCTTAACTTCCGAACGGATGGACCGATTTTCAACTTCGATCATACCAATCTGCTTGTTTTTTTTTTATAGAATCCATTTCTCCAATCGAAAAAACCGAAATCTGAAAAAAAAATTGCATCAAAGGGGGCCCCCTTGGAACTTTTTCGAATTTTTCAGATCGCCTTAACTTCCGAACGGATGGACCGATTTTCAACTTCGATCATACCAAACTACTTGTTTTTTTTTTCATAGAATCCATTTCTCCAATCGAAAAAACCGAAATCGAAAAAAAAATTGCATCAAAGGGGGTCCCCTTGGAACTTTTTCGAATTCTTCAGATCGCCTTAACTTCCAAACGGATGGACCGATTTTCAACTTCGATCATACCAATCTGCTTGTTTTTTTCTTAGAATCCATTTCTCCAATCGAAAAAACCGAAACCAAAAAAAAATTGCATCAAAGGGGGCCCCCTTGGAACTTTTTCGAATTCTTCAGATCGCCTTAACTTCCGAACGGATTGACCGATTTTCAACTTCGATAATACCAATCTGCTTGTTTTTTTCATAGAATCCATTTCTCCAATCGAAAAAACCGAAATCGAAAAAAAAAATGCATCAAAGGGGGCCCCCTTGGAACTTTTTCGAATTCTTCAGACCGCCTTAACTTCCGAACGGATGGACCGATTTTCAATTTCGCGCATACCAATTTGCTTGTTTTTTCATAGAATCCATTTCTTCAATAGAAAAAACCGAAATCGAAGAAAAAATTGCATCAAAGGGGGTCCTCTTGGAACTTTTTCGAATTCTTCAGATCGCCTTAACTTCCGAACGGATGGACCGATTTTCAACTTCGATCATACCAAACTGCTTGTTTTTTTATAGAATCCATTTCTCCAATCGAAAAAACCGAAATCGAAAAAAAATTTCATCAATGGGGGTCCACTTGGAACTTTTTCGAATTCTTCAGGTCGCCTTAACTTCCAAACGGATGGACCGATTTTCAACTTCGATCATACCAATCTGCTTGTTATTTTTCATAGAATCCATTTCTCCAATCAAAAAAACCGAAATCTAAAAAAAAAATTGCATCAAAGGGGGCCCCCATGGAACTTTTTCGAACTCTTCAGATCGCCTTAACTTCCGAACGGATGGACCGATTTTCAACTTCGATCATACCAATCTGCTTGTTTTTTTCATAGAATCCATTTCTCCAATCGAAAAAACCGAAATCGAAAAAAAAATGCATCAAAGGGGGCCCCCTTTGAACTTTTTCGAATTCTTCAGACCGCCTTAACTTCCGAACGGATGGACCGATTTTCAATTTCGCGCATACCAATTTGCTTGTTTTTTCATAGAATCCATTTCTTCAATAGAAAAAACCGAAATCGAAAAAAAAATTGCATCAAAGGGGGTCCTCTTGGAACTTTTTCGAATTCTTCAGATCGCCTTAACTTCCGAACGGATGGACCGATTTTCAACTTCGATCATACCAAACTGCTTGTTTTTTTTTATAGAATCTCCAATCGAAAAAACCGAAATCGAAAAAAAAATTGCATCAAAGGGGGTCCCCTTGGAACTTTTTCGAATTCTTCAGATCGCCTTAACATCCAAACGGATGGACCGATTTTCAACTTCGATCATACCAATCTGCTTGTTTTTTTTTTATAGAATCCATTTCTCCAATCGAAAAAACCGAAATCTGAAAAAGAAATTGCATCAAAGGGGGCCCCCTTGGAACTTTTTCGAATTTTTCAGATCGCCTTAACTTCCAAACGGATGAACCGATTTTCAACTTCGATCATACCAATCTGCTTGTTTTTGTCCTAGAATCCATTTCTCCAATCGAAAAAACCGAAACCAAAAAAAAATTGCATCAAAGGGAGCCCCCTTGGAACTTTTTCGAATTCTTCAGATCGCCTCAACTTCCGAACGGATTGACCGATTTTCAACTTCGATAATACCAATCTGCTTGTTTTTTTCATAGAATCCATTTCTCCAATCGAAAAAACCGAAATCGAAAAAAAAATTGCATCAAAGGAGGTCCCCTTAGAACTTTTTCGAATTCTTCAGATCGCCTTAACTTCCAAACGGATGGACCGATTTTCAACTTCGAAAATACCAATCTGCTTATTTTTTTTTTCATAGAATCCATTTCTCCAATCGAAAAAACCGAAATCAAATAAAAAATTGCATCAAAGGGGGTCCCCTTGGAACTTTCTCGAATTCTTCAGATCGCCTTAACTTCCGAACGGATTGGCCGATTTTCAACTTCGATCATACCAATCTGCTTGTATTTTTCATAGAATCCATTTCTCCAATCGAAAAAACCGAAATCGAAAAAAAATTTCATCAATGGGGGTCCACTTGGAACTTTTTCGAATTCTTCAGGTCGCCTTAACTTCCAAACGGATGGACCGATTTTCAACTTCGATCATACCAATCTGCTTGTTTTTTTTCATGGAATCCATTTCTCCAATCGAAAAAACTGAAATCTAAAAAAAAAATTGCATCAAAGAAGGCCCCCTTGGAACTTTTTCGAATTCTTCAGATCGCCTTAATTTCCGAACGGATGGACCGATTTTCAACTTCGATCATACCAATCTGCTTGTTTTTTTCATAGAATCCATTTCTCCAATCGAAAAAACCGAAATCGAAAAAAAAATGCATCAAAGGGGGCCCCCTTGGAACTTTTTCGAATTCTTCAGACCGCCTTAACTTCCGAACGGATGCACCGATTTTCAATTTCGCGCATACCAATTTGCTTGTTTTTTCATAGAATCCATTTCTTCAATAGAAAAAACCGAAATCGAAAAAAAATTGCATCAAAGGGGGTCCTCTTGGAACTTTTTCGAATTCTTCAGATCGCCTTAACTTCCGAACGGATGGACCGATTTTCAACTTCGATCATACCAAACTGCTTGTTTTTTTTTATAGAATCCATTTCTCCAATCGAAGAAACCGAAATCGAAAAAAAATTTGCATCAAAGGAGGTCCCCTTGGAACTTTTTCGAATTCTTCAGATCGCCTTAACTTCCAAACGGATGGACCGATTTTCAACTTCGATCATACCAATCTGCTTATTTTTTTTTCATAGAATCCATTTCTCCAATCGAAAAAACCGAAATCAAAAAAAAAATTGCATTAAAGGGGGTCCCCTTGGAACTTTTTCGAATTCTTCAGATCGCCTTAACTTCCGAACGGATTGGCCGATTTTCAACTTCGATCATACCAATCTGCTTGTATTTTTCATAGAATCCATTTCTCCAATCGAAAAAACCGAAATCGAAAAAAAAAAATGCATCAAAGGGGGTCCCCTTGGAACTTTTTCGAATTCTTCAGATCGCCTTAACTTCCAAACGGAATAAAATTGCATCAAAGGGGGTCCCCTTGGAACTATTTCGAATTCTTCAGATCGCCTTAACTTCCAAACGGATGGACCGATTTTCAACTTCGATCATACCAATCTGCTTGTTTTTTTTCATAAAATCCATTTCTCCAATCAAAAAAACCGAAATCTGAAAAAAAAATTGCATCAAAGGGGGCCCCCATGGAACTTTTTCGAATTCTTCAGATCGCCTTAACTTCCGAACGGATGGACCGATTTTCAACTTCGATCATACCAATCTGCTTGTTTTTTTTTATAGAATCCATTTCTCCAATCAAAAAAACCGAAATCTGAAAAAAAAATTGCATCAAAGGGGGCCCCCTTGGAACTTTTTCGAATTTTTCAGATCGCCTTAACTTCCGAACGGATGGACCGATTTTCAACTTCGATCATACCAAACTACTTGTTTTTTTTTCATAGAATCCATTTCTCCAATCGAAAAAACCGAAATCGAAAAAAAAATTGCATCAAAGGGGGTCCCCTTGGAACTTTTTCGAATTCTTCAGATCGCCTTAACTTCCAAACGGATGAACCGATTTTCAACTTCGATCATACCAATCTGCTTGTTTTTTTCTTAGAATCCATTTCTCCAATCGAAAAAACCGAAACCAAAAAAAAATTGCATCAAAGGGGGCCCCCTTGGAACTTTTTCGAATTCTTCAGATCGCCTTAACTTCCGAACGGATTGACCGATTTTCAACTTCGATAATACCAATCTGCTTGTTTTTTTCATAGAATCCATTTCTCCAATCGAAAAAACCGAAATCGAAAAAAAAAAAATGCATCAAAGGGGGCTCCCTTGGAACTTTTTCGAATTCTTCAGACCGCCTTAACTTCCGAACGGATGGACCGATTTTCAATTTCGCGCATACCAATTTGCTTGTTTTTTCATAGAATCCATTTCTTCAATAGAAAAAACCGAAATCGAAGAAAAAATTGCATCAAAGGGGGTCCTCTTGGAACTTTTTCGAATTCTTCAGATCGCCTTAACTTCCGAACGGATGGACCGATTTTCAACTTCGATCATACCAAACTGCTTGTTTTTTTTCATGGAATCCATTTCTCCAATCGAAAAAACTGAAATCTAAAAAAAAAATTGCATAAAAGGGGGCCCCCTTGGAACTTTTTCGAATTCTTCAGATCGCCTCAATTTCCGAACGGATGGACCGATTTTCAACTTCGATCATACCAATCTGCTTGTTTTTTTCATAGAATCCATTTCTCCAATCGAAAAAACCGAAATCGAAAAAAAAATGCATCAAAGGGGGCCCCCTTGGAACTTTTTCGAATTCTTCAGACCGCCTTAACTTCCGAACGGATGGACCGATTTTCAATTTCGCGCATACCAATTTGCTTGTTTTTTCATAGAATCCATTTCTTCAATAGAAAAAACCGAAATCGAAAAAAAAATTGCATCAAAGGGGGTCCTCTTGGAACTTTTTCGAATTCTTCAGATCGCCTTAACTTCCGAACGGATGGACCGATTTTCAACTTCGATCATACCAAACTGCTTGTTTTTTTTATAGAATCCATTTCTCCAATCGAAAAAACCGAAATCGAAAAAAAAATTGCATCAAAGGAGGTCCCCTTGCAACTTTTTCGAATTCTTCAGATCTCCTTAACTTCCAATCGGATGGACCGATTTTCAACTTCGATCATACCAATCTGCTTATTTTTTTTTCATAGAATCCATTTCTCCAATCGAAAGAACCGAAATCAAAAAAAAAATTGCATCAAAGGGGGTCCCCTTGGAACTTTTTCGAATTCTTCAGATCGCCTTAACTTCCAAACGGATGGACCGATTTTCAACTTCGATCATACCAATCTGCTTGTTTTTTTTCATAGAATCCATTTCTCCAATCAAAAAAACCGAAATCTAAAAAAAAAATTGCATCAAAGGGGGCCCCCATGGAACTTTTTCGAATTCTTCAGATCGCCTTAACTTCCGAACGGATGGACCGATTTTCAACTTCGATCATACCAATCAGCTTGTTTTTTTCATAGAATCCATTTCTCCAATCGAAAAAACCGAAATCGAAAAAAAGATGCATCAAAGGGGGCCCCCTTTGAACTTTTTCGAATTCTTCAGACCGCCTTAACTTCCGAACTGATGGACCGATTTTCAATTTCGCGCATACCAGTTTGCTTGTTTTTTCATAGAATCCATTTCTTCAATAGAAAAAACCGAAATCGACAAAAGAATTGCATCAAAGGGGGTCCTCTTGGAACTTTTTCGAATTCTTCAGATCGCCTTAACTTCCGAACGGATGGACCGATTTTCAACTTCGATCATACCAAACTGCTTGTTTTTTTTCATAGAATCTCCAATCGAAAAAACCGAAATCGAAAAAAAAATTGCATCAAAGGGGGTCCCCTTGGAACTTTTTCGAATTCTTCAGATCGCCTTAACTTCCAAACGGATGGACCGATTTTCAACTTCGATCATACCAATCTGCTTGTTTTTTTTTTATAGAATCCATTTCTCCAATCGAAAAAACCGAAATCTGAAAAAAAAATTGCATCAAAGGGGGTCCCCTTGGAACTTTTTCGAATTTTTCAGATCGCCTTAACTTCCAAACGGATGAACCGATTTTCAACTTCGATCATACCAAACTGCTTGTTTTTTTTTATAGAATCCATTTCTCCAATCGAAAAAAACCGAAATCGAAAAAAAAATTGCATCAAAGGGGGTCCCCTTGGAACTTTTTCGAATTCTTCAGATCGCCTTAACTTCCAAACGGATGGACCGATTTTCAACTTCGATCATACCAATCTGCTTGTTTTTTTCTTAGAATCCATTTCTCCATTCGAAAAAACCGAAACCAAAAAAAAATTGCATCAAAGGGGGCCCCCTTGGAACTTTTTCGAATTCTTCAGATCGCCTTAACTTCCGAACGGATTGACCGATTTTCAACTTCGATAATACCAATCTGCTTGTTTTTTTCATAGAATCCATTTCTCCAATCGAAAAAACCGAAATCGAAAAAAAAAATGCATCAAAGGGGGCCCCCTTGGAACTTTTTCGAATTCTTCAGACCGCCTTAACTTCCGAACGGATGGACCGATTTTCAATTTCGCGCATACCAATTTGCTTGTTTTTTCATAGAATCCATTTCTTCAATAGAAAAAACCGAAATCGAAGAAAAAATTGCATCAAAGGGGGTCCCCTTGGAACTTTTTCGAATTCTTCAGATCGCCTTAACTTCCAAACGGATGGACCGATTTTCAACTTCGATCATACCAATCTGCTTGTTTTTTTTCATAGAATCCATTTCTCCAATCAAAAAAACCGAAATCTAAAAAAAAAATTGCATCAAAGGGGGCCCCCATGGAACTTTTTCGAATTCTTCAGATCGCCTTAACTTCCGAACGGATGGACCGATTTTCAATTTCGCGCATACCAGTTTGCTTGTTTTTTCATAGAATCCATTTCTTCAATAGAAAAAACCGAAATCGACAAAAGAATTGCATCAAAGGGGGTCCTCTTGGAACTTTTTCGAATTCTTCAGATCGCCTTAACTTCCGAACGGATGGACCGATTTTCAACTTCGATCATACCAAACTGCTTGTTTTTTTTCATAGAATCTCCAATCGAAAAAACCGAAATCGAAAAAAAAATTGCATCAAAGGGGGTCCCCTTGGAACTTTTTCGAATTCTTCAGATCGCCTTAACTTCCAAACGGATGGACCGATTTTCAACTTCGATCATACCAATCTGCTTGTTTTTTTTTTATAGAATCCATTTCTCCAATCGAAAAAACCGAAATCTGAAAAAAAAATTGCATCAAAGGGGGTCCCCTTGGAACTTTTTCGAATTTTTCAGATCGCCTTAACTTCCAAACGGATGAACCGATTCTCAACTTCGATCATACCAAACTGCTTGTTTTTTTTTCATAGAATCCATTTCTCCAATCGAAAAAACCGAAATCGAAAAAAAAATTGCATCAAAGGGGGTCCCCTTGGAACTTTTTCGAATTCTTCAGATCGCCTTAACTTCCAAACGGATGGACCGATTTTCAACTTCGATCATACCAATCTGCTTGTTTTTTTCTTAGAATCCATTTCTCCAATCGAAAAAACCGAAACCAAAAAAAAATTGCATCAAAGGGGGCCCCCTTGGAACTTTTTCGAATTCTTCAGATCGCCTTAACTTCCGAACGGATTGACCGATTTTCAACTTCGATAATACCAATCTGCTTGTTTTTTTCATAGAATCCATTTCTCCAATCGAAAAAACCGAAATCGAAAAAAAAAATGCATCAAAGGGGGCCCCCTTGGAACTTTTTCGAATTCTTCAGACCGCCTTAACTTCCGAACGGATGGACCGATTTTCAATTTCGCGCATACCAATTTGCTTGTTTTTTCATAGAATCCATTTCTTCAATAGAAAAAACCGAAATCGAAAAAAAAATTGCATCAAAGGGGGTCCTCTTGGAACTTTTTCGAATTCTTCAGATCGCCTTAACTTCCGAACGGATGGACCGATTTTCAACTTCGATCATACCAAACTGCTTGTTTTTTTTTATAGAATCCATTTCTCCAATCAAAAAAACCGAAATCGAAAAAAAAAATGCATCAAAGGGGGCCCCCTTGGAACTTTTTCGAATTCTTCAGACCGCCTTAACTTCCGAACGGATGGACCGATTTTCAACTTCGATCATACCAATCTGCTTGTTTTTTTTCATGGAATCCATTTCTCCAATCGAAAAAACTGAAATCTAAAAAAAAAATTGCATCAAAGGGGGCCCCCTTGGAACTTTTTCGAATTCTTCAGATCGCCTTAATTTCCGAACGGATGGACCGATTTTCAACTTCGATCATACCAATCTGCTTGTTTTTTTCATAGAATCCATTTCTCCAATCGAAAAAACCGAAATCGAAAAAAAAATGCATCAAAGGGGCCCCCCTTGGAACTTTTTCGAATTCTTCAGACCGCCTTAACTTCCGAACGGATGGACCGATTTTCAATTTCGCGCATACCAATTTGCTTGTTTTTTCATAGAATCCATTTCTTCAATAGAAAAAACCGAAATCGAAAAAAAAATTGCATCAAAGGGGGTCCTCTTGGAACTTTTTCGAATTCTTCAGATCGCCTTAACTTCCGAACGGATGGACCGATTTTCAACTTCGATCATACCAAACTGCTTGTTTTTTTTTATAGAATCCATTTCTCCAATCGAAAAAACCGAAATCGAAAAAAAAATTGCATCAAAGGAGGTCCCCTTGGAACTTTTTCGAATTCTTCAGATCGCCTTAACTTCCAAACGGATGGACCGATTTTCAACTTCGATCATACCAATCTGCTTATTTTTTTTTCATAGAATCCATTTCTCCAATCGAAAAAACCGAAATCAAAAAAAAAATTGCATCAAAGGGGGTCCCCTTGGAACTTTTTCGAATTCTTCAGATCGCCTTAACTTCCGAACGGATTGGCCGATTTTCAACTTCGATCATACCAATCTGCTTGTATTTTTCATAGAATCCATTTCTCCAATCGAAAAAACCGAAATCGAAAAAAAAAATGCATCAAAGGGGGTCCCCTTGGAACTTTTTCGAATTCTTCAGATCGCCTTAACTTCCAAACGGATGGACCGATTTTCAACTTCGATCATACCAATCTGCTTGTTTTTTTCCATAGAATCCATTTCTCCAATCGAAAAAACTGAAATCTAAAAAAAAAATGCATCAAAGGGGGCCCCCTTGGAACTTCTTCGAATTCTTCAGATCGCCTTAACTTCCGAACGGATGGACCGATTTTCAACTTCGATCATACCAATCTGCTTGTTTTTTTCATAGAATCCATTTCTCCAATCGAAAAAACCGAAATCGAAAAAAAAATGCATCAAAGGGGGCCCCCTTGGAACTTTTTCGAATTCTTCAGACCGCCTTAACTTCCGAACGGATGGACCGATTTTCAATTTCGCGCATACCAATTTGCTTGTTTTTTCATAGAATCCATTTCTTCAATAGAAAAAACCGAAATCGAAAAACAAATTGCATCAAAGGGGGTCCTCTTGGAACTTTTTCGAATTCTTCAGATAGCCTTAACTTCCGAACGGATGGACCGATTTTCAACTTCGATCATACCAAACTGCTTGTTTTTTTTTTCATAGAATCCCTAATCGAAAAAATCGAAATCGAAAAAAAATTGCATCAAAGGGGGTCCCCTTGGAACTTTTTCGAATTCTTCAGATCGCCTTAACTTCCAAACGGATGGACCGATTTTCAACTTCGATCGTACCAATCTGCTTGTTTTTTTATAGAATCCATTTCTCCAATCGAAAAAACCCGAAATCTGAAAAAAAAATTGCATCAAAGGGGGCCCCCTTGGAACTTTTTCGAATTCTTCAGATCGCCTTAACTTCCAAACGGATGGACCGATTTTCAACTTCGATCATACCAAACTGCTTGTTTTTTTTCATAGAATCCATTTCTCCAATCGAAAAAACCGAAATCGAAAAAAAAATTGCATCAAAGGGGGTCCCCTTGGAACTTTTTCGAATTCTTCAGATCGCCTTAATTCCCAAACGGATGGACTGATTTTCAACTTCGATCATACCAAACTGCTTGTTTTTTTTTCATAGAATCCTAGAATCCATTTCTCCGATCGAAAAAACCAAAATCGAAAAAAAAATTGCATCAAAGGGGGTCCCCTTGGAACTTTTTCGAATTCTTCAGATCGCCTTAACTTCCAAACGGATGGACCGATTTTCAACTTCAATCATACCAATCTGCTTGTTTTTTTTCATGGAATCCATTTCTCTAATCGAAAAAACCGAAATCTAAACAAAAATTGCATCAAATGGGGCATCCTTGGAACTTTTTCGAATTCTTCAGATCGCCTTAACTTCCGAACGGATGGACCGATTTTCAACTTCGATCATACCAATCTGCTTGTTTTTTTCATAGAATGCATTTCTCCAATCGAAAAAACCGAAATCGAAAAAAAAAAATGCATCAAAGGGGGCCCCCTTGGAACTTTTTCGAATTCTTCAGACCGCCTTAACTTCCGAACGGATGGACCGATTTTCAATTTCGCGCATACCAATTTGCTTGTTTTTTCATAGAATCCATTTCTTCAATAGAAAAAACCGAAATCGAAAAAAAAATTGCATCAAAGGGGGTCCTCTTGGAACTTTTTCGAATTCTTCAGATCGCCTTAACTTCCGAACGGATGGACCGATTTTCAACTTCGATCATACCAAACTGCTTGTTTTTTTTCATAGAATCCATTTCTCCAATCGAAAAAACCGAAATCGAAAAAAAAAATTGCATCAAAGGGGGTCCCCTTGGAACTTTTTCGAATTCTTCAGATCGCCTTAACTTCCAAACGGATGGACCGATTTTCAACTTCGATCATACCAATCTGCTTGATTTTTTTCATAGAATCCATTTCTCCAATCGAAAAAACCGAAATCGAAGAAAAAATTGCATCAAAGGGGGCCCCCTTGGAACTTTTTCGAATTCTTCAGACCGCCTTAACTTCCGAACGGATGGACCGATTTTCAATTTCGCGCATACCAATTTGCTTGTTTTTTTATAGAATCCATTTCTTCAATAGAAAAAACCGAAATCGAAATATAAATTGCATCAAAGGGGGTCCTCTTGGAACTTTTTCGAATTCTTCAGATAGCCTTAACTTCCGAACGGATGGACCGATTTTCAACTTCGATCTTACCAAACTGCTTGTTTTTTTTTTCATAGAATCCCCAATCGAAAAAATCGAAATCGAAAAAAAATTGCATCAAAGGGGGTCCCCTGGGAACTTTTTCGAATTCTTCAGATCGCCTTAACTTCCAAACGGATGGACCGATTTTCAACTTCGATCATACCAATCTGCTTGTTTTTTTATAGAATCCATTTCTCCAATCGAAAAAACCCGAAATCTGAAAAAAAAATTGCATCAAAGGGGGCCCCCTTGGAACTTTTTCGAATTCTTCAGATCGCCTTAACTTCCAAACGGATGGACCGATTTTAAACTTCGATCATACCAAACTGCTTGTTTTTTTTCATAGAATCCATTTCTCCAATCGAAAAATCCGAAATAAAAAAAAAAAATGCATCAAAGGGGGTCCCCTTGGAACTTTTTCGAATTCTTCAGATAGCCTTAACTTCCGAACGGATGGACCGATTTTCAACTTCGCGCATACCAATTTGCTTGTTTTTTTTTCATAGAATCCATTTCTCCAATCGAAAAAACCGAAATCGAAAAAAAAAATGCATCAAAGGGGGTCCCCTTGGAACTTTCTCGAAATCTTCAGATCACCTTAACTTCCGAACGGATGGACCGATTTTCAACTTCGATCATACCAATCTGTATGTTTTTTTTTCATAAAATCCATTTCTCCAATCAAAAAAACCGAAATCGAAAAAAAATGCATCAAAGGGGGCCCCCTTGGAACTTTTTCGAATTCTTCAGATCGCCTTAACTTCCAAACGGATGGACCGATTTTCAACTTCGATCATACCAATCTGCATGTTTTTTTTTCATTGAATCCATTTCTCCAATCGAAAAAACCGAAATCGAAAAAAAAAATGCATCAAAGGGGGCCCCCTTGAAACTTTTTCGAATTCTTCAGATCGCCTTAACTTCCGAACGGATGGACCGATTTTCAACTTCGATCATACCAATCTGTTTGTTTTTTTTTCATAGAATCCATTTCTTCAATCGAAAAAACCGAAATCGAAAAGGAAATGCACCAAAGGGGGCCCTCTTGGAACTTTTTCGAATTCTTCAGATCGCCTAAACTTCCGAACGGATGGACCGAATTTCAACTTCGATCATACCAATCTGCTTGTTTTTTTTCATGGAATCCATTTCTCCGAACGAAAAAACCGAAATCGAAAAAAAAAATGCATCAAAGGGGTCCCCCTTGGAACTTTTTCGAATTTTTCAGATCGCCTTAACTTCCGAACGGATGGACCGATTTTCAATTTCGCGCATACCAATTTGCTTGTTTTTTCATAGAATCCATTTCTTCAATAGAAAAAACCGAAATCGAAAAAAAAAAAATGCATCAAAGGGGGCCCTCTTGGAATTTTTTCGAATTCTTCAGATCGCCTTAACTTCCGAACGGATGGACCGATTTTCAACTTCGATCATACCAATCTGCTTGTTTTTTTTCATAGAATCCATTTCTCCAATCGAAAAAACCGAAATCGAAAAAAAAAATTGATCAAAGGGGGCCCCCTTGGAACTTTTTCGAATTATTCAGATCGCCTTAACTTCCGAACGGATGGACCGGTTTTCAACTTCGATCATACCAATCTGTTTGTTTTTTTTTCATAAAATCCATTTCTCCAATCGAAAAAACCGAAATCGAAAAAAAAAATGCATCATAGGGGGCCCCCTTGGAACTTTTTCGAATTCTTCAGATCGCCTCAACTTCCAAACGGATGGACCGATTTTCAACTTCGATCATACCAATCTGCTTGTTTTTTTTCATTGAATCCATTTCTCCAATCGAAAAAACCGAAATCGAAAAAAAAAATGCATCAAAGGGGGCCCCCTTGGAACTTTTTCGAATTCTTCAGATCGCCTTAACTTCCGAACGGATGGACCGATTTTCAACTTCGATCAAACCAATCTGTTTGTTTTTTTTTTCATTGAATCCATTTCTCCAATCGAAAAAACCGAAATCGAAAATAAAAATGCATCAAAGGGGGCCCCCTTGGAACTTTTTCGAATTCTTCAGATCGCCTTAACTTCCGTACGGATGGACCGATTTTCAACTTCGCGCATACCAATTTGCTTGTTTTTTTTCATAGAATCCATTTCTCCAATCGAAAAATCCGAAATAAAAAAAAATGCATCAAAGGGGGTCCCCTTGGAACTTTTTCGAATTCTTCAGATCGCCTTAACTTCCGAACGGATGGACCGATTTTCAACATCGCTCATACCAATTTGCTTGTTTTTTTTCATAGAATCCATTTCTCCAATCAAAAAAACCGAAATCGAAAAAAAAATGCATCAAAGGGGGTCCCCTTGGATTTTTCTCGAAATCTTCAGATCACCTTAACTTCCGAACGGATGGACCGATTTTCAACTTCGATCATACCAATCTGTTTGTTTTTTTTTTCATAGAATCCATTTCTTCAATCGAAAAAACCGAAATCGAAAAGGAAATGCACCAAAGGGAGCCCTCTTGGAACTTTTTCGAATTCTTCAGATCGCCTAAACTTCCGAACGGATGGACCGATTTTCAACTTCGATCATACCAATCTGCTTGTTTTTTTTCATAGAATCCATTTCTCCAAACGAAAAAACCGAAATCGAAAAAGAAAATGCATCAAAGGGGGCCCCCTTGGAACTTTTTCGAATTTTTCAGATCGCCTTAACTTCCGAACGGATGGACCGATTTTCAACTTCGATCATACCAATCTGTTTGTTTTTTTATTTCATTGAATCCATTTCTCCAATCGAAAAAACCGAAATCGAAAATAAAAATGCATCAAAGGGGGCCCCCTTGGAACTTTTTCGAATTCTTCAGATCGCCTTAACTTCCGAACGGATGGACCGATTTTCAACTTCGCGCATACCAATTTGCTTGTTTTTTTTCATAGAATCCATTTCTCCAATCGAAAAATCCGAAATAAAAAAAAATGCATCAAAGGGGGTCCCCTTGGAACTTTTTCGAATTCTTCAGATCGCCTTAACTTCCGAACGGATGGACCGATTTTCAACTTCGCGCATACCAATTTGCTTGTTTTTTTCATAGAAACCATTTCTCCAATCGAAAAAACCGAAATCGAAAAAAAAATGCATCAAAGGGGGTCCCCTTGGAACTTTCTCGAAATCTTCAGATCACCTTAACTTCCGAACGGATGGACCGATTTTCAACTTCGATCATACCAATCTGTATGTTTTTTTTCATAAAATCCATTTCTCCAACCAAAAAAACCGAAATCGAAAAAAAAATGCATCAAAGGGGGCCCCCTTGGAACTTTTTCGAATTCTTCAGATCGCCTTAACTTCCAAACGGATGGACCGATTCTCAACTTCGATCATACCAATCTGCATGTTTTTTTTTCATTGAATCCATTTCTCCAATCGAAAAAACCGAAATCGAAAAAAAAAAATGCATCAAAGGGGGCCCCCTTGAAACTTTTTCGAATTCTTCAGATCGCCTTAACTTCCGAACGGATGGACCGATTTTCAACTTCGATCATACCAATC
Source organism: Chrysomela aeneicollis (assembly GCA_029955515.1). Classification (NCBI taxonomy): domain Eukaryota; kingdom Metazoa; phylum Arthropoda; class Insecta; order Coleoptera; family Chrysomelidae; genus Chrysomela; species Chrysomela aeneicollis. The sequence goes on along the minus strand of JARUHQ010000005.1, from coordinate 230,086 downwards.
TGTTTGTTTTTTTTTTCATAGAATCCATTTCTTCAATCGAAAAAACCGAAATCGAAAAGGAAATGCACCAAAGGGGGCCCTCTTGGAACTTTTTCGAATTCTTCAGATCGCCTAAACTTCCGAACGGATGGACCGATTTTCAACTTCGATCATACCAATCTGCTTATTTTTTTTCATAGAATCCATTTCTCTAAACGAAAAAACCGAAATCGAAAAAAAAATGCATCAAAGAGGGCCCCCTTGGAACTTTTTCGAATTTTTCAGATCGCCTTAACTTCCGAACGGATGGACCGATTTTCAACTTCGATCATACCAATCTGTTTGTTTTTTTTTCATAAAATCCATTTCTAAAATCGAAAAAACCGAAATCGAAAAAAAAAAATGCATCATAGGGGGCCCCCTTGGAACTTTTTCGAATTCTTCAGATCGCCTCAACTTCCAAACGGATGGACCGATTTTCAACTTCGATCATACCAATCTGCTTGTTTTTTTTCATAAAATCCATTTCTCCAATCGAAAAAACCGAAATCGAAAAAAAAATTGCATCAAAGGGGGTCCCCTTGAAACTTTTTCGAAGTCTTCAGATCGCCTCAACTTCCGAACGGATGGACCTATTTTCAACTTCGATCATACCAATCTGCTTGTTTTTTTTTCATAGAATCCATTTCTCTAATCAAAAAAACCGAAATCGAAAAAAAAAATTGCATCAAAGGGGGTCCCCTTGGAACTTTTTCGAATTCTTCAGATCGCCTTAACTTCCGAACGGATGGACCGATTTTCAACTTCCATCATACCAATCTGCTTGTTTTTTTTTCATAGAATCCATTTCTCCAATCAAAAAAACCGAAATCGAAAAAAAAAATGCATCAAAGGGGGCTCCCTTGGAACTTTTTCGAATTCTTCAGATCGCCTTAACATCCGAACGGATGGACCGATTTTCAACTTCGATCATACCAATCTGTTTTTTTTTTCATAGAATCCATTTCTCCAATCGAAAAAACCGAAATCGAAAAAAAAAAATGCATCAAAGGGGGCCCCTTTGGAATTTCTTCGAATTCTTCAGATCGCCTTAACTTCCGAACGGATGGATCGATTTTCAACTTTGATCAAACCAATCTGCTTGTTTTTTTCATAGAATCCATTTTTCCAATAAAAAAAACCGAAATCGAAAAAAAAATTCATCAAAGGGAGCTCCATTGGAACTTTTTCGATTTCTTCAGATCGCCTTAACTTCCGAACGGATGGACCGATTTTCAACTTCGATCATACCAATCTGTTTGTTTTTTTTTCATGAAATCCATTTCTCCGATCGGAAAAACCGAAATCGAAAAAAAAAATGCATCAAAGGGGGCCCCCTTGGAACTTTTTCGAATTCTTCAGATCGCCTTAACTTCCGAACGGATGGACCGATTTTCAACTTCGATCATACCAATCTGCTTGTTTTTTTTCATTGAATCCATTTCTCCAATCAAAAAAACCGAAATCGAAAAAAAAATGCATCAAAGGGGGTCCTCTTGGAACTTTTTCGAAATCTTCAGATCAACTTAACTTCCGAACGGATGGACCGATTTTCAACTTCGTGCATGCCAATTTGCTCGTTTTTTTCATAAAATCTATTTCTCCAATCGAAAAAACCGAAATCGAAAAAAAAAATGCATCAATAGGGGTCCCCATGGAACTTTTTCGAATTCTTCAGATCGCCTTAACTTCCGAACGGATGGACCGATTTTCAACTTCGATCATACCAATCTGTTTGTTTTTTTTCATAAAATCCATTTCTCCAATCGAAAGAACCGAAATCGAAAAAAAAAATGCATCAAAGGGGGCCCCCTTGGAACTTTTTCGAATTCTTCAGATCGCCTCAACTTCCAAACGGATGGACCGATTTTCAACTTCGATCATACCAATCTGCTTGTTTTTTTTCATTGAATCCATTTCTCCAATCGAAAAAACCGAAATCGAAAAAAAAAACGAATCAAAGGGGGCCCCCTTGGAACTTTTTCGAATTCTTCAGATCGCCTTAACTTCCGAACGGATGGACCGATTTTCAACTTCGATCATACCAATCTGCTTGTTTTTTTCATAGAATCAATTTCTCGAATCGAAAAAACCGAAATCGAAAAAAAAAATTGCATCGAAGGGGGCCCCCTTGGAACTTTTTCGAATTCTTCAGATCGCCTTAACTTCCGAACGGATGGACCGATTTTCAACTTCGATCATACCAATCTGTTTTTTTTTTCATAAAATCCATTTCTCCAATCAAAAAAACCGAAATCGAAAAAAAAATGCATCAAAGGGAGCCCCCTTGGAACTTTTTCGAATTCTTCAGATCGCCTTAACTTCCAAACGGATGGACCGATTTTCAACTTCGATCATACCAATCTGCTTGTTTTTTTTCATTGAATCCATTTCTCCAATCGAAAAAACCGAAATCGAAAGAAAAAATGCATCAAAGGGGGCCCCCTTGGAACTTTTTCGAATTCTTCAGATCGCCTTAACTTCCGAACGGATGGACCGATTTTCAACTTCGATCATACCAATCTGTTTGTTTTTTTTTCATTGAATCCATTTCTCCAATCTAAAAAACCGAAATCGAAAAAAAAAAATGCATCAAAGGGGGCCCCCTTGGAACTTTTTCGAATTCTTCAGATCGCCTTAACTTCCAAACGGATGGACCGATTTTCAACTTCGATCATACCAATTTGCTTGTTTTTTTTCATAGAATCCATTTCTCCAATCGAAAAATCCGAAATAAAAAAAAATGCATCAAAGGGGGTCCCCTTGGAACTTTTTCGAATTCTTCAGATCGCCTTAACTTCCGAACGGATGGACCGATTTTCAACTTCGCGCATACCAATTTGCTTGTTTTTTTTTATAGAATCCATTTCTTCAATCGAAAAAACCGAAATAAAAAAAATGCATCAAAGGGGGTCCCCTTGGAACTTTCTCGAAATCTTCAGATCACCTTAACTTCCGAACGGATGGACCGATTTTCAACTTCGATCATACCAATCTGTATGTTTTTTTTCATAAAATCCATTTCTCCAATCAAAAAAACCGAAAAAAAAAATGCATCAAAGGGGGCCCCCTTGGAACTTTTTCGAATTCTTCAGATCGCCTTAACTTCCAAACGGATGGACCGATTTTCAACTTCGATCATACCAATCTGCTTGTTTTTTTCATAGAATCAATTTCTCGAATCGAAAAAACCGAAATCGAAAAAAAAAATTGCATCGAAGGGGGCCCCCTTGGAACTTTTTCGAATTCTTCAGATCGCCTTAACTTCCAAACGGATGGACCGATTTTCAACTTCGCGCATACCAATTTGCTTGTTTTTTTTCATAGAATCCATTTCTTCAATCGAAAAAACCGAAATCGAAAAGGAAATGCACCAAAGGGGGCCCTCTTGGAACTTTTTCGAATTCTTCAGATCGCCTAAACTTCCGAACGGATGGACCGATTTTCAACTTCGCGCATACCAATTTGCTTGTTTTTTTTTATAGAATCCATTTCTCCAATCGAAAAAACCGAAATCGAAAAAAAAAACGAATCAAAGGGGGCCCCCTTGGAACTTTTTCGAATTCTTCAGATCGCCTTAACTTCCGAACGGATGGACCGATTTTCAACTTCGATCATACCAATCTGCTTGTTTTTTTCATAGAATCAATTTCTCGAATCGAAAAAACCGAAATCGAAAAAAAAAATTGCATCGAAGGGGGCCCCCTTGGAACTTTTTCGAATTCTTCAGATCGCCTTAACTTCCGAACGGATGGACCGATTTTCAACTTCGATCATACCAATCTGTTTTTTTTTTCATAAAATCCATTTCTCCAATCAAAAAAACCGAAATCGAAAAAAAAATGCATCAAAGGGAGCCCCCTTGGAACTTTTTCGAATTCTTCAGATCGCCTTAACTTCCAAACGGATGGACCGATTTTCAACTTCGATCATACCAATCTGCTTGTTTTTTTTCATTGAATCCATTTCTCCAATCGAAAAAACCGAAATCGAAAAAAAAAAAATGCATCAAAGGGGGCCCCCTTGGAACTTTTTCGAATTCTTCAGATCGCCTTAACTTCCGAACGGATGGACCGATTTTCAACTTCGATCATACCAATCTGTTTGTTTTTTTTTTCATTGAATCCATTTCTCCAATCTAAAAAACCGAAATCGAAAAAAAAAAATGCATCAAAGGGGGCCCCCTTGGAACTTTTTCGAATTCTTCAGATCGCCTTAACTTCCAAACGGATGGACCGATTTTCAACTTCGATCATACCAATTTGCTTGTTTTTTTTTCATAGAATCCATTTCTCCAATCGAAAAATCCGAAATAAAAAAAAATGCATCAAAGGGGGTCCCCTTGGAACTTTTTCGAATTCTTCAGATCGCCTTAACTTCCGAACGGATGGACCGATTTTCAACTTCGCGCATACCAATTTGCTTGTTTTTTTTTATAGAATCCATTTCTTCAATCGAAAAAACCGAAATAAAAAAAATGCATCAAAGGGGGTCCCCTTGGAACTTTCTCGAAATCTTCAGATCACCTTAACTTCCGAACGGATGGACCGATTTTCAACTTCGATCATACCAATCTGTATGTTTTTTTTCATAAAATCCATTTCTCCAATCAAAAAAACCAAAAAAAAAAAAATGCATCAAAGGGGGCCCCCTTGGAACTTTTTCGAATTCTTCAGATCGCCTTAACTTCCAAACGGATGGACCGATTTTCAACTTCGATCATACCAATCAGCATGTTTTTTTTTTCATTGAATCCATTTCTCCAATCGAAAAAACCGAAATCGAAAAAAAAAATGCATCAAAGGGGGCCCATTGAAACTTTTTCGAATTCTTCAGATCGCCTTAACTTCCGAACGGATGGACCGATTTTCAACTTCGATCATACCAATCTGTTTGTTTTTTTTTCATAGAATCCATTTCTTCAATCGAAAAAACCGAAATCGAAAAGGAAATGCACCAAAGGGGGCCCTCTTGGAACTTTTTCGAATTCTTCAGATCGCCTAAACTTCCGAACGGATGGACCGATTTTCAACTTCGATCATACCAATCTGCTTGTTTTTTTTCATAGAATCCATTTCTCCAAACGAAAAAACCGAAATCGAAAAAAAAAAATGCATCAAAGGGGGCCCCCTTGGAACTTTTTCGAATTTTTCAGATCGCCTTAACTTCCGAACGGATGGACCGATTTTCAACTTCGATCATACCAATCTGTTTGTTTTTTTTCATAGAATCCATTTCTCCAATCGAAAAAACCGAAATCGAAAAAAAAAATACATCAAAGGGGGCCCTCTTGGAACTTTTTCGAATTCCTCAGATCACCTTAACTTCCGAACGGATGCACCGATTTTCAACTTCGATCATACCAATCTGCTTGTTTTTTTTCATAGAATCCATTTGTCCAATCGAAAAAACCGAAATCGAAAAAAAAAATGCATCAAAGGGGGCCCTCTTGGAATTTTTTCGATTTCTTCAGATCGCCTTAACTTCCGAACGGATGGACCGATTTTCAACTTCGATCATACCAATCTGCTTGTTTTTTTTCATAGAATCCATTTCTCCAATCGAAAAAACCGAAATCGAAAAAAAAAATTGATCAAAGGGGGCCCTCTTGGAACTTTTTCTAATTCTTCAGATCGCCTTAACTTCCGAACGGATGGACCGGTTTTCAACTTCGATCATACCAATCTGTTTGTTTTTTTTTCATAAAATCCATTTCTCCAATCGAAAAAACCGAAATCGAAAAAAAAAAATGCATCATAGGGGGCCCCCTTGGAACTTTTTCGAATTCTTCAGATCGCCTCAACTTCCAAACGGATGGACCGATTTTCAACTTCGATCATACCAATCTGCTTGTTTTTTTTCATTGAATCCATTTCTCCAATCGAAAAAACCGAAATCGAAAAAAAAAATGCATCAAAGGGGGCCCCCTTGGAACTTTTTCGAATTCTTCAGATCGCCTTAACTTCCGAACGGATGGACCGATTTTCAACTTCGCGCATACCAATTTGCTTGTTTTTTTTCATAGAATCCATTTCTCCAATCGAAAAATCCGAAATAAAAAAAAAAATGCATCAAAGGGGGTCCCCTTGGAACTTTTTCGAATTCTTCAGATCGCCTTAACTTCCGAACGGATGGACCGATTTTCAACTTCGCGCATACCAATTTGCTTGTTTTTTTTCATAGAATCCATTTCTCCAATCGAAAAAACCGAAATAAAAAAAAATGCATCAAAGGGAGTCCCCTTGGAACTTTCTCGAAATCTTCAGATCACCTTAACTTCCGAACGGATGGACCGATTTTCAACTTCGATCATACCAATCTGTATGTTTTTTTCATAAAATCCATTTCTCCAATCAAAAAAACCGAAATCGAAAAAAAAATGCATCAAAGGGGGCCCCCTTGGAACTTTTTCGAATTCTTCAGATCGCCTTAACTTCCAAACGGATGGACCGATTTTCAACTTCGATCATACCAATCTGCATGTATTTTTTTCATTGAATCCATTTCTCCAATGGAAAAAACCGAAATCAAAAAAAAATGCATCAAAGGGGGCCCCCTTGAAACTTTTTCGAATTCTTCAGATCGCCTTAACTTCCGAACGGATGGACCGATTTTCAACTTCGATCATACCAATCTGTTTGTTTGTTTTTCATAGAATCCATTTCTTCAATCGAAAAAACCGAAATCGAAAAGGAAATGCATCAAAGGGGGTCCCCTTGGAACTTTTTCGAATTCTTCAGATCGCCTTAACTTCCGAACGGATGGACCGATTTTCAACTTCGCGCATACCAATTTGCTTGTTTTTTTTTATAGAATCCATTTCTCCAATCGAAAAAACCGAAATAAAAAAAATGCATCAAAGGGGGTCCCCTTGGAACTGTCTCGAAATCTTCAGATCACCTTAACTTCCGAACGGATGGACCGATTTTCAACTTCGATCATACCAATCTGTATGTTTTTTCATAAAATCCATTTCTCCAATCAAAAAAACCGAAAAAAAAAATGCATCAAAGGGGGTCCCCTTGGAACTTTTTCGAATTCTTCAGATCGCCTTAACTTCCAAACGGATGGACCGATTTTCAACTTCGATCATACCAATCAGCATGTTTTTTTTTCATTGAATCCATTTCTCCAATCGAAAAAACCGAAATCGAAAAAAAAAATGCATCAAAGGGGGCCCCCTTGAAACTTTTTCGAATTCTTCAGATCGCCTTAACTTCCGAACGGATGGACCGATTTTCAACTTCGATCATACCAATCTGTTTGTTTTTTTTTCATAGAATCCATTTCTTCAATCGAAAAAACCGAAATCGAAAAGGAAATGCACCAAAGGGGGCCCTCTTGGAACTTTTTCGAATTCTTCAGATCGCCTAAACTTCCGAACGGATGGACCGATTTTCAACTTCGATCATACCAATCTGCTTGTTTTTTTTCATAAAATCCATTTCTCCAAACGAAAAAACCGAAATCGAAAAAAAAAATGCATCAAAGGGGGCCCCCTTGGAACTTTTTCGAATTTTTCAGATCGCCTTAACTTCCGAACGGATGGACCGATTTTCAACTTCGATCATACCAATCTGTTTGTTTTTTTTCATAGAATCCATTTCTCCAATCGAAAAAACCGAAATCGAAAAAAAAAATACATCAAAGGGGGCCCTCTTGGAACTTTTTCGAATTCCTCAGATCACCTTAACTTCCGAACGGATGCCCCGATTTTCAACTTCGATCATAACAATCTGCTTGTTTTTTTTCATAGAATCCATTTCTCCAATCGAAAAAACCGAAATCGAAAAAAAAATGCATCAAAGGGGGCCCTCTTGGAATTTTTTCGAATTCTTCAGATCGCCTTAACTTCCGAACGGATGGACCGATTTTCAACTTCGATCATACCAATCTGCTTGTTTTTTTTCATAGAATCCATTTCTCCAATCGAAAAAACCGAAATCGAAAAAAAAAATTGATCAAAGGGGGCCCCCTTGGAACTTTTTCGAATTCTTCAGATCGCCTTAACTTCCGAACGGATGGACCGGTTTTCAACTTCGATCATACCAATCTGTTTGTTTTTTTTTCATAAAATCCATTTCTCCAATCGAAAAAACCGAAATCGAAAAAAAAAATGCATCAAAGGGGGCCCCCTCGGAATTTTTTAGAATTCTTCATATCGCCTCAACTTCCTAACGGATGGACCGATTTTCAACTTCGATCATACCAATCTGCTTGTTTTTTTTCATAAAATCCATTTCTTCAATCGAAAAAACCGAAATCGAAAAAAAAATGCATCAAAGGGGGCCCCCTTGAAACTTTTTCGAATTCTTCAGATCGCCTCAACTTCCAAACGGATGGACCGATTTTCAACTTCGATCATACCAATCTGCTTGTTTTTTTTTCATTGAATCCATTTCTCCAATCGAAAAAACCGAAATCGAAAAAAAAACGAATCAAAGGGGGCCTCCTTGGAACTTTTTCGAATTCTTCAGATCGCCTTAACTTCCGAACGGATGGACCGATTTTCAACTTCGATCATACCAATCTGCTTGTTTTTTTCATAGAATCAATTTCTCGAATCGAAAAAACCGAAATCGAAAAAAAAATTGCATCGAAGGGGGCCCCCTTGGAACTTTTTCGAATTCTTCAGATCGCCTCAACTTCCGAACGGATGGACCGATTTTCAACTTCGATCATACCAATCTGTTTGTTTTTTTTCATAGAATCCATTTCTCCAATCGAAAAAACCGAAATCGAAAAAAAAATTGCATCAAAGGGGGTCTCCTTGGAACTTTCTCGAATTCTTCAGATCGCCTTAACTTCCGAACGGATGGACCGATTTTCAACTTCGATCATACCAATCTGTTTTTTTTTCATAAAATCCATTTCTCCAATCAAAAAAACCGAAATCGAAAAAAAATGCATCAAAGGGGGCCCCCTTGGAACTTTTTCGAATTCTTCAGATCGCCTTAACTTCCAAACGGATGGACCGATTTTCAACTTCGATCATACCAATCTGCTTGTTTTTTTTCATTGAATCCATTTCTCCAATCGAAAAAACCGGAATCGAAAAAAAAAATGCATCAAAGGGGGCCCCCTTGGAACTTTTTCGAATTCTTCAGATCGCCTTAACTTCCGAACGGATGGACCGATTTTCAACTTCGATCATACCAATCTGTTTGTTTTTTTTTTTCATTGAATCCATTTTTCCAATCTAAAAAACCGAAATCGAAAATAAAAATGCATCAAAGGGGGCCCCCTTGGAACTTTTTCGAATTCTTCAGATCGCCTTAACTTCCGAACGGATGGACCGATTTTCAACTTCGCGCATACCAATTCGCTTGTTTTTTTTCATAGAATCCATTTTTCCAATCGAAAAATCCGAAATAAAAAAAAAATGCATCAAAGGGGGTCCCCTTGGAACTTTTTCGAATTCTTCAGATCGCCTTAACTTCCGAACGGATGGACCGATTTTCAACTTCGCGCATACCAATTTGCTTGTTTTTTTTTATAGAATCCATTTCTCCAATCGAAAAAACCGAAATAAAAAAAATGCATCAAAGGGGGTCCCCTTGGAACTGTCTCGAAATCTTCAGATCACCTTAACTTCCGAACGGATGGACCGATTTTCAACTTCGATCATACCAATCTGTATGTTTTTTTTCATAAAATCCATTTCTCCAATCAAAAAAACCGAAAAAAAAAAATGCATCAAAGGGGGCCCCCTTGGAACTTTTTCGAATTCTTCAGATCGCCTTAACTTCCAAACGGATGGACCGATTTTCAACTTCGATCATACCAATCAGCATGTTTTTTTTTTCATTGAATCCATTTCTCCAATCGAAAAAACCGAAATCGAAAAAAAAAATGCATCAAAGGGGGCCCCCAAACTTTTTCGAATTCTTCAGATCGCCTTAACTTCCGAACGGATGGACCGATTTTCAACTTCGATCATACCAATCTGTTTGTTTTTTTTTCATAGAATCCATTTCTTCAATCGAAAAAACCGAAATCGAAAAGGAAATGCACCAAAGGGGGCCCTCTTGGAACTTTTTCGAATTCTTCAGATCGCCTAAACTTCCGAACGGATGGACCGATTTTCAACTTCGATCATACCAATCTGCTTGTTTTTTTTCATAGAATCCATTTCTCCAAACGAAAAAACCGAAATCGAAAAAAAAAATGCATCAAAGGGGGCCCCCTTGGAACTTTTTCGAATTTTTCAGATCGCCTTAACTTCCGAACGGATGGACCGATTTTCAACTTCGATCATACCAATCTGTTTGTTTTTTTTCATAGAATCCATTTCTCCAATCGAAAAAACCGAAATCGAAAAAAAAAATACATCAAAGGGGGCCCTCTTGGAACTTTTTCGAATTTCTCAGATCACCTTAACTTCCGAACGGATGCACCGATTTTCAACTTCGATCATACCAATCTGCTTGTTTTTTTTCATAGAATCCATTTCTCCAATCGAAAAAACCGAAATCGAAAAAAAAATGCATCAAAGGGGGCCCTCTTGGAATTTTTTCGAATTCTTCAGATCGCCTAAACTTCCGAACGGATGGACCGATTTTCAACTTCGATCATACCAATCTGCTTGTTTTTTTTCATAGAATCCATTTCTCCAATCGAAAAAACCGAAATCGAAAAAAAAAATTGATCAAAGGGGGCCCCCTTGGAACTTTTTCTAATTCTTCAGATCGCCTTAACTTCCGAACGGATGGACCGGTTTTCAACTTCGATCATACCAATCTGTTTGTTTTTTTTCATAAAATCCATTTCTCCAATCGAAAAAACCGAAATCGAAAAAAAAAAATGCATCATAGGGGGCCCCCTTGGAACTTTTTCGAATTCTTCAGATCGCCTCAACTTCCAAACGGATGGACCGATTTTCAACTTCGATCATACCAATCTGCTTGTTTTTTTTCATTGAATCCATTTCTCCAATCGAAAAAACCGAAATCGAAAAAAAAAATGCATCAAAGGGGGCCCCCTTGGAACTTTTTCGAATTCTTCAGATCGCCTTAACTTCCGAACGGATGGACCGATTTTCAACTTCGATCATACCAATCTGTTTGTTTTTTTTTTTTTCATTGAATCCATTTCTCCAATCGAAAAAACCGAAATCGAAAATAAAAATGCATCAAAGGGGGCCCCCTTGGAACTTTTTCGAATTCTTCAGATCGCCTTAACTTCCGAACGGATGGACCGATTTTCAACTTCGCGCATACCAATTAGCTTGTTTTTTTTCATAGAATCCATTTCTCCAATCAAAAAATCCGAAATAAAAAAAAAATGCATCAAAGGGGGTCCCCTTGGAACTTTTTCGAATTCTTCAGATCGCCTTAACTTCCGAACGGATGGACCGATTTTCAACTTCGCGCATACCAATTTGCTTTTTTTTTTTCATAGAATCCATTTCTACAATCGAAAAAACCGAAATCAAAAAAAAATGCATCAAAGGGGGTCCCCTTGGAACTTTCTCGAAATCTTCAGATCACCTTAACTTCCGAACGGATGGACCGATTTTCAACTTCGATCATACCAATCTGTATGTTTTTTTTCATAAAATCCATTTCTCCAATCAAAAAAACCGAAATCGAAAAAAAAATGCATCAAAGGGGGCCCCCTTGGAACTTTTTCGAATTCTTCAGATCGCCTTAACTTCCAAACGGATGGACCGATTTTCAACTTCGATCATACCAATCTGCATGTTTTTTTTTCATTGAATCCATTTCTCCAATCGAAAAAACCGAAATCGAAAAAAAAAATGCATCAAAGGGGGCCCCCTTGAAACTTTTTCGAATTCTTCAGATCGCCTTAACTTCCGAACGGATGGACCGATTTTCAACTTCGATCATACCAATCTGTTCGTTTTTTTTTCATAGAATCCATTTCTCCAATCGAAAAAACCGAAATCGAAAAGGAAATGCACCAAAGGGGGCCCTCTTGGAACTTTTTCGAATTCTTCAGATCGCCTAAACTTCCGAACGGATGGACCGATTTTCAACTTCGATCATACCAATCTGCTTGTTTTTTTTTCATAGAATCCATTTCTCCAAACGAAAAAACCGAAATCGAAAAAAAAAATGCATCAAAGGGGGCCCCCTTGGAACTTTTTCGAATTTTTCAGATCGCCTTAACTTCCGAACGGATGGGCCGATTTTCAACTTTGATCATACCAATCTGTTTGTTTTTTTTTCATAAAATCCATTTCTCCAATCGAAAAAACCGAAATCGAAAAAAAAAAAATGCATCATAGGGGGCCCCCTTGGAACTTTTTCGAATTCTTCAGATCGCCTCAACTTCCAAACGGATGGACCGATTTTCAACTTCGATCATACCAATCTGCTTGTTTTTTTTCATTGAATCCATTTCTCCAATCGAAAAAACCGAAATCGAAAAAAAAAATGCATCAAAGGGGGCCCCCTTGGAACTTTTTCGAATTCTTCAGATCGCCTTAACTTCCGAACGGATGGACCGATTTTCAACTTCGCGCATACCAATTTGCTTGTTTTTTTTCATAGAATCCATTTCTCCAATCGAAAAATCCGAAATAAAAAAAAAATGCATCAAAGGGGGTCCCCTTGGAACTTTTTCGAATTCTTCAGATCGCCTTAACTTCCGAACGGATGGACCGATTTTCAACTTCGCGCATACCAATTTGCTTGTTTTTTTTCATAGAATCCATTTCTCCAATCGAAAAAACCGAAATCAAAAAAAATGCATCAAAGGGAGTCCCCTTGGAACTTTCTCGAAATCTTCAGATCACCTTAACTTCCGAACGGATGGACCGATTTTCAACTTCGATCATACCAATCTGTATGTTTTTTTTCATAAAATCCATTTCTCCAATCAAAAAAACCGAAATCGAAAAAAAAAATGCATCAAAGGGGGCCCCCTTGGAACTTTTTCGAATTCTTCAGATCGCCTTAACTTCCAAACGGATGGACCGATTTTCAACTTCGATCATACCAATCTGCATGTTTTTTTTTCATTGAATCCATTTCTCCAATCGAAAAAACCGAAATCGAAAAAAAAATGCACCAAAGGGGGCCCTCTTGGAACTTTTTCGAATTCTTCAGATCGCCTAAACTTCCGAACGGATGGACCGATTTTCAACTTCGATCATACCAATCTGCTTGTTTTTTTTTCATAGAATCCATTTCTCCAAACGAAAAAACCGAAATCGAAAAAAAAAATGCATCAAAGGGGGCCCCCTTGGAACTTTTTCGAATTTTTCAGATCGCCTTAACTTCCGAACGGATGGGCCGATTTTCAACTTCGATCATACCAATCTGTTTGTTTTTTTTCATAGAATCCATTTCTCCAATCGAAAAAACCGAAATCGAAAAAAAAATACATCAAAGGGGGCCCTCTTGGAACTTTTTCGAATTCCTCAGATCACCTTAACTTCCGAACGGATGCCCCGATTTTCAACTTCGATCATAACAATCTGCTTGTTTTTTTTCATAGAATCCATTTCTCCAATCGAAAAAACCGAAATCGAAAAAAAAAATGCATCAAAGGGGGCCCTCTTGGAATTTTTTCGAATTCTTCAGATCGCCTTAACTTCCGAACGGATGGACCGATTTTCAACTTCGATCATACCAATCTGCTTGTTTTTTTTCATAGAATCCATTTCTCCAATCGAAAAAACCGAAATCGAAAAAAAAAATTGATCAAAGGGGGCCCCCTTGGAACTTTTTCGAATTCTTCAGATCGCCTCAACTTCCAAACGGATGGACCGATTTTCAACTTCGATCATACCAATCTGCTTGTTTTTTTTCATTGAATCCATTTCTCCAATCAAAAAAACCGAAATCGAAAAAAAAACGAATCAAAGGGGGCCCCCTTGGAACTTTTTCGAATTCTTCAGATCGCCTTAACTTCCGAACGGATGGACCGATTTTCAACTTCGATCATACCAATCTGCTTGTTTTTTTCATAGAATCAATTTCTCGAATCGAAAAAACCGAAATCGAAAAAAAAATTGCATCGAAGGGGGCCCCCTTGGAACTTTTTCGAATTCTTCAGATCGCCTCAACTTCCGAACGGATGGACCGATTTTCAACTTCGATCATACCAATCTGTTTGTTTTTTTTCATAGAATCCATTTCTGCAATCGAAAAAACCGAAATCGAAAAAAAAATTGCATCAAAGGGGGTCTCCTTGGAACTTTCTCGAATTCTTCAGATCGCCTTAACTTCCGAACGGATGGACCGATTTTCAACTTCGATCATACCAATCTGTTTTTTTTTTTCATAAAATCCATTTCTCCAATCAAAAAAACCGAAATCGAAAAAAAAATGCATCAAAGAGGGCCCCCTTGGAACTTTTTCGAATTCTTCAGATCGCCTTAACTTCCAAACGGATGGACCGATTTTCAACTTCGATCATACCAATCTGCTTGTTTTTTTTCATTGAATCCATTTCTCCAATCGAATAAACCGAAATCGAAAAAAAAAAATGCATCAAAGGGGGCCCCCTTGGAACTTTTTCGAATTCTTCAGATCGCCTTAACTTCCGAACGGATGGACCGATTTTCAACTTCGATCATACCAATCTGTTTGTTTTTTTTTTCATTGAATCCATTTCTCCAATCTAAAAAACCGAAATCGAAAATAAAAATGCATCAAAGGGGGCCCCCTTGGAACTTTTTCGAATTCTTCAGATCGCCTTAACTTCCGAACGGATGGACCGATTTTCAACTTCGCGCATACCAATTTGCTTGTTTTTTTTCATAGAATCCATTTCTCCAATCGAAAAAACCGAAATCGAAAAAAAAAATTGATCAAAGGGGGCCTCCTTGGAACTTTTTCGAATTCTTCAGATCGCCTCAACTTCCAAACGGATGGACCGATTTTCAACTTCGATCATACCAATCTGCTTGTTTTTTTTCATTGAATCCATTTCTCCAATCAAAAAAACCGAAATCGAAAAAAAAACGAATCAAAGGGGGCCCCCTTGGAACTTTTTCGAATTCTTCAGATCGCCTTAACTTCCGAACGGATGGACCGATTTTCAACTTCGATCATACCAATCTGCTTGTTTTTTTCATAGAATCAATTTCTCGAATCGAAAAAACCGAAATCGAAAAAAAAATTGCATCGAAGGGGGCCCCCTTGGAACTTTTTCGAATTCTTCAGATCGCCTCAACTTCCGAACGGATGGACCGATTTTCAACTTCGATCATACCAATCTGTTTGTTTTTTTTCATAGAATCCATTTCTGCAATCGAAAAAACCGAAATCGAAAAAAAAATGCATCAAAGGGGGTCTCCTTGGAACTTTCTCGAATTCTTCAGATCGCCTTAACTTCCGAACGGATGGACCGATTTTCAACTTCGATCATACCAATCTGTTTTTTTTTTTCATAAAATCCATTTCTCCAATCAAAAAAACCGAAATCGAAAAAAAAATGCATCAAAGAGGGCCCCCTTGGAACTTTTTCGAATTCTTCAGATCGCCTTAACTTCCAAACGGATGGACCGATTTTCAACTTCGATCATACCAATCTGCTTGTTTTTTTTTTCATTGAATCCATTTCTCCAATCGAATAAACCGAAATCGAAAAAAAAAAAATGCATCAAAGGGGGCCCCCTTGGAACTTTTTCGAATTCTTCAGATCGCCTTAACTTCCGAACGGATGGACCGATTTTCAACTTCGATCATACCAATCTGTTTGTTTTTTTTTTCATTGAATCCATTTCTCCAATCTAAAAAACCGAAATCGAAAATAAAAATGCATCAAAGGGGGCCCCCTTGGAACTTTTTCGAATTCTTCAGATCGCCTTAACTTCCGAACGGATGGACCGATTTTCAACTTCGCGCATACCAATTTGCTTGTTTTTTTTCATAGAATCCATTTCTCCAATCGAAAAATCCGAAATAAAAAAAAAATGCATCAAAGGGGGTCCCCTTGGAACTTTTTCGAATTCTTCAGATCGCCTTAACTTCCGAACGGATGGACCGATTTTCAACTTCGCGCATACCAATTTGCTTGTTTTTTTTTATAGAATCCATTTCTCCAATCGAAAAAACCGAAATAAAAAAAATGCATCAAAGGGGGTCCCCTTGGAACTTTCTCGAAATCTTCAGATCACCTTAAGTTCCGAACGGATGGACCGATTTTCAACTTCGATCATACCAATCTGTATGTTTTTTTTCATAAAATCCATTTCTCCAATCAAAAAAACCAAAAAAAAATGCATCAAAGGGGGCCCCCTTGGAACTTTTTCGAATTCTTCAGATCGCCTTAACTTCCAAACGGATGGACCGATTTTCAACTTCGATCATACCAATCAGCATGTTTTTTTTTCATTGAATCCATTTCTCCAATCGAAAAAACCGAAATCGAAAAAAAAAACTGCATCAAAGGGGGCCCCCTTGAAATTTTTTCGAATTCTTCAGATCGCCTTAACTTCCGAACGGATGGACCGATTTTCAACTTCGATCATACCAATCTGTTTGTTTTTTTTTCATAGAATCCATTTCTTCAATCGAAAAAACCGAAATCGAAAAGGAAATGCACCAAAGGGGGACCCCTTGGAACTTTTTCGAATTTTTCAGATCGCCTTAACTTCCGAACGGATGGACCGATTTTCAACTTCGATCATACCAATCTGTTTGTTTTTTTTCATAGAATCCATTTCTCCAATCGAAAAAACCGAAATCGAAAAAAAAAATACATCAAAGGGGGCCCTCTTGGAACTTTTTCGAATTTCTCAGATCACCTTAACTTCCGAACGGATGCACCGATTTTCAACTTCGATCATACCAATCTGCTAGTTTTTTTTCATAGAATCCATTTCTCCAATCGAAAAAACCGAAATCGAAAAAAAAATGCATCAAAGGGGGCCCTCTTGGAATTTTTTCGAATTCTTCAGATCGCCTTAACTTCCGAACGGATGGACCGATTTTCAACTTCGATCATACCAATCTGCTTGTTTTTTTTCATAGAATCCATTTCTCCAATCGAAAAAACCGAAATCGAAAAAAAAAATTGATCAAAGGGGGCCCCCTTGGAACTTTTTCTAATTCTTCAGATCGCCTTAACTTCCGAACGGATGGACCGGTTTTCAACTTCGATCATACCAATCTGTTTGTTTTTTTTTCATAAAATCCATTTCTCCAATCGAAAAAACCGAAATCGAAAAAAAAAAAAATGCATCATAGGGGGCCCCCTTGGAACTTTTTCGACTTCTTCAGATCGCCTCAACTTCCAAACGGATGGACCGATTTTCAACTTCGATCATACCAATCTGCTTGTTTTTTTTTCATTGAATCCATTTCTCCAATCGAAAAAACCGAAATCGAAAAAAAAAATGCATCAAAGGGGGCCCCCTTGGATTTTTTTCGAATTCTTCAGATCGCCTTAACTTCCGAACGGATGGACCGATTTTCAACTTCGATCATACCAATCTGTTTGTTTTTTTTTCATTGAATCCATTTCTCCAATCGAAAAAACCGAAATCGAAAATAAAAATGCATCAAAGGAGGCCCCCTTGGAACTTTTTCGAATTCTTCAGATCGCCTTAACTTCCGAACGGATGGACCGATTTTCAACTTCGCGCATACCAATTTGCTTGTTTTTTTTCATAGAATCCATTTCTCCAATCGAAAAATCCGAAATAAAAAAAAAATGCATCAAAGGGGGTCCCCTTGGAACTTTTTCAAATTCTTCAGATCGCCTTAACTTCCGAACGGATGGACCGATTTTCAACTTCGCGCATACCAATTTGCTTGTTTTTTTTCATTGAATCCATTTCTCCAATCGAATAAACCGAAATCGAAAAAAAAAATGCATCAAAGGGGGCCCCTTTGGAACTTTTTCGAATTCTTCAGATCGCCTTAACTTCCGAACGGATGGACCGATTTTCAACTTCGATCATACCAATCTGTATGTTTTTTTTTTTCATAAAATCCATTTCTCCAATCTAAAAAACCGAAATCGAAAATAAAAATGCATCAAAGGGGGCCCCCTTGGAACTTTTTCGAATTCTTCAGATCGCCTTAACTTCCAAACGAATGGACCGATTTTCAACTTCGATCATACCAATCTGCATGTTTTTTTTTTCATTGAGTTTTTTTTTTTTCATAGAATCCATTTCTCCAATCGAAAAAACCGAAATCGAAAAAAAAAAATGCATCAAAGGGGGCCCCTTTGGAACTTTTTCGAATTCTTCAGATCGCCTTAACTTCCGAACGGATGAATCGATTTTCAACTTTGATCATACCAATCTGCTTGTTTTTTTCATAGAATCCATTTTTCCAATAAAAAAACCGAAATCGAAAAAAAAAATTCATCAAAGGGAGCTCCATTGGAACTTTTTCGAATTCTTCAGATCGCCATAACTTTCGAACGGATGGACCGATTTTCAACTTCGATCATACCAATCTGTTCGTTTTTTTTTCATGAAATCCATTTCTCCGATCGGAAAAACCGAAATCGAAAAAAAAAATGCATCAAAGGGGGCCCCCTTGGAACTTTTTCGAATTCTTCAGATCGCCTTAACTTCCGAACGGATGGACCGATTTTCAACTTCGATCATACCAATCTGCTTGTTTTTTTTTCATTGAATCCATTTCTCCAATCAAAAAAACCGAAATCGAAAAAAAAATGCATCAAAGGGGGCCCTCTTGGAACTTTTTCGAATTCTTCAGATCGCCTAAACTTCCGAACGGATGGACCGATCTTCAACTTCGATCATACCAATCTGCTTGTTTTTTTTCATAGAATCCATTTCTCCAGACGAAAAAACCGAAATCGAAAAAAAAAATGCATCAAAGGAAGCCCCCTTGGAACTTTTTCGAATTCTTCAGATCGCCTTAACTTCCGAACGGATGGACCGATTTTCAACTTCGATCATACCAATCTGCTTGTTTTTTTTCATAAAATCCTTTTCTCCAATCGAAAAAACCGAAATCGAAAAAAAAATTCATCAAAGGGGGCCCCCTTGGAACTTTTTGGAATTCTTCAGATCGCCTCAACTTCCGAACGGATGGACCGATTTTCAACTTCGATCATACCAATCTGTTCGTTTTTTTTCATAAAATCCATTTCTCCGATCGGAAAAACCGAAATCGAAAAAAAAAAATGCATCATAGGGGGCCCCCTTGGAACTTTTTCGAATTCTTCAGATCGCCTTAACTTCCAAACGGATGGACCGATTTTCAACTTCGATCATACCAATCTGCTTGTTTTTTTTCATTGAATCCATTTCTCCAATCAAAAAAACCGAAATCGAAAAAAAAAAATGCATCAAAGGGGGCCCTCTTGGAACTTTTTCGAATTCTTCAGATCGCCTAAACTTCCGAACGGATGGACCGATCTTCAACTTCGATCATACCCATCTGCTTGTTTTTTTTCATAGAATCCATTTCTCCAAACGAAAAAACTGAAATCGAAAAAAAAAATGCATCAAAGGGGGCCCCCTTGGAACTTTTTCGAATTCTTCAGAAGCCTTAACTTCCGAACGGATGGACCGATTTTCAACTTCGATCATACCAATCTGTTTGTTTTTTTTCATAGAATCCATTTCTCCAATCGAAAAAACCGGAATCGAAAAAAAAAATGCATCAAAGGGGGCCCCCTTGGAATTTTTTCGAATTCTTCAGATCGCCTTAACTTCCGAACGGATGGACCGATTTTCAACTTCGATCATACCAATCTGCTTGTTTTTTTTCATAAAATCCTTTTCTCCAATCGAAAAAACCGAAATCGAAAAAAAAAAATTCATCAAAGGGGGCCCTCTTGGAACTTTTTGGAATTCTTCAGATCGCCTCAACTTCCGAACGGATAGACCGATTTTCAACTTCGATCATACCAATCTGTTTGTTTTTTTTCATAAAATCCATTTCTCCAATCGAAAAAACCGAAATCGAAAAAAAAAATGCATCATAGGGGGCCCCCTTGGAACTTTTTCGAATTCTTCAGATCGCCTTAACTTCCAAACGGATGGACCGATTTTCAACTTCGATCATACCAATCTGCTTGTTTTTTTTCATAAAATCCATTTCTTCAATCGAAAAAACTGAAATCGAAAAAAAAATTGCATCAAAGGGGGTCCCCTTGGAACTTTTTCGAATTCTTCAGATCGCCTCAACTTCCGAACGGATGGACCTATTTTCAACTTCGATCATACCAATCTGCTTGTTTTTTTCATAGAATCCATTTCTCCAATCGAAAAAACCGAAATCGAAAAAAAAATTGCATCAAAGGGGGTCCCCTTGGAACTTTTTCGAATTCTTCAGATCGCCTTAACTTCCGAACGGATGGACCGATTTTCAACTTCCATCATACCAATCTGCTTGTTTTTTCTTCATAGAATCCATTTCTCCAATCGAAAAAACCGAAATCGAAAAAAATATTGCATCAAAGGGGGCCCCCTTGGAACTTTTTCGAATTCTTCAGATCGCCTTAACTTCCGAACGGATGGACCGATTTTCAACTTCGATCATACCAATCTGCTTGTTTTTTTCATATTGTTTTTTCCGATATGCATCAATAGGGGTCCCCATGGAACTTTTTCGAATTCTTCAGATCGCCTTAACTTCCGAACGGATGGACCGATTTTCAACTTCGATCATACCAATCTGCTTGTTTTTTTTTCATTGAATCCATTTCTTCAATCGAAAAATCCGAAATCGAAAAAAAAATGCATCAAAGGGGGCCCCCTTGGAACTTTTTCGAATTCTTCAGATCGTCTTAACTTCCGAACGGATGGACCGATTTTCAACTTCGATCATACCAATCTGTTTGTTTTTTTTCATGAAATCCATTTCTCCGATCGGAAAAACCGAAATCGAAAAAAAAAATGCATCAAAGGGGGCCCCCTTGGAACTTTTTCGAATTCTTCAGATCGCCTTAACTTCCGAACGGATGGACCGATTTTCAACTTCGATCATACCAATCTGCTTGTTTTTTTTCATTGAATCCATTTCTCCAATCAAAAAAACCGAAATCGAAAAAAAAATGTATCAAAGGGGGTCCTCTTGGAACTTTTTCGAAATCTTCAGATCAACTTAACTTCCGAACGGATGGACCGATTTTCAACTTCGTGCATGCCAATTTGCTCGTTTTTTTCATAAAATCCATTTCTCCAATCGAAAAAACCGAAATCGAAAAAAATATGCATCAATAGGGGTCCCCATGGAACTTTTTCGAATTCTTCAGATCGCCTTAACTTCCGAACGGATGGACCGATTTTCAACTTCGATCATACCAATCTGCTTGTTTTTTTTTCATTGAATCCATTTCTCCAATCGAAAAAACCGAAATCGAAAAAAAAAACGAATCAAAGGGGGCCCCCTTGGAACTTTTTCGAATTCTTCAGATCGCCTTAACTTCCGAACGGATGGACCGATTTTCAACTTCGATCATACCAATCTGCTTGTTTTTTTCATAGAATCAATTTCTCGAATCGAAAAAACCGAAATCGAAAAAAAAAATTGCATCGAAGGGGGCCCCCTTGGAACGTTTTCGAATTCTTCAGATCGCCTTAACTTCCGAACGGATGGACCGATTTTCAACTTCGATCATACCAATCTGTTTGTTTTTTTTTCATAAAATCCATTTCTCCAATCAAAAAAACCGAAATCGAAAAAAAAATGCATCAAAGGGGGCCCCCTTAGAACTTTTTCGAATTCTTCAGATCGCCTTAACTTCCAAACGGATGGACCGATTTTCAACTTCGATCATACCAATCTGCTTGTTTTTTTTTCATTGAATCCATTTCTCCAATCGAAAAAACCGAAATCGAAAAAAAAAATGCATCAAAGGGGGCCCCCTTGGAACTTTTTCGAATTCTTCAGATCGCCTTAACTTCCGAACGGATGGACCGATTTTCAACTCCGATCATACCAATCTGTTTGTTTTTTTTTTCATAGAATCCATTTCTCCAATCGAAAAAACCGAAATCGAAAAAAAAAATGCATCAAAGGGGGTCCCCTTGGAATTTTTTCGAATTCTTCAGATCACCTTAACTTCCGAACGGATGGACCGATTTTCAACTTCGATCATACCAATCTGTTTGTTTTTTTTTCATAGAATCCATTTCTCCAATCTAAAAAACCGAAATCGAAAAGAAAATGCACCAAAGGGGGCCCTCTTGGAACTTTTTCGAATTCTTCAGATCGCCTAAACTTCCGAACGGATGGACCGATCTTCAACTTCGATCATACCAATCTGCTTGTTTTTTTCCATAGAATCCATTTCTCCAAACGAAAAAACCGAAATCGAAAGAAAAAAATGCATCAAAGGGGCCCCCTTGGAACTTATTCGAATTCTTCAGAAGCCTTAACTTCCGAACGGATGGACCGATTTTCAACTTCGATCATACCAATCTGTTTGTTTTTTTTTCATAGAATCCATTTCTCCAATCGAAAAAACCGGAATCGAAAAAAAAATGCATCAAAGGGGGCCCCCTTGGAATTTTTTCGAATTCTTCAGATCGCCTTAACTTCCGAACGGATGGACCGATTTTCAACTTCGATCATGCCAATCTGCTTGTTTTTTTTTCATAAAATCCTTTTCTCCAATCGAAAAAACCGAAATCGAAAAAAAAAATTCATCAAAGGGGGCCCTCTTGGAACTTTTTGGAATTCTTCAGATCGCCTTAACTTCCGAACGGATGGACCGATTTTCAACTTCGATCATACCAATCTGTTTGTTTTTTTTTTCATAAAATCCATTTCTCCAATCGAAAAAACCGAAATCGAAAAAAAAAAATGCATCATAGGGGGCATCCTTGGAACTTTTTCGACTTCTTCAGATCGCCTTAACTTCCAAACGGATGGACCGATTTTCAACTTCGATCATACCAATCTGCTTGTTTTTTTTCATAAAATCCATATCTCCAATCGAAAAAACCGAAATCGAAAAAAAAATTGCATCAAAGGGGTCCCCTTGGAACTTTTTCGAATTCTTCAGATCGCCTCAACTTCCGAACGGATGGACCTATTTTCAACTTCGATCATACCAATCTGCTTGTTTTTTTCATAGAATCCATTTCTCCAATCGAAAAAACCGAAATCGAAAAAAAATTGCATCAAAGGGGGTCCCCTTGGAACTTTTTCGAATTCTTCAGATTGCCTTAACTTCCGAACGGATGGACCGATTTTCAACTTCGATCATACCAATCTGTTTGTTTTTTTTTCATAGAATCCATTTCTCCAATCGAAAAAACCGGAATCGAAAAAAAAAATGCATCAAAGGGGGCCCCCTTGGAATTTTTTCGAATTCTTCAGATCGCCTTAACTTCCGAACGGATGGACCGATTTTCAACTTCGATCATACCAATCTGCTTGTTTTTTTCATAGAATCCATTTCTTCAATCGAAAAATCCGAAATCGACAAACAAATGCATCAAAGGGGGCTCCCTTGGAACTTTTTCGAATTCTTCAGATCGCCTTAACTTCCGAACGGATGGACCGATTTTCAACTTCGATCATACCAATCTGTTTGTTTTTTTATCATTGAATCCATTTCTCCAATGGAAAAAACCGAAATCGAAAAAAAAATGCATCAAAAGGGGCCCCCTTGGAACTTCTTCGAATTCTTCAGATCGCCTTAACTTCCGAACGGATGAATCGATTTTCAACTTCGATCATACCAATCTGCTTGTTTTTTTCATAGAATCCATTTCTCCAATAAAAAAAACCGGAATCGAAAAAAAAAATTCATCGAAGGGAGCTCCCTTGGAACTTTTTCGAATTCTTCAGATTGCCTTAACTTCCGAACGGATGGACCGATTTTCAACTTCGAATATACCAATCTGTTTGTTTTTTTTCATGAAATCCATTTCTCCAATCGAAAAAACCGAAATCGAAAAAAAAAATGCATCAAAGGGGGCCCCCTTGGAACTTTTTCGAATTCTTCAGATCGCCTTAACTTCCGAACGGATGGACCGATTTTCAACTTTGATCATACCAATCTGCTTGTTTTTTTCATAGAATCCATTTCTTTAATCAAAAAATCCGAAATCGAAAAAAAAAATGCATCAAAGGGGCTTCCCTTGGAACTTTTTCGAATTCTTCAGATCGCCTTAACTTCCGAACGGATGGACCGATTTTCAACTTCGATCATACCAATCTGTTTGTTTTTTTTTCATATAATCCATTTCTCCAATCGAAAAAACCGAAATCGAAAAAAAAAAAAGCATCAAAGGGGGCCCCCTTGGAACTTCTTCGAATTCTTCAGATCGCCTTAACTTCCGAACGGATGGATCGATTTTCAACTTTGATCATACCAATCTGCTTGTTCTTTTCATAGAATCCATTCCTCCAATAAAAAAAACCGAAATCGAAAAAAAAATTCATCAAAGGGAGCTCCCTTGGAACTTTTTCGAATTCTTCAGATCGCCTTAACTTCCAAACGGATGGACCGATTTTCAACTTCGATCATACCAATCTGCTTGTTTTTTTTTCATTGAATCCATTTCTCCAATCAAAAAAACCGAAATCGAAAACAAAATGCATCAAAGGGGGCCCCCTTGGAACTTTTTCGAATTCTTCAGATCGCCTTAACTTCCGAACGGATGGACCGATTTTTAATTTCGATCATACCAATCTGTTTGTTTTTTTTATAGAATCCATTTCTTCAATCGAAAAAACCGAAATCGAAAAAAAAATTGCATCAAAGGGGGCCCCCTTGGAACTTTTTCGAATTCTTCAGATCGCCTTAACTTCCGAACGGATGGACCGATTTTCAACTTCGATCATACCAATCTGCTTGTTTTTTTTTCATAGAATCAATTTCTCCAATCGAAAAAACCGAAATTGAAAAAAAAATTGCATCAAAGGGGGTCCCCTTGGAACTTTGTCGAATTCTTCAGATCGCCTTAACTTCCGAACGGATGGACCTATTTTCAACTTCGATCATACCAATCTGCTTGTTTTTTATCATAGAATCCATTTCTCCAATCGAAAAAACCGAAATTGAAAAGAAAATGCATCAAAGGGGGCCCCCTTAGAACTTTTTTGAATTCTTCAGATCGCCTTATTTTCCAAACGGATGGACCGATTTTCAACTTCGATCATACCAATCTGTTTTTTTTTTCATAGATTCCATTTCTCCAATCTAAAAAACCGGAATCAAAAAAAAAAATTCATCAAAGGGGGCCCCCTTGGAACTTTTTGGAATTCTTCAGATCGCCTTAACTTCCGAACGGATGGACCGATTTTCAACTTCGATCATACCAATCTGTTTGTTTATTTTCATAAAAGCCATTTCTCCAATCGAAAAAACCGAAATCGAAAAAAAAAATTGCATCAAAGGAGGTCCCCTTGGAACTTTTTCGAATTCTTCAGATCGCCTTAACTTCCAAACGGATGGACCGATTTTCAACTTCGATCATACCAATCTGCTTGTTTTTTTTTCATTGAATCCATTTCTCCAATCAAAAAAACCGAAATCGAAAACAAAATGCATCAAAGGGGGCCCCCTTGGAACTTTTTCGAATTCTTCAGATCGCCTTAACTTCCGAACGGATGGACCGATTTTCAATTTCGATCATACCAATCTGTTTGTTTTTTTTTATAGAATCCATTTCTCCAATCGAAAAAACCAAAATCGAAAAAAAAATTGCATCAAAGGGGGCCCCCTTGGAACTTTTTCGAATTCTTCAGATCGCCTTAACTTCCGAACGGATGGACCGATTTTCAACTTCGATCATACCAATCTACTTGTTTTTTTCCATAGAATCAATT
Source organism: Chrysomela aeneicollis (assembly GCA_029955515.1). Classification (NCBI taxonomy): domain Eukaryota; kingdom Metazoa; phylum Arthropoda; class Insecta; order Coleoptera; family Chrysomelidae; genus Chrysomela; species Chrysomela aeneicollis. Next base: position 204,371 of record JARUHQ010000005.1, on the reverse strand, counting down.
TCTCCAATCGAAAAAAACCGAAATTGGAAAAAAAAATTGCATCAAAGGGGGTCCCCTTGGAACTTTTTCGAATTCTTCAGATCGCCTCAACTTCCGAACGGATGGACCTATTTTCAACTTCGATCATACCAATCTGCTTGTTTTTTATCATAGAATCCATTTCTCCAATCGAAAAAACCGAAATTGAAAAGAAAATGCATCAAAGGGGGCCCCCTTAGAACTTTTTTGAATTCTTCAGATCGCCTTAACTTCCAAACGGATGGACCGATTTTCAACTTCGATCATACCAATTTGCTTGTTTTTTTTCCATAGAATCCATTTCTCCAATCGAAAAAACCGAAATCGAAAAAAAAAATGCATCAAAGGGGGTCCCCTTGGAATTTTTTCGAATTCTTCAGATCACCTTAACTTCCGAACGGATGGACCGATTTTCAACTTCTATCATACCAATCTGTTTGTTTTTTTTTTCATAGAATCCATTTCCCCAATCTAAAAAACCGAAATCGAAAAGAAAATGCACCAAAGGGGGCCCTCTTGGAACTTTTTCGAATTCTTCAGATCGCCTAAAATTCCGAACGGATGGACCGATCTTCAACTTCGATCATACCAATCTTCCTTTTTTTTCATAGAATCCATTTCTCCAAACGAAAAAACCGAAATCGAAAAAAAAAATGCATCAAAGGGGGCCCCCTTGGAACTTTTTCGAATTCTTCAGAAGCCTTAACTTCCGAACGCATGGACCGATTTTCAACTTCGATCATACCAATCTGTTTGTTTTTTTTTCATAGAATCCATTTCTCCAATCGAAAAAACCGGAATCGAAAAAAAAAAAAAAACGCATTAAACGGGGCCCCCTTGGAATTTTTTCGAAATCTTCAGATCGCCTTAACTTCCGAACGGATGGACCGATTTTCAACTTCGATCATACCAATCTGCTTGTTTTTTTTCATAAAATCCTTTTCTCCAATCAAAAAAACCGAAATCGAGAAAAAAAAATTCATCAAAGGGGGCCCCCTTGGAACTTTTTGGAATTCTTCAGATCGCCTTAACTTCCGAACGGATGGACCGATTTTCAACTTCGATCATACCAATCTGCTTGTTTTTTTCATAAAATCCATTTCTCCAATCGAAAAACCGAAATCGAAAAAAAAAATGCATCAAAGGGGGCCCCCTTGGAACTTTTTCGAATTCCTCAGATCGCCTCAACTTCCGAACGGATGGACCTATTTTCAACTTCGATCATACCAATCTGCTTGTTTTTTTCATAGAATCCATTTCTCCAATCGAAAAAACCGAAATCGAAAAAAAAATTGCATCAAAGGGGGTCCCCTTGGAACTTTTTCGAATTCTTCAGATCGCCTTAACTTCCGAACGGATGGACCGATTTTCAACTTCCATCATACCAATCTGCTTGTTTTTCCTTCATAGAATCCATTTCTCCAATCGTAAAAACCGAAATCGAAAAAAAAATTGCATCAAAGGGGGCCCCCTTGAAACTTTTTCGAATTCTTCAGATCGCCTTAACTTCCGAACGGATGGACCGATTTTCAACTTTGATCATACCAATCTGCTTGTTTTTTTCATAGAATCCATTTCTTCAATCGAAAAATCCGAAATCGAAAAAAAAAATGCATCAAAGGGGGACCCCTTGGAACTTTTTCGAATTCTTCAGATCGCCTTAACTTCCGAACGGATGGACCGATTTTCAACTTCGATCATACCAATCTGTTTGTTTTTTATCATTGAATCCATTTCTCCAATCGAAAAAACCGAAATCGAAAAAAAAATGCATCAAAAGGGGCCCCCTTGGAACTTCTTCGAATTCTTCAGATCGCCTTAACTTCCGAACGGATGAATCGATTTTCAACTTCGATCATACCAATCTGCTTGTTTTTTTCATAGAATCCATTTCTCCAATAAAAAAAACCGGAATCGAAAAAAAAAAATTCATCAAAGGGAGCTCCCTTGGAACTTTTTCGAATTCTTCAGATCGCCTTAACTTCCGAACGGATGGACCGATTTTCAACTTCGATCATACCAATCTGTTTGTTTTTTTTCATGAAATCCATTTCTCCAATCGAAAAAACCGAAATCGAAAAAAAAAAAATGCATCATAGGGGGCCCCCTTGGAACTTTTTCGAATTCTTCAGATCGCCTTAACTTCCGAACGGATGGACCGATTTTCAACTTCTATCATACCAATCTGTTTGTTTTTTTTTTCATAGAATCCATTTCTCCAATCTAAAAACCCGAAATCGAAAAGAAAATGCACCAAAGGGGGCCCTCTTGGAACTTTTTCGAATTCTTCAGATCGCCTAAACTTCCGAACGGATGGACCGATCTTCAACTTCGATCATACCAATCTTCCTTTTTTTTTCATAGAATCCATTTCTCCAAACGAAAAAACCGAAATCGAAAAAAAAAATGCATCAAAGGGGGCCCCCTTGGAACTTTTTCGAATTCTTCAGAAGCCTTAACTTCCGAACGGATGGACCGATTTTCAACTTCGATAATACCAATCTGTTTGTTTTTTTTTCATAGAATCCATTTCTCCAATCGAAAAAACCGGAATCGAAAAAAAAAAAAACGCATTAAAGGGGGCCCCCTTGGAATTTTTTCGAATTCTTCAGATCGCCTTAACTTCCGAACGGATGGACCGATTTTCAACTTCGATCATACCAATCTGCTTGTTTTTTTTCATAAAATCCTTTTCTCCAATCAAAAAAACCGAAATCGAGATAAAAAAATTCATCAAAGGGGGCCCCCTTGGAACTTTTTGGAATTCTTCAGATCGCCTTAACTTCCGAACGGATGGACCGATTTTCAACTTCGATCATACCAATCTGTTTGTTTATTTTCATAAAAGCCATTTCTCCAATCGAAAAAACCGAAATCGAAAAAAAAAATTGCATCAAAGGGGGTCCCCTTGGAACTTTTTCGAATTCTTCAGATCGCCTTAACTTCCAAACGGATGGACCGATTTTCAACTTCGATCATACCAATCTGCTTGTTTTTTTTTCATTGAATCCATTTCTCCAATCAAAAAAACCGAAATCGAAAACAAAATGCATCAAAGGGGGCCCCCTTGGAACTTTTTCGAATTCTTCAGATCGCCTTAACTTCCGAACGGATGGACCGATTTTCAATTTCGATCATACCAATCTGTTTGTTTTTTTTTATAGAATCCATTTCTCCAATCGAAAAAACCGAAATCGAAAAAAAAATTGCATCAAAGGGGGCCCCCTTGGAACTTTTTCGAATTCTTCAGATCTCCTTAACTTCCGAACGGATGGACCGATTTTTAACTTCGATCATACCAATCTGCTTGTTTTTTTTCATAGAATCAATTTCTCCAATCGAAAAAACCGAAATTGAAAAAAAAAATTGCATCAAAGGGGGTCCCCTTGGAACTTTTTCGAATTCTTCAGATCGCCTCAACTTCCGAACGGATGGACCTATTTTCAACTTCGATCATACCAATCTGCTTGTTTTTTTTCATAGAATTCATTTCTCCAATCGAAAAAACCGAAATCGAAAGAAAAATTGCATCAAAGGGGGCCCCCTTGGAACTTTTTCGAATTCTTCAGATCGCCTTAACTTCCGAACGGATGGACCGATTTTCAACTTCGATCATACCAATCTGCTTGTTTTTGTTCATAGAATCAATTTCTCCAATCGAAAAAACCAAAATTGAAAAAAAAATTGCATCAAAGGGGGTCCCCTTGGAACTTTTTCGAATTCTTCAGATCGCCTCAACTTCCGAACGGATGGACCTATTTTCAACTTCGATCATACCAATCTGCTTGTTTTTTTTCATAGTCGAAAAAACCGAAATCGAAAAAAATGCATCAAAGGGGGCCCCCTTGGAACTTTTTCGAATTCTTCAGATCGCCTTAACTTCCGAACGGATGGACCGATTTTCAACTTCGATCATACCAATCTGTTTTTTTTTTCATAGATTCCATTTCTCCAATCGAAAAAACCGAAATCAAAAAAAAATGCATCAAAGGGGGCCCCCTAAGAACTTTTTCGAATTCTTCAGATCGCCTTAACTTCCGAACGGATGGACCGATTTTCAACTTCGCGCATACCAATTTGCTTGTTTTTTTTTTCATAGAATCCATTTCTCCAATCGAAAAAACCGAAAACGAAAAAAAAAAAAAATGCATCAAAGGGGGTCCCCTTGGAATTTTTTCGAATTCTTCAGATCACCTTAACTTCCGAACGGATGGACCGATTTTCAACTTCTATCATACCAATCGGTTTGTTTTTTTTTCATAGAATCCATTTCTCCAATCTAAAAAACCGAAATCGAAAAGAAAATGCACCAAAGGGGGCCCTCTTGGAACTTTTTCGAATTCTTCAGATCGCCTAAACTTCCGAACGGATGGACCGATCTTCAACTTCGATCATACCAATCTTCCTTTTTTTTTCATAGAATCCATTTCTCCAAACGAAAAAACCGAAATCGAAAAAAAAAAATGCATCAAAGGGGGCCCCCTTGGAACTTTTTCGAATTCTTCAGAAGCCTTAACTTCCGAACGGATGGACCGATTTTCAACTTCGATAATACCAATCTGTTTGTTTTTTTTCATAGAATCCATTTCTCCAATCGAAAAAACCGGAATCAAAAAAAAAACGCATTAAAGGGGGCCCCCTTGGAATTTTTTCGAATTCTTCAGATCGCCTTAACTTCCGAACGGATGGACCGATTTTCAACTTCGATCATACCAATCTGCTTGTTTTTTTTCATAAAATCCTTTTCTCCAATCAAAAAAACCGAAATCGAGAAAAAAAAATTCATCAAAGGGGGCCCCCTTGGAACTTTTTGGAATTCTTCAGATCGCCTTAACTTCCGAACGGATGGACCGATTTTCAACTTCGATCATACCAATCTGTTTGTTTATTTTCATAAAAGCCATTTCTCCAATCGAAAAAACCGAAATCGAAAAAAAAATTGCATCAAAGGGGGTCCCCTTGGAACTTTTTCGAATTCTTCAGATCGCCTTAACTTCCAAACGGATGGACCGATTTTCAACTTCGATCATACCAATCTGCTTGTTTTTTTTTCATTGAATCCATTTCTCCAATCAAGAAAACCGAAATCGAAAACAAAATGCATCAAAGGGGGCCCCCTTGGAACTTTTTCGAATTCTTCAGATCGCCTTAACTTCCGAACGGATGGACCGATTTTCAATTTCGATCATACCAATCTGTTTGTTTTTTTTATAGAATCCATTTCTCCAATCGAAAAAACCGAAATCGAAAAAAAAATTGCATCAAAGGGGGTCCCCTTGGAACTTTTTCGAATTCTTCAGATCGCCTCAACTTCCGAACGGATGGACCTATTTTCAACTTCGATCATACCAATCTGCTTGTTTTTTTTCATAGAATTCATTTCTCGAATCGAAAAAACCGAAATCGAAAGAAAAATTGCATCAAAGGGGGCCCCCTTGGAACTTTTTCGAATTCTTCAGATCGCCTTAACTTCCGAACGGATGGACCGATTTTCAACTTCGATCATACCAATCTGCTTGTTTTTGTTCATAGAATCAATTTCTCCAATCGAAAAAACCGAAATCGAAAAAAAAATTGCATCAAAGGGGGTCTCCTTGGAACTTTTTCGAATTCTTCAGATCGCCTCAACTTCCGAACGGATGGACCTATTTTCAACTTCGATCATACCAATCTGCTTGTTTTTTTTCATAGAATCCATTTCTCCAATCGAAAAAACCGAAATCGAAAAAAATGCATCAAAGGGGGCCCCCTTGGAACTTTTTCGAATTCTTCAGATCGCCTTAACTTCCGAACGGATGGACCGATTTTCAACTTCGATCATACCAATCTGTTTTTTTTTTTCATAGATTCCATTTCTCCAATCGAAAAAACCGAAATCAAAAAAAAAATGCATCAAAGGGGGCCCCCTAAGAACTTTTTCGAATTCTTCAGATCGCCTTAACCTCTTGAGGCCCAAATTTATTTTCAGGCTGAATAAAAAATTACATTCACGATTTTTCGGGATGAAATATGGTTAATAATATATCCAAGTGAATATGGATTTATTTTTTTTTATTTGACAGAAAAAAAGGAAATGTACCAAATATGGAACTATGGTCACTGATGGAACTCTGTAAAACAATTCCTAACTTTGTTGAAACATAAATGAGTTTTACATTTTACACAAAAAGTTGAAGTTTTTAGTCCACAATTTGGTTTTTTGCACCTCTGGCGTTTTTCTTGCTCAAGAGGAAAGTGGCCCACTTGATCAGTACGCACGTCAACCTGTGGAATCGGTTTCGTTGCATTCTTCCTCTTCTTCTCTTGATATTCTCTTTCAATACTCCCACTACTACTAGGTCTTCCTCTCTTCCTTATATTTTCCGTTCCTTTTCCTAACAAGCAGAGTCCCTCAGCTACCTCTGCTCTGAAACCAAGTGAATCCAAGATGTCCTTGTTATCTAGTCCTTGTTTAATCATGTCTTGTCGATATCTCAACCATGCATTGACCATTACTAGATCAATGAAGTGGAAGAATATCTTCTCATTTCTTACTTCTCAGACTTATTCTATAGTAAGATATCAACCCATCTAACAGATCCACTCCTCCCATGAAGTTATTGTATTGCTTTATCATAAAAGGACGGGAAATTTCCAATCTGGTCTTGGTTTTACGATCAAATCGCTCCACTTTGTCAATTGGTTGGGATCCACAAAATGTGCTGACTAAGCAAACGCTTTTATTATCGTACCACTTCAATGCCCGGATTTCAATATCATTCATAATGGTCTTGTGTTCTTCAAAGAACCCTCTACCTTCCTTTTTCATTTCCTTATCACTTTTGAATTGTAATCCAGGAAGTCGGTCTTTTCTCACAGTTCCTAAGCTTGGTATTCCATCTCCATGAAGAGTTGTTATCAAATTCAGAGAAGTAAACCAATTATCAAAAAAGAGTAAGTGGTTCTGGTGTTTGGGTATTTGAGTTGCAAGGCGAAGAACGATATTACCACTAGCTCCAATATCTTCTTTTCCGGGTGCTGGAAGAATTTTCCCAGTATATATTTCGAAATCATGAGTGAGTCCATTGTTATCACATAGTACGAATATCTTGTATCCCCACTTGTTGGGTTTTTTGGGATTATATTGTTTCAAAGCAGATTTTCCTTTATATGGTACGATTTGTTCGTCGACGCATAGCATTTGCGGTTTGATGTGACGAATGAATTTTTGTTTCAAATGAGTTACTATAGGCCTTATCTTGAATAATTTATCGCGATCGGGATCGTTTCTATTTTGAGGTAGATGTGCATTATCATTGAAATGCAAATTCTTTTTTATTGTTTCCCATCTATTTCTCGACAAAACATCGGCAATATTGGATATTCTACATGATGAAGTCCAGTACATTATATGCCTTGGCAGTTTAAAAACAGACATGTAAACCACAGTCCCGATACATTTTTCCAATTCTCCCCTCGTTAGTAGCAGAGGTTTGTTGGGATCATTTTGTACTGAATACAGAATACTATGTGATCTAGCAAGTCATTCGAAAAGTACTCCCGAAAATAATGGATTGGTCTACCTATTTCAGGTTCTTCGTCCTCCACAGATGGGGCAGAATTTGGCAAATGCGAAGGGTTATCATCATCTTTGATTTTGGTCCATTTGGGTTTCGCTTTTCCTATCCTATTTCTTACTGCAGGTACCAGATGGGCCAAGGGAATGTCATCATTCTCATCTATATCACTTTCGGATGCTGATGTATCCGATTGAGTGGTTCTCGGGTGACAATCAGGGTCGTAATCTGAATCACTCAGATTCTCATCTTCACTCTCGCTAGGAAAATCAGTCATATTCGGTTCTCCTGCAATGAGAAAGTCCCACGAAATAACACAAATTATCATTGAATGACCAATGTTCCTACTGTGGAACAAATGATGAATTCACGAAAATGATCAATGTTCCACATGTGGAACAAATGAAGTATTGACCCTACGGAGAAGTATTTTTGAAAAAAGAATTGTTCTACAATCACTAGGGTAATCTAATATCCCCAATTCTTAGCCCTATAATTTTATTTTCATGTAATACTCACCAAAAATATGCAAAAAGCACCACTTAGTCTGACTAACGTGAGAAATCGGTACTATACTGAAATGGCGAATTACAAACTTTCACAAAATGTCAAGAGATGGCGTCAGTAATAACTTTTGTGTATATATGATTTGTTCCTCATTGGGAACAACGAGATACGATGGAAAAATCACGAATTATATTGAATGATTGGTTTTATAGTGTGATATTTCATATGTTCCGAATATGGAACAATGAACCTCAAGAGGTTTTAACTTCCAAACGGATGGACCGATTTTCAACTTCGATCATACCAATCTGCTTGTTTTTTTTTCATTGAATCCATTTCTCCAATCGAAAAAACCGAAATCAAAAAAAAAAATGCATCAAAGGGGGCCCCCTTGGAACTTTTTTGAATTCTTCAGATCGCCTTAACTTCCGAACGGATGGACCGATTTTCAACTTCGATCATACCAATTTGTTTGTTTTTTTTTCATAGAATCCATTTCTCCAATCGAAAAAACCGAAATCGAAAACAAAAATGCATCAAAGGGGGCCCCCTTGGAACTTTTTCGAATTCTTCAGATCGCCTTAACTTCCGAACGGATGGACCGATTTTCAACGTCGCGCATACCAATTTGCTTGTTTTTTTTTCATAGAATCCATTTCTCCAATCGAAAAAACCGAAATCGAAAAAAAAAAATGCATCAAAGGGGGTCCCCTTGGAATTTTTTCGAATTCTTCAGATCACCTTAACTTCCGAACGGATGGACCGATTTTCAACTTCTATCATACCAATCTGTTTGTTTTTTTTCATAGAATCCATTTCTCCAATCTAAAAAACCGAAATCGAAAAGAAAATGCACCAAAGGGGGCCCTCTTGGAACTTTTTCGAAATCTTCAGATCGCCTAAACTTCCGAACGGATGGACCGATCTTCAACTTCGATCATACCAATCTTCCTTTTTTTTTCATAGAATCCATTTCTCCAAACGAAAAAACCGAAATCGAAAAAATAATGCATCAAAGGGGGCCCCCTTGGAACTTTTTCGAATTCTTCAGAAGCCTTAACTTCCGAACGCATGGACCGATTTTCAACTTCGATCATACCAATCTGTTTGTTTTTTTTTCATAGAATCCATTTCTCCAATCGAAAAAACCGGAATCGAAAAAAAAAAACGCATTAAAGGGGGCCCCCTTGGAATTTTTTCGAATTCTTCAGATCGCCTTAACTTCCGAACGGATGGACCGATTTTCAACTTCGATCATACCAATCTGCTTGTTTTTTTTCATAAAATCCTTTTCTCCAATCAAAAAAACCGAAATCGAGAAAAAAAAATTCATCAAAGGGGGCCCCCATGGAACTTTTTGGAATTCTTCAGATCGCCTTAACTTCCGAACGGATGGACCGATTTTCAACTTCGATCATACCAATCTGTTTGTTTTTTTTCATAAAATCCATTTCTCCAATCGAAAAAACCGTAATCGAAAAAAAAAATGCATCAAAGGGGGCCCCCTTGGAACTTTTTAGAATTCTTCAGATCGCCTCAACTTCCGAACGGATGGACCTATTTTCAACTTCGATCATACCAATCTGCTTGTTTTTTTCATAGAATCCATTTCTCCAATCGAAAAAACCGAAATCAAAAAAAAATTGCATCAAAGGGGGTCCCCTTGGAACTTTTTCGAATTCTTCAGATCGCCTTAACTTCCGAACGGATGGACCGATTTTCAACTTCCATCATACCAATCTGCTTGTTTTTTCTTCATAGAATCCATTTCTCCAATCGAAAAAACCGAAATCGAAAAAAAAATTGCATCAAAGGGGGCCCCCTTGGAACTTTTTCGAATTCTTCAGATCGCCTTGACTTCCGAACGGATGGACCGATTTTCAACTTCGATCATACCAATCTGTTTGTTTTTTTATCATTGAATCCATTTCTCCAATCGAAAAAACCGAAATCAAAAAAAAAAATGCATCAAAAGGGGTCCCCTTGGAACTTCTTCGAATTCTTCAGATCGCCTTAACTTCCGAACGGATGAATCGATTTTCAACTTCGATCATACCAATCTGCTTGTTTTTTTCATAGAATCCATTTCTCCAATAAAAAAAACCGAAATCGAAAAAAAAAAATTCATCAAAGGGAGCTCCCTTGGAACTTTTTCGAATTCTTCAGATCGCCTTAACTTCCGAACGGATGGACCGATTTTCAACTTCGATCATACCAATCTGTTTGTTTTTTTTCATGAAATCCATTTCTCCAATCGAAAAAACCGAAATCGAAAAAAAAAATGCATCAAAGGGGGCCCCCTTGGAACTTTTTCGAATTCTTCAGATCGCCTTAACTTACGAACGGATGGACCGATTTTCAACTTCGATCATACCAATCTGCTTGTTTTTTTCATAGAATCCATTTCTTTAATCGAAAAATCCGAAATCGAAAAAAAAAAAATGCATCAAAGGGGGCCCCCTTGGAACTTTTTCGAATTCTTCAGATCGCCTTAACTTCCGAACGGATGGACCGATTTTCAACTTCGATCATACCAATCTGTTTGTTTTTTTTTTCATAGAATCCATTTCTCCAATCGAAAAAACCGAAATCAAAAAAAAAATGCATCAAAGGGGGCCCCCTTGGAACTTCTTCGAATTCTTCAGATAGCCTTAACTTCCTAACGGATGGATCGATTTTCAACTTCGATCATACCAATCTGCTTGTTCTTTTCATAGAATCCATTTCTCCAATAAAAAAAACCGAAATCGAAAAAAAAATTCATCAAAGGGAGCTCCCTTGGAACTTTTTCGAATTCTTCAGATCGCCTTAACTTCCGAACGGATGGACCGATTTTCAACTTCCATCATACCAATCTGCTTGTTTTTTCTTCATAGAATCCATTTCTCCAATCGAAAAAACCGAAATCGAAAAAAAAATTGCATCAAAGGGGGCCCCCTTGGAACTTTTTCGAATTCTTCAGATCGCCTTAACTTCCGAACGGATGGACCGATTTTCAACTTCGATCATACCAATCTGCTTGTTTTTTTTCATAGAATCCATTTCTCCAAACGAAAAAACCGAAATCGGAAAAAATAAATGCATCAAAGGGGGCCCCCTTGGAACTTTTTCGAATTCTTCAGGAGCCTTAACTTCCGAACGGATGGACCGATTTTCAACTTCGATCATACCAATTTGTTTGTTTTTTTTTCATAGAATCCATTTCTCCAATCGAAAAAACCGAAATCGAAAACAAAAATGCATCAAAGGGGGCCCCCTTGGAACTTTTTCGAATTCTTCAGATCGCCTTAACTTCCGAACGGATGGACCGATTTTCAACGTCGCGCATACCAATTTGCTTGTTTTTTTTTCATAGAATCCATTTCTCCAATCGAAAAAACCGAAATCGAAAAAAAAAAATGCATCAAAGGGGGTCCCCTTGGAATTTTTTCGAATTCTTCAGATCACCTTAACTTCCGAACGGATGGACCGATTTTCAACTTCTATCATACCAATCTGTTTGTTTTTTTTCATAGAATCCATTTCTCCAATCTAAAAAACCGAAATCGAAAAGAAAATGCACCAAAGGGGGCCCTCTTGGAACTTTTTCGAATTCTTCAGATCGCCTAAACTTCCGAACGGATGGACCGATCTTCAACTTCGATCATACCAATCTTCCTTTTTTTTTCATAGAATCCATTTCTCCAAACGAAAAAACCGAAATCGAAAAAATAATGCATCAAAGGGGGCCCCCTTGGAACTTTTTCGAATTCTTCAGAAGCCTTAACTTCCGAACGCATGGACCGATTTTCAACTTCGATCATACCAATCTGTTTGTTTTTTTTTCATAGAATCCATTTCTCCAATCGAAAAAACCGGAATCGAAAAAAAAAAACGCATTAAAGGGGGCCCCCTTGGAATTTTTTCGAATTCTTCAGATCGCCTTAACTTCCGAACGGATGGACCGATTTTCAACTTCGATCATACCAATCTGCTTGTTTTTTTTCATAAAATCCTTTTCTCCAATCAAAAAAACCGAAATCGAGAAAAAAAAATTCATCAAAGGGGGCCCCCATGGAACTTTTTGGAATTCTTCAGATCGCCTTAACTTCCGAACGGATGGACCGATTTTCAACTTCGATCATACCAATCTGTTTGTTTTTTTTCATAAAATCCATTTCTCCAATCGAAAAAACCGTAATCGAAAAAAAAAATGCATCAAAGGGGGCCCCCTTGGAACTTTTTCGAATTCTTCAGATCGCCTCAACTTCCGAACGGATGGACCTATTTTCAACTTCGATCATACCAATCTGCTTGTTTTTTTCATAGAATCCATTTCTCCAATCGAAAAAACCGAAATCAAAAAAAAATTGCATCAAAGGGGGTCCCCTTGGAACTTTTTCGAATTCTTCAGATCGCCTTAACTTCCGAACGGATGGACCGATTTTCAACTTCCATCATACCAATCTGCTTGTTTTTTCTTCATAGAATCCATTTCTCCAATCGAAAAAACCGAAATCGAAAAAAAAATTGCATCAAAGGGGGCCCCCTTGGAACTTTTTCGAATTCTTCAGATCGCCTTGACTTCCGAACGGATGGACCGATTTTCAACTTCGATCATACCAATCTGTTTGTTTTTTTATCATTGAATCCATTTCTCCAATCGAAAAAACCGAAATCAAAAAAAAAAATGCATCAAAAGGGGTCCCCTTGGAACTTCTTCGAATTCTTCAGATCGCCTTAACTTCCGAACGGATGAATCGATTTTCAACTTCGATCATACCAATCTGCTTGTTTTTTTCATAGAATCCATTTCTCCAATAAAAAAAACCGAAATCGAAAAAAAAAAATTCATCAAAGGGAGCTCCCTTGGAACTTTTTCGAATTCTTCAGATCGCCTTAACTTCCGAACGGATGGACCGATTTTCAACTTCGATCATACCAATCTGTTTGTTTTTTTTCATGAAATCCATTTCTCCAATCGAAAAAACCGAAATCGAAAAAAAAAATGCATCAAAGGGGGCCCCCTTGGAACTTTTTCGAATTCTTCAGATCGCCTTAACTTACGAACGGATGGACCGATTTTCAACTTCGATCATACCAATCTGCTTGTTTTTTTCATAGAATCCATTTCTTTAATCGAAAAATCCGAAATCGAAAAAAAAAAATGCATCAAAGGGGGCCCCCTTGGAACTTTTTCGAATTCTTCAGATCGCCTTAACTTCCGAACGGATGGACCGATTTTCAACTTCGATCATACCAATCTGTTTGTTTTTTTTTTCATAGAATCCATTTCTCCAATCGAAAAAACCGAAATCAAAAAAAAAATGCATCAAAGGGGGCCCCCTTGGAACTTCTTCGAATTCTTCAGATAGCCTTAACTTCCTAACGGATGGATCGATTTTCAACTTCGATCATACCAATCTGCTTGTTCTTTTCATAGAATCCATTTCTCCAATAAAAAAAACCGAAATCGAAAAAAAAATTCATCAAAGGGAGCTCCCTTGGAACTTTTTCGAATTCTTCAGATCGCCTTAACTTCCGAACGGATGGACCGATTTTCAACTTCCATCATACCAATCTGCTTGTTTTTTCTTCATAGAATCCATTTCTCCAATCGAAAAAACCGAAATCGAAAAAAAAATTGCATCAAAGGGGGCCCCCTTGGAACTTTTTCGAATTCTTCAGATCGCCTTAACTTCCGAACGGATGGACCGATTTTCAACTTCGATCATACCAATCTGCTTGTTTTTTTTCATAGAATCCATTTCTCCAAACGAAAAAACCGAAATCGGAAAAAATAAATGCATCAAAGGGGGCCCCCTTGGAACTTTTTCGAATTCTTCAGGAGCCTTAACTTCCGAACGGATGGACCGATTTTCAACTTCGATCATACCAATCTGTTTGTTTTTTTTTCATAGAATCCATTTCTCCAATCGAAAAAACCGGAATCGAAAAAAAAAACGCATTAAAGGGGGCCCTCTTGGAATTTTTTCGAATTCTTCAGATCGCCTTAACTTCCGAACGGATGGACCGATTTTCAACTTCGATCATACCAATCTGCTTGTTTTTTTTCATAAAATCCTTTTCTCCAATCAAAAAAACCGGAATCGAGAAAAAAAAATTCATCCAAGGGGGCCCCCTTGGAACTTTTTGGAATTCTTCAGATCGCCTTAACTTCCGAACGGATGGACCGATTTTCAACTTCGATCATACCAATCTGTTTGTTTTTTTTCATAAAAGCCATTTCTCCAATCGAAAAAACCGAAATCGAAAAAAAAAATTGCATCAAAGGGGGTCCCCTTGGAACTTTTTCGAATTCTTCAGATCGCCTCAACTTCCGAACGGATGGACCTATTTTCAACTTCGATCATACCAATCTGCTTGTTTTTTTCATAGAATCCATTTCTCCAATCGAAAAAACCGAAATCGAAAAAAAAATTGCATCAAAGGGGGTCCCCTTGGAACTTTTTCGAATTCTTCAGATCGCCTTAACTTCCGAACGGATGGACCGATTTTCAACTTCCATCATACCAATCTGCTTGTTTTTTCTTCATAGAATCCATTTCTCCAATCGAAAAAACCGAAATCGAAAAAAAAATTGCATCAAAGGGGGCCTCCTTGGAACTTTTTCGAATTCTTCAGATCGCCTTAACTTCCGAACGGATGGACCGATTTTCAACTTCGATCATACCAATCTGCTTGTTTTTTTCATAGAATCCATTTCTTCAATCGAAAAATCCGAAATCGAAAAAAAAAAAATGCATCAAAGGGGGCCCCCTTGGAACTTTTTCGAATTCTTCAGATCGCCTTAACTTCCGAACGGATGGACCGATTTTCAACTTCGATCATACCAATCTGTTTGTTTTTTATCATTGAATCCATTTCTCCAATCAAAAAAACAGAAATCGAAAAAAAAATGCATCAAAAGGGGCCCCCTTGGAACTTCTTCGAATTCTTCAGATCGCCTTAACTTCCGAACGGATGAATCGATTTTCAACTTCGATCATACCAATCTGCTTGTTTTTTTCATAGAATCCATTTCTCCAATAAAAAAACCGGAATCGAAAAAAAAAAATTCATCAAAGGGAGCTCCCTTGGAACTTTTTCGAATTCTTCAGATCGCCTTAACTTCCGAACGGATGGACCGATTTTCAACTTCGATCATACCAATCTGTTTGTTTTTTTTCATGAAATCCATTTCTCCAATCGAAAAAACCGAAATCGAAAAAAAAAATGCATCAAAGGGGGCCCCTTTGGAACTTTTTCGAATTCTTCAGATCGCCTTAACTTCCGAACGGATGGACCGATTTTCAACTTCGATCATACCAATCTGCTTGTTTTTTTCATAGAATCAATTTCTCCAATCGAAAAAACCGAAATTGGAAAAAAAAAATTGCATCAAAGGGGGTCCCCTTGGAACTTTTTCGAATTCTTCAGATCGCCTCAACTTCCGAACGGATGGACCTATTTTCAACTTCGATCATACCAATCTGCTTGTTTTTTTTCATAGAATCCATTTCTCCAATCGAAAAAACCGAAATCGAAAAAAAAATGCATCAAAGGGGGCCTCCTTGGAACTTTTTCGAATTCTTCAGATCGCCTTAACTTCCGAACGGATGGACCTATTTTCAACTTCGATCATACCAATCTGCTTGTTTTTTTTCATAGAATCCATTTCTCCAATCGAAAAAACCGAAATTGAAGAAAAAATGCATCAAAGGGGGCCCCCTTAGAACTTTTTCGAATTCTTCAGATCGCCTTAACTTCCAAACGGATGGACCGATTTTCAACTTCGATCATACCAATCTGCTTGTTTTTTTTCATTGAATCCATTTCTCCATTCGAAAAAACCGAAATCGAAAAAAATGCATCAAAGGGGGCCCCCTTGGAACTTTTTCGAATTCTTCAGATCGCCTTAACTTCCGAACGGATGGACCGATTTTCAACTTCGATCATACCAATCTGTTTGTTTTTTTTCATAGAATCCATTTCTCCAATCAAAAAAACCGAAATCAAAAATAAAAAGGAATCAAAGGGGGTCCTCTTGGAACTTTTTCGAAATCTTCAGATCACCTTAACTTCCGAACGGATGGACCGATTTTCAACTTCGTGCATGCCAATTTGCTTTTTTCTTCATAAAATCCATTTCTCCAATCGAAATAACCGAAATCGAAAAAGAAAATTGCATCAAAAGGGGTCCCCTTGGAACTTTTTCGAATTCTTCAGATCGCCTTAACTTCCGAACGGATGGACCGATTTTCAACTTCGATCATACCAATCTGCTTGTTTTTTTCATAGAATCCATTTCTCCAATCGAAAAAAAAAATGCATCAAAGGGGGCCCCCTTCGAACTTTTTCGAATTCTTCAGATCGCCCCAACTTCCGAACGGATGGACCGATTTTCAACTTCGATCATACCAATCTGCTTGTTTTTTTCATAGAATCCATTTCTCCAATAAAAAAAAACCGAAATCGAAAAAAAAAATTCATCAAAAGGAGCTCCCTTGGAACTTTTTCGAATTCTTCAGATCGCCTTAACTTCCGAACGGATGGACCGATTTTCAACTTCGATCATACCAATCTGTTTGTTTTTTTTCATGAAATCCATTTCTCCAATCGAAAAAGCCGAAATCGAAAAAAAAAATGCATCAAAGGGGGCCCCCTTGGAACTTTTTCGAATTCTTCAGATCGCCTTAACTTCCGAACGGATGGACCGATTTTCAACTTCGATCATACCAATCTGCTTGTTTTTTTCATAGAATCCATTTCTTTAATCGAAAAATATGAAATCAAAAAAAAATGCATCAAAGGGGGCCTTCTTGGAACTTTTTCGAATTCTTCAGATCGCCTTAACTTCCGAACGGATGGATCGATTTTCAACTTCGATCATACCAACCTGCTTGTTCTTTTTATAGAATCCATTTCTCCAATAAAAAAAACCGAAATCGAAAAAAAAATTCATCAAAGGGAGCTCCCTTGGAACTTTTTCGAATTCTTCAGATCGCCTTAACTTCCGAACGGATGGACCGATTTTCAACTTCGATCATACCAATCTGTTTGTTTTTTTTCATAAAATCCATTTCTCCAATCGAAAAAACCGAAATCGAAAAAAAAATGCATCAAAGGGGGCCCCCTTGGAACTTTTTCGAATTCTTCAGATCGCCTTAACTTCCAAACGGATGGACCGATTTTCAACTTCGATCATACCAATCTGCTTGTTTTTTTTTTATTGAATCCATTTCTCCAATCAAAAAAACCGAAATCGAAAAAAAAAAATGCATCAAAGGGGGCCCCCTTGGAACTTTTTCGAATTCTTCAGATCGCCTTAACTTCCGAACGGATGGACCGATTTTCAACTTCGCGCATACCAATTTGCTTGTTTTTTTTCATCGAATCCATTTCTCCAATCGAAAAAACCGAAATAAAAAAAAATGCATCAAAGGGGGTCCCCTTGGAACTTTTTCTAAATCTTCAGATCAACTCAACTTCCGAACGGATGGACCGATTTTCAACTTCGTGCATGCCAATTTGCTTGTTTTTTTTCATAAAATCCATTTCTCCAATCGAAAAAACCGAAATCGAAAAAAAAATTGCATCAAAAGGGGTCCCCATGGAACTTTTTCGAATTCTTCAGATCGCCTTAACTTCCGAACGGATGGACCGATTTTCAACTTCGATCATACCAATCTGTTTGTTTTTTTTTCATAAAATCCATTTCTCCAATCGAAAAAACCGAAATCGAAAAAAAAAAATGCATCAAAGGGGGCCCCCTTGGAACTTTTTCGAATTCTTCAGATCGCCCCAACTTCCAAACGGATGGACCGATTTTCAACTTCGATCATACCAATCTGCTTGTTTTTTTTCATTGAATCCATTTCTCCAATCGAAGAAACCGAAATCGAAAAAAAAAAAACGAATCAAAGGGGGCCCTCTTGGAACTTTTTCGAATTCTTCAGATCGCCTTAACTTCCAAACGGATGGACCGATTTTCAACTTCGATCATACCAATCTGCTTGTTTTTTTTTCATTGAATCCATTTCTCCAATCAAAAAAACCGAAATCGAAAAAAAAATGCATCAAAGGGGGCCCCCTTGGAACTTTCTCGAATTCTTCAGATCGCCCCAACTTCCAAACGGATGGACCGATTTTCAACCGATCATACCAATCTGCTTGTTTTTTTTCATTGAATCCATTTCTCCAATCGAAAAAACCGAAATAAAAAAAAATGCATCAAAGGGGGCCCCCTTGGAACTTTTTCGAATTCTTCAGATCGCCTTAACTTCCGAACGGATGGACCGATTTTCAACTTCGATCATACCAAACTGCTTGTTTTTTTTTTCATAGAATCAATTTCTCGAATCGAAAAAACCGAAATCGAAAAAAAATTGCATCAAAGGGGGCCCCCTTGGAACTTTTTCGAATTCTTCAGATCGCTTTAACCTCCGAACGGATGAACCGATTTTCAACTTCGATCATACCAATCTGCTTGTTTTTTTTTCATAGAATCCATTTCTCCAATCGAAAAAACCGAAATCGAAAAAAAAATTGCATCAAAGGGGAACTTTTTCGAATTCTTCAGATCGCTTTAACCTCCGAACGGATGGACCTATTTTCAACTTCGATCATACCAATCTGCTTGTTTTTTTCATAGAATCCATTTCTCCAATCGAAAAAACCGAAATCGAAAAAAAAAAAATGCATCAAAGGGGGCCTCCTTGGAACTTTTTCGAATTCTTCAGATCGCCTTAACTTCCGAACGGATGGACCTATTTTCAACTTCGATCATACCAACCTGCTTGTTTTTTTTTTCATAGAATCCATTTCTCCAATCGAAAAAACCGAAATTGAAAAAAAAATGCATCAAAGGGGGCCCCCTTAGAACTTTTTCGAATTCTTCAGATCGCCTTAACTTCCAAATGGATGGACCGATTTTCAACTTCGATCATACCAATCTGCTTGTTTTTTTTTCATTGAATCCATTTCTCCAATCGAAAAAACCGAAATCGAAAAAAAAAAATGCATCAAAGGGGGCCCCCTTGGAACTTTTTCGAATTCTTCAGATCGCCCCAACTTCCAAACGGATGGACCGATTTTCAACTTCGATCATACCAATCTGCTTGTTTTTTTTCATTGAATCCATTTCTCCAATCGAAGAAACCGAAATCGAAAAAAAAAAAAACGAATCAAAGGGGGCCCTCTTGGAACTTTTTCGAATTCTTCAGATCGCCTTAACTTCCAAACGGATGGACCGATTTTCAACTTCGATCATACCAATCTGCTTGTTTTTTTTTCATTGAATCCATTTCTCCAATCAAAAAAACCGAAATCGAAAAAAAAATGCATCAAAGGGGGCCCCCTTGGAACTTTCTCGAATTCTTCAGATCGCCCCAACTTCCAAACGGATGGACCGATTTTCAACCGATCATACCAATCTGCTTGTTTTTTTTCATTGAATCCATTTCTCCAATCGAAAAAACCGAAATAAAAAAAAATGCATCAAAGGGGGCCCCCTTGGAACTTTTTCGAATTCTTCAGATCGCCTTAACTTCCGAACGGATGGACCGATTTTCAACTTCGATCATACCAAACTGCTTGTTTTTTTTTTCATAGAATCAATTTCTCGAATCGAAAAAACCGAAATCGAAAAAAAATTGCATCAAAGGGGGCCCCCTTGGAACTTTTTCGAATTCTTCAGATCGCTTTAACCTCCGAACGGATGAACCGATTTTCAACTTCGATCATACCAATCTGCTTGTTTTTTTTTCATAGAATCCATTTCTCCAATCGAAAAAACCGAAATCGAAAAAAAAATTGCATCAAAGGGGAACTTTTTCGAATTCTTCAGATCGCTTTAACCTCCGAACGGATGGACCTATTTTCAACTTCGATCATACCAATCTGCTTGTTTTTTTCATAGAATCCATTTCTCCAATCGAAAAAACCGAAATCGAAAAAAAAAAATGCATCAAAGGGGGCCTCCTTGGAACTTTTTCGAATTCTTCAGATCGCCTTAACTTCCGAACGGATGGACCTATTTTCAACTTCGATCATACCAACCTGCTTGTTTTTTTTTTCATAGAATCCATTTCTCCAATCGAAAAAACCGAAATTGAAAAAAAAATGCATCAAAGGGGGCCCCCTTAGAACTTTTTCGAATTCTTCAGATCGCCTTAACTTCCAAATGGATGGACCGATTTTCAACTTCGATCATACCAATCTGCTTGTTTTTTTTTCATTGAATCCATTTCTCCAATCGAAAAAACCGAAATCGAAAAAAAAATGCATCAAAGGTTGCCCCCTTGGAACTTTTTCGAATTCTTCAGATCGCCTTAACTTCCGAACGGATGGACCGATTTTCAACTTCGCGCATACCAATTTGCTTGTTTTTTTTTCATAGAATCCATTTCTCCAATCGAAAAAACCGAAATCGAAAAAAAAAATGCATCAAAGGGGGTCCTCTTGGAACTTTTTCGAAATCTTCAGATCACCTTAACTTCCGAACGGATGGACCGATTATCAACTTCGTGCATGCCAATTTGCTTTTTTTTTTCATAAAATCCATTTCTCCAATCGAAATAACCGAAATCGAAAAAGAAAATTGCATCAAAAGGGGTCCCCTTGGAACTTTTTCGAATTCTTCAGATCGCCTTAACTTCCGAACGGATGGACCGATTTTCAACATCGATCATACCAATCTGCTTGTTTTTTTCATCGAATCCATTTCTCCAATCGAAATAAAAAATGCATCAAAGGGGGCCCCCTTCGAACTTTTTCGAATTCTTCAGATCGCCTCAACTTCCGAACGGATGGACCGATTTTCAACTTCTATCATACCAATCTGCTTGTTTTTTTTTTAGGAATCCATTTCTCCAATCGAAAAAACAGAAATCGAAAAAAAAAAATGCATCAAAGGGGGCCCCCTTGGAACTTTTTCGAATTCTTCAGATCGCCGTAACATCCGAACGGATGGACCGATTTTCAACTTCGATCATACCAATCTGCTTGTTTATTTTCATAGAATCCATTTCTCCAATTGAAAAAACCGAAATCGAAAAAAAAATTGCATCAAAGGGGGTCCCTTTGGAACTTTTTCGAATTCTTCAGATCGCCTTAACTTCCAAACGGATGGACCGATTTTCAACTTCGATCATACCAATCTGCTTGTTTTTTTTCATAGAATCCATTTCTCCAATCGAAAAAACAGAAATCGGAAAAAAAATGCATCAAAGGGGGCCCCCTTGGAACTTTTTCGAATTCTTCAGATCGCCGTAACTTCCGAACGGATGGACCGATTTTCAACTTCGATCATACCAATCTGCTTGTTTATTTTCATAGAATCCATTTCTCCAATTGAAAAAACCGAAATCGAAAAAAAAATTGCATCAAAGGGGGTCCCTTTGGAACTTTTTCGAATTCTACAGATCGCCTTAACTTCCAAACGGATGGACCGATTTTCAACTTCGATCATACCAATCTGCTTGTTTTTTTCATAGAATCCATTTCTCCAATCGAAAAAACCGAAATAAAAAAAATGCATCAAAGGGGGCCCCCTTGGAACTTTTTCGAATTCTTCAGATCGCCTTAACTTCCGAACGGACGGACCGATTTTCAACTTCGCTCAAACCAATTTGCTTGTTTTTTTTTTATAGAATCCATTTCTCCTATCGAAAAAACCGATATCGAAAAAAAAATTGCATCAAAGGGGGCCCCCTTGGAACTTTTTCGAATTCTTCAGATCGCCTTAGATTGAACAATCATTGTATCTGGGTTGTCTCCGATTATATCGTTATGCTGTATATTTAGTTACAACTACCATGTAACGGTTCTTTCGTTACACATACGAGCGTCTGAATCGAACATAAGGTTGGATGGTTAGACGGAACGATAATTGTAACTGAGTTGTATTCGATTGTATCGTGGTGATGTTTATATAGTAATACTCACCAGGTGACTGTTCTTGCGTTATACGTACGAGCGACCCAATCGAACAGAAAGTTGGATGGATAGACGGAATGATCATTGTATCTGAGTTGTATTCGATTATATCGTGATGACGTTCATATAGAAATACTCACCAGGTTACTGTTCTTTCGTTATACATACGAGCAACCGAATCGAACAGAAGGTTGAATGGATAGTATCTGGGTTGTATTCGATTATAATGTTATGATGTGTATATAGTTATACACATAAGGTGACGGTATTTCCGTTTCACATACGAGCGACCGAAACGAACAGAAAGTTGAATGGATAGACTGAACAATCAATGTATCTGGGTGGTATCCGATTATATCGCAATACTGTATATATAGTGATTCTTACCAGGTGACGGTACTTCCGTTACACATACTAGCGACTGAATCGAACAGAAGGTTAAATGGTTAGACGAAACGATAATTGTATCTGAGTTGTATTCGATGATATCGTGATGATGTTTATATAGCAATACTCACCAGGTAACTGTTCTTCCGTTTTACATACAAGCGACCGAATCGAGCAGAAGGTTGAATTCAGTATAGATTGAACAATCATCGTATCTGGGTTGTATTCGATTATGTTTATATAGTTATACTCACCAGGTAACTGTTCTTCCGTTTTACATACGAGCGACTGAATTGAACAGAAGGTTGAATGGATAGTATATGGGTTGTATTCGATTATGATGTTATGCTGTGTATATAGTTATACACACTAGGAGACGGTATTCCCGTTTTACATACGAGCGACCGAAACAAAAAGAAAGTTGAATGGATAGACTGAACAATCAATGTATCTGGGTGGTATCCGATTATATCGCAATACTGTATATATAGTGATACTTACCAGGTGACGATACTTCCGTTACACATACTAGCGACTGAATCGAACAGAATGTTGAATGGTTAGACGAAACGATAATTGTATCTGAGTTGTATTCGATGATATCGTGATGATGTTTATATAGCAATACTCACCAGGTTACTGTTCTTTCGTTATACATACGAGCAACCGAATCGAACAGAAGGTTGAATGGATAGTATCTGGGTTGTATTCGATTATGATGTTATGCTGTGTATATAGTTATACACATAAGGTGACGGTATTCCCGTTTCACATACGAGCGACCGAAACGAACAGAAAGTTGAATGGATAGACTGAACAATCAATGTATCTGGGTGGTATCCGATTATATCGCAATACTGTATATATAGTGATACTTGCCAGGTGATGGTACTTCCGTTACACATACTAGCGACTGAATCGAACAGAAGGTTAAATGGTTAGACGAAACGATAATTGTATCTGAGTTGTATTCGATGATATCGTGATGATGTTTATATAGCAATACTCACCAGGTAACTGTCCTTCCGTTTTACATACAAGCGACCGAATCGAGCAGAAGGTTAAATGGATAGATTGAACAATCATCGTATCCGAGTTGTATTCGATTATGTTTATATAGATATACTCACCAGGTACCTGTTCTTCCGATATACATACGAGCAACCGAATCGAACATAAGGTTGAATGGATAGATTTAACAATCATCGTATCTGAGTTGTATTCGATTATGTTTATATAGTTATACTCACCAGGTAACTGTTCTCCAGTTATACATAAGAGCGACTGAACTGAACAGAAGGTTGAATGGATAGACTGAACAATCATCGTATCTGGGTTGTATTCGATTATTTCGTGATGATTTTTATATATTATGTCTTACCAGGTAACTGTTCTTTCGTTATACATACTAGCAACCGAATCGAACATAAGGTTGAATGGATAGATTGAACAATCATTGTATCAGGGTTGTCTCCGATTATATCGTTATGTTGTATATTTAACTACACCTACCATGTAACGGTTCTTTCGTTACACATACGAGCGTCTGAATCGAACATAAGGTTGGATGGTTAGAACAGAAGGTTGAATGGATAGTATCTGGGTTGTATTCGATTATGATGTTATGCTGTATATATAGTTATACACATAAGGTGACGGTATTTCCGTTTCACATACGAGCGACCGAAACGAACAGAAAGTTGAATGGATAGACTGAACAATCAATGTATCTGGGTGGTATCCGATTATATCGCAATACTGTATATATGGTGATACTTACCAGGTGACGGTACTTCCGTTACATATACTAGCTACTGAATCGAACAGAAGGTTAAATGGTTAGACGAAACGATAATTGTATCTGAGTTGTATTCGATGATATCGTGATGATGTTTATATAGCAATACTCACCAGGTAACTGTTCTTCCGTTTTACATACCAGCGACCGAATCGAGCAGAAGGTTGAATTCAGTATAGATTGAACAATCATCGTATCTGGGTTGTATTCGATTATGTTTATATAGTTATAATCACCAGGTAACTGTTCATCCGTTATACATACGAGCGACTGAATTGAACAGAAGGTTGAATGGATAGTATATGGGTTGTATTCGATTATGATGTTATGCTGTGTATATAGTTATACACACTAGGAGACGGTATTCCCGTTTTACATACGAGCGACCGAAACAAAAAGAAAGTTGAATGGATAGACTGAACAATCAATGTATCTGGGTGGTATCCGATTATATCGCAATACTGTATATATAGTGATACTTACCAGGTGACGATACTTCCGTTACACATACTAGCGACTGAATCGAACAGAATGTTGAATGGTTAGACGAAACGATAATTGTATCTGAGTTGTATTCGATGATATCGTGATGATGTTTATATAGCAATACTCACCAGGTAACTGTTCTTTCGTTTTACATACAAGCAACCGAATCGAGCAGAAGGTTGAATTCAGTATAGATTGAACAATCATCGTATCTGGGTTGTATTCGATTATGTTTATATAGTTATACTCACCAGGTAACTGTTCTTCCGTTATACATACGAGCGACTGAATTGAACAGAAGGTTGAATGGATAGTATATGGGTTGTATTCGATTATGATGTTATGCTGTGTATATAGTTATACACACTAGGAGACGGTATTCCCGTTTTACATACGAGCGACCGAAACGAAAAGAAAGTTGAATGGATAGACTGAACAATCAATGTATCTGGGTGGTATCCTATTATATCGCAATACTGTATATATAGTGATACTTACCAGGTGACGATACTTCCGTTACACATACTAGCGACTGAATCGAACAGAATGTTGAATGGTTAGACGAAACGATAATTGTATCTGAGTTGTATTCGATGATATTGTGATGATGTTTATATAGCAATACTCACCAGGTAACTGTCCTTCCGTTTTACATACAAGCGACCGAATCGAGCAGAAGGTTAAATGGATAGATTGAACAATCATCGTATCTGAGTTGTATTCGATTATGTTTATATAGATATACTCACCAGGTACCTGTTCTTCCGATATACATACGAGCAACCGAATCGAACATAAGGTTGAATGGATAGATTGAACAATCATCGTATCTGAGTTGTATTCGATTATGTTTATATAGTTATACTCACCAGGTAACTGTTCTTCCGTTATACATACGAGCGACTGAATTGAACTGAAGGTTGAATGGATAGACTAAACAATGATCGTATCTGGGGTTGTATTCGATTATATCGTGATGATGTTCATATAGTTATACTCACCAGGTAACTGTTCTCCAGTTATACATAAGAGCGACTGAACTGAACAGAAGGTTGAATGGATAGACTGAACAATCATCGTATCTGGGTTGTATTCGATTATTTCGTGATGATTATTATATATTATGTCTAACCAGGTAACTGTTCTTTCGTTTTATACATACTAGCAACCGAATCGAACATAAGGTTGAATGGATAGATTGAACAATCATTGTATCTGGGTTGTCTCCGATTATATCGTTGTATATTTAACTACACCTACCATGTAACGGTTCTTTCGTTGCACATACGAGCGTCTGAATCGAACATAAGGTTGGATGGTTAGACGGAACGATAATTGTAACTAAGTTGTATTCGATTATATCGTGATGACGTTCATATAGAAATACTCACAAGGTTACTGTTCTTTCGTTATACATACAAGCAACCGAATCGAACAGAAGGTTGAATGGATAGTATCTGGGTTGTATTCGATTATGATGTTATGCTGTGTATATAGTTATACACATAAGGTGACGGTATTCCCGTTTCACATACGAGCGACCGAAACGAACAGAAAGTTGAATGGATAGACTGAACAATCAATGTATCTGGGTGGTATCCGATTATATCGCAATACTGTATATATAGTGATACTTACCAGGTGACGGTACTTCCGTTACACATACTAGCGACTGAATCGAACAGAAGGTTAAATGGTTAGACGAAACGATAATTGTATCTGAGTTGTATTCGATGATATCGTGATGATGTTTATATAGCAATACTCACCAGGTAACTGTCCTTCCGTTTTACATACAAGCGACCGAATCGAGCAGAAGGTTAAATGGATAGATTGAACAATCATCGTATCTGAGTTGTATTCGATTATGTTTATATAGTTATACTCACCAGGTACCTGTTCTTCCGATATACATACGAGCAACCGAATCGAACATAAGGTTGAATGGATAGATTGAACAATCATCGTATCTGAGTTGTATTCGATTATGTTTATATAGTTATACTCACCAGGTAACTGTTCTTCCGTTATACATACGAGCGACTGAATTAAACTGAAGGTTGAATGGATAGACTAAACAATGATCGTATCTATGGTTGTATTCGATTATATCGTGATGATGTTCATATAGTTATACTCACCAGGTAACTGTTCTCCAGTTATACATGAGAGCGACTGAACAGAACAGACGGTTGAATGGATAGACTGAACAATCATCGTATCTGGGTTGTATTCGATTATTTCGTGATGATTATTATATATTATGTCTAACCAGGTAACTGTTCTTTCGTTATACATACTAGCAACCGAATCGAACATAAGGTTGAATTGATAGATTGAACAATCATTGTATCTGGGTTGTCTCCGATTATATCGTTATGTTGTATATTTAACTACACCTACCATGTAACGGTTCTTTCGTTACACATACGAGCGTCTGAATCGAACAGAAGGTTGAATGGATAGTATCTGGGTTGTATTCGATTATGATGTTATGCTGTGTATATAGTTATACACATAAGGTGACGGTATTCCCGTTTCACATACGAGCGACCGAAACGAACAGAAAGTTGAATGGATAGACTGAACAATCAATGTATCTGGGTGGTATCCGATTATATCGCAATACTGTATATATAGTGATACTTACCAGGTGACGGTACTTCCGTTACACATACTAGCGACTGAATCGAACAGAAGGTTAAATGGTTAGACGAAACGATAATTGTATCTGAGTTGTATTCGAAGATATCGTGATGATGTTTATATAGCAATACTCACCAGGTAACTGTTCTTCCGTTTACATACAAGCGACCGAATCGAGCAGAAGGTTGAATTCAGTATAGATTGAACAATCAACGTATCTGGGTTGTATTCGATTATGTTTATATAGTTATACTCACCAGGTAACTGTTCTTCCGTTATACATACGAGCGACTGAATTGAACAGAAGGTTGAATGGATAGTATATGGGTTGTATTCGATTATGATGTTATGCTGTGTATATAGTTATACACACTAGGAGACGGTATTCCCGTTTTACATACGAGCGACCGAAACGAAAAGAAAGTTGAATGGATAGACTGAACAATCAATGTATCTGGGTGGTATCCGATTATATCGCAATACTGTATATATAGTGATACTTACCAGGTGACGATACTTCCGTTACACATACTAGCGACTGAATCGAACAGAATGTTGAATGGTTAGACGAAACGATAATTGTATCTGAGTTGTATTCGATGATATCGTGATGATGTTTATATAGCAATACTCACCAGGTAACTCTCCTTCCGTTTTACATACAAGCGACCGAATCGAGCAGAAGGTCAAATGGATAGATTGAACAATCATCGTATCTGAGTTTTATTCGATTATGTTAATATAGATATACTCACCAGGTACCTGTTCTTCCGATATAAATACGAGCAACCGAATCGAACATAAGGTTGAATGGATAGATTGAACAATCATCGTATCTGAGTTGTATTCGATTATGTTTATATAGTTATACTCACCAGGTAACTGTTCTTCCGTTATACATACGAGCGACTGAATTGAACTGAAGGTTGAATGGATAGACTAAACAATGATCGTATCTGGGGTTGTATTCGATTATATCGTGATGACGTTCATATAGAAATACTCACCAGGTTACTGTTCTTTCGTTATACATACGAGCAACCGAATCGAACAGAAGGTTGAATGGATAGTATCTGGGTTGTATTCGATTATGATGTTATGCTGTGTATATAGTTATACACATGAGGTGACGGTATTCCCGTTTCACATACGAGCGACCGAAACGAACAGAAAGTTGAATGGATAGACTGAACAATCAATGTATCTGGGTGGTATCCGATTATATCGCAATACTGTATATATAGTGATTCTTACCAGGTGACGGTACTTCCGTTACACATACTAGCGACTGAATCGAACAAGGTTAAATGGTTAGACGAAACGATAATTGTATCTGAGTTGTATTCGATGATATCGTGATGATGTTTATATAGCAATACTCACCAGGTAACTGTTCTTCCGTTTTACATACAAGCGACCGAATCGAGCAGAAGGTTGAATTCAGTATAGATTGAACAATCATCGTATCTGGGTTGTATTCGATTATGTTTATATAGTTATACTCACCAGGTAACTGTTCTTCCGTTATACATACGAGCGACTGAATTGAACAGAAGGTTGAATGGATAGTATATGGGTTGTATTCGATTATGATGTTATGCTGTGTATATAGTTATACACACTAGGAGACGGTATTCCCGTTTTACATACGAGCGACCGAAACAAAAAGAAAGTTGAATGGATAGACTGAACAATCAATGTATCTGGGTGGTATCCGATTATATCGCAATACTGTATATATAGTGATACTTACCAGGTGACGATACTTCCGTTACACATACTAGCGACTGAATCGAACAGAATGTTGAATGGTTAGACGAAACGATAATTGTATCTGAGTTGTATTCGATGATATCGTGATGATGTTTATATAGCAATACTCACCAGGTTACTGTTCTTTCGTTATACATACGAGCAACCGAATCGAACAGAAGGTTGAATGGATAGTATCTGGGTTGTATTCGATTATGATGTTATGCTGTGTATATAGTTATACACATAAGGTGACGGTATTCCCGTTTCACATACGAGCGACCGAAACGAACAGAAAGTTGAATGGATAGACTGAACAATCAATGTATCTGGGTGGTATCCGATTATATCGCAATACTGTATATATAGTGATACTTACCAGGTGACGGTACTTCCGTTACACATACTAGCGACTGAATCGAACAGAAGGTTAAATGGTTAGACGAAACGATAATTGTATCTGAGTTGTATTCGATGATATCGTGATGATGTTTATATAGCAATACTCACCAGGTAACTGTCCTTCCGTTTTACATACAAGCGACCGAATCGAGCAGAAGGTTAAATGGATAGATTGAACAATCATCGTATCTGAAATGTATTCGATTATGTTTATATAGATATACTCACCAGGTACCTGTTCTTCCGATATACATACGAGCAACTGAATCGAACATAAGGTTGAATGGATAGATTGAACAATCATCGTATCTGAGTTGTATTCGATTATGTTTATATAGTTATACTCACCAGGTAACTGTTCTCCAGTTATACATAAGAGCGACTGAACTGAACAGAAGGTTGAATGGATAGACTGAACAATCATCGTATCTGGGTTGTATTCGATTATTTCGTGATGATTATTATATATTATGTCTTACCAGGTAACTGTTCTTTCGTTATACATACTAGCAACCGAATCGAACATAAGGTTGAATGGATAGATTGAACAATCATTGTATCTGGGTTGTCTCCGATTATATCGTTATGTTGTATATTTAACTACACCTACCATGTAACGGTTCTTTCGTTACACATACGAGCGTCTGAATCGAACATAAGGTTGGATGGTTAGACGGAACGATAATTGTAACTGAGTTGTATTCGATTATATCGTGATGGCGTTCATATAGAAATACTCACCAGGTTACTGTTCTTTCGTTATACATACGAGCAACCGAATCGAACAGAAGGTTGAATGGATAGTATCTGGGTTGCATTCGATTATGATGTTATGCTGTATATATAGTTATACACATAAGGTGACGGTATTCCCGTTTCACATACGAGCGACCGAAACGAACAGAAAGTTGAATGGATAGACTGAACAATCAATGTATCTGGGTGGTATCCGATTATATCGCAATACTGTATATATAGTGATACTTACCAGGTGACGGTACTTCCGTTACACATACTAGCTACTGAATCGAACAGAAGGTTAAATGGTTAGACGAAACGATAATTGTATCTGAGTTGTATTCGATGATATCGTGATGATGTTTATATAGCAATACTCACCAGGTAACTGTTCTTCCGTTTTAAATACAAGCAACCGAATCGAGCAGAAGGTTGAATTCAGTATAGATTGAACAATCATCGTATCTGGGTTGTATTCGATTATGTTTATATAGTTATACTCACCAGGTAACTGTTCTTTCGTTATACATACGAGCGACTGAATTGAACAGAAGGTTGAATGGATAGTATATGGGTTGTATTCGATTATGATGTTATGCTGTGTATATAGTTATACACACTAGGAGACGGTATTCCCGTTTTACATACGAGCGACCGAAACGAAAAGAAAGTTGAATGGATAGACTGAACAATCAATGTATCTGGGTGGTATCCGATTATATCGCAATTCTGTATATATAGTGATACTTACCAGGTGACGATACTTCCGTTACACATACTAGCGACTGAATCGAACAGAATGTTGAATGGTTAGACGAAACGATAATTGTATCTGAGTTGTATTCGATGATATCGTGATGATGT
This sequence comes from Chrysomela aeneicollis, assembly GCA_029955515.1. Classification (NCBI taxonomy): domain Eukaryota; kingdom Metazoa; phylum Arthropoda; class Insecta; order Coleoptera; family Chrysomelidae; genus Chrysomela; species Chrysomela aeneicollis. The sequence goes on along the minus strand of JARUHQ010000005.1, from coordinate 173,300 downwards.
TTATATAGCAATACTCACCAGGTAACTGTCCTTCCGTTTTACATACAAGCGACCGAATCGAGCAGAAGGTTAAATGGATAGATTGAACAATCATCGTATCTGAGTTGTATTCGATTATGTTTATATAGATATACTCACCAGGTACCTGTTCTTCCGATATACATACGAGCAACCGAATCGAACATAAGGTTGAATGGATAGATTGAACAATAATCGTATCTGAGTTGTATTCGATTATGTTTATATAGTTATACTCACCAGGTAACTGTTCTTCCGTTATACACACGAGCGACTGAATTGAACTGAAGGTTGAATGGATAGACTAAACAATGATCGTATCTGGGGTTGTATATATAATACCGTCTCCTAGTGTGTATAACTATATACACAGCATAACATCATAATCGAATACAACCCATATACTATCCATTCAACCTTCTGTTCAATTCAGTCGCTCGTATGTATAACGGAAGAACAGTTACCTGGTGAGTATAACTATATAAACATAATCGAATACAACCCAGATACGATGATTGTTCAGTCTATACTGAATTCAACCTTCTGCTCGATTCGGTCGCTTGTATGTAAACGGAAGAACAGTTACCTGGTGAGTATTGCTATATAAACATCATCACGATATCTTCGAATACAACTCAGATACAATTAACGTTTCGTCTAACCATTCATACTTCTGTTCGATTCAGTCGCTAGTATGTGTAACGGAAGTACCGTCACCTGGTAAGTATCACTATATATACAGTATTGCGATATAATCGGATACCACCCAGATACATTGATTGTTCAGTCTATCCATTCAACTTTCTGTTCGTTTCGGTCGCTCGTATGTGAAACGGGAATACCGTCACCTTATGTGTATAACTATACACAGCATAACATCATAATCGAATACAACCCAGATACTATCCATTCAACCTTCTGTTCGATTCGGTTGCTCGTATGTATAACGAAAGAACAGTTACCTGGTGAGTATTTCTATATGAATGTCATCACGATATAATCGAATACAACTTAGTTACAATTATCGTTCCGTCTAAATATCCAACCTTATGTTCGATTCAGACGCTCGTATGTGTAACGAAAGAACCGTTACATGGTAGGTGTAGTTAAATATACAACATAACGATATAATCGGAGACAACCCAGATACAATGATTGTTCAATCTATCCATTAAACCTTATGTTCGATTCGGTTGCTAGTATGTATAACGAAAGAACAGTTACCTGGTTAGACATAATATATAATAATCATCACGAAATAATCGAATACAACCCAGATACGATGATTGTTCAGTCTATCCATTCAACCGTCTGTTCTGTTCAGTCGCTCTCATGTATAACTGGAGAACAGTTACCTGGTGAGTATACTATATGAACATCATCACGATATAATCGAATACAACCATAGATACGATCATTGTTTAGTCTATCCATACAACCTTCAGTTTAATTCAGTCGCTCGTATGTATAACGGAAGAACAGTTACCTGGTGAGTATAACTATATAAACATAATCGAATACAACTCAGATACGATGATTGTTCAATCTATCCATTCAACCTTATGTTCGATTCGGTTGCTCGTATGTATATCGGAAGAACAGGTACCTGGTGAGTACATACAAACATAATCGAATAATACGATGATTGTTCAATCTATCCATTTTACCTTCTGCTCGATTCGGTCGCTTGTATGTAAAACGGAAGGACAGTTACCTGGTGAGTATTGCTATATAAACATCATCACGATATCATCGAATACGATCAGATACGATGATTGTTCAATCTATCCATTCAACCTTATGTTCGATTCAGTTGCTCGTATGTATATCGGAAGAACAGGTACCTGGTGAGTATATCTATATAAACATAATCGAATACAACTCAGATACGATGATTGTTCAATATATCCATTTAACCTTCTGCTCGATTCGGTCGCTTGTATGTAAAACGGAAGGACAGTTACCTGGTGAGTATTGCTATATAAACATCATCACGATATCATCGAATACAACTCAGATACAATTATCGTTTCGTCTAACCATTTAACCTTCTGTTCGATTCAGTCGCTAGTATGTGTAACGGAAGTACCGTCACCTGGTAAGTATCACTATATATACAGTATTGCGATATAATCGGATACCACCCAGATATATTGATTGTTCAGTCTATCCATTCAACTTTCTGTTCGTTTCGGTCGCTCGTATGTGAAACGGGAATACCGTCACCTTATGTGTATAACTATATACACAGCATAACATCATAATCGAATGCAACCCAGATACTATCCATTCAACCTTCTGTTCGATTCGGTTGCTCGTATGTATAACGAAAGAACAGTAACCTTGTGAGTATTTCTATATGAACGTCATCACGATATAATCGAATACAACTTAGTTACAGTTATCGTTCCGTCTAACCATCCAACCTTATGTTCGATTCAGACGCTCGTATGTGTAACGAAAGAACCGTTACATGGTAGGTGTAGTTAAATATACAACATAACGATATAATCGGAGACAACCCAGATACAATGATTGTTCAATCTATCCATTCAACCTTATGTTCGATTCGGTTGCTAGTATGTATAAAACGAAAGAACAGTTACCTGGTTAGACATAATATATAATAATCATCACGAAATGATCGAATACAACCCAGATACGATGATTGTTCAGTCTATCCATTCAACCTTCTGTTCAGTTCAGTCGCTCTCATGTATAACTGGAGAACAGTTACCTAGTGAGTATAACTATATGAACATCATCACGATATAATCGAATACAACCATAGATACGATCATTGTTTAGTCTATCCATTCAACCTTCAGTTCAATTCAGTCGCTCGTATGTATAACGGAAGAACAGTTACCTGGTGAGTATAACTATATAAACATAATCGAATACAACTCAGATACGATGATTGTTCAATCTATCCATTTTACCTTCTGCTCGATTCGGTCGCTTGTATGTAAAACGGAAGGACAGTTACCTGGTGAGTATTGCTATATAAACATCATCACGATATCATCGAATACGATCAGATACGATGATTGTTCAATCTATCCATTCAACCTTATGTTCGATTCGGTTGCTCGTATGTATATCGGAAGAACAGGTACCTGGTGAGTATATCTATATAAACATAATCGAATACAACTCAGATACGATGATTGTTCAATCTATCCATTTAACCATCTGCTCGATTCGGTCGCTTGTATGTAAAACGGAAGGACAGTTACCTGGTGAGTATTGCTATATAAACATCATCACGATATCATCGAATACAACTCAGATACAATTATCGTTTCGTCTAACCATTTAACCTTCTGTTCGATTCAGTCGCTAGTATGTGTAACGGAAGTACCGTCACCTGGTGAGTATCACTATATATACAGTATTGCGATATAATCGGATACCACCCAGATATATTGATTGTTCAGTCTATCCATTCAACTTTCTGTTCGTTTCGGTCGCTCGTATGTGTGTCTGGGTGGTATCCGATTATATCGCAATACTGTATATATAGTGATACTTACCAGGTGACGATACTTCCGTTACACATACTAGCGACTGAATCGAACAGAATGTTGAATGGTTAGACGAAACGATAATTGTATCTGAGTTGTATTCGATGATATCGTGATGATGTTTATATAGCAATACTCACCAGGTAACTGTCCTTCCGTTTTACATACAAGCGACCGAATCGAGCAGAAGGTTAAATGGATAGATTGAACAATCATCGTATCTGAGTTGTATTCGATTATGTTTATATAGATATACTCACCAGGTACCTGTTCTTCCGATATACATACGAGCAACCGAATCGAACATAAGGTTGAATGGATAGATTGAACAATCATCGTATCTGAGTTGTATTCGATTATTTTTATATAGTTATACTCACCAGGTAACTGTTCCTCCGTTATACATACGAGCGACTGAATTGAACTGAAGGTTGAATGAATAGACTAAACAATGATCGTATCTGGGGTTGTATTCGATTATATCGTGATGATGATCATATAGTTATACTCACCAGGTAACTGTTCTCCAGTTATACATAAGAGCGACTGAACTGAACAGAAGGTTGAATGGATAGACTGAACAATCATCGTATCTGGGTTGTATTCGATTATTTCGTGATGATTATTATATATTATGTCTAACCAGGTAACTGTTCTTTCGTTATACAAACTAGTAACCGAATCGAACATAAGGTTGCATGGATATATTGAACAATCATTGTATCTGGGTTGTCTCCGATTATATCGTTATGTTGTATATTTAACTACACCTACCATGTAACGGTTCTTTCGTTACACATACGAGCGTCTGAATCGAACATAAGGTTGGATGGTTAGACGGAACGATAATTGTAACTAAGTTGTATTCGATTATATCGTGATGACGTTCATATAGAAATACTCACAAGGTTATTGTTCTTTCGTTATACATACGAGCAACCGAATCGAACAGAAGGTTGAATGGATAGTATCTGGGTTGTATTCGATTATGATGTTATGCTGTGTATATAGTTATACACATAAGGTGACGGTATTCCCGTTTCACATACGAGCGACCGAAACGAACAGAAAGTTGAATGGATAGACTGAACAATCAATGTATCTGGGTGGTATCCGATTATATCGCAATACTGTATATATAAGGATACTTACCAGGTGACGGTACTTCCGTTACACATACTAGCGACTGAATCGAACAGAAGGTTGAATGGTTGGACGAAACGATACATGTATCTGAGTTGTATTCGATGATATCGTGATGATGTTTATATAGCAATACTCAACAGGTAACTGTTCTTCCGTTTTACATACAAGCGACCGAATCTAGCAGAAGGTTGAATTCAGTATAGATTTAACAATCATCGTATCTGGGTTGTATTCGATTATGTTTATATAGTTATACTCACCAGGTAACTGTTCTTCCGTTATACATACGAGCGACTGAATTGAACAGAAGGTTGAATGGATAGTATATGGGTTGTATTCGATTATGATGTTATGCTGTGTATATAGTTATACACACTAGGAGACGGTATTCCCGTTTTACATACGAGCGACCGAAACGAAAAGAAAGTTGAATGGATAGACTGAACAATCAATGTATCTGGGTGGTATCCGATTATATCGCAATACTGTATATATAGTGATACTTACCAGGTGACGATACTTCCGTTACACATACTAGCGACTGAATCGAACAGAATGTTGAATGGTTAGACGAAACGATAATTGTATCTGAGTTGTATTCGATGATATCGTGATGATGTTTATATAGCAATACTCACCAGGTAACTGTCCTTCCGTTTTACATACAAGCGACCGAATCGAGCAGAAAGTTGAATGGATAGATTGAACAATCATCGTATCTGAGTTGTATTCGATTATGTTTATATAGATATACTCACCAGGTACCTGTTCTTCCGATATACATACGAGCGACTGAATTGAACTGAAGGTTTAATGGATAGACTAAACAATGATCGTATCTGGGGTTGTATTCGATTATATCGTGATGATGTTCATATAGTTATACTCACCAGGTAACTGTTCTCCAGTTATACATAAGAGCGACTGAACTGAACAGAAGGTTGAATGGATAGACTGAACAATCATCGTATCTGGGTTGTATTCGATTATTTCGTGATGATTATTATATATTATGACTAACCAGGTAACTGTTCTTTCGTTATACATACTAGCAACCGAATCGAACATAAGGTTTAATGGATAGATTGAACAATCATTGTATCTGGGTTGTCTCCGATTATATCGTTATGTTGTATATTTAACTACACCTACCATGTAACGGTTCTTTCGTCACACATACGAGCGTCTGAATCGAACATAAGGTTGGATGGTTAGACGGAACGATAATTGTAACTAAGTTGTATTCGATTATATCGTGATGACGTTCATATAGAAATACTCACCAGGTTATTGTTCTTTCGTTATACATACGAGCAACCGAATCGAACAGAAGGTTGAATGGATAGTATCTGGGTTGTATTCGATTATGATGTTATGCTGTGTATATAGTTATACACATAAGGTGACGGTATTCCCGTTTCACATACGAGCGACCGAAACGAACAGAAAGTTGAATGGATAGACTGAACAATCAATGTATCTGGGTGGTATCCGATTATATCGCAATACTGTATAAATAGTGATACTTACCAGGTGACGGTACTTCCGTTACACATACTAGCGACTGAATCGAACAGAAGGTTAAATGGTTAGACGAAACGATACATGTATCTGAGTTGTATTCGATGATATCGTGATGATGTTTATATAGCAATACTCAACAGGTAACTGTTCTTCCGTTTTACATACAAGCGACCTAATCTAGCAGAAGGTTGAATTCAGTATAGATTTAACAATCATCGTATCTGGGTTGTATTCGATTATGTTTATATAGTTATACTCACCAGGTAACTGTTCTTCCGTTATACATACGAGCGACTGAATTGAACAGAAGGTTGAATGGATAGTATATGGGTTGTATTCGATTATGATGTTATGCTGTGTATATAGTTATACACACTAGGAGACGGTATTCCCGTTTTACATACGAGCGACCGAAACGAAAAGAAAGTTGAATGGATAGACTGAACAATCAATGTATCTGGGTGGTATCCGATTATATCGCAATACTGTATATATAGTGATACTTACCAGGTGACGATACTTCCGTTACACATACTAGCGACTGAATCGAACAGAATGTTGAATGGTTAGACGAAACGATAATTGTATCTGAGTTGTATTCGATGATATCGTGATGATGTTTATATAGCAATACTCACCAGGTAACTGTCCTTCCGTTTTACATACAAGCGACCGAATCGAGCAGAAGGTTGAATGGATAGATTGAACAATCATCGTATCTGAGTTGTATTCGATTATGTTTATATAGATATACTCACCAGGTACCTGTTCTTCCGATATACATACGAGCGACTGAATTGAACTGAAGGTTGAATGGATAGACTAAACAATGATCGTATCTGGGGTTGTATTCGATTATATCGTGATGATGTTCATATAGTTATACTCACCAGGTAACTGTTCTCCAGTTATACATAAGAGCGACTGAACTGAACAGAAGGTTGAATGGATAGACTGAACAATCATCGTATCTGGGTTGTATTCGATTATTTCGTGATGATTATTATATATTATGTCTAACCAGGTAACTGTTCTTTCGTTATACATACTAGCAACCGAATCGAACATAAGGTTTAATGGATAGATTGAACAATCATTGTATCTGGGTTGTCTCCGATTATATCGTTATGTTGTATATTTAACTACACCTACCATGTAACGGTTCTTTCGTTACACATACGAGCGTCTGAATCGAACATAAGGTTGGATGGTTAGACGGAACGATAATTGTAACTAAGTTGTATTCGATTATATCGTGATGACGTTCATATAGAAATACTCACCAGGTTATTGTTCTTTCGTTATACATACGAGCAACCGAATCGAACAGAAGGTTGAATGGATAGTATCTGGGTTGTATTCGATTATGATGTTATGCTGTGTATATAGTTATACACATAAGGTGACGGTATTCCCGTTTCACATACGAGCGACCGAAACGAACAGAAAGTTGAATGGACAGACTGAACAATCAATGTATCTGGGTGGTATCCGATTATATCGCAATACTGTAAATATAGTGATACTTACCAGGTGACGGTACTTCCGTTACACATACTAGCGACTGAATCGAACAGAAGGTTAAATGGTTAGACGAAACGATGCATGTATCTGAGTTGTATTCGATGATATCGTGATGATGTTTATATAGCAATACTCAACAGGTAACTGTTCTTCCGTTTTACATACAAGCGACCGAATCTAGCAGAAGGTTGAATTCAGTATAGATTTAACAATCATCGTATCTGGGTTGTATTCGATTATGTTTATATAGTTATACTCACCAGGTAACTGTTCTTCCGTTATACATACGAGCGACTGAATTGAACAGAAGGTTGAATGGATAGTATATGGGTTGTATTCGATTATGATGTTATGCTGTGTATATAGTTATACACACTAGGAGACGGTATTCCCGTTTTACATACGAGCGACCGAAACGAAAAGAAAGTTGAATGGATAGACTGAACGATCAATGTATCTGGGTGGTATCCGATTATATCGCAATACTGTATATATAGTGATACTTACCAGGTGACGATACTTCCGTTACACATACTAGCGACTGAATCGAACAGAATGCTGAATGGTTAGACGAAACGATAATTGTATCTGAGTTGTATTCGATGATATCGTGATGATGTTTATATAGCAATACTCACCAGGTAACTGTCCTTCCGTTTTACATACAAGCGACCGAATCGAGCAGAAGGTTGAATGGATAGATTGAACAATCATCGTATCTGAGTTGTATTCGATTATGTTTATATAGATATACTCACCAGGTACCTGTTCTTCCGATATACATACGAGCGACTGAATTGAACTGAAGGTTGAATGGATAGACTAAACAATGATCGTATCTGGGGTTGTATTCGATTATATCGTGATGATGTTCATATAGTTATACTCACCAGGTAACTGTTCTCCAGTTATACATAAGAGCGACTGAACTGAACAGAAGGTTGAATGGATAGACTGAACAATCATCGTATCTGGGTTGTATTCGATTATTTCGTGATGATTATTATATATTATGTCTAACCAGGTAACTGTTCTTTCGTTATACATACTAGCAACCGAATCGAACATAAGGTTTAATGGATAGATTGAACAATCATTGTATCTGGGTTGTCTCCGATTATATCGTTATGTTGTATATTTAACTACACCTACCATGTAACGGTTCTTTCGTTACACATACGAGCGTCTGAATCGAACATAAGGTTGGATGGTTAGACGGAACGATAATTGTAACTAAGTTGTATTCGATTATATCGTGATGACATTCATATGGAAATACTCACCAGGTAACTGTTCTTTCGTTATACATACGAGCAACCGAATCGAACAGAAGGTTGAATGGATAGTATCTGGGTTGTATTCGATTATGATGTTATGCTGTGTATAGTTATACACATAAGGTGACGGTATTCCCGTTTCACATACGAGCGACCGAAACGAACAGAAAGTTGAATGGATAGACTGAACAATCAATGTATCTGGGTGGTATCCGATTATATCGCAATACTGTATATATAGTGATACTTACCAGGTGACGGTACTTCCGTTACACATACTAGCGACTGAATCGAACAGAAGGTTAAATGGTTAGACGAAACGATAATTGTATCTGAGTTGTATTCGAAGATATCGTGATGATGTTTATATAGCAATACTCACCAGGTAACTGTTCTTCCGTTTACATACAAGCGACCGAATCGAGCAAAAGGTTGAATTCAGTATAGACTGAACAATCATCGTATCTGGGTTGTATTCGATTATGTTTATATGGTTATACTCACCAGGTAACTGTTCTTCCGTTATACATACGAGCGACTGAATTGAACAGAAGGTTGAATGGATAGTATATGGGTTGTATTCGATTATGATGTTATGCTGTGTATATAGTTATACACACTAGGAGACGGTATTCCCGTTTTACATACGAGCGACCGAAACGAAAAGAAAGTTGAATGGATAGACTGAACAATCAATGTATCTGGGTGGTATCCGATTATATCGCAATACTGTATATATAGTGATACTTACCAGGTGACGATACTTCCGTTACACATACTAGCGACTGAATCGAACAGAATGTTGAATGGTTAGACGAAACGATAATTGTATCTGAGTTGTATTCGATGATATCGTGATGATGTTTATATAGCAATACTCACCAGGTAACTGTCCTTCCGTTTTACATACAAGCGACCGAATCGAGCAGAAGGTTGAATGGATAGATTGAACAATCATCGTATCTGAGTTGTATTCGATTATGTTTATATAGATATACTCACCAGGTACCTGTTCTTCCGATATACATACGAGCAACCGAATCGAACATAAGGTTGAATGGATAGATTGAACAATCATCGTATCTGAGTTGTATTCGATTATGTTTATATAGTTATACTCACCAGGTAACTGTTCTTCCGTTATACATACGAGCGACTGAATTGAACTGAAGGTTGAATGGATAGACTAAACAATGATCGTATCTGGGGTTGTATTCGATTATATCGTGATGATGTTCATATAGTTATACTCACCAGGTAACTGTTCTCCAGTTTTACATAAGAGCGACTGAACTGAACAGAAGGTTGAATGGATAGACTGAACAATCATCGTATCTGGGTTGTATTCGATTATTTCGTGATGATTATTATATATTATGTCTAACCAGGTAACTGATCTTTCGTTATACATACTAGCAACCGAATCGAACATAAGGTTGAATGGATAGATTGAACAATCATTGTATCTGGGTTGTCTCCGATTATATCGTTATGTTGTATATTTAACTACACCTACCATGTAACGGTTCTTTCGTTACACATACGAGCGTCTGAATCGAACATAAGGTTGGATGGTTAGACGGAACGATAATTGTAACTAAGTTGTATTCGATTATATCGTGATGAAGTTCATATAGAAATACTCACCAGGTTACTGTTCTTTCGTTATACATACTAGCAACCGAATCGAACAGAAGGTTGAATGGATAGTATCTGGGTTGTATTCGATTATGATGTTATGCTGTGTATATAGTTATACACATAAGGTGACGGTATTCCCGTTTCACATACGAGCGACCGAAACGAACAGAAAGTTGAATGGATAGACTGAACAATCAATGTATCTGGGTGGTATCCGATTATATCGCAATACTGTATATATAGTGATACTTACCAGGTGACGGTACTTCCGCTACACATACTGGCGACTGAATCGAACAGAAGGTTAAATGGTTAGACGAAACGATAATTGTATCTGAGTTGTATTCGATGATATCGTGATGATGTTTATATAGCAATACTCACCAGGTAACTGTCCTTCCGTTTTACATGCAAGCGACCGAATCGAGCAGAAGGTTAAATGGATAGATTGAACAATCATCGTATCTGAGTTGTATTCGATTATGTTTATATAGATATACTCACCAGGTACCTGTTCTTCCGATATACATACGAGCAACCGAATCGAACATAAGGTTGAATGGATAGATTGAACAATCATCGTATCTGAGTTGTATTCGATTATGTTTATATAGTTATACTCACCAGGTAACTGTTCTTCCGTTATACATACGAGCGACTGAATTGAACTGAAGGTTGAATGGATAGTATCTGGGTTGTATTCGATTATGATGTTAAGCTGTGTATATAGTTATACACATAAGGTGACGGTATTCCCGTTTCACATACGAGCGACCGAAACGAACAGAAAGTTGAATGGATAGACTGAACAATCAATGTATCTGGGTGGTATCCGATTATATCGCAATACTGTATATATAGTGATACTTACCAGGTGACGGTACTTCCGTTACACATACTAGCGACTGAATCGAACAGAAGGTCAAATGGTTAGACGAAACGATAATTGTATCTGAGTTGTATTCGATGATATCATGATGATGTTTATATAGCAATACTCACCAGGTAACTGTCCTTCCGTTTCACATACAAGCAACCGAATCGAGCAGAAGGTTAAATGGATAGATTGAACAATCATCGTATCTGAGTTGTATTCGATTATGTTTATATAGATATACTCACCAGGTACCTGTTCCTCCGATATACATACGAGCAACCGAATCGAACATAAGGTTGAATGGATAGATTGAACAATCATCGTATCTGAGTTGTATTCGATTATGTTTATATAGTTATACTCACCAGGTAACTGTTCTTCCGTTATACATACGAGCGACTGAATTGAACTGAAGGTTGAATGGATAGACTAAACAATGATCGTATCTGGGGTTGTATTCGATTATATCGTGATGATGTTTATATAGTTATACTCACCAGGTAACTGTTCTCCAGTTATACATAAGAGCGACTGAACTGAACAGAAGGTTGAATGGATAGACTGAACAATCATCGTATCTGGGTTGTATTCGATTATTTCGTGATGATTATTATATATTATGTCTAACCAGGTAACTGTTCTTTCGTTATACATACTAGCAACCGAATCGAACATAAGGTTGAATGGATAGATTGAACAATCATTGTATCTGGGTTGTCTCCGATTATATCGTTATGTTGTATATTTAACCACACCTACCATGTAACGGTTCTTTCGTTACACATACGAGCGTCTGAATCGAACATAAGGTTGGATGGTTAGACGGAACGATAATTGTAACTAAGTTGTATTCGATTATATCGTGATGACGTTCATATAGAAATACTCACCAGGTTACTGTTCTTTCGTTATACATACGAGCAACCGAATCGAACAGAAGGTTGAATGGATAGTATCTGAATTGTATTCGATTATGATGTTATGCTGTGATATAGTTATACACATAAGGTGACGGTATTCCCGTTTCACATACGAGCGACCGAAACGAACAGGAAGTTGAATGGATAGACTGAACAATCAATGTATCTGGGTGGTATCCGATTATATCGCAATACTGTATATATAGTGATACTTACCAGGTGACGGTACTTCCGTTACACATACTAGCGACTGAATCGAACAGAAGGTTGAATGGTTAGATGAAATGATAATTGTATCTGAGTTTTATTCGATGATATCGTGATGATGTTTATATAGCAATACTCACCAGGTAACTGTTCTTCCGTTTTACATACAAGCGACCGAATCGAGCAGAAGGTTGAATTCAGTATAGATTGAACAATCATCGTATCTGGGTTGTATTCGATTATGTTTATATAGTTATACTCACCAGGTAACTGTTCTTCCGTTATACATACGAGCGACTGAATTGAACAGAAGGTTGAATGGATAGTATCTGGGTTGTATTCGATTATGATGTTATGCTGTGTATATAGTTATACACATAAGGTGACGGTATTCCCGTTTTACATACGAGCGACCGAAACGAAAAGAAAGTTGAATGGATAGACTGAACAATCAATGTATCTGGGTGGTATCCGATTATATCGCAATACTGTATATATAGTGATACTTACCAGGTGACGATACTTCCGTTACACATACTAGCGACTGAATCGAACAGAATGTTGAATGGTTAGACGAAACGATAATTGTATCTGAGTTGTATTCGATGATATCATGATGATGTTTATATAGCAATACTCACCAGGTAACTGTCCTTCCGTTTTACATACAAGCGACCGAATCGAGCAGAAGGTTAAATGGATAGATTGAACAATCATCGTATCTGAGTTGTATTTGATTATGTTTATATAGATATACTCACCAGGTACCTGTTCTTCCGATATACATACGAGCAACCGAATCGAACATAAGGTTGAATGGATAGATTGAACAATCATCGTATCTGGGTTGTATTCGTTTATTTCTTGATGATTATTATATATTATGTCTAACCAGGTAACTGTGCTTTCGTTATACATACTAGCAACCGAATCGAACATAAGGTTGAATGGATAGATTGAACAATCATTGTATCTGGGTTGTCTCCGATTATATCGTTATGTTGTATATTTAACCACACCTACCATGTAACGGTTCTTTCGTTACACATACGAGCGTCTGAATCGAACATAAGGTTGGATGGTTAGACGGAACGATAATTGTAACTAAGTTGTATTCGATTATATCGTGATGACGTTCATATAAAAATACTCACCAGGTTACTGTTCTTTCGTTTTACATACGAGCAACCGAATCGAACAGAAGGTTGAATGGATAGTATCTGAATTGTATTCGATTATGATGTTATGCTGTGATATAGTTATACACATAAGGTGACGGTATTCCCGTTTCACATACGAGCGACCGAAACGAACAGAAAGTTGAATGGATAGACTGAACAATCAATGTATCTGGGTGGTATCCGATTATATCGCAATACTGTATATATAGTGATACTTACCAGGTGACGGTACTTCCGTTACACATACTAGCGACTGAATCGAACAGAAGGTTGAATGGTTAGATGAAATGATAATTGTATCTGAGTTGTATTCGATGATATCGTGATGATGTTTATATAGCAATACTCACCAGGTAACTGTTCTTCCGTTTTACATACAAGCGACCGAATCGAGCAGAAGGTTGAATTCAGTATAGATTGAACAATCATCGTATCTGGGTTGTATTCGATTATGTTTATATAGTTATACTCACCAGGTAACTGTTCTTCCGTTATACATACGAGCGACTGAATTGAACAGAAGGTTGAATGGATAGTATCTGGGTTGTATTCGATTATGATGTTATGCTGTGTATATAGTTATACACATAGGGAGACGGTATTCCCGTTTCACATACGAGCGACCGAAACGAACAGAAAGTTGAATGGATAGACTGAACAATCAATGTATCTGGGTGGTATCCGATTATATCGCAATACTGTATATATAGTGATACTTACCAGGTGACGGTACTTCCGTTACACATACTAGCGACTGAATCGAACAGAAGGTTAAATGGTTAGACGAAACGATAATTGTATCTGAGTTGTATTCGATGATATCGTGATGATGTTTATATAGCAATACTCACCAGGTAACTGTTCTTCCGTTTTACATACAAGCGACCGAATCGAGCAGAATGTTGAATTCAGTATAGATTGAACAATCATCGTATCTGGGTTGTATTCGATTATGTTTATATAGTTATACTCACCAGGTAACTGTTCCTCCGTTATACATACGAGCGACTGAATTGAACAGAAGGTTGAATGGATAGTATATGGGTTGTATTCGATTATGATGTTATGCTGTGTATATAGTTATACACACTAGGAGACGGTATTCCCGTTTTACATACGAGCGACCGAAACGAAAAGAAAGTTGAATGGATAGACTGAACAATCAATGTATCTGGGTGGTATCCGATTATATCGCAATACTGTATATATAGTGATACTTACCAGGTGACGATACTTCCGTTACACATACTAGCGACTGAATCGAACAGAATGTTGAATGGTTAGACGAAACGATAATTGTATCTGAGTTGTATTCGATGATATCATGATGATGTTTATATAGCAATACTCACCAGGTAACTGTCCTTCCGTTTTACATACAAGCGACCGAATCGAGCAGAAGGTTAAATGGATAGATTGAACAATCATCGTATCTGAGTTGTATTCGATTATGTTTATATAGTTATACTCACCAGGTAACTGTTCTTCCGTTATACATACGAGCGACTGAATTGAACTGAAGGTTGAATGGATAGACTAAACAATGTTCGTATCTGGGGTTGTATTCGATTATATCGTGATGACGTTCATATAGAAATACTCACCAGGTTACTGTTCTTTCGTTATACATACGAGCAACCGAATCGAACAGAAGGTTGAATGGATAGTATCTGAATTGTATTCGATTATGATGTTATGCTGTGATATAGTTCTGAGTTGTATTCGATGATATCGTGATGATGTTTATATAGCAATACTCACCAGGTAACTGTTCTTCCATTTTACATACAAGCGACCGAATCGAGCAGAAGGTTGAATTCAGTATAGATTGAACAATCATCGTATCTGGGTTGTATTCGATTATGTTTATATAGTTATACTCACCAGGTAACTGTTCTTCCGTTATACATACGAGCGACTGAATTGAACAGAAGGTTGAATGGATAGTATCTGGGTTGTATTCGATTATGATGTTATGCTGTGTATATAGTTATACACATAAGGTGACGGTATTCCCGTTTCACATACGAGCGACCGAAACGAACAGAAAGTTGAATGGATAGACTGAACAATCAATGTATCTGGTTGGTATCCGATTATATCGCAATACTGTATATATAGTGATACTTACCAGGTGACGGTACTTCCGTTACACATACTAGCGACTGAATCGAACAGAAGGTTAAATGGTTAGACGAAACGATAATTGTATCTGAGTTGTATTCGATGATATCGTGATGATGTTTATATAGCAATACTCACCAGGTAACTGTTCTTCCGTTTTACATACAAGCGACCGAATCGAGCAGATTGTTGAATTCAGTATAGATTGAACAATCATCGTATCTGGGTTGTATTCGATTATGTTTATATAGTTATACTCACCAGGTAACTGTTCCTCCGTTATACATACGAGCGACTGAATTGAACAGAAGGTTGAATGGATAGTATATGGGTTGTATTCGATTATGATGTTATGCTGTGTATATAGTTATACACACTAGGAGACGGTATTCCCGTTTTACATACGAGCGACCGAAACGAAAAAAAAGTTGAATGGATAGACTGAACAATCAATGTATCTGGGTGGTATCCGATTATATCGCAATACTGTATATATAGTGATACTTACCAGGTGACGATACTTCCGTTACACATACTAGCGACTGAATCGAACAGAATGTTGAATGGTTAGACGAAACGATAATTGTATCTGAGTTGTATTCGATGATATCATGATGATGTTTATATAGCAATACTCACCAGGTAACTGTCCTTCCGTTTTACATACAAGCGACCGAATCGAGCAGAAGGTTAAATGGATAGATTGAACAATCATCGTATCTGAGTTGTATTCGATTATGTTTATATAGTTATACTCACCAGGTAACTGTTCTTCCGTTATACATACGAGCGACTGAATTGAACTGAAGGTTGAATGGATAGACTAAACAATGTTCGTATCTGGGGTTGTATTCGATTATATCGTGATGACGTTCATATAGAAATACTCACCAGGTTACTGTTCTTTCGTTATACATACGAGCAACCGAATCGAACAGAAGGTTGAATGGATAGTATCTGAATTGTATTCGATTATGATGTTATGCTGTGATATAGTTCTGAGTTGTATTCGATGATATCGTGATGATGTTTATATAGCAATACTCACCAGGTAACTGTTCTTCCATTTTACATACAAGCGACCGAATCGAGCAGAAGGTTGAATTCAGTATAGATTGAACAATCATCGTATCTGGGTTGTATTCGATTATGTTTATATAGTTATACTCACCAGGTAACTGTTCTTCCGTTATACATACGAGCGACTGAATTGAACAGAAGGTTGAATGGATAGTATCTGGGTTGTATTCGATTATGATGTTATGCTGTGTATATAGTTATACACATAAGGTGACGGTATTCCCGTTTCACATACGAGCGACCGAAACGAACAGAAAGTTGAATGGATAGACTGAACAATCAATGTATCTGGTTGGTATCCGATTATATCGCAATACTGTATATATAGTGATACTCACCAGGTGACGATACTTCCGTTACACATACTAGCGACTGAATCGAACAGAATGTTGAATGGTTAGACGAAACGATATATCTGAGTTGTATTCGATGATATCATGATGATGCTTATATAGCAATACTCACCAGGTAACTGTCCTTACGTTTTACATACGAGCAACCGAATCGAACATAAGGTTGAATGGATAGATTGAACAATCATCGTATCTGAGTTGTATTCGATTATGTTTATATAGTTATACTCACCAGGTAACTGTTCTTCCGTTATACATACGAGCGACTGAATTGAACTGAAGGTTGAATGGATAGACTGAACAATGATCGTATCTGGGGTTGTATTCGATTATATCGTGATGATGTTCATATAGTTATACTCACCAGGTAACTGTTCTCCAGTTATACATAAGAGCGACTGAACTGAACAGAAGGTTGAATGGATACACTGAACAATCATCGTATCTGGGTTGTATTCGATTATTTCGTGATGATTATTATATATTATGTCTAACCAGGTAACTGTTCTTTCGTTATACATACTAGCAACCGAATCGAACATAAAGTTGAATGGATAGATTGAACAATCATTGTATCTGGGTTGTCTCCGATTATATCGTTATGTTGTATATTTAACCACACCTACCATGTAACGGTTCTTTCGTTACACATACGAGCGTCTGAATCGAACATAAGGTTGGATGGTTAGACGGAACGATAATTGTAACTGAGTTGTATT
This sequence comes from Chrysomela aeneicollis, assembly GCA_029955515.1. Taxonomy (NCBI): domain Eukaryota; kingdom Metazoa; phylum Arthropoda; class Insecta; order Coleoptera; family Chrysomelidae; genus Chrysomela; species Chrysomela aeneicollis. The sequence continues at coordinate 155,182 of JARUHQ010000005.1, read as the reverse complement.
CGATTATATCGTGATGACGTTCATATAGAAATACTCACCAGGTTACTGTTCTTTCGTTATACATACGAGCAACCGAATCGAACAGAAGGTTGAATGGATAGTATCTGAATTGTATTCGATTATGATGTTATGCTGTGATATAGTTATACACATAAGGTGACGGTATTCCCGTTTCACATACGAGCGACCGAAACGAACAGAAAGTTGAATGGATAGACTGAACAATCAATGTATCTGGGTGGTATCCGATTATATCGCAATACTGTATATATAGTGATACTTACCAGGTGACGGTACTTCCGTAACACATACTAGCGACTGAATCGAACAGAAGGTTAAATGGTTAGATAAAACGATAATTGTATCTGAGTTGTATTCGATGATATCGTGATGATGTTTATATAGCAATACTCACCAGGTAACTGTTCTTCCGTTTTACATACAAGCGACCGAATCGAGCAGAAGGTTGAATTCAGTATAGATTGAACAATCATCGTATCTGGGTTGTATTCGATTATGTTTATATAGTTATACTCACCAGGTAACTGTTCTTCCGTTATACATACGAGCGACTGAATTGAACAGAAAGTTGAATGGATAGACTGAACAATCAATGTATCTGGGTGGTATCCGATTATATCGCAATACTGTATATATAGTGATACTTACCAGGTGACGGTACTTCCGTTACACATACTAGCGACTGAATCGAACAGAAGGTTAAATGGTTAGACGAAACGATAATTGTATCTGAGTTGTATTCGATGATATCGTGATGATGTTAATATAGCAATACTCACCAGGTAACTGTTCTTCCGTTATACATACGAGCGACTGAATTGAACAGAAGGTTGAATGGATAGTATATGGGTTGTATTCGATTATGATGTTATGCTGTGTATATAGTTATACACACTAGGAGACGGTATTCCCGTTTTACATACGAGCGACCGAAACGAAAAGAAAGTTGAATGGATAGACTGAACAATCAATGTATCTGGGTGGTATCAGATTATATCGCAATACTGTATATATAGTGATACTTACCAGGTGACGATACTTCCGTTACACATACTAGCGACTGAATCGAACAGAATGTTGAATGGTTAGACGAAACGATAATTGTATGTGAGTTGTATTCGATGATATCATGATGATGTTTATATAGCAATACTCACCTGGTAACTGTCCTTCCGTTTTACATACAAGCGACCGAATCGAGCAGAAGGTTAAATGGATAGATTGAACAATCATCGTATCTGAGTTGTATTCGATTATGTTTATATAGATATACTCACCAGGTACCTGTTCTTCCGATATACATACGAGCAACCGAATCGAACATAAGGTTGAATGGATAGATTGAACAATCATCGTATCTGAGTTGTATTCGATTATGTTTATATAGTTATACTCACCAGGTAACTGTTCTTCCGTTATACATACGAGCGACTGAATTGAACTGAAGGTTGAATGGATAGACTAAACAATGATCGTATCTGGGGTTGTATTCGATTATATCGTGATGATGTTCATATAGTTATACTCACCAGGTAACTGTTCTCCAGTTATACATAAGAGCGACTGAACTGAACAGAAGGTTGAATGGATAGACTGAACAATCATCGTATCTGGGTTGTTTTCGATTATTTCGTGATGATTATTATATATTATGTCTAACCAGGTAACTGTTCTTTCGTTATAAATACTAGCAACCGAATCGAACATAAGGTTGAATGGATAGATTGAACAATCATTGTATCTGGGTTGTCTCCGATTATATCGTTATGTTGTATATTTAACTACACCTACCATGTAACGGTTCTTTCGTTACACATACGAGCGTCTGAATCGAACATAAGGTTGGATGGTTAGACGGAACGATAATTGTAACTAAGTTGTATTCGATTATATCGTGATGACGTTCATATAGAAATACTCACCAGGTTACTGTTCTTTCGTTATACATACGAGCAACCGAATCGAACAGAAGGTTGAATGGATAGTATCTGAATTGTATTCGATTATGATGTTATGCTGTGATATAGTTATACACATAAGGTGACGGTATTCCCGTTTCACATACGAGCGACCGAAACGAACAGAAAGTTGAATGGATAGACTGAACAATCAATGTATCTGGGTGGTATCCGATTATATCGCAATACTGTATATATAGTGATACTTACCAGGTGACGATACTTCCGTTACACATACTAGCGACTGAATCGAACAGAAGGTTAAATGGTTAGACGAAACGATAATTGTATCTGAGTTGTATTCGATGATTTCGTGATGATTTTTACATAGCAATACTCACCAGGTAACTGCCCTTCCGTTTTACATACAAGCGACCGAATCGAGCAGAAGGTTAAATGGATAGATTGAACAATCATCGTATCTGAGTTGTATTCGATTATGTTTATATAGATATACTCACCAGGTACCTGTTCTTCCGATATACATACGAGCAACCGAATCGAACATAAGGTTGAATGGATAGATTGAACAATCATCGTATCTGAGTTGTATTCGATTATGTTTATATAGTTATACTCACCAGGTAACTGTTCTTCCGTTATACATACGAGCGACTGAATTGAACTGAAGGTTGAATGGATAGACTAAACAATGATCGTATCTGGGGTTGTATTCGATTATATCGTGATGATGTTCATATAGTTATACTCACCAGGTAACTGTTCTCCAGTTATACATAAGAGCGACTGAACTGAACAGATGGTTGAATGGATAGACTGAACAATCATCGTATCTGGGTTGTATTCGATTATTTCGTGATGATTATTATATATTATGTCTAACCAGGTAACTGTTCTTTCGTGATACATACTAGCAACCGAATCGAACATAAGGTTGAATGGATAGATTGAACAATCATCGTATCTGAGTTGTATTCGATTATGTTTATATAGTTATACTCACCAGGTAACTGTTCTTCCGTTATACATACGAGCGACTGAATTGAACTGAAGGTTGAATGGATAGACTAAACAATGATCGTATCTGGGGTTGTATTCGATTATATCGTGATGATGTTCATATAGTTATACTCACCAGGTAACTGTTTTCCAGTTATACATAAGAGCGACTGAACTGAACAGAAGGTTGAATGGATAGACTGAACAATCATCGTATCTGGGTTGTATTCGATTATTTCGTGATGATTATTATATATTATGTCTAACCAGGTAACTGTTCTTTCGTGATACATACTAGCAACCGAATCGAACATAAGGTTGAATGGATAGATTGAACAATCATTGTATCTGGGTTGTCTCCGATTATATCGTTTTGTTGTATATTTAACTACACCTACCATGTAACGGTTCTTTCGTTACACATACGAGCGTCTGAATCGAACATAAGGTTGGATGGTTAGACGAAATGATAATTGTAACTAAGTTGTATTCGATTATATCGTGATGACGTTCATATAGAAATACTCACCAGGTTACTGTTCTTTCGTTATACATACGAGCAACCGAATCGAACAGAAGGTTGAATGGATAGTATCTGGGTTGTATTCGATTATGATGTTATGCTGTGATATAGTTATACACATAAGGTGACGGTATTCCCGTTTCACATACGAGCGACCGAAACGAACTGAAAGTTGAATGGATAGACTGAACAATCAATGTATCTGGGTGGTATCCGATTATATCGCAATACTGTATATATAGTGATACTTACCAGGTGACGGTACTTCCCTTACACATACTAGCGACTGAATCGAACAGAAGGTTAAATGGTTAGACGAAACGATAATTGTATCTGAGTTGTATTCGATGATATCGTGATGATGTTTATATAGCAATACTCACCAGGTAACTGTTCTTCCGTTTTACATACAAGCGACCAAATCGAGCAGAAGGTTGAATTCAGTATAGATTGAACAATCATCGTATCTGGGTTGTATTCGATTATGTTTATATAGTTATACTCACCAGGACTGTTCTTCCGTTATACATACGAGCGACTGAATTGAACAGAAGGTTGAATGGATAGTATATGGGTTGTATTCGATTATGATTTTATGCTGTGTATATAGTTATACACACTAGGAGACGGTATTCCCGTTTTACATACGAGCGACCGAAACGAAAAGAAAGTTGAATGGATAGACTGAACAATCAATGTATCTGGGTGGTATCCGATTATATCGCAATACTGTATATATAGTGATACTTACCAGGTGACGATACTCCCGTTACACATACTAGCGACTGAATCGAACAGAATGTTGAATGGTTAGACGAAACGATAATTGTATCTGAGTTGTATTCGATGATATCGTGATGATGTTTATATAGCAATACTCACCAGGTAACTGTCCTTCCGTTTTACATACAAGCGACCGAATCGAGCAGAAGGTTAAATGGATAGATTGAACAATCATCGTATCTGAGTTTTATTCGATTATGTTTATATAGATATACTCACCAGGTACCTGTTCTTCCGATATACATACGAGCAACCGAATCGAACATAAGGTTGAATGGATAGATTGAACAATCATCGTATCTGAGTTGTATTCGATTATGTTTATATAGTTATACTCACCAGGTAACTGTTCTTCCGTTATACATACGAGCGACTGAATTGAACTGAAGGTTGAATGGATAGACTAAACAATGATCGTATCTGGAGTTGTATTCGATTATATCGTGATGATGTTCATATAGTTATACTCACCAGGTAACTGTTCTTCCGTTATACATACGAGCGACTGAACTGAACAGAAGGTTGAATGGATAGACTGAACAATCATCGTATCTGGGTTGTATTCGATTATTCCGTGATGATTATTATATATTATGTCTAACCAGGTAACTGTTCTTTCGTTATACATACTAGCAACCGAATCGAACATAAGGTTGAATGGATAGATTGAACAATCATTGTAACTGGGTTGTCTCCGATTATATCGTTATGTTGTATATTTAACTACACCTACCATGTAACGGTTCTTTCGTTACCCATACGAGCGTCTGAATCGAACATAAGGTTGGATGGTTAGACGGAACGATAATTGTAACTAAGTTGTATTCGATTATATCGTGATGACGTTCATATAGAAATACTCACCAGGTTACTGTCCTTTCGTTATACATACGAGCAACCGAATCGAACAGAAGGTTGAATGGATAGTATCTGGGTTGTATTCGATTATGATGTTATGCTGTGTATATAGTTATACACATAAGGTGACGGTATTCCCGTTTCACATACGAGCGACCGAAACGAACAGAAAGTTGAAATGATGACTGAACAATCAATGTATCTGGGTGGTATCCGATTATATCGCAATACTGTATATATAGTGATACTTTCCAGGTGACGGTACTTCCGTTACACATACTAGCGACTAAATCGAACAGAAGTTTTAATGGTTAGACGAAACGATAATTGTATCTGAGTTGTATTCGATGATATCGTGATGATGTTTATATAGCAATACTCACCAGGTAACTGTTCTTCCGTTTTACATACAAGCGACCGAATCGAGCAGAAGTTTGAATTCAGTATAGATTGAACAATCATCGTATCTGGGTTGTATTCGATTATGTTTATATAGTTATACTCAACAGGTAACTGTTCTTCCGTTATACATACGAGCGACTGAATCGAACAGAAGGTTGAATGGATATTATCTGGGTTGTATTCGATAATGATGTTATGCTGTGTATATAGTTATACACATAAGGTGACGGTATTCCCGTTTCACATACGAGCGACCGAAACGAACAGAAAGTTGAATGGATAGACTGAACAATCAATGTATCTGGGTGTTATCCGATTATATCGCAATACTGTATATATAGTGATACTTACCAGGTGACGGTACTTTCGTTACACATACTAGCGACTGAATCGAACAGAAGGTTAAATGGTTAGACGAAACGATAATTGTATCTGAGTTGTATTCGATGGAATCGTGATGATGTTTATATAGCAATACTCACCAGGTAACTGTCCTTCCGTTTTACATACAAGCGACCGAATCGAGCAGAAGGTTAAATGGATAGATTGAACAATCATCGTATCTGAGTTGTATTCGATTATGTTTATATAGATATACTCACCAGGTACCTGTTCTTCCGATATACATACGAGCAACCGAATCGAACATAAGGTTGAATGGATAGATTGAACAATCATCGTATATGAGTTGTATTCGATTATGTTCATATAGTTATACTCACCAGGTAACTGTTCTTCCGTTATACATACGAGCGACTGAATTGAACAGAAGGTTGAATTGATAGTATATAGGTTGTATTCGATTATGATGTTATGCTGTGTATATAGTTATACACACTAGAAGACGGTATTCCCGTTTTACATACGAGCGACCGAAACAAAAAGAAAGTTGAATGGATAGACTGAACAATCAATGTATCTGGGTGGTATCCGATTATATCGCAATACTGTATATATAGTGATACTTACCAGGTGACGATACTTCCGTTACACATACTAGCGACTGAATCGAACAGAATGTTGAATGGTTAGACGAAACGATAATTGTATCTGAGTTGTATTCGATGATATCGTGATGTTTATATAGCAATACTCACCAGGTAACTGTTCTTCCGTTTTACATACAAGCGACCGAATCGAGCAGAAGGTTGAATTCAGTATAGATTTAACAATCATCGTATCTGGGTTGTATTCGATTATGTTTATATAGTTATACTCACCAGGTAACTGTTCTTCCGTTATACATACGAGCGACTGAATTGAACAGAAGGTTGAATGGATAGTATATGGGTTGTATTCGATTATGATGTTATGCTGTGTATATAGTTATACACACTAGGAGACGGTATTCCCGTTTTACATACAAGCGACCGAGTCGAGCATAAGGTTAAATGGATAGATTGAACAATCATCGTATCTGAGTTGTATTCGATTATGTTTATATAGATATACTCACCAGGTACCTGTTCTTCCGATATACATACGAGCAACCGAATCGAACATAAGGTTGAATGGATAGATTGAACAATAATCGTATCTGAGTTGTATTCGATTATGTTTATATAGTTATACTCACCAGGTAACTGTTCTTCCGTTATACATACGAGCGACTGAATTGAACTGAAGGTTGAATGGATAGACTAAACAATGATCGTATCTGGGGTTGTATTCGATTATATCGTGATGATGTTTATATAGTTATTCTCACCAGGTAACTGTTCTCCAGTTATACATAAGAGCGACTGAACTGAACAGAAGGTTGAATGGATAGACTGAACAATCATCGTATCTGGGTTGTATTCGATTATTTCTTGATGATTATTATTTATTATGTCTAACCAGGTAACTGTTCTTTCGTTATACATACTAGCAACCGAATCGAACATAAGGTTGAATGGATAGATTGAACAATCATTGTATCTGGGTTGTCTCCGATTATATCGTTATGTTGTATATTTAACTACACCTACCATGCAACGGTTCTTTCGTTACACATACGAGCGTCTGAATCGAACATAAGGTTGGATGGTTAGACGGAACGATAATTGTAACTAAGTTGTATTCGATTATATCGTGATGACGTTCATATAGAAATACTCACCAGGTTACTGTTCTTTCGTTATACATACGAGCAACCGAATCGAACAGAAGGTTGAATGGATAGTATCTGGGTTGTATTCGATTATAATGTTATGCTGTGTATATAGTTATACACATAAGGTGACGGTATTCCCGTTTCACATACGAGCGACCGAAACGAACAGAAAGTTGAATGGATAGACTGAACAATCAATGTATCTGGGTGGTATCCGATTATATCGCAATACTGTATATATAGTGATACTTACCAAGTGACGGTACTTCCGTTACACATACTAGCGACTGAATCGAACAGAAGGTTAAATGGTTAGACGAAACGATAATTGTATCTGAGTTGTATTCGATGATATCGTGATGATGTTTATATAGCAATACTCACCAGGTAACTGTTCTTCCGTTTTACATACAAGCGACCGAATCGAGCAGAAGGTTGAATTCAGTATAGATTGAACAATCATCGTATCTGGGTTGTATTCGATTATGTTTATATAGTTATACTCACCAGGTAACTGTTCTTCCGTTATACATACGAGCGACTGAATTGAACAGAAGGTTGAATGGATAGTATATGAGTTGTATTCGATTATGATGTTATGCTGTGTATATAGTTATACACACTAGGAGACGGTATTCCCGTTTTACATACGAGCGACCGAAACGAAAAGAAAGTTGAATGGATAGACTGAACAATCAATGTATCTGGGTGGTATCCGATTATATCGCAATACTGTATATATAGTGATACTTACCAGGTGACGATACTTCCGTTACACATACTAGCGACTGAATCGAACAGAATGTTGAATGGTTAGACGAAACGATAATTGTATCTGAGTTGTATTCGATGATATCGTGATGATGTTTATATAGCAATACTCACCAGGTAACTGTTATTCCGTTTTACATACAAGCGACCGAATCGAGCAGAAGGTTGAATTCAGTATAGATTGAACAACCATCGTATCTGGGTTGTATTCGATTATGTTTATATAGTTATACTCACCAGGTAACTGTTCTTCCGTTATACATACGAGCGACTGAATTGAACAGAAGGTTGAATGGATAGTATATGGGTTGTATTCGATTATGATGTTATGCTGTGTATATAGTTATACACACTAGGAGACGGTACTCACCAGGTAACTGTTCTCCAGTTATACATAAGAGCGACTGAACTGAACAGAAGATTGAATGGATAGACTGAACAATCATCGTATCTGGGTTGTATTCGATTATTTCGTGATGATTATTATATATTATGTCTAACCAGGTAACTGTTCTTTCGTTATACATACTAGCAACCGAATCGAACATAAGGTTGAATGGATAGATTGAACAATCATTGTATCTGGGTTGTCTCCGATTATATCGTTATGTTGTATATTTAACTACACCTACCATGTAACGGTTCTTTCGTTACACATACGAGCGTCTGAATCGAACATAAGGTTGGATGGTTAGACGGAACGATATTGTAACTAAGTTGTATTCGATTATATCGTGATGACGTTCATATAGTTATACTCACCAGGTAACTGTTCTTCCGTTATACATACGAGCGACTGAATTGAACAGAAGGTTGAATGGATAGACTAAACAATAATCGTATCTGGGGTTGTATTCAATTATATCTTGATGATGTTCATATAGTTATACTCACCAGAAAAATGTTCTCCAGTTATACATAAGAGCGACTGAACTGAACAGAAGGTTGAATGGATAGACTGAACATTCATCGTATCTGGGTTGTATTTGATTATATCGTGATTATTATCATATAGTATGTCTAACCAGGTAACAGTTCTTCCGTTATACATACGAGCAACCGTATCGAACATAAGGTTGGATGGATAAATTGAACAATCATTGTATCTGGGTTGTCTCCGATTATATCGTTATGCTGTATATTTAGTTACACCTACCAGGTAACGGTTCTTTCGTTACACATACGAGCGTCTGAATCGAACATGAGGTTGGATGGTTAGACGGAACGATAATTGTAACTGAGTTGTATTCGATTATATCGTGGTGATGTTCATATAGTAATACTCACCAGGTGACTGTTCTTGCGTTATACATACGAACGACTCAATCGAACAGAAGGTTGGATGGATAGACGGAATGATCATTGTATCTGAGTTGTATTCGATTATATCGTGATGACGTTCATATAGAAATACTCACCAGGTTACTTTTCTTTCGTTATACATACGAGCAGACGAATCGAACAGAAGGTTGAATGGATAGTATCTGGGTTGTTTTCGATTATGATGTTATGCTGTGTATATAGTTATGCACATAAGGTGACGGTATTCCCATTTTACATACGAGCGACCGAAACGAACAGAAAGTTGAATGGATAGACTGAACAATCAATGTATCTGGGTGGTATCCGATTATATCGCAATTCTGTATATATAGTGATACTCACCAGGTGACGGTACTTCCGTTACACATACTAGCGACTGAATCGAACAGAAGGTTAAATGGTTAGACGAAACGATAATTGTATCTCTGAGTTGTATTCGATGATATCGTGATGATGTTTATATAGCAATACTCACCAGGTAACTGTTCTTCCGTTTTACATACAAGCGACCGTATCGAGCAGAAGCTTAAATTTAGTATAGATTGAACAATCATCTCATCTGGGTTGTATTCGATTATGTTTATATAGTTATACTCACCAGGTAACTTTTCTTCCGTTATACATACGAGCGACTGAATTGAACAGATGGTTGAAAGGATAGACTAAACAATAATCGTATCTGGGGTTGTATTCGATTATATCTTGATGATGTTCATATAGTTATACTCACCAGGAAACTGTTTTCCAGTTATACATAAGAGCGACTGAACTGAACAGAAGGTTGAATGGATAGACTGAACATTCATCGTATCCGGGTTGTATTTGATTATATCGTGATTATTATCATATAGTATGTCTAACCAGGTAACAGTTCTTCCGTTATACATACGAGCAACCGAATCGAACATAAGGTTGGATGGATAGATTGAACAATCATTGTATCTGGGTTGTCTCTGATTATATCGTTATGCTGTATATTTAGTTACACCTACCATGTAACGTTTCTTTCGTTACACATACGAGCGTCTGAATCGAACATAAGGTTGGATGGTTAGACGGAACGATAAATGTAACTGAGTTGTATTCGATTATATCGTGGTGATGTTTATATAGTTATACTCACCAGGTGACTGTTCTTGCGTTATACATACGAGCGACCCAATCGAACAGAAGGTTGGATGGATAGACGGAATGATCATTGTATCTGAGTTGTATTCGATTATATCGTGATGACGTTCATTTAGAAATACTCACCAGGTGACTGTTCTTCCGTTTTACATACAAGCGACCGAATCGAACAGAAGGTTGAATGGATAGTATCTGAGTAGTATTCGATTATGATGTTATGCTGTGTATATAGTTATACACACTAGGTGACGGTATACCCGTTTTACATACGAGCGACCGAAACGAACAGAAAGTTGAATGGATAGACTGAACAATCAATGTATCTGGTTGGTATCCGATTATATCGCAATACTGTATATATAGTGATACTTACCAGGTGACGGTACTTCCGTTACACATACTAGCGACTGAATCGAACTTAAGGTTAAATGGTGAGACGAAACGATAATTGTATCTGAGTTGTATTCGATGATATCGTGATGATGTTTATATAGCAATACTCACCAGGTAACTGTTCTTCCGTTTTACATACAAGCGACCGAATCGAGCAGAAGGTTAAATTTAGTATGGATTGAACAATCATCGTATCTGGGTTGTATTCGATTATGTTTATATAGTTATACTCACCAGGTAACTGTTCTTCCGTTATACATACTAGCGACTGAATCGAACAGAATGTTGAATGGTTAGACGAAACGATAATTGTATCTGAGTTGTATTCGATGATATCGTGATGATGTTTATATAGCAATACTCACCAGGTAACTGTCCTTCAGTTTTACATACAAGTGACCGAATCGAGCAGAAGGTTGAATGGATAGATTGAACAATCATCGTATCTGAGTTGTATTCGATTATGTTTATATAGTTATACTCACCAAGTAACTGTTCTTCCGTTATACATACGAGCGACTGAATTGAACAGAAAGTTGAATGGATAGACTAAACAATAATCGTATCTGGGGTTGTATTTGATTATATCGTGATTATTATCATATAGTATGTCTAACCAGGCAACAGTTCTTCCGTTATACATACGATTAACCGAATCGAACATAAGGTTGGATGGATATAGATTGAACAATCATTGTATCTGGGTTGTCTCCGATTATATCGTTATGCTGTATATTTAGTTACACCTACCATGTAACGGTTCTTTCGTTACACATACGAGCATCTGAATCGAACATAAAGTTGGATGGTTAGACGAAACTATAATTGTAACTGAGTTGTATTCGATAATATCGTGGTGATGTTTATATAGTAATACTCACCAGGTGACTGTTCTTGCGTTATACATACGAGCGACCCAATCGAACAGAAGGTTGGATGGATAGACGGAATGATCATTGTATCTGAGTTGTATTCGATTATATCGTGATGACGTTCATATAGAAATACTCACCAGGTTACTGTTTTTTCGTTATACATACGAGCAACCGAATCGAACAGAAGGTTGAATGGATAGTATCTGGGTTGTATTCGATTATGATGTTTTGCTGTGTATATAGTTATACACATGAGGTGACGGTATTCCCGGTTTACTTACGAGCGACCGAAACGAACAGAAAGTTGAATGGATAGACTGAACAATCAATGTATCTGGGTGGTATCCGATTATATCGCAATACTGTATATATAGTGATACTAACCAGGTGACGGTACTTCCGTTACACATACTAGCGACTGAATCGAACAGAAGGTTAAATGGTTAGACGAAATGATAATTGTATCTCTGAGTTGTATTCGATGATATCGTGATGATGTTTGTATAGCAATACTCACCAGGTAACTGTTCTTTCGTTTTACATACAAGCGACCGAATCGAGCAGAAGGTTAAATGGATAGATTGAACAATCATCGTATCTGAGTTGTATTCGATTATGTTTATATAGTTATACTCACCAGGTACCTGTTCTTTCGATATACATACGAGCAACCGAATCGAACATGAGGTTGAATGGATAGATTGAACAATCATCGTATCTGAGTTGTATTCGATTATGTTTATATAGTTATACTCACCAAGTAACTGTTCTTCCGTTATACATACGAGCGACTGAATTGAACAGAAGGTTGAATGGATATACTAAACAATGATCGTATCTGGGGTTGTATTCGATTATATCGTGATGATGTTTATATAGTTATACTCACCAGGTGACTGTTCTCCAGTTATACATAAGAGCGACTGAACTGAACAGAAGGTTGTATAGATAGACTGAACAATCATCGTATCTGGGTTGTATTCGATTAATTCGTGATGATTATTATATATTATGTCTAACCAGGTAACTGTTCTTCCGTTATACATACGAGCAACCGAATCGAACATAAGGTTGAATGGATAGATTGAACAATCATTGTATCTGGGTTGTCTCCGATTATATCGTTATGCTGTATATTTAGATACACCTACCATGTAACGGTTCTTCCGTTACACATACGAGCGTCTGAATCGAACATAAGGTTGGATGGTTAGACGGAACGATAATTGTAACTGAGTTGTATTCGATTATATCGTGGAAATGTTCATATAGTAATACTCACCAGGTGACTGTTCTTGCGTTATACGTACGAGCGACCCAATCGAACAGAAGGTTAGATGGATAGACGGAATGATCATTGTATCTGAGTTGTATTCGATTATATCGTGATGAAGTTTATATATGAATACTCACCAGGTTACTGTTCTTTCGTTATACATACGAGCAACCGAATCGAACAGAAGGTTGAATGGATAGTATCTGAGTTGTATTCGATTATGATGTTATGCTGTGTATATAGTTATACATACTAGGTGACGGTATTCCCGTTTTACATACGAGCGACCGAAACGAACAGAAAGTTGAATGGATAGACTGAACAATCAATGTATCTGGTTGGTATCCGATTATATCGCAATACTGTATATATAGTGATACTTACCAGGTGACGGTACTTCCGTTACACATACTAGCGACTGAATCGAACAGAAGGTTAAATGGTTAGACGAAGCGATAATTGTATCTGAGTTGTATTCGATGATATCGTGATGATGTTTATATAGCAATACTCACCAGGTAACTGTTCTTCCGTTTCACATAAAAGCGACCGAATCGAGCAGAAGGTTAAATGGATAGATTGAAAATTCATCGTATCTGGGTTGTATTCGATTAGGTTTATATAGTTATACTCACCAGGTAACTGTTTTTCCGTTATACATAAGAACGACTGAATTGAACAGAAGGTTGAATGGATAGACTAAACAATAATCGTATCTGGGGTTGTATTCGAGTATATCGTGATGATTATCATATAGTATGTCTAACCAGGTAACAGTTCTTCCGTTAAACATACGAGCAACCGAATCGAACAGAAGGTTGAATGGATAGTATCTGGGTTGTATTCGATTATGATGTTATGCTGTGTATATGGTTATACACATTTGATGACGGTATTCCCGTTTTACATACGAGCGACCGAAACGAACAGAAAGTTGAATGGATAGACTGAACAATCAATGTATCTGGGTGGTATGCGATTATATCGCAATACTGTATATATAGTGATACTTACCAGGTGACGGTACTTCCGTTACACATACTAGCGACTGAATCGAACAGAAGGATGCATGGTTAGACGAAACGATAATTGTATCTGAGTTGTATTCGATGATATCGTGATGATGTTTAAATAGCAATAATCACCAGGTAACTGTTCTTCCGTTTTACATACAAGCGACTGAATTGAACAGAAGGTTGAATAGATAGACTAAACAATAATCGTATCTGGGGTTGTATTCGATTATATCGTGATGATGTTTATATAGTTATACTCACCAGGTAACTGTTCTCCAGTTATACATAAGAGCGACTGAACTGAACAGAAGGTTGAATGGATAGACTGAACAATCATTGTATCTGGGTTGTATTCGATTATATCGTGATGATTATCATATAGTATGTCTAAGCAGGTAACAGTTCTTCTGTTACACATACGAGCAACTGAATCGAACATAAGGTTGAATGGAAAGATTGAACAATCATCGTATCTGAGTTGTATTCGATTATGTTTATATAGTTATACTCACCAGGTAACTGTTCTTCCGTTATACATACGAGCGACTGTATTGAACTGAAGGTTGAATGGATAGACTAAACAATGTTCGTATCTGGGGTTGTATTCGATTATATCGTGATGATGTTCATATAGTTATACTCACCAGGTAACTGTTCTCCAGTTATACATAAGAGCGACTGAACTGAACAGAAGGTTGAATGGATAGACTGAACAATCATCGTATCTGGGTTGTATTCGATTATTTCGTGATGAATATTATATATTATGTCTAACCAGGTAACTGTTCTTTCGTTATACATACTAGCAACCGAATCGAACCTAAGGTTGAATGGATTGATTGAACAATCATTGTATCTGGGTTGTCTCCGATTATATCGTTATGTTGTATATTCAACTACACCTACCATGTAACGGTTCTTTCGTTACACATACGAGCGTCTGAATCGAACATAAGGTTGGATGGTTAGACGGAACGATAATTGTAACTAAGTTGTATTCGATTATATCGTGATGACGTTCATATAGAAATACTCACCAGGTTACTGTTCTTTCGTTATACATACGAGCAACCGAATCGAACAGAAGGTTGAATGGATAGTATCTGAATTGTATTCGATTATGATGTTATGCTGTGATATAGTTCTGAGTTGTATTCGATGATATCGTGATGATAATTATATAGCAATACTCACCAGGTAACTGTTCTTCCATTTTACATACAAGCGACCGAATCGAGCAGAAGGTTGAATTCAGTATAGATTGAACAATCATCGTATCTGGGTTGTATTCGATTATGTTTATATAGTTATACTCACCAGGTAACTGTTCTTCCGTTATACATACGAGCGACTGAATTGAACAGAAGGGTGAATGGATAGTATCTGGGTTGTATTCGATTATGATGTTATGCTGTGTATATAGTTATACACATAAGGTGACGGTATTCCCGTTTTACATACGAGCGACCGAAACGAACAGAAAGTTGAATGGATAGACTGAACAATCAATGTATCTGGGTGGTATGCGATTATATCGCAATACTGTATATATAGTGATACTTACCAGGTGACGGTACTTCCGTTACACATACTAGCGACTGAATCGAACAGAAGGTTAAATGGTTAGACGAAACGATAATTGTATCTGAGTTGTATTCGATGATATCGTGATGATGTTTATATAGCAATACTCACCAGGTAACTGTTCTTCCGTTTTACATACAAGCGACCGAATCGAGCAGAATGTTGAATTCAGTATAGATTGAACAATCATCGTATCTGGGTTGTATTCGATTATGTTTATATAGTTATACTCACCAGGTAACTGTTCTTCCGTTATACATACGAGCGACTGAATTGAACAGAAGGTTGAATGGATAGTATATGGGTTGTATTCGATTATGATGTTATGCTGTGTATATAGTTATACACACTAGGAGACGGTATTCCCGTTTTACATACGAGCGACCGAAACGAAAAGAAAGTTGAATGGATAGACTGAACAATCAATGTATCTGGGTGGTATCCGATTATATCGCAATACTGTATATATAGTGATACTCACCAGGTGACGATACTTCCGTTACACATACTAGCGACTGAATCGAACAGAATGTTGAATGGTTAGACGAAACGATAATTGTATCTGAGTTGTATTCGATGATATCATGATGATGTTTATATAGCAATACTCACCAGGTAACTGTCCTTCCGTTTTACATACAAGCGACCGAATCGAGTAGAAGGTTAAATGGATAGATTGAACAATCATCGTATCTGAGTTGTATTCGATTATGTTTATATAGATATACTCACCAGGTACCTGTTCTTCCGATATACATACGAGCAACCGAATCGAACATAAGGTTGAATGGATAGATTGAACAATCATCGTATCTGAGTTGTATTCGATTATGTTTATATAGTTATACTCACCAGGTAACTGTTCTTCCGTTATACATACGAGCGACTGAATTGAACTGAAGGTTGAATGGATAGACTGAACAATGATCGTATCTGGGGTTGTATTCGATTATATCGTGATGATGTTCATATAGTTATACTCACCAGGTAACTGTTCTCCAGTTATACATAAGAGCGACTGAACTAAACAGAAGGTTGAATGGATAGACTGAACAATCATCGTATCTGGGTTGTATTCGATTATTTCGTGATGATTATTATATATTATGTCTAACCAGGTAACTGTTCTTTCGTTATACATACTAGCAACCGAATCGAACATAAAGTTGAATGGATAGATTGAACAATCATTGTATCTGGGTTGTCTCCGATTATATCGTTATGTTGTATATTTAACCACACCTACCATGTAACGGTTCTTTCGTTACACATACGAGCGTCTGAATCGAACATAAGGTTGGATGGTTAGACGGAACAATAATTGTAACTAAGTTGTATTCGATTATATCGTGATGACGTTCATATAGAAATACTCACCAGGTTACTGTTCTTTCGTTATACATACGAGCAACCGAATCGAACAGAAGGTTGAATGGATAGTATCTGAATTGTATTCGATTATGATGTTATGCTGTGATATAGTTATACACATAAGGTGACGGTATTCCCGTTTCACATACGAGCGACCGAAACGAACAGAAAGTTGAATGGATAGACTGAACAATCAATGTATCTGGGTGGTATCCGATTATATCGCAATACTGTATATATAGTGATACTTACCAGGTGACGGTACTTCCGTTACACATACTAGCGACTGAATCGAACAGAAGGTTAAATGGTTAGATGAAACGATAATTGTATCTGAGTTGTATTCGATGATATCGTGATGATGTTTATATAGCAATACTCACCAGGTAACTGTTCTTCCGTTTTACATACAAGCGACCGAATCGAGCAGAAGGTTGAATTCAGTATAGATTGAACAATCATTGTATCTGGGTTGTCTCCGATTATATCGTTATGTTGTATATTTAACCACACCTACCATGTAACGGTTCTTCCGTTACACATACGAGCGTCTGAATCGAACATAAGGTTGGATGGTTAGACGGAACGATAATTGTAACTAAGTTGTATTCGATTATATCGTGATGACGTTCATATAGAAATACTCACCAGGTTACTGTTCTTTCGTTATACATACGAGCAACCGAATCGAACAGAAGGTTGAATGGATAGTATCTGAATTGTATTCGATTATGATGTTATGCTGTGATATAGATATACACATAAGGTGACGGTATTCCCGTTTCACATACGAGCGACCGAAACGAACAGAAAGTTGAATGGATAGACTGAACAATCAATGTATCTGGGTGGTATCCGATTATATCGCAATACTGTATATATAGTGATACTTACCAGGTGACGGTACTCCCGTTACACATACTAGCGACTGAATCGAACAGAAGGTTAAATGGTTAGATGAAACGATAATTGTATCTGAGTTGTATTCGATGATATCGTGATGATGTTTATATAGCAATACTCACCAGGTAACTGTTCTTCCGTTTTACATACAAGCGACCGAATCGAGCAGAAGGTTGAATTCAGTATAGATTGAACAATCATCGTATCTGGGTTGTATTCGATTATGTTTATATAGTTATACTCACCAGGTAACTGTTCTTCCGTTATACATACGAGCGACTGAATTGAACAGAAGGTTGAATGGATAGTATCTCGGTTGTATTCGATTATGATGTTATGCTGTGTATATAGTTATACACATAAGGTGACGGTAATCCCGTTTCACATACGAGCGACCGAAACGAACAGAAAGTTGAATGGATAGACTGAACAATCAATGTATCTGGGTGGTATCCGATTATATCGCAATACTGTATATATAGTGATACTTACCAGGTGACGGTACTTCCGTTACACATACTAGCGACTGAATCGAACAGAAGGTTAAATGGTTAGACGAAACGATAATTGTATCTGAGTTGTATTCGATGATATCGTGATGATGTTAATATAGCAATACTCACCAGGTAACTGTTCTTCCGTTTTACATACAAGCGACCGAATCGAGCAGAATGTTGAATTCAGTATAGATTGAACAATCATCGTATCTGGGTTGTATTCGATTATGTTTATATAGTTATACTCTCCAGGTAACTGTTCTTCCGTTATACATACGAGCGACTGAATTGAACAGAAGGTTGAATGGATAGTATATGGGTTGTATTCGATTATGATGTTATGCTGTGTATATAGTTATACACACTAGGAGACGGTATTCCCGGTTTATATACGAGCGACCGAAACGAAAAGAAAGTTGAATGGATAGACTGAACAATCAATGTATCTGGGTGGTATCCGATTATATCGCAATACTGTATATATAGTGATACTTACCAGGTGACGATACTTCCGTTACACATACTAGCGACTGAATCGAACAGAATGTTGAATGGTTAGACGAAACGATAATTGTATGTGAGTTGTATTCGATGATATCATGATGATGTTTATATAGCAATACTCACCAGGTAACTGTCCTTCCGTTTTACATACAAGCGACCGAATCGAGCAGAAGGTTAAATGGATAGATTGAACAATCATCGTATCTGATTTTTGTTTCTTCACAACCATCGTATCTGAGTTGTATTCGATTATGTTTATATAGATATACTCACCAGGTACCTGTTCTTCCGATATACATACGAGCAACCGAATCGAACATAAGGTTGAATGGATAGATTGAACAATCATCGTATCTGAGTTGTATTCGATTATGTTTATATAGTTATACTCACCAGGTAACTGTTCTCCAGTTATACATAAGAGCGACTGAACTGAACAGAAGGTTGAATGGATAGACTGAACAATCATCGTATCTGGGTTGTTTTCGATTATTTCGTGATGATTATTATATATTATGTCTAACCAGGTAACTGTTCTTTCGTTATACATACTAGCAACCGAATCGAACATAAGGTTGAATGGATAGATTGAACAATCATTGTATCTGGGTTGTCTCCGATTATATCGTTATGTTGTATATTTAACTACACCTACCATGTAACGGTTCTTTCGTTACACATACGAGCGTCTGAATCGAACATAAGGTTGGATGGTTAGACGGAACGATAATTGTAACTAAGTTGTATTCGATTATATCGTGATGACGTTCATATAGAAATACTCACCAGGTTACTGTTCTTTCGTTATACATACGAGCAACCGAATCGAACAGAAGGTTGAATGGATAGTATCTGAATTGTATTCGATTATGATGTTATGCTGTGATATAGTTATACACATAAGGTGACGGTATTCCCGTTTCACATACGAGCGACCGAAACGAACAGAAAGTTGAATGGATAGACTGAACAATCAATGTATCTGGGTGGTATCCGATTATATCGCAATACTGTATATATAGTGATACTTACCAGGTGACGGTACTTCCGTTACACATACTAGCGACTGAATCGAACAGAAGGTTAAATGGTTAGACGAAACGATAATTGTATCTGAGTTGTATTCGATGATATCGTGATGATGTTTATATAGCAATACTCACCAGGTAACTGTTCTTCCGTTTTACATACAAGCGACCGAATCGAGCAGAAGGTTGAATTCAGTATAGATTGAACAATCATCGTATCTGGGTTGTATTCGATTGTGTTTATATAGTTATACTCACCAGGTAACTGTTCTTCCGTTATACATACGAGCGACTGAATTGAACAGAAGGTTGAATGGATAGTATATGGGTTGTATTCGATTATGATGTTATGCTGTGTATATAGTTATACACACTAGGAGACGGTATTCCCGTTTTTCATACGAGCGACCGAAACGAAAAGAAAGTTGAATGGATAGACTGAACAATCATCGTATCTGGGTGGTATCCGATTATATCGCAATACTGTATATATAGTGATACTTACCAGGTGACGATACTTCCGTTACACATACTAGCGACTGAATCGAACAGATTGTTGAATGGTTAGACGAAACGATAATTGTATCTGAGTTGTATTCGATGATTTCGTGATGATTTTTACATAGCAATACTCACCAGGTAACTGTCCTTCCGTTTTACATACAAGCGACCGAATCGAGCAGAAGGTTAAATGGATAGATTGAACAATCATCGTATCTGAGTTGTATTCGATTATGTTTATATAGATATACTCACCAGGTACCTGTTCTTCCGATATACATACGAGCAACCGAATCGAACATAAGGTTGATTGGATAGATTGAACAATCATCGTATCTGAGTTGTATTCGATTATGTTTATATAGTTATACTCACCAGGTAACTGTTCTTCCGTTATACATACGAGCGACTGAATTGAACTGAAGGTTGAATGGATAGACTAAACAATGATCGTATCTGGGGTTGTATTCGATTATATCGTGATGATGTTCATATAGTTATACTCACCAGGTAACTGTTCTCCAGTTATACATAAGAGCGACTGAACTGAACAGAAGGTTGAATGGATAGACTGAACAATCATCGTATCTGGGTTGTATTCGATTATTTCGTGATGATTATTATATATTATGTCTAACCAGGTAACTGTTCTTTCGTTATACATACTAGCAACCGAATCGAACATAAGGTTGAATGGATAGATTGAACAATCATTGTATCTGGGTTGTCTCCGATGATATCGTTTTGTTGTATATTTAACTACACCTACCATGTAACGGTTCTTTCGTTACACATACGAGCGTCTGAATCGAACATAAGGTTGGATGGTTAGACGGAACGATAATTGTAACTAAGTTGTATTCGATTATATCGTGATGACGTTCATATAGAAATACTCACCAGGTTACTGTTCTTTCGTTATACATACGAGCAACCGAATCGAACAGAAGGTTGAATGGATAGTATCTGGGTTGTATTCGATTATGATGTTATGCTGTGATATAGTTATACACATAAGGTGACGGTATTCCCGTTTCACATACGAGCGACCGAAACGAACTGAAAGTTGAATGGATAGACTGAACAATCAATGTATCTGGGTGGTATCCGATTATATCGCAATACTGTATATATAGTGATACTTACCAGGTGACGGTACTTCCCTTACACATACTAGCGACTGAATCGAACAGAAGGTTAAATGGTTAGACGAAACGATAATTGTATCTGAGTTGTATTCGATGATATCGTGATGATGTTTATATAGCAATACTCACCAGGTAACTGTTCTTCCGTTTTACATACAAGCGACCGAATCGAGCAGAAGGTTGAATTCAGAATAGATTGAACAATCATCGTATCTGGGTTGTATTCGATTATGTTTATATAGTTATACTCACCAGGACTGTTCTTCCGTTATACATACGAGCGACTGAATTGAACAGAAGGTTGAATGGATAGTATATGGGTTGTATTCGATTATGATGTTATGCTGTGTATATAGTTATACACACTAGGAGACGGTATTCCCGTTTTACATACGAGCGACCGAAACGAAAAGAAAGTTGAATGGATAGACTGAACAATCAATGTATCTGGGTGGTATCCGATTATATCGCAATACTGTATATATAGTGATACTTACCAGGTGACGATACTCCCGTTACACATACTAGCGACTGAATCGAACAGAATGTTGTATGGTTAGACGAAACGATAATTGTATCTGAGTTGTATTCGATGATATCGTGATGATGTTTATATAGCAATACTCACCAGGTAACTGTCCTTCCGTTTTACATACAAGCGACCGAATCGAGCAGAAGGTTAAATGGATAGATTGAACAATCATCGTATCTGAGTTTTATTCGATTATGTTTATATAGATATACTCACCAGGTACCTGTTCTTCCGATATACATACGAGCAACCGAATCGAACATAAGGTTGAATGGATAGATTGAACAATCATCGTATCTGAGTTGTATTCGATTATGTTTATATAGTTATACTCACCAGGTAACTGTTCTTCCGTTATACATACGAGCGACTGAATTGAACTGAAGGTTGAATGGATAGACTGAACAATCATCGTATCTGGGTTGTATTCGATTATTTCGTGATGATTATTATATATTATGTCTAACCAGGTAACTGTTCTTTCGTTATACATACTAGCAACCGAATCGAACATAAGGTTGAATGGATAGATTGAACAATCATTGTAACTGGGTTGTCTCCGATTATATCGTTATGTTGTATATTTAACTACACCTACCATGTAACGGTTCTTTCGTTACCCATACGAGCGTCTGAATCGAACATAAGGTTGGATGGTTAGACGGAACGATAATTGTAACTAAGTTGTATTCGATTATATCGTGATGACGTTCATATAGAAATACTCACCAGGTTACTGTTCTTTCGTTATACATACGAGCAACCGAATCGAACAGAAGGTTGAATGGATAGTATCTGGGTTGTATTCGATTATGATGTTATGCTGTGTATATAGTTATACACATAAGGTGACGGTATTCCCGTTTCACATACGAGCGACCGAAACGAACAGAAAGTTGAAATGATGACTGAACAATCAATGTATCTGGGTGGTATCCGATTATATCGCAATACTGTATATATAGTGATACTTACCAGGTGACGATACTTCCGTTACACATACTAGCGACTGAATCGAACAGAATGTTGAATGGTTAGACGAAACGATAATTGTATCTGAGTTGTATTCGATGATATCGTGATGTTTATATAGCAATACTCACCAGGTAACTGTTCTTCCGTTTTACATACAAGCGACCGAATCGAGCAGAAGGTTGAATTCAGTATAGATTTAACAATCATCGTATCTGGGTTGTATTCGATTATGTTTATATAGTTATACTCACCAGGTAACTGTTCTTCCGTTATACATACGAGCGACTGAATTGAACAGAAGGTTGAATGGATAGTATATGGGTTGTATTCGATTATGATGTTATGCTGTGTATATAGTTATACACACTAGGAGACGGTATTCCCGTTTTACATACAAGCGACCGAGTCGAGCAGAAGGTTAAATGGATAGATTGAACAATCATCGTATCTGAGTTGTATTCGATTATGTTTATATAGATATACTCACCAGGTACCTGTTCTTCCGATATACATACGAGCAACCGAATCAAACATAAGGTTGAATGGATAGATTGAACAATAATCGTATCTGAGTTGTATTCGATTATGTTTATATAGTTATACTCACCAGGTAACTGTTCTTCCGTTATACATACGAGCGACTGAATTGAACTGAAGGTTACACATACGAGCGTCTGAATCGAACATAAGGTTGGATGGTTAGACGGAACGATAATTGTAACTATGTTGTATTCGATTATATCGTGATGACGTTCATATAGAAATACTCACCAGGTTACTGTTATTTCGTTATACATACGAGCAACCGAATCGAACAGAAGGTTGAATGGATAGTATCTGGGTTGTATTCGATTATAATGTTATGCTGTGTATATAGTTATACACATAAGGTGACGGTATTCCCGTTTCACATACGAGCGACCGAAACGAACAGAAAGTTGAATGGATAGACTAAACAATCAATGTATCTGGGTGGTATCCGATTATATCGCAATACTGTATATATAGTGATACTTACCAGGTGACGGTACTTCCGTTACACATACTAGCGACTGAATCGAACAGAAGGTTAAATGGTTAGACGAAACGATAATTGTATCTGAGTTGTATTCGATGATATCGTGATGATGTTTATATAGCAATACTCACCAGGTAACTGTTCTTCCGTTTTACATACAAGCGACCGAATCGAGCAGAAGGTTGAATTCAGTATAGATTGAACAATCATCGTATCTGGGTTGTATTCGATTATGTTTATATAGTTATACTCACCAGGTAACTGTTCTTCCGTTATACATACGAGCGACTGAATTGAACAGAAGGTTGAATGGATAGTATATGAGTTGTATTCGATTATGATGTTATGCTGTGTATATAGTTATACACACTAGGAGACGGTATTCCCGTTTTACATACGAGCGACCGAAATGAAAAGAAAGTTGAATGGATAGACTGAACAATCAATGTATCTGGGTGGTATCCGATTATATCGCAATACTGTATATATGGTGATACTTACCAGGTGACGATACTTCCGTTACACATACTAGCGACTGAATCGAACAGAATGTTGAATGGTTAGACGAAACGATAATTGTATCTGAGTTGTATTCGATGATATCGTGATGATGTTTATATAGCAATACTCACCAGGTAACTGTTCTTCCGTTTTACATACAAGCGACCGAATCGAGCAGAAGGTTGAATTCAGTATAGGTTGAACAATCATCGTATCTGGGTTGTATTCGATTATGTTTATATAGTTATACTCACCAGGTAACTGTTCTTCCGTTATACATACGAGCGACTGAATTGAACAGAAGGTTGAATGGATAGTATATGGGTTGTATTCGATTATGATGTTATGCTGTGTATATAGTTATACACACTAGGAGACGGTACTCACCAGGTAACTGTTCTCCAGTTATACATAAGAGCGACTGAACTGAACAGAAGATTGAATGGATAGACTGAACAATCATCGTATCTGGGTTGTATTCGATTATTTCGTGATGATTATTATATATTATGTCTAACCAGGTAACTGTTCTTTCGTTATACATACTAGCAACCGAATCGAACATAAGGTTGAATGGATAGATTGAACAATCATTGTATCTGGGTTGTCTCCGATTATATCGTTATGTTGTATATTTAACTACACCTACCATGTAACGGTTCTTTCGTTACGAGCGTCTGAATCGAACATAAGGTTGGATGGTTAGACGGAACGATAATTGTAACTGAGTTGTATTCGATTATATCGTGGTGATGTTCATATAGTAATACTCACCAGGTGACTGTTCTTGCGTTATACATACGAACGACTCAATCGAATAGAAGGTTGGATGGATAGACGGAATGATCATTGTATCTGAGTTGTATTCGATTATATCGTGATGACGTTCATATAGAAATACTCACCAGGTTACTTTTCTTTCGTTATACATACGAGCAGACGAATCGAACAGAAGGTTGAATGGTTCTTTCGTTAAACATACGAGCGTCTGAATCGAACATAAGGTTGGATAGCTAGACGGAACGATAATTATAACTGAGTTGTATTCGATTATATCGTGGTGATGTTTATATAGTAATACTCACCATGTGACTGTTCTTGCGTTATACATACGAGCGACCCAATCGAACAGAAGGTTGGATGGATAGACGGAATGATCATTGTATCTGAGTTGTATTCGATTATATCGTGATGACGTTCATATAGGAATACTCACCAGGTTACTGTTCGTTCGTTATACATACGAACAACCGAATCGAACAGAAGGTTGAATGAATAGTATCTGGGTTGTATTCGATTATGATGTTATGCTGTGTATATAGTTAAACACATAGGGTGAGGGTATTCCCGTTTCACATACGAGCGACCGAAACGAACAGAAAGTTGAATGGATAGACTGAACAATCAATGTATCTGGGTGGTATCCGATTATATCGCAATACTGTATATATAGTGATACTTACCAGGTGACGGTACTTCCGTTACATATACTAGCGCCTGAATCGAACAGAAGGTTAAATGGTTAGACGAAACGATAATTGTATCTGAGTTGTATTCGATGATATCGTGATAATGTTTATATAGCAATACTCACCAGGTAACTGTTTTTCCGTTTTACATACAAGCGACCGAATAGAGCAGAAGCTTAAATTTAGTATAAATTGAACAATCATCGTATCTGGGTTGTATTCGATTATGTTTATATAGTTATACTCACCAGGTAACTGTTCTTCCGTTATACATACGAGCGACTGAATTGAACGGAAGGTTGAATGGATAGACTAAACAATAATCGTATCTGGGGTTGTATTCGATTATATCTTGATGATGTTCATATAGTTATACTCACCAGGAAACTGTTTTCCAGTTATACATAAGAGCGACTGAACTGAACAGAAGGTTGAATGGATAGACTGAACATTCATCGTATCTGGGTTGTATTTGATTATATCGTGATTATTATCATATAGTATGTCTAACCAGGTAACAGTTCTTCCGTTATACATACGAGCAACCGAATCGAACATAAGGTTGGATGGATAGATTGAACAATCATTGTATCTGGGTTGTCTCCGATTATATCGTTATGCTGTATATTTAGTTACACCTACCATGTAACGTTTCTTTCGTTACACATACGAGCGTCTGAATCGAACATAAGGTTGGATGGTTAGACGGAACGATAAATGTAACTGAGTTGTATTCGATTATATCGTGGTGATGTTTATATAGTTATACTCACCAGGTGACTGTTCTTGCGTTATACATACGAGCGACCCAATCGAACAGAAAGTTGGATGGATAGACGGAATGATCATTGTATCTGAGTTGTATTCGATTATATCGTGATGACGTTCATTTAGAAATACTCACCAGGTGACTGTTCTTCCGTTTTACATACAAGCGACCGAATCGAACAGAAGGTTGAATGGATAGTATCTGAGTAGTATTCGATTATGATGTTATGCTGTGTATATAGTTATACACACTAGGTGACGGTATACCCGTTTTACATACGAGCGACCGAAACGAACAGAAAGTTGAATGGATAGACTGAACAATCAATGTATCTGGTTGGTATCCGATTATATCGCAATAGTGTATATATAGTGATACTTACCAGGTGACGGTACTTCCGTTACACATACTAGCGACTGAATCGAACTTAAGGTTAAATGGTAAGACGAAACGATAATTGTATCTGAGTTGTATTCGATGATATCGTGATGATGTTTATATAGCAATACTCACCAGGTAACTGTTCTTCCGTTTTACATACAAGCGACCGAATCGAGCAGAAGGTTAAATTTAGTATGGATTGAACAATCATCGTATCTGGGTTGTATTCGATTATGTTTATATAGTTATACTCACCAAGTAACTGTTCTTCCGTTATACATACGAGCGACTGAATTGAACAGAAGGTTGAATGGATATACTAAACAATGATCGTATCTGGGGTTGTATTCGATTATATCGTGATGATGTTTATATAGTTATACTCACCAGGTGACTGTTCTCCAGTTATACATAAGAGCGACTGAACTGAACAGAAGGTTGTATAGATAGACTGAACAATCATCGTATCTGGGTTGTATTCGATTAATTCGTGATGATTATTATATATTATGCCTAACCAGGTAACTGTTCTTCCGTTATACATACGAGCAACCGAATCGAACATAAGGTTGAATGGATAGATTGAACAATCATTGTATCTGGGTTGTCTCCGATTATATCGTTATGCTGTATATTTAGATACACCTACCATGTAACGGTTCTTCCGTTACACATACGAGCGTCTGAATCGAACATAAGGTTGGATGGTTAGACGGAACGATAATTGTGACTGAGTTGTATTCGATTATATCGTGGAAATGTTCATATAGTAATACTCACCAGGTGACTGTTCTTGCGTTATACGTACGAGCGACCCAATCGAACAGAAGGTTAGATGGATAGACGGAATGATCATTGTATCTGAGTTGTATTCGATTATATCGTGATGAAGTTTATATATGAATACTCACCAGGTTACTGTTCTTTCGTTATACATACGAGCAACCGAATCGAACAGAAGGTTGAATGGATAGTATCTGAGTTGTATTCGATTATGATGTTATGCTGTGTATATAGATATACATACTAGGTGACGGTATTCCCGTTTTACATACGAGCGACCGAAACGAACAGAAAGTTGAATGGATAGACTGAACAATCAATGTATCTGGTTGGTATCCGATTATATCGCAATACTGTATATATAGTGATACTTACCAGGTGACGGTACTTCCGTTACACATACTAGCGACTGAATCGAACAGAAGGTTAAATGGTTAGACGAAGCGATAATTGTATCTGAGTTGTATTCGATGATATCGTGATGATGTTTATATAGCAATACTCACCAGGTAACTGTTCTTCCGTTTTACATAAAAGCGACCGAATCGAGCAGAAGGTTAAATGGATAGATTGAAAATTCATCTTATCTGGGTTGTATTCGATTAGGTTTATATAGTTATACTCACCAGGTAACTGTTTTTCCGTTATACATAAGAACGACTGAATTGAACAGAAGGTTGAATGGATAGACTAAACAATAATCGTATCTGGGGTTGTATTCGAGTATATCGTGATGATTATCATATAGTATGTCTAACCAGGTAACAGTTCTTCCGTTAAACATACGAGCAACCGAATCGAACAGAAGGTTGAATGGATAGTATCTGGGTTGTATTCGATTATGATGTTATGCTGTGTATATGGTTATACACATTTGATGACGGTATTCCCGTTTTACATACGAGCGACCGAAAGGAACAGAAAGTTGAATGGATAGACTGAACAATCAATGTATCTGGGTGGTATGCGATTATATCGCAATACTGTATATATAGTGATACTTACCAGGTGACGGTACTTCCGTTACACATACTAGCGACTGAATCGAACAGAAGGATGCATGGTTAGACGAAACGATAATTGTATCTGAGTTGTATTCGATGATATCGTGATGATGTTTATTTAGCAATAATCACCAGGTAACTGTTCTTCCGTTTTACATACAAGCGACCGAATCGAGCAGAAGGTTGAATTCAGTATAGATTGAACAATCATCGTATCTGGGTTGTATTCGATTATGTTCATATAGTTATACTCACCAGGTAACTGTTCTTCCGTTATACATAGGAGCGACTGAATTGAACAGAAGGTTGAATAGATAGACTAAACAATAATCGTATCTGGGGTTGTATTCGATTATATCGTGATGATGTTTATATAGTTATACTCACCAGGTAACTGTTCTCCAGTTATACATAAGAGCGACTGAACTGAACAGAAGGTTGAATGGATAGACTGAACAATCATTGTATCTGGGTTGTATTCGATTATATCGTGATGATTATCATATAGTATGTCTAAGCAGGTAACAGTTCTTCTGTTACACATACGAGCAACTGAATTGAACATAAGGTTGAATGGATAGATTGAACAATCATCGTATCTGAGTTGTATTCGATTATGTTTATATAGTTATACTCACCAGGTAACTGTTCTTCCGTTATACATACGAGCGACTGAATTGAACTGAAGGTTGAATGGATAGACTAAACAATGTTCGTATCTGGGGTTGTATTCGATTATATCGTGATGATGTTCATATAGTTATACTCACCAGGTAACTGTTCTCCAGTTATACATAAGAGCGACTGAACTGAACAGAAGGTTGAATGGATAGACTGAACAATCATCGTATCTGGGTTGTCTCCGATTATATCGTTATGTTGTATATTTAACTACACCTACCATGTAACGGTTCTTTCGTTACACATACGAGCGTCTGAATCGAACATAAGGTTGGATGGTTAGACGGAACGATAATTGTAACTAAGTTGTATTCGATTATATCGTGATGACGTTCATATAGAAATACTCACCAGGTTACTGTTCTTTCGTTATACATACGAGCAACCGAATCGAACAGAAGGTTGAATGGATAGTATCTGAATTGTATTCGATTATGATGTTATGCTGTGATATAGTTCTGAGTTGTATTCGATGATATCGTGATGATGTTTATATAGCAATACTCACCAGGTAACTGTTCTTCCATTTTACATACAAGCGACCGTATCGAGCAGAAGGTTGAATTCAGTATAGATTGAACAATCATCGTATCTGGGTTGTATTCGATTATGTTTATATAGTTATACTCACCAGGTAACTGTTCTTCCGTTATACATACGAGCGACTGAATTGAACAGAAGGTTGAATGGATAGTATCTGGGTTGTATTCGATTATGATGTTATGCTGTGTATATAGTTATACACATTAGGTGACGGTATTCCCGTTTCACATACGAGCGACCGAAACGAACAGAAAGTTGAATGGATAGACTGAACAATCAATGTAGCTGGGTGGTATCCGATTATATCGCAATACTGTATATATAGTGATACTTACCAGGTGACGGTACTTCCGTTACACATACTAGCGACTGAATCGAACAGAAGGTTAAATGGTTAGACGAAACGATAATTGTATCTGAGTTGTATTCGATGATATCGTGATGATGTTTATATAGCAATACTCACCAGGTAACTGTTCTTCCGTTTTACATACAAGCGACCGAATCGAGCAGAATGTTGAATTCAGTATAGATTGAACAATCATCGTATCTGGGTTGTATTCGATTATGTTTATATAGTTATACTCACCAGGTAACTGTTCTTCCGTTATACATACGAGCGACTGAATTGAACAGAAGGTTGAATGGATAGTATATGGGTTGTATTCGATTATGATGTTATGCTGTGTATATAGTTATACACACTAGGAGACGGTATTCCCGTTTTACATACGAGCGACCGAAACGAAAAGAAAGTTGAATGGATAGACTGAACAATCAATGTATCTGGGTGGTATCCGATTATATCGCAATACTGTATATATATAGTGATACTCACCAGGTGACGATACTTCCGTTACACATACTAGCGACTGAATCGAACAGAATGTTGAATGGTTAGACGAAACGATAATTGTATCTGAGTTGTATTCGATGATATCATGATGATGTTTATATAGCAATACTCACCAGGTAACTGTCCTTCCGTTTTACATACAAGCGACCGAATCGAGTAGAAGGTTAAATGGATAGATTGAACAATCATCGTATCTGAGTTGTATTCGATTATGTTTATATAGATATACTCACCAGGTACATGTTCTTCCGATATACATACGAGCAACCGAATCGAACATAAGGTTGAATGGATAGATTGAACAATCATCGTATCTGAGTTGTATTCGATTATGTTTATATAGTTATACTCACCAGGTAACTGTTCTTCCGTTATACATACGAGCGACTGAATTGAACTGAAGGTTGAATGGATAGACTGAACAATGATCGTATCTGGGGTTGTATTCGATTATATCGTGATGATGTTCATATAGTTATACTCACCAGGTAACTGTTCTCCAGTTATACATAAGAGCGACTGAACTGAACAGAAGGTTGAATGGATAGACTGAACAATCATCGTATCTGGGTTGTATTCGATTATTTCGTGATGATTATTATATATTATGTCTAACCAGGTAACTGTTCTTTCGTAATACATACTAGCAACCGAATCGAACATAAAGTTGAATGGATAGATTGAACAATCATTGTATCTGGGTTGTCTCCGATTATATCGTTATGTTGTATATTTAACCACACCTACCATGTAACGGTTCTTTCGTTACACATACGAGCGTTTGAATCGAACATAAGGTTGGATGGTTAGACGGAACGATAATTGTAACTAAGTTGTATTCGATTATATCGTGATGACGTTCATATAGAAATACTCACCAGGTTACTGTTCTTTCGTTATACATACGAGCAACCGAATCGAACAGAAGGTTGAATGGATAGTATCTGAATTGTATTCGATTATGATGTTACGCTGTGATATAGTTATACACATAAGGTGACGGTATTCCCGTTTCACATACGAGCGACCGAAACGAACAGAAAGTTGAATGGATAGACTGAACAATCAATGTATCTGGGTGGTATCCGATTATATCGCAATACTGTATATATAGTGATACTTACCAGGTGACGGTACTTCCGTTACACATACTAGCGACTGAATCGAACAGAAGGTTAAATGGTTAGATGAAACGATAATTGTATCTGAGTTGTATTCGATGATATCGTGATGATGTTTATATAGCAATACTCACCAGGTAACTGTTCTTCCGTTTTACATACAAGCGACCGAATCGAGCAGAAGGTTGAATTCATTATAGATTGAACAATCATCGTATCTGGGTTGTATTCGATTATGTTTATATAGTTATACTCACCAGGTAACTGTTCTTCCGTTATACATACGAGCGACTGAATTGAACAGAAGGTTGAATGGATAGTATCTCGGTTGTATTCGATTATGATGTTATGCTGTGTATATAGTTATACACATAAGGTGACGGTAATCCCGTTTCACATACGAGCGACCGAAACGAACAGAAAGTTGAATGGATAGACTGAACAATCAATGTATCTGGGTGGTATCCGATTATATCGCAATACTGTATATATAGTGATACTTACCAGGTGACGGTACTTCCGTTACACATACTAGCGACTGAATCGAACAGAAGGTTGAATGGTTAGACGAAACGATAATTGTATCTGAGTTGTATTCGATGATATCGTGATGATGTTAATATAGCAATACTCACCAGGTAACTGTTCTTCCGTTTTACATACAAGCGACCGAATCGAGCAGAATGTTGAATTCAGTATAGATTGAACAATCATCGTATCTGAGTTGTATTCGATTATGTTTATATAGTTATACTCTCCAGGTAACTGTTCTTCCGTTATACATACGAGCGACTGAATTGAACAGAAGGTTGAATGGATAGTATATGGGTTGTATTCGATTATGATGTTATGCTGTGTATATAGTTATACACACTGGGAGACGGTATTCCCGTTTTACATACGAGCGACCGAAACGAAAAGAAAGTTGAATGGATAGACTGAACAATCAATGTATCTGGGTGGTATCCGATTATATCGCAATACTGTATATATAGTGATACTTACCAGGTGACGATACTTCCGTTACACATACTAGCGACTGAATCGAACAGAATGTTGAATGGTTAGACGAAACGATAATTGTATGTGAGTTGTATTCGATGATATCATGATGATGTTTATATAGCAATACTCACCAGGTAACTGTCCTTCCGTTTTACATACAAGCGACCGAATCGAGCAGAAGGTTAAATGGATAGATTGAACAATCATCGTATCTGAGTTGTATTCGATTATGTTTATATAGATATACTCACCAGGTACCTGTTCTTCCGATATACATACGAGCAACCGAATCGAACATAAGGTTGAATGGATAGATTGAACAATCATCGTATCTGAGTTGTATTCGATTATGTTTATATAGTTATACTCACCAGGTAACTGTTCTCCAGTTATACATAAGAGCGACTGAACTGAACAGAAGGTTGAATGGATAGACTGAACAATCATCGTATCTGGGTTGTTTTCGATTATTTCGTGATGATTATTATATATTATGTCTAACCAGGTAACTGTTCTTTCGTTATACATACTAGCAACCGAATCGAACATAAGGTTGAATGGATAGATTGAACAATCATTGTATCTGGGTTGTCTCCGATTATATCGTTATGTTGTATATTTAACTACACCTACCATGTAACGGTTCTTTCGTTACACATACGAGCGTCTGAATCGAACATAAGGTTGGATGGTTAGACGGAACGATAATTGTAACTAAGTTGTATTCGATTATATCGTGATGACGTTCATATAGAAATACTCACCAGGTTACTGTTCTTTCGTTATACATACGAGCAACCGAATCGAACAGAAGGTTGAATGGATAGTATCTGAATTGTATTCGATTATGATGTTATGCTGTGATAAAGTTATACACATAAGGTGACGGTATTCCCGTTTCACATACGAGCGACCGAAACGAACAGAAAGTTGAATGGATAGACTGAACAATCAATGTATCTGGGTGGTATCCGATTATATCGCAATACTGTATATATAGTGATACTTACCAGGTGACGGTACTTCCGTTACACATACTAGCGACTGAATCGAACAGAAGGTTAAATGGTTAGACGAAACGATAATTGTATCTGAGTTGTATTCGATGATATCGTGATGATGTTTATATAGCAATACTCACCAGGTAACTGTTCTTCCGTTTTACATACAAGCGACCGAATCGAGCAGAAGGTTGAATTCAGTATAGATTGAACAATCATCGTATCTGGGTTGTATTCGATTGTGTTTATATAGTTATACTCACCAGGTAACTGTTCTTCCGTTATACATACGAGCGACTGAATTGAACAGAAGGTTGAATGGATAGTATATGGGTTGTATTCGATTATGATGTTATGCTGTGTATATAGTTATACACACTAGGAGACGGTATTCCCGTTTTACATACGAGCGACCGAAACGAAAAGAAAGTTGAATGGATAGACTGAACAATCAATGTATCTGGGTGGTATCCGATTATATCGCAATACTGTATATATAGTGATACTTACCAGGTGACGATACTTCCGTTACACATACTAGCGACTGAATCGAACAGATTGTTGAATGGTTAGACAAAACGATAATTGTATCTGAGTTGTATTCGATGATTTCGTGATGATTTTTACATAGCAATACTCACCAGGTAACTGTCCTTCCGTTTTACATACAAGCGACCGAATCGAGCAGAAGGTTAAATGGATAGATTGAACAATCATCGTATCTGAGTTGTATTCGATTATGTTTATATAGATATACTCACCAGGTACCTGTTCTTCCGATATACATACGAGCAACCGAATCGAACATAAGGTTGAATGGATAGATTGAACAATCATCGTATCTGAGTTGTATTCGATTATGTTTATATAGTTATACTCACCAGGTAACTGTTCTTCCGTTATACATACGAGCGACTGAATTGAACTGAAGGTTGAATGGATAGACTAAACAATGATCGTATCTGGGGTTGTATTCGATTATATCGTGATGATGTTCATATAGTTATACTCACCAGGTAACTGTTCTCCAGTTATACATAAGAGCGACTGAACTGAACAGAAGGTTGAATGGATAGACTGAACAATCATCGTATCTGGGTTGTATTCGATTATTTCGTGATGATTATTATATATTATGTCTAACCAGGTAACTGTTCTTTCGTTATACATACTAGCAACCGAATCGAACATAAGGTTGAATGGATAGATTGAACAATCATTGTATCTGGGTTGTCTCCGATTATATCGTTTTGTTGTATATTTAACTACACCTACCATGTAACGGTTCTTTCGTTACACATACGAGCGTCTGAATCGAACATAAGGTTGGATAGTTAGACGGAACGATAATTGTAACTAAGTTGTATTCGATTATATCGTGATGACGTTCATATAGAAATACTCACCAGGTTACTGTTCTTTCGTTATACATACGAGCAACCGAATCGAACAGAAGGTTGAATGGATAGTATCTGGGTTGTATTCGATTATGATGTTATGCTGTGATATAGTTATTCACATAAGGTGACGGTATTCCCGTTTCACATACGAGCGACCGAAACGAACTGAAAGTTGAATGGATAGACTGAACAATCAATGTATCTGGGTGGTATCCGATTATATCGCAATACTGTATATATAGTGATACTTACCAGGTGACGGTACTTCCCTTACACATACTAGCGACTGAATCGAACAGAAGGTTAAATGGTTAGACGAAACGATAATTGTATCTGAGTTGTATTCGATGATATCCTGATGATGTTTATATAGCAATACTCACCAGGTAACTGTTCTTCCGTTTTACATACAAGCGACCGAATCGAGCAGAAGGTTGAATTCAGTATAGATTGAACAATCATCGTATCTGGGTTGTATTCGATTATGTTTATATAGTTATACTCACCAGGACTGTTCTTCCGTTATACATACGAGCGACTGAATTGAACAGAAGGTTGAATGGATAGTATATGGGTTGTATTCGATTATGATGTTATGCTGTGTATATAGTTATACACACTAGGAGACGGTATTCCCGTTTTACATACGAGCGACCGAAACGAAAAGAAAGTTGAATGGATAGACTGAACAATCAATGTATCTGGGTGGTATCCGATTATATCGCAATACTGTATATATAGTGATACTTACCAGGTGACGATACTCCCGTTACACATACTAGCGACTGAATCGAACAGAATGTTGAATGGTTAGACGAAACGATAATTGTATCTGAGTTGTATTCGATGATATCGTGATGATGTTTATATAGCAATACTCACCAGGTAACTGTCCTTCCGTTTTACATACAAGCGACCGAATCGAGCAGAAGGTTAAATGGATAGATTGAACAATCATCGTATCTGAGTTGTATTCGATTATGTTTATATAGATATACTCACCAGGTACCTGTTCTTCCGATATACATACGAGCAACCGAATCGAACATAAGGTTGAATGGATAGATTGAACAATAATCGTATCTGAGTTGTATTCGATTATGATTATATAGTTATACTCACCAGGTAACTGTTCTTCCGTTATACATACGAGCGACTGAATTGAACTGAAGGTTGAATGGATAGACTAAACAATGATCGTATCTGGGGTTGTATTCGATTATATCGTGATGATGTTTATATAGTTATACTCACCAGGTAACTGTTCTCCAGTTATACATAAGAGCGACTGAACTGAACAGAAGGTTGAATGGATAGACTGAACAATCATCGTATCTGGGTTGTATTCGATTATTTCGTGATGATTATTATTTATTATGTCTAACCAGGTAACTGTTCTTTCGTTATACATACTAGCAACCGAATCGAACATAAGGTTGAATGGATAGATTGAACAATCATTGTATCTGGGTTGTCTCCGATTATATCGTTATGTTGTATATTTAACTACACCTACCATGCAACGGTTCTTTCGTTACACATACGAGCGTCTGAATCGAACATTAGGTTGGATGGTTAGACGGAACGATAATTGTAACTAAGTTGTATTCGATTATATCGTGATGACGTTCATATAGAAATACTCACCAGGTTACTGTTCTTTCGTTATACATACGAGCAACCGAATCGAACAGAAGGTTGAACGGATAGTATCTGGGTTGTATTCGATTATAATGTTATGCTGTGTATATAGTTATACACATAAGGTGACGGTATTCCCGTTTCACATACGAGCGACCAAAACGAACAGAAAGTTGAATGGATAGACTGAACAATCAATGTATCTGGGTGGTATCCGATTATATCGCAATACTGTATATATAGTGATACTTACCAGGTGACGGTACTTCCGTTACACATACTAGCGACTGAATCGAACAGAAGGTTAAATGGTTAGACGAAACGATAATTGTATCTGAGTTGTATTCGATGATATCGTGATGATGTTTATATAGCAATACTCACCAGGTAACTGTTCTTCCGTTTTACATACAAGCGACCGAATCGAGCAGAAGGTAGAATTCAGTATAGATTGAACAATCATCGTATCTGGGTTGTATTCGATTATGTTTATATAGTTATACTCACCAGGTAACTGTTCTTCCGTTATACATAAGAGCGACTGAACTGAACAGAAGATTGAATGGATAGACTGAACAATCATCGTATCTGGGTTGTATTCGATTATTTCGTGATGATTATTATATATTATGTCTAACCAGGTAACTGTTCTTTCGTTATACATACTAGCAACCGAATCGAACATAAGGTTGAATAGATAGATTGAACAATCATTGTATCTGGGTTGTCTCCGATTATATCGTTATGTTGTATATTTAACTACACCTACCATGTAACGGTTCTTTCGTTACACATACGAGCGTCTGAATCGAACATAAGGTTGGATGGTTAGACGGAACGATATTGTAACTAAGTTGTATTCGATTATATCGTGATGACGTTCATATAGTTATACTCACCAGGTAACTGTTCTCCAGTTATACATAAGAGCGACTGAACTGAACAGAAGGTTGAATGGATAGACTGAACAATCATCGTATCTGGGTTGTATTCGATTATTTCGTGATGATTATTATATATTATGTCTAACCAGGTAACTGTTCCTTCGTTATACATACTAGCAACCGAATCGAACATAAGTTTGAATGGATAGATTGAACAATCATTGTATCTGGGTTGTCTCCGATTATATCGTTATGTTGTATATTTAACTACACCTACCATGTAACGGTTCTTTCGTTACACATACGAGCGTCTGAATCGAACATAAGGTTGGATGGTTAGACGGAACGATAATTGTAACTAAGCTGTATTCGATTATATCGTGATGACGTTCATATAGAAATACTCACCAGGTTACTGTTCTTTCGTTATACATACGAGCGACTGAATTGAACAGAAGGTTGAATGGATAGACTAAACAATAATCGTATCTGGGGTTGTATTCAATTATATCTTGATGATGTTCATATAGATATACTCACCAGAAAAATGTTCTCCAGTTATACATAAGAGCGACTGAACTGAACAGAAGGTTGAATGGATAGACTGAACATTCATCGTATCTGGGTTGTATTTGATTATATCGTGATTATTATCATATAGTATGTCTAACCAGGTAACAGTTCTTCCGTTATACATACGAGCAACCGAATCGAACATAAGGTTGGATGGATAAATTGAACAATCATTGTATCTGGGTTGTCTCCGATTATATCGTTATGCTGTTTATTTAGTTACACCTACCAGGTAACGGTTCTTTCGTTACACATACGAGCGTCTGAATCGAACATGAGGTTGGATGGTTAGACGGAACGATAATTGTAACTGAGTTGTATTCGATTATATCGTGGTGATGTTCATATAGTAATACTCACCAGGTGACTGTTCTTGCGTTATACATACGAACGACTCAATCGAACAGAAGGTTGGATGGATAGACGGAATGATCATTGTATCTGAGTTGTATTCGATTATATCGTGATGACGTTCATATAGAAATACTCACCAGGTTACTTTTCTTTCGTTATACATACGAGCAGACGAATCGAACAGAAGGTTGAATGGATAGTATCTGGGTTGTTTTCGATTATGATGTTATGCTGTGTATATAGTTATGCACATAAGGTGACGGTATTCCCATTTTACATACGAGCGACCGAAACGAACAGAAAGTTGAATGGATAGACTGAACAATCAATGTATCTGGGTGGTATCCGATTATATCGCAATTCTGTATATATAGTGATACTCACCAGGTGACGGTACTTCCGTTACACATACTAGCGACTGAATCGAACAGAAGGTTAGATGGTTAGACGAAACGATAATTGTATCTCTGAGTTGTATTCGATGATATCGTGATGATGTTTATATAGCAATACTCACCAGGTAACTGTTCTTCCATTTTACATACAAGCAACCGTATCGAGCAGAAGCTTAAATTTAGTATAGATTGAACAATCATCTCATCTGGGTTGTATTCGATTATGTTTATATAGTTATACTCACCAGGTAACTGTTCTTCCGTTATACATACGAGCGACTGAATTGAACAGATGGTTGAAAGGATAGACTAAACAATAATCGTATCTGGGGTTGTATTCGATCATATCTTGATGATGTTCATATAGTTATACTCACCAGGAAACTGTTCTCCAGTTATACATAAGAGCGACTGAACTGAACAGAAGGTTGAATGGATAGACTGAACATTCATCGTATCTGGGTTGTGTTAGATTATATCGTGATTATTATCATATGTTATGTCTAACCAGGTAACAGTTCTTCCGTTATACATACGAGCAACCGAATCGAACATAAGGTTGGATGGATAGATTGAACAATCATTGTATCTGGGTTGTCTCCGATTATATCGTTATGCTGTATATTTAGTTACACCTTCCATGTAACGGTTCTTTCGTTAAACATACGAGCGTCTGAATCGAACATAAGGTTGGATAGCTAGACGGAACGATAATTATAACTGAGTTGTATTCGATTATATCGTGGTGATGTTTATATAGTAATACTCACCATGTGACTGTTCTTGCGTTATACATACGAGCGACCCAATCGAACAGAAGGTTGGATGGAAAGACGGAATGATCATTGTATCTGAGTTGTATTCGATTATATCGTGATGACGTTCATATAGAAATACTCACCAGGTTACTGTTCGTTCGTTATACATACGAACAACCGAATCGAACAGAAGGTTGAATGAATAGTATCTGGGTTGTATTCGATTATGATGTTATGCTGTGTATATAGTTAAACACATAAGGTGAGGGTATTCCCGTTTCACATACGAGCGACCGAAACGAACAGAAAGTTGAATGGATAGACTGAACAATCAATGTATCTGGGTGGTATCCGATTATATCGCAATACTGTATATATAGTGATACTTACCAGGTGACGGTACTTCCGTTACATATACTAGCGCCTGAATCGAACAGAAGGTTAAATGGTTAGACGAAACGATAATTGTATCTGAGTTGTATTCGATGATATCGTGATAATGTTTATATAGCAATACTCACCAGGTAACTGTTTTTCCGTTTTACATACAAGCGACCGAATAGAGCAGAAGCTTAAATTTAGTATAAATTGAACAATCATCGTATCTGGGTTGTATTCGATTATGTTTATATAGTTATACTCACCAGGTAACTGTTCTTCCGTTATACATACGAGCGACTGAATTGAACGGAAGGTTGAATGGATAGACTAAACAATAATCGTATCTGGGGTTGTATTCGATTATATCTTGATGATGTTCATATAGTTATACTCACCAGGAAACTGTTTTCCAGTTATACATAAGAGCGACTGAACTGAACAGAAGGTTGAGTGGATAGACTGAACATTCATCTTATCTGGGTTGTATTTGATTATATCGTGATTATTATCATATAGTATGTCTAACCAGGTAACAGTTCTTCCGTTATACATACGAGCAACCGAATCGAACATAAGGTTGGATGGTTAGACGGAACGATAAATGTAACTGAGTTGTATTCGATTATATCGTGGTGATGTTTATATAGTTATACTAACCAGGTGACTGTTCTTGCGTTATACATACGAGCGACCCAATCGAACAGAAGGTTGGATGGATAGACGGAATGATCATTGTATCTGAGTTGTATTCGATTATATCGTGATGACGTTCATTTAGAAATACTCACCAGGTGACTGTTCTTCCGTTTTACATACAAGCGACCGAATCGAACAGAAGGTTGAATGGATAGTATCTGAGTAGTATTCGATGTATATAGTTATACACACTAGGTGACGGTATACCCGTTTTACATACGAGCGACCGAAACGAACAGAAAGTTGAATGGATAGGCTGAACAATCAATGTATCTGGTTGGTATCCGATTATATCGCAATACTGTATATATAGTGATACTTACCAGGTGACGGTACTTCCGTTACACATACTAGCGACTGAATCGAACTTAAGGTTAAATGGTAAGACGAAACGATAATTGTATCTGAGTTGTATTCGATGATATCGTGATGATGTTTATATAGCAATACTCACCAGGTAACTGTTCTTCCGTTTTACATACAAGCGACCGAATCGAGCAGAAGGTTAAATTTAGTATGGATTGAACAATCATCGTATCTGGGTTGTATTCGATTATGTTTATATAGTTATACTCACCAGGTAACTGTTCTTCCGTTATACATACTAGCGACTGAATCGAACAGAATGTTGAATGGTTAGACGAAACGATAATTGTATCTGAGTTGTATTCGATGATATCGTGATGATGTTTATATAGCAATACTCACCAGGTAACTGTCCTTCAGTTTTACATACAAGTGACCGAATCGAGCAGAAGGTTGAATGGATAGATTGAACAATCATCGTATCTGAGTTGTATTCGATTATGTTTATATAGTTATACTCACCAGGTACCTGTTCTTTCGTTATACATACGAGCAACCGAATCGAACATAAGGTTGAATGGATAGATTGAACAATCATCGTATCTGAGTTGTATTCGATTATGTTTATATAGTTATACTCACCAAGTAACTGTTCTTCCGTTATACATACGAGCGACTGAATTGAACAGAAAGTTGAATGGATAGACTAAACAATAATCGTATCTGGGGTTGTATTTGATTATATCGTGATTATTATCATATAGTATGTCTAACCAGGCAACAGTTCTTCCGTTATACATACGATTAACCGAATCGAACATAAGGTTGGATGGATATAGATTGAACAATCATTGTATCTGGGTTGTCTCCGATTATATCGTTATGCTGTATATTTAGTTACACCTACCATGTGACGGTTCTTTCGTTACACATACGAGCATCTGAATCGAACATAAAGTTGGATGGTTAGACGAAACTATAATTGTAACTGAGTTGTATTCGATAATATCGTGGTGATGTTTATATAGTAATACTCACCAGGTGACTGTTCTTGCGTTATACATACGAGCGACCCAATCGAACAGAAGGTTGGATGGATAGACGGAATGATCATTGTATCTGAGTTGTATTCGATTATATCGTGATGACGTTCATATAGAAATACTCACCAGGTTACTGTTTTTTCGTTATACATACGAGCAACCGAATCGAACAGAAGGTTGAATGGATAGTATCTGGGTTGTATTCGATTATGATGTTATGCTGTGTATATAGTTATACACATGAGGTGACGGTATTCCCGTTTTACTTACGAGCGACCGAAACGAACAGAAAGTTGAATGGATAGACTGAACAATCAATGTATCTGGGTGGTATCCGATTATATCGCAATACTGTATATATAGTGATACTAACCAGGTGACGGTACTTCCGTTACACATACTAGCGACTGAATCGAACAGAAGGTTGAATGGTTAGATGAAACGATAATTGTATCTCTGAGTTGTATTCGATGATATCGTGATGATGTTTG
This sequence comes from Chrysomela aeneicollis, assembly GCA_029955515.1. NCBI lineage: Eukaryota > Metazoa > Arthropoda > Insecta > Coleoptera > Chrysomelidae > Chrysomela > Chrysomela aeneicollis. The sequence continues at coordinate 111,703 of JARUHQ010000005.1, read as the reverse complement.
TATAGCAATACTCACCAGGTAACTGTTCTTCCGTTTTACATACAAGCGACCGAATCGAGCAGAAGGTTAAATGGATAGATTGAACAATCATCGTATCTGAGTTGTATTCGATTATGTTTATATAGTTATACTCACCAGGTACCTGTTCTTTCGATATACATACGAGCAACCGAATCGAACATAAGGTTGAATGGATAGATTGAACAATCATCGTATCTGAGTTGTATTCGATTATGTTTATATAGTTATACTCACCAAGTAACTGTTCTTCCGTTATACATACGAGCGACTGAATTGAACAGAAGGTTGAATGGATATACTAAACAATGATCGTATCTGGGGTTGTATTCGATTATATCGTGATGATGTTTATATAGTCATACTCACCAGGTGCCTGTTCTCCAGTTATACATAAGAGCGACTGAACTGAACAGAAGGTTGTATAGATAGACTGAACAATTATCGTATCTGGGTTGTATTCGATTAATTCGTGATGATTATTATATATTATGTCTAACCAGGTAACTGTTCTTCCGTTATACATACGAGCAACCGAATCGAACATAGGGTTGAAAGGATAGATTGAACAATCATTGTATCTGGGTTGTCTCCGATTATATCGTTATGCTGAATATTTAGATACACCTACCATGTAACGGTTCTTCCGTTACACATACGAGCGTCTGAATCGAACATAAGGTTGGATGGTTAGACGGAACGATAATTGTAACTGAGTTGTATTCGATTATATCGTGGAAATGTTCATATAGTAATACTCACCAGGTGACTGTTCTTGCGTTATACGTACGAGCGACCCAATCGAACAGAGGGTTAGATGGATAGACGGAATGATCATTGTATCTGAGTTGTATTCGATTATATCGTGATGAAGTTTATATATGAATACTCACCAGGTTACTGTTCTTTCGTTATACATACGAGCAACCGAATCGAACAGAAGGTTGAATGTATAGTATCTGAGTTGTATTCGATTATGATGTTATGCTGTGTATATAGTTATACATACTAGGTGACGGTATTCCCGTTTCACATACGAGCGACCGAAACGAACAGAAAGTTGAATGGATAGACTGAACAATCAATGTATCTGGTTGGTATCCGATTATATCGCAATACTGTATATATAGTGATACTTACCAGGTGACGGTACTTCCGTTACACATACTAGCGACTGAATCGAACAGAAGGTTAAATGGTTAGACGAAGCGATAATTGTATCTGAGTTGTATTCGATGATATCGTGATGATGTTTATATAGCAATACTCACCAGGTAACTGTTCTTCCGTTTTACATAAAAGCGACCGAATCGAGCAGAAGGTTAAATGGATAGATTGAAAATTCATCGTATCTGGGTCGTATTCGATTAGGTTTATATAGTTATACTCACCAGGTAACTGTTTTTCCGTTATACATAAGAACGACTGAATTGAACAGAAGGTTGAATGGATAGACTAAACAATAATCGTATCTGGGGTTGTATTCGAGTATATCGTGATGATTATCATATAGTATGTCTAACCAGGTAACAGTTCTTCCGTTTTACATACGAGCGACCGAAACGAACAGAAAGTTGAATGGATAGACTGAACAATCAATGTATCTGGGTGGTATGCGATTATATCGCAATACTGTATATATAGTGATACTTACCAGGTGACGGTACTTCCGTTACACATACTAGCGACTGAATCGAACAGAAGGATGCATGGTTAGACGAAACGATAATTGTATCTGAGTTGTATTCGATGATATCGTGATGATGTTTATATAGCAATAATCACCAGGTAACTGTTCTTCCGTTATACATAGGAGCGACTGAATTGAAAAGAAGGTTGAATAGATAGACTAAACAATAATCGTATCTGGGGTTGTATTCGATTATATCGTGATGATGTTTATATAGTTATACTCACCAGGTAACTGTTCTCCAGTTATACATAAGAGCGACTGAACTGAACAGAAGGTTGAATGGATAGACTGAACAATCATTGTATCTGGGTTGTATTCGATTATATCGTGATGATTATCATATAGTATGTCTAAGCAGGTAACAGTTCTTCTGTTACACATACGAGCAACTGAATCGAACATAAGGTTGAATGGATAGATTGAACAATCATTGTATCTGGGTTGTCTCCGATTATATCGTTATGCTGTATATTTAGTTACACCTACCATGTAACGGTTCTTTCGTTACACATACGAGCGTCTGAATCGAACATAAGGTTGGATGATTAGACGGAACAATAATTGTAACTGAGTTGTATTCGATTATATCGTGGTGATGTTTATATAGTAATACTCACCAGGTGACTGTTCTTGCGTTATACATACGAGCGACCCAATCGAACAGAAGTTTGGATGGATAGACGAAATGATCATTGTATCTGAGTTGTATTCGATTATATCGTGATGACGTTCATATAGAAATACTCACCAGGTTACTGTTTTTTCTTTATACATACGAGCAACCGAATCGAACAGAAGGTTGAATGGATAGTATCTGGGTTGTATTCGATTATGATGTTATGCTGTGTATATAGTTATACACATTAGGTGACGGTATTCCCGTTTTACATACGAGCGACCGAAACGAACAGAAAGTTGAATCGATAGACTGAACAATCAATGTATCTGGGTGGTATCCGATTATATCGCAATTCTGTATATATAGTGATACTTACCAGGTGACGGTACTTCCGTTGCACATACTAGCGACTGAATCGAACTTGAGGTTAAATGGTAAGACGAAACGATAATTGTATCTGAGTTGTATTCGATGATATCGTGATGATGTTTATATAGCAATACTCACCAGGTAACTGTTCTTCCGTTTTACATACAAGCGACCGAATCGAGCAGAAGGTTGAATTTAGTATGGATTGAACAATCATCGTATCTGGGTTGTATTCGATTATGTTTATATAGTTATACACACCAGGTAACTGTTCTTCCGTTATACATACTAGCGACTGAATCGAACAGAATGTTGAATGGTTAGACGAAACGATAATTGTATCTGAGATGTATTCGATGATATCGTGATGATGTTTATATAGCAATACTCACCAGGTAACTGTCCTTCAGTTTTACATACAAGTGACCGAATCGAGCAGAAGGTTAAATGGATAGATTGAACAATCATCGTGTCGCCGTGGTGGCGATGAGCGCAAAGCGCGATGATTATAGTGGAAGTCCATCACGGTCGTGGGTTCGATTCCCAGGCCCGTCAGAAATAACAAAAAAGGCGGGCGACTGGGTGTAGCGTGTTCTGTCCATACATACATTTGAAAAATATGCATACTAAAATTCTGTGGCAAATGAGCTAGTTTTCGATGCCAGGATAAGAGAAATGAATGAGTGAATGAATGAATGAGGATGAGTGAGTGAAAGGTGAGAGCGAATCTTTAAAAAAAAAAAACAATCATCGTATCTGAGTTGTATTCGATTATGTTCATATAGTTATACTCACCAGGTACCTGTTCTTTCGTTATACATACGAGCAACCGAATCGAACATAAGGTTGAATGGATAGATTGAACAATCATCGTATCTGAGTTGTATTCGATTATGTTTATATAGTTATACTCACCAAGTAACTGTTCTCCCGTTATACATACGAGCGACTGAATTGAACAGAAGGTTGAATGGATAGACTAAACAATGATCGTATCTGGGGTTGTATTCGATTATATCGTGATGATTATTATATATTATGTCTAACCAGGTAACTGTTCTTCCGTTATACATACGAGCAACCGAATCGAACATAAGATTGAATGGATAGATTGAACAATCATTGTATCTGGGTTGTCTCCGATTATATCGTTATGCTGTATATTCAGATACACCTACCATGTAACGGTTCTTTCGTTACACATACGAGCGCCTGAATCGAACATAATGTTGGATGGTTAGACGGAACGATAATTGTAACAGAGTTGTATTCGATTATATCGTGGGAATGTTTATATAGTAATACTCACCAGGTGACTGTTCTTGCGTTATACGTACGAGCGACCCAATTGAACAGAAGTATAGATGGATAGACGGAATGATCATTGTATCTGAGTTGTATTCGACTATATCGTGATGAAGTTCATATAGAAATACTCACCAGGTTACTGTTCTTTCGTTATACATACGAGCAACCGAATCGAACAGAAGGTTGAATGGATAGTATCTGAGTTGTATTCGATTATGATGTTATGCTGTGTATATAGTTATACACACTAGGTGACGGTATTCCCGTTTTACATACGAGCGACCGAAACGAACAGAAAGTTGAATGGATAGACTGAACAATCAATGTATCTGGTTGGTATCCGATTATATCGCAATACTGTATATATAGTGATACTTACTAGGTGACGGTACTTCCGTTACACATACTAGCGACTGAATCGAACAGAAGGTTGAATGGTTAGGCGAAGCGATAATTGTATCTGAGTTGTATTCGATGATATCGTGATGATGTTTATATAGCAATACTCACCAGGTAACTTTTCTTCCGTTTTACATAAAAGCGACCAAATCCAGCAGAAGGTTAAATGGATAGATTGAAAATTCATCGTATCTGGGTTGTATTCGATTAGGTTTATATAGTTATACTCACCAGGTAACTGTTTTTCCGTTATACATGAGAACGACTGAATTGAACAGAAGGTTGAATGGATAGACTAAACAATAATCGTATCTGGGGTTGTATTCGAGTATATCGTGATGATTGTCATATAGTATGTCTAACCAGGTAACAGTTCTTCCGTTAAACATACGAGCAACCGAATCGAACATAAGGTTGGATGGATAGATTGAACAATAATTGTATCTGGGTTGTCTCCGATTATATCTTTATGCTGTATATTCGGTTACACTTACCATGTAACGGTTATTTCGTTACACATACGAGCGTCTGAATCGAACATAAGGTTGAATGGTTAGACGGAACGATAATTGTAATTGAGTTGTATTCGATTATATCGTGGTGATGTTTATATAGTAATACTCACCAGGTGACTGTTCTTGCGTTATACATACGAGCGACCCAATCGAACAGAAGGTTGGATGGATAGACGGAATGATCATTGTATCTGAGTTGTATTCGATTATATCGTGATGACGTTCATATAGAAATACTCACCAGGTTACTGTTCTTTCGTTATCTTTATGCTGTATATTCGGTTACACTTACCATGTAACGGTTATTTCGTTACACATACGAGCGTCTGAATCGAACATAAGGTTGGATGGTTAGACGGAACGATAATTGTAACTGAGTTGTATTCGATTATATCGTGGTGATGTTTATATAGTAATACTCACCAGGTGACTGTTCTTGCGTTATACATACGAGCGACCCAATCGAACAGAAGGTTGGATGGATAGACGGAATGATCATTGTATCTGAGTTGTATTCGATTATATCGTGATGACGTTCATATAGAAATACTCACCAGGTTACTGTTCTTTCGTTATACATACGAGCAACCGAATCGAACAGAAGGTTGAATGGATAGTATCTGGGTTGTATTCGATTATGATGTTATGCTGTGTATATAGTTATACACATTAGGTGACGGTTTTCCTGTTTTACATACGAGCGACCGAAACGAACAGAAAGTTGAATGGATAGACTGAACAATCAATGTATCTGGGTGGTATCCGATTAATTATCGCAATACTGTATATATAGTGATACTCACCAGGTGACGGTACTTCCGTTACACATACTAGAGACTGAATCGAACAGAAGGTCAAATGGTTAGACGAAACGATAATTGTATCTCTGAGTTGTATTCGATGATATCGTGATGATGTTTATATAGCGATACTCAACAGGTAACTGTTCTTCCGTTTTACATACAAGCGACCGAATCGAGCAGAAGCTTAAATTTAGTAGAAATTGAACAATCATCGTAACTGGGTTGTATTCGATTATGTTTATATAGTTATACTCACCAGGTAACTGTTCTTTCGTTATACATACGAGCGACTGAATTGAACAGAAGGTTGAATGGATAGACTAAACAATAATCGTATCTGGGTTTGTATTCGATTATATCTTGATGATGTTCATATAGTTATACTCACCAGGAAACTGTTCTCCAGTTATACATGAGAGCGACTAAACTGAACAGAAAGTTGAATGGATAGACTAAACAATGATCGTATCTGGGGTTGTATACGATTATATCGTGATGATGTTTATATAGCAATACTCACCAGGTAACTGTCCTTCCGCTTTACATACAAGCGACCGAATCGAGCAGAAGGTTTAATGGATAGATTGAACAATCATCGTATCTGAGTTGTATTCGATTATGTTTATATAGTTATACTCACCAGGTACCATGTTCTTTCGTTATACATACGAGCAACCGAATCGAACATAAGGTTGAATGGATAGATTGAACGATCATCGTATCTGAGTTGTATTCAATTATGTTTATATAGTTATACCTACCAAGTAACTGTTCTTCCGTTATACATACGAGCGACTGAATTGAACAGAAGGTTGAATGGATAGACTAAACAATGATCGTATCTGGGGTTGTATTCGATGATATCGTGATGATGTTTATATAGTTATACTCACCAGGTAACTGTTCTCCAGTAATACATAAGAGCGACTGAACTGAACAGAAGGTTGAATGGATAGACTGAATAATCATCGTATCTGGGTTGTATTCGATTATTTCGTGATGATTATTATATATTATGTCTAACCAGGTAACTGTTCTTCCGTTATACATACGAGCAACCGAATCGAACATAAGGTTGAATGGATAGATTGAACAATCATTGTATCTGGGTTGTCTACGATTATATCGTTATGCTGTATAATTAGATATACCTACCATGTAACGGTTCTTTCGTTACACATACGAGCGTCTGAATCGAACATAAGGTTGGATTGGTTAGACGGAACGATAATTGTAACTGAGTTGTATTCGATTATATCGTGGTAATGTTTATATAGTAAAACACACCAGGTGACTGTTCTTGCGTTATACGTACGAGCGACCCAATCGAACAGAAGGTTGGATGGATAGACGGAATGATCATTGTATCTGAGTTGTATTCGATTATATCGTGATGAAGTTCATATAGAAATACTCACCAGGTTACTGTTCTTTCGTTATACATACGAGCAACCGAATCGAACAGAAGGTTGAATGGATGGTATCTGGGTTGTATTCGATTATTATGTCATGCTGTGTATATAGTTATACACACTAGGTGACGGTATTCCCGTTTTACATACGAGCGACCGAAACGAACAGAAAGTTGAATGGATAGACTGAACAATCAATGTATCTGGTTGGTATCCGATTATATCGCAATACTGTATATATAGTGATACTTACCAGGTGACGGTACTTCCGTTACACATACTAGCGAATAATTCCTTGCACAATGTACTGATTCATACTGTATAATATTTATAATATTAGTTACTAGGTAGATACGGTACCAGTTCCATGGTTGTTGCTAGGTTACAAAACGAAAAACAGTTGTTATTGATGTTGTTTAATGATGATTAATAAAAAATTATGACAACTAAAGTCACACTCAATTCAATACTACATCATTTCTAATTACAGTTCTTCAGATCATAGTCATAGGTGAAGTGAAAGATATCACGACACTGAACATGGTCACTTCGAGCCATAGATAATCAGCGAAATCAGAATACATCAATTGAATCAATCAACTCAGCAACATACACTCAGGTCCTTCGATACAATCATTGGCAATAAGCTAGAAGACAGAATAGTTACAATTCGACATCAATAGCGAGCTGTTTCTGGATTTGGACTGAACTGAAGCGGTATAACGAAGAATCGAAAACATCGAGACTTGGGTAAAGGAACGTATCACTACAGCTACCAGTGCACGTTGAGGTGAACTCACTTCCTTTCTAATCAATCCTTATCCCTCTCAATTTGTTTGATTGCATAGTTTTGCTCCTCATAATCAGGTAAAAATGTCTGCCGATGAAATAAAAGCATTAATTCATAAACGCGGTGCAATCAAAGCTCAACTCACAAGATTTTCGACTTTTTTGACATATATAAACAATTCCTCAAAATACAATGAATTATGCATACGATTAGAAAAAACTGAACTCCTTTGGATCGAATTTGAAAGCATTCAATCAGATTTGGAAATCAAAGATTCAACGCATGATCATACAGAAGATAGAATTACCTTTGAAAATAATTATTTTGAAATAATCAGTAAAGCTAAGGATTTATTGAACACATTTTCAGTAAGCCAAGTAGGTGCAAATGCTCCCTCGAGTACTTCAATAAATACACTCAATTCGATTCCAAATATTAATAGTATTGCGAATTTGCCGAAACTAAACTTACCCGAATTTTACGGATCATATGAAAAATGGCTACAATTCTCAGATACATATAAAGCTATGATACACTCATGTTCTTCAATCAGTAAAATTCAAAAATTCTGGTATTTGAAATCATGCCTCAGGGGTGAGGCAGCAAACATTTTAACAGCTTTGGAGGTATCTGAGGCAAATTACGATAGAGCATGGGATCTCTTATGCGAACGTTATGAAAATAAACGGGTTATAATTCAAACGCATCTTAAGTCAATATTTGATATACAAAGCGTTCAGAAAGAATCACACATTCAGCTTCGTAATTTGATTGACACTGTTAATCAACATCTCAGAAATCTAGAATCATTAATGTTACCTGTCAATCAATGGGATACTATCATCATATACCTGATTTCATCAAAATTAGATGCCACTACTAAGAGAGAGTGGGAGCAATATGCTCTGAAACTAAATACTCTGTTACCCACATTTAAAGAATTTACAACTTTCATCAATGAGAAATGTCAATTGTTAGAAGGTTTATATTCTAATGTCAAAGTTATCCATTCAACGCAAAAATACCAAACAAAAAGAACATCAGATAGTAATTATATTGCAACATGTGTAACTACTACAGGACCATCTTGTATTCTATGCCACAAAGATCATCACATATTTTCATGCACTAACTTTTTGAAACTAAATTCACATGAGCGTCTTGCTGAAATTAAAAGGTTAAAAGCATGTATCAATTGTTTACGCAGAGGGCATCAATTGAAAGAATGCAAAAATACTCACGTATGTAAAAAATGTTCAAGCAAGCATAACACTTTGTTACATTTGGAAAAAGAAAATTTTCAAACCAATTCGAATAATAATACATCAATGTCCTCGACAAATGATGTGGGCATACAAAATCAATCAGAGACGGTAACACAAGTGTCGCAATCAACTTTTGCTGCATGCATATCAGGAAACGTCAACTTGGATCCATATATTATACTCCCAACAGCAAATGTTTTTATCACTGATATATACGGCAAATCTCATAAATGTCGAGCAATTCTCGACAATTGTTCACAATCAAATTTCATCACGAAGAAGTTACACAATATTTTGCAATTGCCTATTTCTAAGGTAACTTATTCAGTTGAAGGTTTTGGTTCGAATTCAACATCTGTGCTGTATAAAACCACTGCCAATATCGAATCAACTACAGGTGAATACATCAGACATGAAATACCATTTTTGATATCCAATATTATTACCAAAGATTTACCTGCATTCTCTTTTGATACAAACCATCTTCGAATTCCAGAAAATATTACCCTTGCAGATGATACTTTCAATAAAAGTAGTCCAGTTGATATGTTACTTGGAGCTTCCATATTTTGGGAATTAATGTGCATTGGTCGAATAAATCTGATCAAAAATCACACTGTATTACAAAAAACCAGACTTGGCTGGATATTATCAGGTCCATTGCCACTTTCAGAAATTTCGAATCCAATATGCAATTTAACTATAGAAAATAACGATATTCAGGAATTACTTGAACGATTCTGGAAACTTGAGGAATGTCAACCCATGGTTAGATATTCTCAAGAGGAAGCGGAATGCGAAGCACATTTTATGAAAACTACTACTCGTGATAAATCGGGTAGATTCGTTGTCAGTCTCCCAGTCAAAGAAAATATTTGTGAACTAGGTAATTCATCAGAAACAGCTCTCAAAAGATTTTATGCAGTTGAAAAAAGGTTCAAGAATAATCTCGATCTCAGAGAACAATATATTTCATTCATGTCCGAGTACGAAGCCCTAGGACATATGACAAAAGTAGACACTTCGAATGATAAACCAAAAGATATCATTTATTATTTACCACATCATGGTGTTTTCAAATCATCCAGTACAACAACAAAGCTGCGCGTTGTGTTTGACGGCTCTGCGAAAACTTCTAGCGGACTATCACTCAATGATGTTTTAAAGGTGGGTCCTACAATTCAGGAAGACCTATTTACCATAGTCACTAGATTTCGTACTCATAAATATGTAATCACTGCTGACATAGAAAAGATGTATCGTATGGTCGATATACAACCTTCTCAGCGAAACTTACAACGCATAGTATGGCGTACTGATCCTAATGAACCACTAGATCACTATCAGTTGAACACCGCCACATATGGCACGGCTAGTGCATCTTTTATTTGCATAAGATCTATTCATCAGGTAGCTATGGATAACAAAAATAAATATCCAGAAGCCTGTGCAATCATTACATCCAGTTTTTATGTTGATGATTTATTGACAGGGTTCAATTCGATAGAAGAGGGCAAAAGGATTATATCAGAAATAATTCATATTCTCAACTCAGCTGGTTTTAATCTTCGTAAGTTTGTGTCAAATACAAAAGATATTTTGAAAGAAATATCTAATATCAAATCTGATTCTTCCCAAAAATTCATATCTGACGATAGAATAACAAAAACTCTAGGTTTAACTTGGAATTCAATTGAAGATATTTTTCAATTTGTAGTCAATTCAAATCAATCATCTCACGTGTCCAAACGAACAATTTTGTCAACAGTATCTCAAATCTTTGACCCTTTAGGATTAGTAGGTCCGTGCACGGTCAAGTCCAAACTTATCGTTCAAAAACTTTGGAAGTTAGGTTTGAGTTGGGATGAGAGCCTTCCAATTGATATCTATAAATCATGGAATGATTTTTCCAGTCAGATTTTGGACTTAAATAACATAAAAATTCCTAGGCACATAATTTGTCCGAATCCTACTTCAATAGAATTACATGGTTTCGGAGATGCTTCGGAAAAAGCATACGGCGCTTGTTGCTATTTTCGATCTCGAGATCAAATGGGAAAAATTCATTCTCATTTAATATGTGCTAAATCACGGGTTGCTCCACTCAAATCGATTTCTTTGCCTAAACTTGAACTTTGCGCAGCCCTACTCCTGATTCAATTAACTCAAAGAGTTCTCAAAGTTATGCATATAGATGTGAAGCATATTTATTATTGGACTGACTCCACAATTGTTCTGTCATGGATTCTAACTGAACCATACAAACTCAAAACATTTGTTGCCAATCGCATCACTGAAATTCAACAATTTTCTAATGAAGAACAATGGAATCATATTTCTAGTGAATCAAACCCAGCAGATATCATTTCTCGAGGTCTGAATCCGAAAGAATTGAAGGAATGCCAGACTTGGTGGGTAGGTCCTTCCTGGATGTCAGAAGAAAAAGAAACTTGGCCCAATGGTGATTTTATTGTTCAAAGTGAATTACCTGAATTGAAAAAGGTTGATCATACTTTGATATCACAAATACTAGACACTGACATTTTGAATAGATTTTCTTCTCTTATCAAGCTTCAAAGAGTAATAGCTTACTGCTTACGCTTTGCGAAAAATTCTAAATCTTATGACGCAAATAATCGTGATTTTGGTCAGTTGTCAAATGCAGAACTTGAACAGTCATTAATTATTCTCTGCAAATTTGTCCAACGTATTTCATTCAGTCTTGAGTTAAAATCATTAAAAAAATCAAAACCTCTTTCACCAAAAAGTAGAATTTTGTCATTAAATCCTTTCCTGGATAAAAACAGTCTCATCAGAGTTGGTGGAAGACTCAAAAATTCAAATTTACCTTTCAATAATAAACATCCTATATTGTTACCAAGCAATGGTAATTTCACTAAATTAATTATTCGATTTGAGCATAAAAAACAATTACATGCAGGAACACAATCCACTTTAGCCGCAGTTAGATCAAATTTTTGGCCAATCAATGGTCGTAATACCGTCCGGGGAGTCCTGCGCAATTGCGTAATTTGTTTTAGATGCAAACCAATTGAAACTCAGTATCAAATGGGAGATATTCCTCAGTCACGCCTGAAACCCCAGAAGCCTTTTTCAACTACTGGAGTGGACTACGCTGGTCCATTCTATATTAAAGATGGCAAGACCAGGAACAGAAAAATCGTAAAATGCTACCTATGTATATTCGTATGCTTTGTTACAAAGGCAGCTCACCTCGAACTGTCTGACGATCTTTCCACAGATGCATTCTTGAGATGCTTAACTAGATTTGTATCGAGGAGAGGTGTTTGCACTGAAATGTATTCAGATAACGGTACAAATTTTGTTGGGGCTGAAAATGAGTTGAAAGTTGTAATATCAAGTCTCAAGAACAATTCAAATTTTCATGAGTTTTTAGTAGCAAACAAAATTAATTGGCACTTCTCACCTCCATATGCACCCAATTTTGGAGGTCTTTGGGAAGCCTGCGTGAAGTCAGCTAAATTTCACCTCAAAAGAATCATTGGTAACTCACACCTGACTTATGAGGGATTGAACACTGTAGTCACGCAAGTTGAGGCTGTCCTCAATTCTAGACCCTTAATACCCTTATCCAATGATCCTAATGACCTATCCCCCCTCACACCCTCACATTTCCTCATTGGCGAGCCTATGACTGCTATACCCCAAAACGATGTGAAAGACATCCCATCCAATCGACTAGCCCACTTCAAACTGATTCAACAACAACTGCAACACTTTTGGCAGCGATGGTCGCATGAATATCTCAACACTCTGCAAGAACGATCGAAATGGAAGAGACATCATCAAAACGTTGAAATAGGTTCCATGGTACTGCTGAAGGATGAAAATTCAGCTCCATTATGTTGGAAACTTGGACGCATCACGGAATTGTTTCCAGGAAGCGACAAAATAGTTCGGGTTGTGAAAGTTAAAACTGCGTATGGTGAACTGAAACGTCCTGTTTCTAAAGTTTGTATTCTTCCTATGGATACTTGATCATTCAACAGATATGTATACAAGATTCTTTCTACTTTTCTTATCAGCGTCAATATAATTTTTGTCAGTATGTTATTTTTTGAAAGCTAATCCTTTCAAGGCGGCGCCATGTACTGATTCATACTGTATAATATTTATAATATTAGTTACTAGGTAGATACGGTACCAGTTCCATGGTTGTTGCTAGGTTACAAAACGAAAAACAGTTGTTATTGATGTTGTTTAATGATGATTAATAAAAAATTATGACAACTAAAGTCACACTCAATTCAATACTACATCATTTCTAATTACAGTTCTTCAGATCATAGTCATAGGTGAAGTGAAAGATATCACGACACTGAACACACAATGTGACCACTATGTTATACACGGAAAAAACTGAATTTTCGAAATTATTATTTTTTTCTACTTTTGCAAACGACTGTCAAAACGAAACATGGTCAGATGTATTGCTTAGAGGTTCTAGAATCGAGTTATGATGGAATAATTCCTTGCACAATGTGACCACTATGTTATACACGGAAAAAACTGAATTTTCGAAATTATTTTTTTTTTCTACTTTTGCAAACGACTGTCAAAACGAAACATGGTCAGATGTATTGCTTAGAGGTTCTAGAATCGAGATATGATGGAATAATTCCTTGCACAATGTGACCACTATGTTGTACACGGAAAAAACTGAATTTTCGAAACTAATTTTTTTTTCTACTTTTGCAAACGACTGTCAAAACGAAACATGGTCAGATGTATTGCTTGGAGGTTTTAGAATCGAGTTATGATGGAATAATTCCTTGCACAATGTGACCACTATGTTGTACACGGAAAAAACTGAATTTTCGAAACTAATTTTTTTTTCTACTTTTGCAAACGACTGTCAAAACGAAACATGGTCAGATGTATTGCTTAGAGGTTCTAGAATCGAGTTATGATGGAATGATTCCTTGCACAATGTGACCACTATGTTGTACACGGAAAAAACTGAATTTTCGAAACAAATTTTTTTTTCTACTTTTGCAAACGACTGTCAAAACAAAACATGGTCAGATGTATTGCTTAGAGGTTCTAGAATCGAGTTATGATGGAATAATTCCTTGCACAATGTGACCACTATGTTATACACGGAAAAAACTGAATTTTCGAAATTAATTTTTTTTTCTACTTTCGCAAACGACTGTCAAAACGAAACATGGTCAGATGTATTGCTTAGAGGTTCTAGAATCGAGTTATGATGAAATAATTCCTTGCACAATGTGACCACTATGTTGTACACGGAAAAAACTGAATTTTCGAAATTATTATTTTTTTCTACTTTTGCAAACGATTGTCAAAACGAAACATGGTCAGATGTATTGCTTAGAGGTTCTAGAATCGAGTTATGATGGAATAATTCCTTGCACAATGTGACCACTATGTTATACACGGAAAAAACTGAATTTTCGAAATTATTTTTTTTTTTCTACTTTTGCAAACGACTGTCAAAACGAAACATGGTCAGATGTATTGCTTAGAGGTTCTAGAATCGAGATATGATGGAATAATTCCTTGCACAATGTGACCACTATGTTGTACACGGAAAAAACTGAATTTCCGAAACTAATTTTTTTTTCTACTTTTGCAAACGACTGTCAAAACGAAACATGGTCAGATGTATTGCTTGGAGGTTTTAGAATCGAGTTATGATGGAATAATTCCTTGCACAATGTGACCACTATGTTGTACAAGGAAAAAACTGAATTTTCGAAACTAATTTTTTTTTCTACTTTTGCAAACGACTGTCAAAACGAAACATGGTCAGATGTATTGCTTAGAGGTTCTAGAATCGAGTTATGATGGAATAATTCCTTGCACAATGTGACCACTATGTTGTACACGGAAAAAACTGAATTTTCGAAACTAATTTTTTTTTCTACTTTTGCAAACGACTGTCAAAACGAAACATGGTCAGATGTATTGCTTAGAGGTTCTAGAATCGAGTTATGATGGAATAATTCCTTGCACAATGTGACCACTATGTTATACACGGAAAAAACTGAATTTTCGAAATTAATTTTTTTTTCTACTTTCGCAAACGACTGTCAAAACGAAACATGGTCAGATGTATTGCTTAGAGGTTCTAGAATCGAGTTATGATGAAATAATTCCTTGCACAATGTGACCACTATGTTGTACACGGAAAAATCTGAATTTTCGAAACTAATTTTTATTTCTACTTTTGCAAACGACTGTCAAAACGAAACATGGTCAGATGTATTGCTTAGAGGTTCTAGAATCGAGTTATGATGGAATAATTCCTTGCACAATGTGACCACTATGTTGTACACGGAAAAAACTGAATTTTCGAAACTAATTTTTTTTTCTACTTTTGCAAACGACTGTCAAAACGAAACATGGTCAGATGTATTGATTAGATGTTCTAGAATCGAGTTATGATGGAATAATTCCTTGCACAATGTGACCACTATGTTATACACGGAAAAAACTGAATTTTCGAAATTAATTTTTTTTTCTACTTTTGCAAACGACTGGTCAAAACGAAACATGGTCAGATGTATTGCTTAGAGGTTCTAGAATCGAGTTATGATGGAATAATTCCTTGCACAATGTGACCACTATGTTGTACACGGAAAAAACTGAATTTTCGAAACTAATTTTTTTTTCTACTTTTGCAAACGACTGTCAAAACGAAACATGGTCAGATGTATTGATTAGAGGTTTTAGAATCGAGTTATGATGGAATAATTCCTTGCACAATGTGACCACTATGTTGTACACGGAAAAAACTGAATTTTCGAATATAATTTTTTTTTCTACTTTTGCAAACGACTGTCAAAACGAAACATGGTCAGATGTATTGCTTAGAGGTTCTAGAATCGAGTTATGATGGAATAATTCCTTGCACAATGTGACCACTATGTTATACACGGAAAAAACTGAATTTTCGAAATTAATTTTTTTTTCTACTTTTGCAAACGACTGTCAAAACGAAACATGGTCAGATGTATTGCTTAGAGGTTCTAGAATCGAGTTATGATGGAATAATTCCTTGCACAATGTGACCACTATGTTGTACACGGAAAAAACTGAATTTTCGAAACTAATTTTTTTTTCTACTTTTGCAAACGACTGTCAAAACGAAACATGGTCAGATGTATTGCTTAGAGGTTCTAGAATCGAGTTATGATGGAATAATTCCTTGCACTATGTGACCACTATGTTGTACACGGAAAAAACTGAATTTTCGAAATTAATTTTTTTTCTACTTTTGCAAACGACTGTCAAAACGAAACATGGTCAGATGTATTGCTTGGAGGTTCTAGAATCGAGTTATGATGGAATAATTCCTTGCACAATGTGACCACTATGTTGTACACGGAAAAAACTGAATTTTCGAAACTAATTTTTTTTTCTACTTTTGCAAACGACTGTCAAATCGAAACATGGTCAGATGTATTGCTTAGAGGTTCTAGAATCGAGTTATGATGGAATAATTCCTTGCACAATGTGACCACTATGTTATACACGGAAAAAACTGAATTTTCGAAATTAATTTTTTTTTCTACTTTTGCAAACGACTGTCAAAACGAAACATGGTCAGATGTATTGCTTAGAGGTTCTAGAATCGAGTTATGATGGAATTATTCCTTGCACAATGTGACCACTATGTTGTACACGGAAAAAACTGAATTTTCGAAACTAATTTTTTTTTTCTACTTTTGCAAACGACTGTCAAAACGAAACATGGTCAGATGTATTGCTTAGAGGTTCTAGAATCGAGTTATGATGGAATAATTCCTTGCACAATGTGACCACTATGTTGTACACGGAAAAAACTGAATTTTCGAAATAATTTTTTTTTCTACTTTTGCAAACGACTGTCAAAACGAAACATGGTCAGATGTATTGCTTAGAGGTTCTAGAATCGAGATATCATAAAAAAATTCCTTTCACAATGTGACTTATATGTTGTACACCGAAGTTACTTTACTTTTCATCTACCTCCGGTGGATATTTATGAAAATGTGAATTGATTTTCACAATTTTTCCTGTGTATCGACCGACATCCTCTCTATGTTCTCAAGTGAGTTCGGATTGATTAAATTTCTTAAGGCAAATTTTCACACCCACCCAGGAGGTATTGCCTAGCAAGAACTGATGAACTTACTAATAAATATAATAAATATAATTTATATGGTAAGTATGTTCCAATGTATTCATGAATCAGATTCAAAGTTTCATGATTCCATGAATCAAAAAATAATGGAATAAGTAATCAGCAACAGTTATGCATGGGTGCGTTACCGTTTTTATTAGTGGGTGGTTCGCCAGTAGCCCTATCTTCCCACGTTCAACGTTCATTCCATTTCATCCATATGCCACTACCCCGTTACGACAAAGATGAGAATCGGCATCTCATCTTTGCAAAAGGCCTCCAACCACCCCTCACAGCCTTACCCTTACCTCACAAATGAATGCCGCATGATGAAAATATGTTATATTGGGCGCACACACATTATTATTATTATTATTATTATCATTATTATTATTATTATTATTATGACCACACAAATACCTTGCCAAAATTCCGCAAATTTTCGTCCGCGCAGTGACAAAGATGAGAATCGGCATCTCATCTTTGCAAACGGCCTCCAACCACCCCTAACAGCCTTACCCTTACCTCACAAATGAATGCCGCATGATGAAAATATGTTATATTGGGCGCACACACATTATTATTATTATTATTATTATTATTATTATTATTATTATTATTATTATGACCACACAAATACCTTGCCAAAATTCCGCAAATTTTCGTCCGCGCAGTGACAAAGATGAGAATCGGCATCTCATCTTTGCAAAAGGCCTCCAACCACCCCTCACAGCCTTACCCTTACCTCACAAATGAATGCCGCATGATGAAAATATGTTATTTTGGGCGCACACACATTATTATTATTATTATTATTATTATGACCACACAAATACCTTGCCAAAATTCCGCAAATTTTCGTCCGCGCAGTGACAAAGATGAGAATCGGCATCTCATCTTTGCAAAAGGCCTCCAACCACCCCTCACAGCCTTACCCTTACCTCACAACTCACGAATAAATAACGCATGAAAAATTATTAATATTGGGCTCATAACTGGCAAATATTATTATTTATAAATAAATCATTTCTGAGGGAAAGGCACTCACTATGAACGAGTCTTTTACAGTATGCACAATTAATTGA
The DNA here is from genome assembly GCA_029955515.1 of Chrysomela aeneicollis. Taxonomy (NCBI): domain Eukaryota; kingdom Metazoa; phylum Arthropoda; class Insecta; order Coleoptera; family Chrysomelidae; genus Chrysomela; species Chrysomela aeneicollis. The sequence continues at coordinate 93,254 of JARUHQ010000005.1, read as the reverse complement.
TTTATCTGTATCACCGATTCGGGAACATATTAGGCAGCGATTTCGTACTTCATCTGATTTATTGAGAATTAAATGCTTAATTTGATTTCTATAAAGTTGCATGTCACTTATGTTTATCGTATTTAGCATGTCCCAGTTATTCACGATACACTCAAAAAATTGTATGCAAAAAACTTCGCAATTATTATTATCTTCTTGTTTGGGGTGATTATACACAATAACGGATAAATTAGTGTTAATGCGAATATTTTTCAAGTTATTGTAAATCTCCAAAAAATTAATAAACGATTTCAAATGAAACTTTGTCTTTACTGCGTTGCTATTGAATGGATCCATAAAAGCAAAAGTGGATTTCACGAAATCTATTAGTACAAGGCAGTGATGATTTCCATTAACAAGTACTGGTAACGCGAGATAACTTTTATTTAATGATATTGATTCAACGAATGAGTCCGAAATTGTTTTAGAATTGAAAATTACGCTTGATTTTTCTTGTGGAATTATTTGGTATTTATTATCGATATTTAATAAATTCAGAGTTATGTCTATAACAAAATTCGTCAACCACTATTCTTTATCGAAAGTTTCCAAATCAGATTTATGTATTTCTTTAAAACAATCTAAATCGTTAAATATAGCCACGAAGTAATCTCTATTATTTTTTCCGTAATAATTAATGTCACTCACGAGCCCGTTAGACAAAAACACTATATTTTTTAAAGGTTTCCATTTACGCGCAATATCATCAATATTCTCGAAATTTAGTAATGCTGGAAGGTAATAAAAGTAAAAAAAATCTTTCAACTTAGTCAACATTTGATGCTTTAAAAAATTCGGTCTTCTTTCAATAGTTTGAGTTAATTGTATACCTTTGAAATTATATATTACGAATTCGCACCACGGTCTGTTTGTTATTTCCAGCAAACCTTGTATTTGAAAATAATAATTAGAATTCACTTTCAATTCACCATTTTTATCAATATAATCGAGTTTGTTTAATGTTTCATGCCGATCACAATCCCGCACTTTGAAAGGACATTTAATCTCTATTATTCCGTCTTCATCTAGAAGCCCATCCGGAGACCCCCCTAAAAATTAAAAATGTTCATGAACAATAAGACCGCACTTTTTATAGTTGTATTTAGTTTGACCGAGAAAAGCTTTGAGCGCAGCTTCTTCACAATCAATGCCATGTCTCATGGCTTCATTACAATAATTTTTAGACGATATAAGCGATTTCACTAGGTTTAATTTGGATTTTTGATTTCTTGCCTTGCATATCGACCCGAAATTTGACGCGGTTAATCTCTTTTTCCTTTCCTCGAACCACGCAGATGACTTTCTCTGATCCCGAGTTATTTCCTCAATTAAATGTCTTTGAACACACGCTTCATCAAGCTTACGCAGAGACTCTTCACACTTTGATTTTAAATCGTTCGAACATCCTCTACAATAAAAATTTCCTTCATAAGATCTATTTTTAATGATATCGCACATTTGATGGATCCATCCATCGCAGTTATCACAAGCTACCCATTTCGCGGTTGTGTCTAAATCTCCTTTACCGCAATACATACATTTATATGATTTAGTTTAGTCGTTTTTGGGGAGAAAACAGAAATCGCACACGAAAGAACCGCTGTAAGCTTTATCACCGAATGAAAGATCACATGATTTATGTATACAACCTTGACAAAAGTCACAAAAAAGCAAATCGGCAGTTGATGTATGGGTTGTATTCGATTATGATGTTATGCTGTGTATATAGTTATACACACTAGGAGACGGTATGGATAGACTGTACAATCAATGTATCTGGGTGGTATCCAATTATATCGCAATACTGAATATATAGTGATACTTACCAGGTGACGATACTTCCGTTACACATACTAGCGACTGAATCGAACAGAATGTTGAATGGTTAGACGAAACGATAATTGTATCTGAGTTGTATTCGATTATATCGTGATGACGTTCATAAAGAAATACTCACCAGGTTACTGTTCGTTCGTTATACATACAAACAACCGAATCGAACAGAAGGTTGAATGAATAGTATCTGGGTTGTATTCGATTATGATGTTATGCTGTGTATATAGTTAAACACATAAGGTGAGGGTATTCCCGTTTCACATACGAGCGACCGAAACGAACAGAAAGTTGAATGGTTAGACTGAACAATCAATGTATCTGGGTGGTATCCGATTATATCGCAATACTGTATATATAGTGATTCTTACCAGGTGACGGTACTTCCGTTACACATACTAGCGACTGAATCGAACAGAAGGTTGAATGGTTAGACGAAACGATAATTGTATCTGAGTTGTATTCGATGATATCGTGATAATGTTTATATAGCAATACTCACCAGGTAACTGTTCTTCCGTTTTACATACAAGCGACCGAATCGAGCAGAAGCTTAAATTTAGTATAAATTGAACAATCATCGTATCTGGGTTGTATTCGATTATGTTTATATAGTTATACTCACAAGGTAACTGTTCTTCCGTTATACATACGAGCGACTGAATTGAACAGAAGGTTGGATGGATAGATTGAACAATCATTGTATCTGGGTTGTCTCCGATTATATCGTTATGCTGTATATTTAGTTACACCTACCATGTAACGGTTCTTTTGTTACACATACGAGCGTCTGAATCGAACATAAGGTTGGATGGTTAGACGGAACGATAAATGTAACTGAGTTGTATTCGATTATATCGTGGTGATGTTTATATAGTAATACTCACCAGGTGACTGTTCTTGCGTTATACATACGAGCGACCCAATCGAACAGAAGGTTGGATGGATAGACGGAATGATCATTGTATCTGAGTTGTATTCGATTATATCGTGATGACGTTCATTTAGAAATACTCACCAGGTGACTGTTCTTCCGTTTTACATACAAGCGACCGAATCGAACAGAAGGTTGAATGGTTAGTATCTGAGTAGTATTCGATTATGATGTTATGCTGTGTATATAGTTATACACACTAGGTGACGGTATACCCGTTTTACATACGAGCGACCGAAACGAACAGAAAGTTGAATGGATAGACTGAACAATCAATGTATCTGGTTGGTATCCGATTATATCGCAATACTGTATATATAGTGATACTTACCAGGTGACGGTACTTCCGTTACACATACTAGCGACTGAATCGAACAGAAGGTTAAATGGTTAGACGAAGCGATAATTGTATCTGAGTTGTATTCGATGATATAGTGATGATGTTTATATAGCAATATTCACCAGGTAACTGTTCTTCCGTTTTACATAAAAGCGACCGAATCGAGCAGAAAATTCATCGTATCTGGGTTGTATTCGATTAGGTTTATATAGTTATACTCACCAGGTACCTGTTCTACCGTATTACATACGAGCGACTGAATTGAACAGAAGGTTGAATGGATAGACTAAACAATGATCGTATCTGAGGTTGTATTCGATTATATCGTGATGATGTTTATATAGTTATACTCAACAGGTAACTGTTCTCCAGTTATACATAAGAGCGACTGAATCGAGCAGAAGGTTGAATTCAGTATTGATTTAACAATAATCGTATCTGGGTTGTATTCGATTATGTTTATATAGTTATACTCACCAGGTAACTGTTCTTCCGTTATACATACGAGCAATCGAATCGAACAGAATGTTGAATGGATAGTATCTGGGTTGTATTCGATTATGATGTTATGCTGTGTATATAGTTATACACATTAGGTGACGGTATTCCCGTTTTACATACGAGCGACCGAAACGAACAGAAGTTGAATGGATAGACTGAACAATCAATGTATCTGGGTGGTATCCGATTATATCGCAATACTGTATATATAGTGATACTCACCAGGTGACGGTACTTCCGTTACACATACTAGCGACTGAATCGAACAGAAGGTTAAATGGTTAGACGAAACGATAATTGTATCTGAAATGTATTCGATGATATCGTGATGATGTTTATATAGCAATACTCACCAGGTTACTGTTCTTCCGTTTTACATACAAGCGACCGAATCGAGCAGAAGGTTAAATTTAGTATAGATTGAACAATCATCGTATCTGGGTTGTATTCGATTATGTTTATATAGTTATACTCACCAGGTAACTGTTCTTCCGTTATACATACGAGCGACTGAATTGAACAGAAGGTTGAATGAATAGACTAAACAATAATCGTATCTGGGGTTGTATTCAATTATATCTTGATGATGTTCATATAGTTATACTCACCAGGAAACTGTTCTCCAGTTTTACATAAGAGCGACTGTACTGAACAGAAAGTTGAATGGATAGACTGAACAATCAATGTATCTGGGTGGTATCCGATTATATCGCAATACTGTATATATAGTGATACTTACCAGGTGACGGTACTTCCGTTACACATACTAGCGACTGAATCGAACAGAAGGTTAAATGGTTAGACGAAATGATAATTGTATCTCTGAGTTGTATTCGATGATATCGTGATGAAGTTCATATAGAAATACTCACCAGGTTACTGTTCTTTCGTTATACATACGAGCATTCGAATCGAACAGAAGGTTGAATGGATAGTATCTGGGTTGTATTCGATTATGATGTTATGCTGTGTATATAGTTATACACACTAGGTGGCGGTATTCTCGTTATACATACGAGCAACCGAAACGAACAGAAAGTTGAATGGATAGACTGAACAATCAATGTATCTGGTTGGTATCCGATTATATCGCAATACTGTATATATAGTGATACTTACCAGGTGACGGTACGTCCGTTACACATACTAGCGACTGAATCGAACAGAAGGTTAAATGGTTAGACGATGCGATAATTGTATCTGAGTTGTATTCGATGATATCGTGATGATGTTTATATAGCAATATTCACCAGGTAACTGTTCTTCCGTTTTACATACAAGCGAACAAATCGAGCAGAAGGTTAAATAGATAGATTGAACAATCATCGTATCTGGGTTGTATTCGATTATGTTTATATAGTTATACTCACCAGGTAACTGTTCTCTAGTTATACATAAGAGCGACTGAATTGAACAGAAGGTTGAATGGATAGACTGAATAATCATCGTATCTGGGTTGTATTCGATTATTTCGTGATGATTATTATATATTGTGCCTAACCAGGTAACTGTTCTTCCGTTATACATACGAGCAACCGAATCGAACATAAGTTTTTTTTTTTTTTTTTTAACCGCCAACTTAGTTGCAAAGCAACCCTCGAAGTCTCATTGAGACTTGTGTGAGTAAGGAAGACGTGGACCTTAGCTTTTTAATGAATGAATGGATAGATTGAAAAATCATTGTATCTGGGTTGTCTCCGATTATATCGTTATGCTGTATAATTGGATACACCTACCATGTAACGGTTCTTTCGTTACACATACGAGCGTCTGAATCGAACAGAAGGTTGGATGGATAGACGGAATGATCATTGTATCTGAGTTGTATTCGATTATATGGTGATGAAGTTCATATAGAAATACTCACCAGGTTACTTTTCTTTCGTTATACATACGAGCAACCGAATCGAACAGAAGGTTGAATAGATGGTATCTGGGTTGTATTCGATTGTGATGTTATGCTGTGTTTATAGTTATACACACTAGGTGACGGTATCCCCGTTTTACATACGAGCGACCGAAACGAAGAGAAAGTTGAATGGATAGACTGAACAATCAATGTATCTGGTTGGTATCCGATTATATCGCAGAACTGTATATATTACTCACCAGGTGACGGTACTTCCGTTACACATACTAGCGACTGAATCGAACAGAAGGTTAAATGGTTAGACGAAACGATAATTGTATCTGAGTTGTATTCGATGATATCGTGATGATGTTTATATAGCAATACTCACCAGGTAACTGTTCTTCCGTTTTACATAAAAGCGACCGAATCGAGCAGAAGGTTAAATGTATAGATTGAAAATTCATCGTATCTGGGTTGTATTCGATTAGGTTTATATAGTTATACTCACCAGGTGACTGTTCTTCCGTTATACATACGAGCGACTGAATTGAACAGAAGGTTGAATGGATAGACTGAACAATCATTGTATCTGGGTTGTATTCGATTATATCGTGATGATTTTCATATAGTATGTCTAACCAGGTAACAGTTCTTCTGTTACACATAAGAGCAACCGAATCGAACAAAAAGTTGAATGGATAGATTGAACAATCATTGTATCTGGGTTGTATTCGATTATGTTTATATAGTTATACTCACCAGGTAACTGTTCTTCCGTTATACATACTAGCGACTGAATCGAACAGAATGTTGAATGGTTAGACGAAACGATAATTGTATCTGAGTTGTATTCGATGATATCGTGATGATATTTATATAGCAATACTCACCAGGTAACTGTCCTTCAGTTTTACATACAAATGACCGAATCGAGCAGAAGGTTTAATGGATAGATTGAACAATCATCGTATCTGAGTTGTATTCGATTATGTTTATATAGTTATACTCACCAGGTACCTGTTCTTTCGTTATACATACGAGCAACCGAATCGAACATAAGGTTGAATGGATAGATTGAACAATCATCGTATCTGAGTTGTATTCGATTATGTTTATATAGTTATACTCACCAAGTAACTGTTCTTCCGTTATACATACGAGCGACTGAGTTGAACAGAAGGTTGAATGGATAGACTAAACAATGATCGTATCTGGGGTTGTATTCGATTATATCGTGATGATGTTTATATAGTTATACTCACCAGGTAACTGTTCTCCAGTTATACATAAGAGCGACTGAACTGAACAGAAGGTTGTTTAGATAGACTGAACAATCATCGTATCTGGGTTGTATTCGATTATTTCGTGATGATTATTATATATTATGTCTAACCAGGTAACTGTTCTTCCGTTATACATACGAGCAACCGAATCGAACATAAGGTTGAATGGATAGATAGAACAATCATTGTATCTGGGTTGTCTCCGATTATATCGTTTTGCTGTATATTTAGATACACCTACCATGTAACGGTTCTTTCGTTACACATACGAGCGTCTGATTCGAACATAAGGTTGGATGGTTAGACGGAACGATAATTGTAACTGAGTTGTATTCGATTATATCGTGGGAATGTTTATATAGTAATACTCACCAGGTGACTGTTCTTTCGTTATACGTACGAGCGACCCAATCGAACAGAAGGTTAGATTGATAAACGAAATGATCATTGTATCTGAGTTGTATTCGATTATATCGTGATGAGGTTTATATAGAAATACTCACCAGGTAACAGTTCTTCCGTTAAACATACGAGCAACCGAATCGAACATAAGGTTTGATGGATAGATTGAACAATCATTGTATCTGGGTTGTCTCCGAATATATCCTCATGCTGTATATTCAGTTACACCTACCATGTAACGGTTATTTCGTTACACATACGAGCGTCTGAATCGAACATAAGTTTGGATGATTAGACGGAACAATAATTGTAACTGAGTTGTATTCGATTATATCGTTTTGATGTTTATATAGTAATACTCACCAGGTGACTGTACTTGCGTTATACATACGAGCGACCCAATCGAACAGAAGGTTGGATGGATAGACGGAATGATCATTGTATCTGAGTTGTATTCGATTATATCGTGATGACGTTCATATAGAAATACTCACCAGGTTACTGTTCTTTCGTTATACATACGAGCAACCGAATCGAACAGAAGGTTGAATGGATAGTATCTGGGTTGTATTCGATTATAATGTTATGCTGTGTATATAGTTATACACATTAGGTGACGGTATTCCCGTTTTACATACGAGCGACCGAAACGAACAGAAAGTTGAATGGATAGACTGAACAATCAATGTATCTGGGTGGTATCCGATTATATCGCAATACTGTATATATAGTGATACTTACCAGGTGACGGTACTTCCGTTACACATACTAGAGACTGAATCGAACAGAAGGTTAAATGGTTAGACGAAACGATAATTGTATCTCTGAGTTGTATTCGATGATATCGTGATGATGTTTATATAGCGATACTCACCAGGTAACTGTTCTTCCGTTTTACATACAAGCGACCGAATCGAGCAGAAGCTTAAATTTAGTAGAGATTGAACAATCATCGTATCTGGGTTGTATTCGATTATGTTTATATAGTTATACTCACCAGGTAACTGTTCTTTCGTTATACATACGAGCGACTGAATTGAACAGAAGGTTGAATGGATAGACTAAACAATAATCGTATCTGGGGTTGTATTCGATTATATCTTGATGATGTTCATATAGTTATACTCACCAGGAAACTGTTCTCCAGTTATACATAAGAGCGACTAAACTGAACAGAAAGTTGGATGGATAGACTGAACAATCAATGTATCTGGGTGGTATCCGATTATATCGCAATACTGTATATTTAGTGATACTAACCAGGTGACGGTACTTCCGTTACACATACTAGAGACTGAATCGAACAGAAGGTTGAATGGTTAGACGAAACGATAATTGTATCTCTCAGTTATATTCGATGATATCGTGATGATGTTTATATAGCGATACTCACCAGGTAACTGTTATTCCGTTTTACATACAAGCGACCGAATCGAGCAGAAGCTTAAATTTAGTAAAGATTGAACAATCATCGTATCTGGGTTGTATTCGATTATGTTTATATAGTTATACTCACCAGGTAACGGTTCTTTCGTTACACATACGAGCATCTGAATCGAACATAAAGTTGGATGGTTAGACGAAACTATAATTGTAACTGAGTTGTATTCGATTATATCGTGGTGATGTTTATATAGTAATACTCACCAGGTGACTGTTCTTGCGTTATACATACGAGCGACCCAATCGAACAGAAGGTTGGATGGATAGACGGAATGATCATTAAATCTGAGTTGTATTTGATTATATCGTGATGACGTTCATATAGAAATACTCACCAGGTTACTGTTCTTTCGTTATACATACGAGCAACCGAATCGAACAGAAGGTTGAATGGATAGTATCTGGGTTGTATTCGATTATGATGTTATGCTGTGTATATAGTTATACACATGAGGTGACGGTATTCCTGTTTTACTTACGAGCAACCAAAACGAACAGAAAGTTGAATGGATAGACTGAACAATCAATGTATCTGGGTGGTATCCGATTATATCGCAATACTGTATATATAGTGATACTTACCAGGTAACTGTTCTTCCGTTTTACATACAAGCGACCGAATCGAGCAGAAGGTTAAATGGATAGATTGAACAATCATCGTATCTGAGTTGTATTCGATTATGTTTATATAGTTATACTCACCAGGTACCTGTTCTTCCGATATACATACGAGCAACCGAATCGAACATAAGGTTGAATGGATAGATTGAACAATCATCGTATCTGAGTTGTATTCGATTATGTTTATATAGTTATACTCACTAAGTAACTGTTCTTCCGTTATACATACGAGCGACTGAATTGAACAGAAGGTTGAATGGATATACTAAACAATGATCGTATCTGGGGTTGTATTCGATTATATCGTGATGATGTTTATATAGTTATACTCACCAGGTAACTGTTCTCCAGTTATACATAAGAGCGACTGAACTGAACAGAAGGTTGTATAGATAGACTGAACAATCATCGTATCTGGGTTGTATTCGATTATTTCGTGATGATTATTATATATTATGTCTAACCAGGTAACTGTTCTTCCGTTATACATACGAGAAACCGAATCGAACATAAGTTTGAATGGATAGATTGAACAATCATTGTATCTGGGTTGTCTCCGATTATATCGTTATGCTGTATATTCAGATACACCTACCATGTAACGGTTCTTTCGTTACACATACGAGCGTCTGAATCGAACATAAGGTTGGATGGTTAGACGAAACGATAATTGTATCTGAGTTGTATTCGATGATATCGTGATGATGTTTATATAGCAATAATCACCAGGTAACTGTTCTTCCGTTTAACATACAAGCGACCGAATCGAGCAGAAGGTTGAATTTAGAATAGATTGAACAATCATCGTATCTGGGTTGTATTCGATTATGTTCATATAGTTATACTCACCAGGTAACTGTTCTTCCGTTATACATAGGAGCGACTGAATTGAACAGAAGGTTGAATAGATAGACTAAACAATAATCGTATCTGGGGTTGTATTCGATTATATCGTGATGATGTTTATATAGTTATACTCACCAGGTAACTGTTCTCCAGTTATACATAACAGCGACTGAACTGAACAGAAGGTTGAATGGATAGACTGAACAATCATTGTATCTGGGTTGTATTCGATTATATCGTGCTGATTATCATATAGTATGTCTAAGCAGGTAACAGTTCTTCTGTTACACATACGAGCAACTGAATCGAACATAAGGTTGAATGGATAGATTGAACAATCATTGTATCTGGGTTGTCTCCGATTATATCGTTATGCTGTATATTAAGTTACACCTACCATGTAACGGTTCTTTCGTTACACATACGAGCGTCTGAATCGAACATAAGGTTGGATGATTAGACGGAACAATAATTGTAACTGAGTTGTATTCGATTATATCGTGGTGATGTTTATATAGTAATACTCACCAGGTGACTGTTCTTGCGTTATACATACGAGCGACCCAATCGAACAGAAGTTTGGATGGATAGACGAAATGATCATTGTATCTGGGTTGTATTCGATTATATCGTGATGACGTTCATATAGAAATACTCACCAGGTTACTGTTTTTTCTTTATACATACGAGCAACCGAATCGAACAGAAGGTTGAATGGATAGTATCTGGGTTGTATTCGATTATGATGTTATGCTGTGTATATAGTTATACACATTAGGTGACGGTATTCCCGTTTTACATACGAGCGACCGAAACGAACAGAAAGTTGAATGGATAGACTTAACAATCAATGTATCTGGGTGGTATCCGATTATATCGCAATTCTGTATATATAGTGATACTTACCAGGTGACGGTACTTCCGTTGCACATACTAGCGACTGAATCGAACTTAAGGTTAAATGGTAAGACGAAACGATAATTGTATCCGAGTTGTATTCGATGATATCGTGATGATGTTTATATAGCAATTCTCACCAGGTAACTGTTCTTCCGTTTTACATACAAGCGACCGAATCGAGCAGAAGGTTGAATTTAGTATGGATTGCACAATCATCGTATCTGAGTTGTATTCGATTATGTTTATATAGTTATACTCACCAAGTAACTGTTCTTCCGTTATACATACGAGCGACTGAATTGAAGAGAAGGTTGAATGGATAGACTAAACAATGATCGTATCTGGGGTTGTATTCGATTATATCGTGATGATGTTTATATAGTTATACTCACCAGGTAACTGTTCTCCAGTTATACATAAGAGCGACTGAACTGAACAGAAAGTTGTATAGATAGACTGAACAATCATCGTATCTGGGTTGTATTCGATTATTTCGTGATGATTATTATGTATTATGTCTAACCAGGTAACTGTTCTTCCGTTATACATACGAGCAACCGAATCGAACATAAGATTGAATGGATAGATTGAACAATCATTGTATCTGGGTTGTCTCCGATTATATCGTTATGCTGTATATTCAGATACACCTACCATGTAACGGTTCTTTCGTTACACATACGAGCGTCTGAATAGAACATAAGGTTGGATGGTTAGACGGAACGATAATTGTAACTGAGTTGTATTCGATTATATCGTGGGAATGTATATATAGTAATACTCACCAGGTGACTGTTCTTGCGTTATACGTACGAGCGACCCAATCGAACAGAAGGTTAGATGGATAGACGAAATGATCATTGTATCTGAGTTGTATTCGATTATATCGTGATGAAGTTTATATAGAAATACTCACCAGGTTACATACGAGCAACCGAATCGAACAGAAGGTTGAATGGATAGTATCTGGGTTGTATTCGATTATGATCTTATGCTGTGTATATAGTTATACACATTTGATGACGGTATTCCCGTTTTACATACGAGCGACCGAAAAGAACAGAAAAATGAATGGATAGACTGAACAATCAATGTATCTGGGTGGTATCCGATTATATCGCAATACTGTATATATAGTGATACTTACCAGGTGACGGTACTTCCGTTACACATACTAGCGACTGAATCGAACAGAAGGTTGAATGGTTAGACGAAACGATAATTGTATCTGAGTTGTATCCGATGATATCGTGATGATGTTTATATAGCAATAATAACCAGGTAACTATTCTTCCGTTTCACATACAAGCGACCGAATCGAGCAGAAGGTTAAATGTATAGATTGAACAATCATCGTATCTGGGTTGTATTTGATTATGTTTATATAGTTATACTCACCAGGTACCTGTTCTTCCGTTATACATACGAGCGACTAAATTGAACAGAAGGTTGAATGGATAGACTAAATAATGATCGTATCTGAGGTTGTATTCGATTATATCGTGATGATGTTTATATAGTTATACTCAACAGGTAACTGTTCTCCAGTTATACATAAAAGCGACTGAATCGAGCAGAAGGTTGAATTCAGTATTGATTGAACAATAATCGTATCTGGGTTGTATTCGATTATGTTAATAAAGTTATACTCACCAGGTAACTGTTCTTCCGTTATACATACGAGCAATCGAATCGAACGGAAGGTTGAATGGATAGTATCTGGGTTGTATTCGATTATGATGTTATGCTGTGTATATAGTTATACACATTAGGTGACGGAATTCTCGTTTTACATACGAGCGACCGAAACGAACAGAAAGTTGAATGGATAGACTGAACAATCAATGTATCTGGGTGGTATCCGATTATATCGCAATACTGTATATAAAGTGATACTTACCAGGTGACGGTACTTCCGTTACACATACTAGCGACTGAATCGAACAGAAGGTTAAATGGTTAGACGAAACGATAATTGTATCTGAGTTGAATTCGATGATATCGTGATGATGTTTATAGCAATACTCACCAGGTAACTGTTCTTCCGTTTTACATACAAGCGACCGAATCGAGCAGAAGGTTAAAAAGATAGATTGAACAATCATCGTATCTGGGTTGTATTCGATTATGTTTATATAGTTATACTCACCAGGTAACTGTTCTTCCGTTATACATACGAGCGACTGAATTGAACAGAAGGTTGAATGGATAGACTAAACAATTATCGTATCTGGGGTTGTATTCGATGATATCGTGATGATGTTTATATAGTTATACTCACCAGGTAACTGTTCTCCAGTTATACATAAGAGCGACTGAACTGAACAGAAGGTTGAATGGATAGACTTAATAATCATCGTATCTGGGTTGTATTCGATTATTTCGTGATGATTATCATATATTATGTCTAACCAGGTAACTGTTCTTCCGTTATACATACGAGCAACCGAATCAAACATAAGGTTGGATGGATAGATCGAAAAATCATTGTATCTGGGTTGTCTCTGATTATATCGTTATGCTGTATAATTAGATACACCTACCATGCAACGGTTCTTTCGTTACACATACGAGCGTCTGCATCGAACATAAGGTTGGATGGTTAGAGATAATTGTAACTGAGTTGTATTCGATTATATCGTGGTAATGTTCATATAGTAATACTCACCAGGTGACTGTTCTTGCGTTATACGTACGAGCGACCCAATCGAACAGAAGGTTGGATGGATAGACGGAATGATCATTGTATCTGAGTTGTATTCGATTATATCGTGATGAAGTTCATATAGAAATACTCACCAGGTTACTGTTCTTTCGTTATACATACGAGGCACCGAATCGAACAGAAGGTTGAATGAATGGTATCTGGGTTGTATTCGATTATGATGTTATGCTGTGTATATAGTTATACACACTAGGTGACGGTATTTCCGTTTTACATACGAGCGACCGAAACGAACAGAAAGTTGAATGGATAGACTGAACAATCAATGTATCTGGTTGGTATCCGATTATATCGCAATACTGTATATATAGTGATACTTACCAGGTGACGGTACTTCCGTTACACATACTAGCGACTGAATCGAACAGAATGTTAAATGGTTAGACGAAGCGATAATTGTATCTGAGTTGTATTCGATGATATCGTGATGATGTTTATATAGCAATATTCACCAGGTAACTGTTCTTCCGTTTTACATAAAAGCGACCGAATCGAGCAGAAGGTTAAATGGATAGATTGAAAATTCATCGTATCTGGGTTGTATTCGATTAGGTTTATATAGTTATACTCACCAGGTAACTGTTCTTCCGATATACATACGAGCGACTGAATTGAACAGAAGGTTGAATGGATAGACTAAATAATGATCGTATCTGAGGTTGTATTCGATTATATCGTGATGATGTTTATATAGTTATACTCAACAGGTAACTGTTCTCAAGTTATACATAAAAGCGACTGAATCGAGCAGAAGGTTGAATTCAGTATTAATTGAACAATAATCGTATCTGGGTTGTATTCGATTATGTTTATAAAGTTATACTCACCAGGTTACTGTTCTTCCGTTATACATACGAGCAATCGAATCGAACAGAAGGTTGAATGGATAGTATCTGGGTTGTATTCGATTATGATGTTATGCTGTGTATATAGTTATACACATTAGGTGACGGTATTCCCGTTTTACATACGAGCGACCGAAACGAACAGAAAGTTGAATGGATAGACTTAACAATCAATGTATCTGGGTGGTATCCGATTATATGGCAAATCTGTATATATAGTGATACTTACCAGGTGACGGTACTTCCGTTGCACATACTAGCGACTGAATCGAACTTAAGGTTTAATGGTAAGACGAAACGATAATTGTATCCGAGTTGTATTCGATGATATCGTGATGATGTTTATATAGCAATTCTCACCAGGTAACTGTTCTTCCGTTTTACATACAAGCGACCGAATCGAGCAGAAGGTTGAATTTAGTATGGATTGCACAATCATCGTATCTGAGTTGTATTCGATTATGTTTATATAGTTATACTCACCAAGTAACTGTTCTTCCGTTATACATACGAGCGACTGAATTGAAGAGAAGGTTGAATGGATAGACTAAACAATGATCGTATCTGGGGTTGTATTCGATTATATCGTGATGATGTTTATATAGTTATACTCACCAGGTAACTGTTCTCCAGTTATACATAAGAGCGACTGAACTGAACAGAAAGTTGTATAGATAGACTGAACAATCATCGTATCTGGGTTGTATTCGATTATTTCGTGATGATTATTATGTATTATGTCTAACCAGGTAACTGTTCTTCCGTTATACATACGAGCAACCGAATCGAACATAAGATTGAATGGATAGATTGAACAATCATTGTATCTGGGTTGTCTCCGATTATATCGTTATGCTGTATATTCAGATACACCTACCATGTAACGGTTCTTTCGTTACACATACGAGCGTCTGAATCGAACATAAGGTTGGATGGTTAGACGGAACGATAATTGTAACTGAGTTGTATTCGATTATATCGTGGGAATGTATATATAGTAATACTCACCAGGTGACTGTTCTTGCGTTATACGTACGAGCGACCCAATCGAACAGAAGGTTAGATGGATAGACGGAATGATCATTGTATCTGAGTTGTATTCGATTATATCGTGATGAAGTTTATATAGAAATACTCACCAGGTTACATACGAGCAACCGAATCGAACAGAAGGTTGAATGGATAGTATCTGGGTTGTATTCGATTATGATCTTATGCTGTGTATATAGTTATACACATTTGATGACGGTATTCCCGTTTTACATACGAGCGACCGAAAAGAACAGAAAAATGAATGGATAGACTGAACAATCAATGTATCTGGGTGGTATCCGATTATATCGCAATACTGTATATATAGTGATACTTACCAGGTGACGGTACTTCCGTTACACATACTAGCGACTGAATCGAACAGAAGGTTGAATGGTTAGACGAAACGATAATTGTATCTGAGTTGTATCCGATGATATCGTGATGATGTTTATATAGCAATAATAACCAGGTAACTATTCTTCCGTTTCACATACAAGCGACCGAATCGAGCAGAAGGTTAAATGTATAGATTGAACAATCATCGTATCTGGGTTGTATTTGATTATGTTTATATAGTTATACTCACCAGGTACCTGTTCTTCCGTTATACATACGAGCGACTAAATTGAACAGAAGGTTGAATGGATAGACTAAATAATGATCGTATCTGAGGTTGTATTCGATTATATCGTGATGATGTTTATATAGTTATACTCAACAGGTAACTGTTCTCCAGTTATACATAAAAGCGACTGAATCGAGCAGAAGGTTGAATTCAGTATTGATTGAACAATAATCGTATCTGGGTTGTATTCGATTATGTTAATAAAGTTATACTCACCAGGTAACTGTTCTTCCGTTATACATACGAGCAATCGAATCGAACGGAAGGTTGAATGGATAGTATCTGGGTTGTATTCGATTATGATGTTATGCTGTGTATATAGTTATACACATTAGGTGACGGAATTCTCGTTTTACATACGAGCGACCGAAACGAACAGAAAGTTGAATGGATAGACTGAACAATCAATGTATCTGGGTGGTATCCGATTATATCGCAATACTGTATATAAAGTGATACTTACCAGGTGACGGTACTTCCGTTACACATACTAGCGACTGAATCGAACAGAAGGTTAAATGGTTAGACGAAACGATAATTGTATCTGAGTTGAATTCGATGATATCGTGATGATGTTTATAGCAATACTCACCAGGTAACTGTTCTTCCGTTTTACATACAAGCGACCGAATCGAGCAGAAGGTTAAAAAGATAGATTGAACAATCATCGTATCTGGGTTGTATTCGATTATGTTTATATAGTTATACTCACCAGGTAACTGTTCTTCCGTTATACATACGAGCGACTGAATTGAACAGAAGGTTGAATGGATAGACTAAACAATTATCGTATCTGGGGTTGTATTCGATGATATCGTGATGATGTTTATATAGTTATACTCACCAGGTAACTGTTCTCCAGTTATACATAAGAGCGACTGAACTGAACAGAAGGTTGAATGGATAGACTTAATAATCATCGTATCTGGGTTGTATTCGATTATTTCGTGATGATTATCATATATTATGTCTAACCAGGTAACTGTTCTTCCGTTATACATACGAGCAACCGAATCAAACATAAGGTTGGATGGATAGATCGAAAAATCATTGTATCTGGGTTGTCTCTGATTATATCGTTATGCTGTATAATTAGATACACCTACCATGCAACGGTTCTTTCGTTACACATACGAGCGTCTGCATCGAACATAAGGTTGGATGGTTAGAGATAATTGTAACTGAGTTGTATTCGATTATATCGTGGTAATGTTCATATAGTAATACTCACCAGGTGACTGTTCTTGCGTTATACGTACGAGCGACCCAATCGAACAGAAGGTTGGATGGATAGACGGAATGATCATTGTATCTGAGTTGTATTCGATTATATCGTGATGAAGTTCATATAGAAATACTCACCAGGTTACTGTTCTTTCGTTATACATACGAGGCACCGAATCGAACAGAAGGTTGAATGAATGGTATCTGGGTTGTATTCGATTATGATGTTATGCTGTGTATATAGTTATACACACTAGGTGACGGTATTTCCGTTTTACATACGAGCGACCGAAACGAACAGAAAGTTGAATGGATAGACTGAACAATCAATGTATCTGGTTGGTATCCGATTATATCGCAATACTGTATATATAGTGATACTTACCAGGTGACGGTACTTCCGTTACACATACTAGCGACTGAATCGAACAGAATGTTAAATGGTTAGACGAAGCGATAATTGTATCTGAGTTGTATTCGATGATATCGTGATGATGTTTATATAGCAATATTCACCAGGTAACTGTTCTTCCGTTTTACATAAAAGCGACCGAATCGAGCAGAAGGTTAAATGGATAGATTGAAAATTCATCGTATCTGGGTTGTATTCGATTAGGTTTATATAGTTATACTCACCAGGTAACTGTTCTTCCGATATACATACGAGCGACTGAATTGAACAGAAGGTTGAATGGATAGACTAAATAATGATCGTATCTGAGGTTGTATTCGATTATATCGTGATGATGTTTATATAGTTATACTCAACAGGTAACTGTTCTCAAGTTATACATAAAAGCGACTGAATCGAGCAGAAGGTTGAATTCAGTATTAATTGAACAATAATCGTATCTGGGTTGTATTCGATTATGTTTATAAAGTTATACTCACCAGGTTACTGTTCTTCCGTTATACATACGAGCAATCGAATCGAACAGAAGGTTGAATGGATAGTATCTGGGTTGTATTCGATTATGATGTTATGCTGTGTATATAGTTATACACATTAGGTGACGGTATTCCCGTTTTACATACGAGCGACCGAAACGAACAGAAAGTTGAATGGATAGACTGAACAATCAATGTATCTGGGTGGTATCCGATTATATCGCAATACTGTATATATAGTGATACTTACCAGGTGACGGTACTTCCGTTACACATACTAGCGACTGAATCGAACAGAAGGTTAAATGGTTAGACGAAATGATAATTGTATCTCTGAGTTGTATTCGATGATATCGTGATGAAGTTCATATAGAAATACTCACCAGGTTACTGTTCTTTCGTTATACATACGAGCATTCGAATCGAACAGAAGGTTGAATGGATAGTATCTGGGTTGTATTCGATTATGATGTTATGCTGTGTATATAGTTATACACACTAGGTGACGGTATTCCCGTTTCACATACGAGCGACCGAAACGAACAGAAAGTTGAATGGATAGACTGAACAATCAATGTATCTGGTTGGTATCCGATTACATCGCAATACTGTATATATAGTGATACTTACCAGGTGACGGTACTTCCGTTACACATACTAGCGACTGAATCGAACAGAAGGTTAAATGGTTAGACGAAGCGATAATTGTATCTGAGTTGTATTCGATGATATCGTGATGATGTTTATATAGCAATATTCACCAGGTAACTGTTCTTCCGTTTTACATAAAAGCGACCGAATCGAGCAGAAGGTTGAATGGATAGATTGAAAATTCATCGTATCTGGGTTGTATTCGATCAGGTTTATATAGTTATACTCACCAGGTAACTGTCCTTCCGTTATACATACGAGCGACTGAATTGAACAGAAGGTTGAATGGATAGTATATGGGTTGTATTCGATTATGATGTTATGCTGTGTATATAGTTATACACACTAGGAGACGGTATTCCCGTTTTACATACGAGCGACCAAAACAAAAAGAAAGTTGAATGGATAGACTGAACAATCAATGTATCTGGGTGGTATCTGATTATATCGCAATACTGTATATATAGTGATACTTACCAGGTGACGATACTTCCGTTACACATACTAGCGACTGAATCGAACAGAATGTTGAATGGTTAGACGAAACGATAATTGTATCTGAGTTGTATTCGATGATATCGTGATGATGTTTATATAGCAATACTCACCAGGTAACTGTTCTTTCGTTTTACATACAAGCGACCGAATCGAGCAGAAGGTTGAATTCAGTATAGATTGAACAATGATCGTATCTGGGTTGTATTCGATTATGTTTATATAGTTATACGCACCAGGTAACTGTTCTTCTTCGATTATGATGTTATGCTGTGTATATAGTTATACACACTAGGAGACGGTATTCCTGTTTTACATACGAGCGACCGAAACGAAAAGAAAGTTGAATGGATAGACTGAACAATCAATGTGTAACGGAAGTACCGTCACCTGGTAAGTATCACTATATATACAGTATTGCGATATAATCGGATACCACCCAGATACATTGATTGTTCAGTCTATCCATTCAACTTTCTTTTTGTTTCGGTCGCTCGTATGTAAAACGGGAATACCGTCTCCTAGTGTGTATAACTATATACACAGCATAACATCATGATCGAATACAACCCATATACTATCCATTCAACCTTCTGTTCAATTCAGTCGCTCGTATGTATAACGGAAGGACAGTTACCTGGTGAGTATAACTATATAAACCTAATCGAATACAACCCAGATACGATGAATTTTCAATCGATCCATTCAACCTTCTGCTCGATTCGGTCGCTTTTATGTAAAACGGAAGAACAGTTACCTGGTGAATATTGCTATATAAACATCATCACGATATCATCGAATACAACTCAGATACAATTATCGCTTCGTCTAACCATTTAACCTTCTGTTCGATTCAGTCGCTAGTATGTGTAACGGAAGTACCGTCACCTGGTAAGTATCACTATATATACACTATTGCGATGTAATCGGATACCAACCAGATACATTGATTGTTCAGTCTATCCATTCAACTTTCTGTTCAGTTCAGTCGCTCTTATGTAAAACTGGAGAACAGTTTCCTGGTGAGTATAACTATATGAACATCATCAAGGTATAATCGAATATAACCCCAGATACGATTATTGTTTAGTCTATCCATTCAACTTTCTGTTCGTTTCGGTCGCTCGTATGTAAAACGATAATACCGTCACCTAATGTGTATAACTATATACACAGCATAACATCATAATCGAATACAACCCAAGTAGTTAAACTAGGCGGCCGCCACTATCAGAATAGGGCAAACCATGTGTTAGAGAGAGAAACGCATAGGCTAATATGTCAGAGAGAGATAGCTTGCAACGCTGTGACGTCACAACGTTGCCGCTTTCTCTCTCTGAACATGGAACAATTTGACATATGACATGGAACACTTCCCAATCGCCATCTTGCCAATTGGGAAGTGCTCCAAGTCACCGCTGATTCATCCAACAATTAAAAAAACCTTTGACGACGACGGGATTTGAACCCGAGACCATCGGACTATGAATCCGATACGTAACATCATCGCCACGACCACTACACACTATAATTAACGGTGGAAATCGAGGCGACGAGAGACCGCGCGTGACGTTATCGAGCTAGATCCGTTTCAGTGATATCTAAGCGGGGCGTTCGCTTGGTACATTGTTGCCGGACGTTAGAAATATTCCGAGTAACCGTCGCGTATACATAGTTGCCGAAAATATGTCATTTCAGATATGGATGGCGACGAGAGACCACGCGCTCGCGCTGCGTGACGTAATCGAGCTAGATCCGTTTCAGTGATATCTAAGTGGTGCGTTCGCTTGGTACATTGTTGCTGGACGTTTGAAATATTTCGAGTAACCGTCGCGTATACATAGTTGCCGAAAATATGCCATTTCAGATATGGATATATTAGGGGGGCTGCGTTGGGGAGACGGGGGGACTCTAAGACGATAGGTTCTTCGTGTTACCACTTGACTTTTTTCTATTTGTAAATTATAGAGAGTCAGGTTGGCCGAGCGGTCTAAGGCGCCAGCTTTAAGCCCTGGTTCCCGAGAAGGAGCGTGGGTTCGAATCCCACACCTGGCAGAGTTTTTTATAAGACTTTATATTCTCATGAATCGTCTGGCGATGTACCCATTCAAGTCGAAGCATGATGAGGAACACATACAATTTGGAATATCGTTGCTCTGAAACATCAAAACGCTATTGCTGCAGAAAAAAATGTTTTTCCATATCAGATCTCGATGATGTAGTTGACGGAATGGCATGCAAAGTGTGCGAAAACTTTTGTTATTGCGCATGCGCATGTAATTCTAGACGTAAGAATGACGTAGTTGGGTGTTTTGTAACAGTTGCCAGATGTCTTTGGAAGAGTATAAACGACAGCTGCAGAAATTCCAGAAGAAAATAAGAGAACTCAACTACATAATTCAACACTACGAAGATAAACAGCAGATGATTAGAACTTTTTCGAAAATTACTTTATTGGAAACGATATCGAAGAAAACATCATGGCAATCTTGAAATCATCATTTATATTGCTATTTTCAATGATGGAAAACATCTTGTACATGAATGTACCCAACAAAGTTAGCGAAGCAGGAATTTGCTTCAATAATGATACAACATGTCAGTGGACTGCTATGAAGAGAGTATTCATCAATGGTGGTCAAATGGAAGTGTTCTCGATAGAAGTGCTGCCGCCGGGGGGAAATGAAACAAAATTCAAAATTCGGTTGATTTTCGACGATAGAACCTTTGGGGAAATGGGAGATTGGCAGCAGCTTATTCCATCACCTATGTCAACATCGCCACTACCACCACCACCACCGCCACAAGTGGATTACGAAAAATTCTTCACAAACTTGGATACTTTATTATACATCAATTTAGCATTTGTAGCTATGCTAATATTACTCATTATTGTACATCGTTTCTGGAAAGAAATAAAAGTCTATGTGTTCTAGAACAATATTTTTTATTTAGGTAAAATAGTACAAAACCAATTGTATAGAGTATGAATATTTTGAAGACTGCACTGGAACTTTTCTCCTCCTCTTCCATAAAGATGATTCATGCATGCTGGAGTCGTAGGTTGAAATGTGACAGTTTGCCACCACGACGCATCAAAGTCCTCCAAATTGACGATATCACAGCGTACCTCCAATTCCTCCAACTTTTGCTTCAAGAACTGTATCTTTTGATGACCTCTTACGTAGATGAGATTTGCCTGATGCAGATTATCTTGTAGAATTTGATTCATCTCATCAAGATCCACATAGCCACTAGAGTATTTCAAGCCATGAACGTAGCGTTCAACATAGTTTACCATCTTTTTATCTTCTTTGCTCAAATTAGCCCTATGCGTTTCTCTCTCTAACACATGGTTTGCCCTATTCTGATAGTGGCGGCCGCCTAGTTTAACTACTAACCCAGATACTATCCATTCAACCTTCTGTTCGATTCGATTGCTCGTATGTATAACGGAAGAACAGTTACCTGGTGAGTATAACTTTATAAACATAATCGAATACAACCCAGATACGATTATTGTTCAATTAATACTGAATTCAACCTTCTGCTCGATTCAGTCGCTTTTATGTATAACTGGAGAACAGTTACCTGTTGAGTATAACTATATAAACATCATCACGATATAATCGAATACAACCTCAGATACGATCATTATTTAGTCTATCCATTCAACCTTCTGTTCAATTCAGTCGCTCGTATGTATATCGGAAGAACAGTTACCTGGTGAGTATAACTATATAAACCTAATCGAATACAACCCAGATACGATGAATTTTCAATCTATCCATTTAACCTTCTGCTCGATTCGTTCGCTTTTATGTAAAACGGAAGAACAGTTACCTGGTGAATATTGCTATTTAACCTTCTGTTCGATTCGGTTGCTCGTTTGTATAAAGAAAAAACAGTAACCTGGTGAGTATTTCTATATGAACGTCATCACGATATAATCGAATACAACTCAGATACAATGATCATTCCGTCTATCCATCCAAACTTCTGTTCGATTGGGTCGCTCGTATGTATAACGCAAGAACAGTCACCTGGTGAGTTTTACTATATAAACATCACCACGATATAATCGAATATAACTCAGTTACTATTATTGTTCCGTCTAATCATCCAACCTTATGTTCGATTCAGACGCTCGTATGTGTAACGAAAGAACCGTTACATGGTAGGTGTAACTAAATATACAGCATAACGATATAATCGGAGACAACCCAGATACAATGATTGTTCAATCTATCCATTCAACTTTATGTTCGATTCAGTTGCTCGTATGTGTAACAGAAGAACTGTTACCTGGTTAGACATACGATATGATAATCATCACGATATAATCGAATACAACCCAGATACAATGATTGTTCAATCTATCCATTCAACCTTATGTTCGATTCGTTTGCTCGTATGTATAACGGAAAAACAGTTACCTGGTTAGACATAATATGTAATAATCATCACGAAATAATCGAATACAACCCAGAAACGATGATTGTACAGTCTATCCATTCACCCTTCTCTACGATTCAGACGCTCTTATGTGTAACGAAAGAACCTTTACATTGTAGGCTAAACTAAATATACAGCATAACGATATATTCGGATACAACCCAGATACAATGATTGTTCAATCTATCCATTCAACCTTATGTTCGATTCGGTTGCTCGTATGTATAACGGAAGAACTGTTACCTTGTTAGACATACTATATGATGATCATCACGATATAATCAAATACAACCCAGAAACGATGATTGTTCAGTCTATCAATTCAACCTTCTGTTCAATTCAGTCGCTCGTATGTATTACGGAAGAACAGTTACCTGGTGAGTATAACTATATAAACATAATCGAATACAACCCAGATTCGATGATTGTTCAATCTATACTAAATTTAAGCTTCTGCTCGATTCGGTCGCTTGTATGTAAAACGGAAGAACAGATACCTGGTGAGTATTGCTATATAAACATCATCACGATATCATCGAATACAACTCAGATACAATTAATGTTTTGTCTAACCATTTAACCTTCTGTTCGATTCAGTCTCTAGTATGTGTAACGGAAGTACCGTCACCTGGTAAGTATCACTATATATACAGTATTGCGATATAATCGGATACCACCCAGATACATTGATTGTTCAGTCTATCCATTCAACTTTCTGTTCGTTTTGGTCGCTCGTATGTATAACGAAAGAACAGTAACCTGGTGAGTATTTCTATATGAACGTCATCACGATATAATCGAATACAACTCAGATACAATGATCATTCCGTCTATCCATCCAACCTTTTGTTCGATTGGGTCGCTCGTATGTATAACGCAAGAACAGTCACCTGGTGAGTATTACTATATAAACATCACCATGATATAATCGAATACAACTCAGTTACAATTATCGTTGCGTCTAACCATCCAACCTTATATTCGATTCAGACGCTCGTATGTGTAACGAAATAACCGTTACATGGTAGGTGTAACTGAATATACAGCATAAAGATATAATCGGAGACAACCCAGATACAATGATTGTTCAATCTATCCATCCAACCTTATGTTCGATTCGGTTGCTCGTATGTTCAACGGAACAACTGTTACCTGGTTAGACATACTATATGATAATCATCACGATATACTCGAATACAACCCCAGATACGATTATTGTTTAGTCTATCCATTCAACCTTCTGTTCAATTCAGTCGTTCTTATGTATAACGGAAAAACAGTTACCTGGTGAGTATAACTATATAAACCTAATCGAATACAACCCAGATACGATGAATTTTCAATCTATCCATTTAACCTTCTGCTCGATTTGGTCGCTTTTATGTAAAACGGAAGAACAGTTACCTGGTGAGTATTGCTACATAAACATCATCACGATATCATCGAATACAACTCAGATACAATTATCGCTTCGTCTAACCATTTAACCTTCTGTTCGATTCAGTCGCTAGTATGTGTAACGGAAGTACCGTCACCTGGTAAGTATCACTATATATACAGTATTGCGATATAATCGGATACCAACCAGATACATTGATTGTTCAGTCTATCCATTCAACCTTATGTTCGATTCAGTTGCTCGTATGTGTAACAGAAGAACTGTTACCTGGTAGGTGTATCTAAATATACAGCATAACGATATAATCGGAGACAACCCAGATACAATGATTTTTCAATCTATCCATTCAAACTTATGTTCGATTCGGTTGCTCGTATGTATAACGATGGAACAGTAACCTGGTGAGTATAACTATATAAACATAATCGAATACAACCCAGATACGATGATTGTTCAATCTATACTAAATTTAAGCTTCTGCTCGATTCGGTCGCTTGTATGTAAAACGGAAGAACAGTCACCTGATGAGTATTTCTATATGAACTTCATCACGATATAATCGAATACAACTAAGATACAATGATCATTCCGTCTATCCATCCAATCTTCTGTTCGATTGGGTCGCTCGTACGTATAACGCAAGAACAGTCACCTGGTGAGTATTACTATATAAACATTACCACGATATAATCGAATACAACTCAGTTACAATTATCGTTCCGTCTAACCATCCAACCTTATGTTCGATTCAGACGCTCGTATGTGTAACGAAAGAACCGTTACATGGTAGGTGTATCTAAATATACAGCATAACGATATAATCGGAGACAACCCAGATACAATGATTGTTCAATCTATCCATCCGACCTTATGTTCGATTCGGTTGCTCGTATGTTTAACGAAAGAACTGTTACCAGGTTAGACATACTATATGATAATCATCACGATATACTCGAATACAACCCCAGATACGATTATTGTTTAGTCTATCCATTCAACCTTCTGTTCAATTCAGTCGTTTTTATGTATAACGGAAAAACAGTTACCTGGTGAGTATAACTATATAAACCTAATCGAATACAACCCAGATACGATGAATTTCCAATATATCCATTTAACCTTCTGGTCGATTCGGTCGCTTTTATTTAAAACGCAAGAACAGTCACCTGGTGAGTATTACTATATAAACATCACCACGATATAATCGAATACAACTCAGTTGCAATTATCGTTTCGTCTAACCATCCTACCTTATGTTCGATTCAGACGCTTGTATGTGTAACGAAAGAACCGTTACATGGTAGGTGTATCTAAATATACAGCATAACGATATAATCGGAGACAACCCAGATACAATGATTTTTCAATCTATCCATTCAAACTTATGTTCGATTCGGTTGCTCGTATGTATAACGGAGGAACAGTAACCTGGTGAGTATAACTATATAAACATAATCGAATACAACCCAGATACGATGATTGTTCAATCTATACTAAATTTGAGCTTCTGCTCGATTCGTTCGCTTGTATGTAAAACGGAAGAACAGTCACCTGGTGAGTATTTCTATATGAACGTCATCACGATATAATCGAATACAACTCAGATACAATGATCATTTCGTCTATCCATCCAACCTTCTGTTCGATTGGGTCGCTCGTATGTATAACGCAAGAACAGTCACCTGGTGAGTATTACTATATAAACATCACCACGATATAATCGAATACAACTCAGTTACATTTATCGTTCCGTCTAACCATCCAACCTTATGTTCGATTCAGACGCTCGTATGTGTAACGAAAGAACCGTTACATGGTAGGTGTAACTAAATATACAGCACAACGATATAATCGGAGACAACCCAGATACAATGATTTTTCAATCTATCCATTCAAACTTATGTTCGATTCGGTTGCTCGTATGTATAACGGAGGAACAGTAACCTGGTGAGTATAACTATATAAACATAATCGAATACAACCCAGATACGATGATTGTTCAATCTATACTAAATTTAAGCTTCTGCTCGATTCGGTCGCTTGTATGTAAAACGGAAAAACAGTCACCTGGTGAGTATTTCTATATGAACATCATCACGATATCATCGAATACAACTCAGAGATACAATTATCGTTTCGTCTAACCATTTAACCTTCTGTTCGATTCAGTCGCTAGTATGTGTAACGGAAGTACCGTCACCTGGTAAGTATCACTATATATACAGTATTGCGATATAATCGGATACCACCCAGATACATTGATTGTTCAGTCTATCCATTCAACTTTCTGTTCGTTTCGGTCGCTCGTATGTGAAACGGGAATACCGTCACCTTATGTGTTTAACTATATACACAGCATAACATCATAATCGAATACAACCCAGATACTATTTATTCAACCTTCTGTTCGATTCGGTTGCTCGTATGTATAACGAAAGAACAGTAACCTGGTGAGTATTTCTATATGAACGTCATCACGATATAATCGAATACAACTCAGATACGATGATCATTCCGTCTATCCATCCTACCTTATGTTCGATTGGGTCGCTCGTATGTAATACGCAAGAACAGTCACCTGGTTAGTATTACTATATAAACA
Source organism: Chrysomela aeneicollis (assembly GCA_029955515.1). Lineage (NCBI taxonomy): Eukaryota > Metazoa > Arthropoda > Insecta > Coleoptera > Chrysomelidae > Chrysomela > Chrysomela aeneicollis. The sequence goes on along the minus strand of JARUHQ010000005.1, from coordinate 65,316 downwards.
TCACCACGATATAATCGAATACAACTCAGTTATAATTATCGTTCCGTCTAACCATCCAACCTTATGTTCGAGTCAGACGCTCGTATGTGTAACGAAAAAACCGTTACATGGTAGGTGTAACTAAATATACAGCATAACGATATAATCGGAGACAACCCAGATACAATGATTGTTCAATCTATCCATCCAACCTCATGTTCGATTCGGTTGCTCGTATGTATTACGAAAGAACTGTTACCTGGTTAGACATAACATATGATAATAATCACGATATAATCTAACACAACCCAGATACGATGAATGTTCAGTCTATCCATTCAACCTTCTGTTCAGTTCTGTCGCTCTTATGTATAACTGGAGAACAGTTTCCTGGTGAGTATAACTATATGAACATCATCAAGATATAATCGAATACAACCCCAGATACGATTATTGTTTAGTCTATCCATTCAACCATCTGTTCAATTCAGTCGCTCGTATGTATAACGGAAGAACAGTTACCTGGTGAGTATAACTATATAAACATAATCGAATATAACCCAGATAAGATGATTGTTCAATATATACTAAATTTAAGCTTCTGCTCGATACGGTCGCTTGTATGTAAAACGGAAGAACAGTTACCTGGTGAGTATTGCTATATAAACATCATCACGATATCATCGAATACAACTCAGAGATACAATCATCGTTTCGTCTAACCATTTAACCTTCTGTTCGATTCAGTCGCTAGTATGTGTAACGGAAGTACCGTCAACTGGTGAGTATCACTATATATACAGTATTGCGATATAATCGGATACCACCCAGATACATTGATTGTTCAGTCTATCCATTCAACTTTCTGTTCGTTTCGGTCGCTCGTATGTAAAACGGGAATACCGTCACCTTATGTGTATAATTATATACACAGCATAACATCATAATCGAATACAACCCAGATACTATCCATTCAACCTTCTGTTCGATTCGTCTGCTCGTATGTATAACGGAAGAACAGTAACCTGGTGAGTATTTCTATATGAACGTCATCACGATATAATCGAATACAACTCAGATACAATTATCGTTTCGTCTAACCATCCAACCTTATGTTCGATTCAGACGCTCGTATGTGTAACGAAAGAACCGTTACCTTGTAGGTGTAACTAAATATACAGCATAACGATATAATCGGAGACAACCCAGATGCAATGATTGTTCAATTTATCCATCCAACCTTATGTTCGATTCGGTTGCTCGTATGTATAACGGAAGAACTGATACCTGGTTAGACATAACATATGATAATAATCACGATATAATCTAACACAATCCAGATACGATGAATGTTCAGTCAATCCATTCAACCTTCTGTTCAATTCAGTCGCTCGTATGTCTAACGGAAGAACAGTTACCTGGTGAGTATAACTATATAAACATTATCGAATACAACCCAGATACGATGATTGTTCAATCTATACTAAATTTAAGCTTCTGCTCGATTCGGTCGCTTGTATGTAAAACGGTAGAACAGTTACCTGGTGAGTATTGCTATTAAAACATCATCACGATATCATCGAATACAACTCAGAGATACAATAATCGTTTCGTATAACCATTTAACCTTCTGTTCGATTCAGTCGCTAGTATGTGTAACGGAAGTACCGTCACCAGGTAAGTATCACTATATATACAGTATTGCGATATAATCGGATACCACCCAGATACATTGATTGTTCAGTCTATCCATTCAACTTTCTGTTCGTTTCGGTCGCTCGTATATAAAACGGAAATACCGTCACCTTATGTGTATAACTATATACACAGCATAACATCATAATCAAATACAACCCAGATACTATCCATTCAACCTTCTGTTTGATTTGGTTGCTCGTATGTATAACGAAAGAACAGTAACCTGGTGAGTATTTCTATATGAACGTCATCACGATATAATCGAATACAACTCAGATACAATGATCATTCCGTCTATCCATCCAACCTTCTGTTCGATTGGGTCGCTCGTATGTATAACGCAAGAACAGTCACCTGTTGAGTATAACTTCATAAACATCACCACGATTTAATCGAATACAACTCAGTTACAATGATCGTTCCGTCTAACCATCCAACCTTATGTTCGATTCAGACGCTCGTATGTGTAACGAAAGAACCGTTACATGGTAGGTGTAACTGAATATACAGCATAACGATATAATCGGAGACAACCCAGATACAATGATTGTTCAATCTATCCATCCAACCTTATGTTCGATTCGGTTGCTCGTATGTATTACGAAAGAACTGTTACCTGGTTAGACATACTATATGATAATAATCACGATATAATCAAATACAACCCAGATACGATGAATGTTCAGTCTATCCAGTCAACCTTCTGTTCAGTTCAGTCGCTCTTATGTATAACTGGAGAACAGTTTCCTGGTGAGTATAACTATATGAACATCATCAAGATATAATCGAATACAACCCCAGATACGATTATTGTTTAGTCTATCCATTCAACCTTCTGTTCAATTCAGTCGCTCGTATGTATAACGGAAGAGCAGTTACCTGGTGAGTATAACTATATAAACATAATCGATCACAACCCAGATACGATGATTGTTCAATCTATACTAAATTTAAGCTTCTGCTCGATTCGGACGCTTGTATGTAAAACGGAAGAACAGTTACCTGGTGAGTTTTGCTATATAAACATCATCACGATATCATCGAATACAACTCAGAGATACAATTATCATTTCGTCTAACCATTCAACCTTCTGTTCGATTCAGTCGCTAGTATGTGTAACGGAAGTACCGTCATCTGGTAAGTATCATTATATATACAGTATTGCGATATAATCGGATACCACCCAGATACATTGATTGTTCAGTCTATCCATTCAACTTTCTGTTCAGTTCAGTCGCTCTTATGTATAACTGGAGAACAATTTCCCGGTGAGTATAACTATATGAACATCATCAAGATATAATCGTATACAACCCCAGATACGATTATTGTTTAGTCTATCCATTCAACCTTCTGTTCAATTCAGTCGCTCGTATGTATAACGGAAGAACATTTACCTGGTGAGTATAACTATATAAACCTTATCGAATACAACCCAGATACGATGAATTTTCAATCTATCCATTTAACCTTCTGCTCGATTCGGTCGCTTTTATGTAAAACGAAAGAACAGCTACCTGGTGAGTATTGCTATATAAACATCATCACGATATCATCGAATACAACTCAGATACAATTATCGCTTCGTCTAACCATTTAACCTTCTGTTCGATTCAGTCGCTAGTATGTGTAACGGAAGTACCCTCATCTGGTAAGTATCACTATATATACAGTATTGCGATATAATCGGATACCAACCAGATACATTGATTGTTCAGTCTATCCATTCAACTTTCTGTTCGTTTCGGTCGCTCGTATGTAAAACGGGAATACCGTCACCTAGTGTGTATAACTATATACACAGCGTTACATCATAATCGAATACAACTCAGATACTATCCATACAACCTTCTGTTCGATTCGGTTGCTCGTATGTATAACGAAAGAACAGTAACCTGGTGAGTATTTCTATATAAACTTCATCACGATATAATTGAATACAACTCAGTTACAATTATCGTTTCGTCTAACCATCCAACCTTATGTTCGATTCAGACGTACGTATGTGTAACGAAAGAACCGTTACATGGTAGGTGTAACTAAATATACAGCATAACGATATAATCGGAGACAACCCAGATACGATGATTGTTCAATCTATCCATCCAACCTTATGTTCGATTCGGTTGCTCGTATGTATAACGGAAGAACTGTTACCTGGTTAGACATAATATATAATAATCATCACGAAATAATCGAATACAACCCAGATACGATGATTGTTCAGTCTATCCATACAACCTTCTGTTCAGTTCAGTCGCTCTTATGTATAACTGGAGAACAGTTACCTGGTGAGTATAACTATATAAACATCATCACGATATAATCGAATACAACCCCAGATACGATCATTGTTTAGTCTATCCATTCAACCTTCTGTTCAATTTAGTCGCTCGTATGTATAACGGAAGAACATTTACTTGGTGAGTATAACTATATAAACATAATCGAATACAACTCAGAAGTAGTTAAACAACAGGGCTAGTACCATAGGTATAGGAAAAACCATGTGTTAGAGAGAGAACATGGGGATATCCATGTGTTAGAGAGAGAAGGTATCAAATATGATGCGTTAGAGAGAGAGAGTACTAGAGGGAGATGGCACGTGATTTGATGTGTCAGACACAGATAATGTCGGAACTCGAATATGATGGAAAATGACGTAATCAACGTCAGCGCTTGCTGAATCTTAAAAAAAGTATAATCAGACTGGGAATAGAACCGTGGACCTGTCGTTTTTGGATCGCGCATCTTGTGCACTACGCCACCGTTCCCACAAGTATTTGCATTGATGTTATTGATAGGAGTGCGTACATTGTGATCAACAAATGAGCACTTATGTCTCAGTTTCGATACAAAATCCATGTCTATGGTTGTAGAAGTATATGAACAAGAATCGACTCAATAATATACATATTTTCTACATGCTTTCAGAAATGATAAACAATAAAAGTTAACCGACGTAGATTCTGCTCTGCCATCGAATGAATAACGGTCCACGGTCTAGTTTTGTTGGTAAACGTATTCTATTCAGTGGAAGCTTATAATTATTATAACATGGGATCATTTTGCTTTCATAGGAAACTACTAGAATGAGATTATAAACATAGAATAAAAACTAAGCAGAAAATTATATGAACAATGAGGAGATTCCTTATTCAGCTTTTAGACGATATATATCTCTGAAGGTAGGGTCAAGGCCGGGATGCGTAACTGTATCGCGCTCGCTGACCGCTGTGAAATAAGATAGATAGATAGGTATATATACGGGGGCGCATGAACATTTTCAGCGTTAGCAATCATAGTTTCTGAGGCTGTGAAGAAATATCATTGATAGATATCTGTGTAGAGTGTTCGAAAAATGCAAGTGTATACGAGTACATATACAGGGGCATTGAAAAAATTATTCACAAATGACGTATTAACAAAGCTATAAGAACATGAACTATGGTGATTTAATCATCAGTATCACAATGACTTCAGACGAGTACAGAAGGAAACTAGAAGAATTCGGTGAACGTGTCGGTCAGCTGAGTAGAGATATAACTTTCTACGAAGAAAAAAACAGAGTATTGAAGCATTTGGAGAATCTGAGTTTGTGGGATAAAGTTTTCAGTTGCCAGAGCAGAAGACCATCACCAGAAGTACCTGTATCAAATATAGATAACAACTCTGAAGATGTCACGACTATCACTAATCATTCTGACAGCCGTTTTGAATAATGTATTCTATACAAACGTACCCACTGATATCAGAATTCCAAAGATATGCTTCGATGATACAAGAAAAAACTGCAGTCAATCATCATGGGCAATAATGAAACATAAGGTTTTGAATGACGGACGACTACCGGTGTTTTACAAGGAGATACCAGAAGAAAATAACTCATTCTACAAAATGAAATTCTTATTCGAAGATGGAACTCAAGAGGAAAGAGAATGGCAAGCTACACCTTTCAAGAAGACAACAGATGCAAACATACAGAATGAAATTTATAAAATGTTTTCAATACTATATTTAATATTAGCAACTATAATCATTTCAATAATTAATTTTTTCATTAAAACTATGAAAAAGTATAGATCATCTTGTAGTACATGAGAAAATAAACAATTAAACAGATATACGTGGTGTTTTAATAAAACTCAATAATTAGAATAATAATATATTTATTGAAAAAACAAAAATTTACAATATTTTTCTACTTGGGTAATACAACATATGTAAACCATTGGTGTAATTGATCAACATTTCGTTGGGTGCACATGAATTTTCCATTGGCGTGGTTAGGACAATACGTAATGGTGGGCTGGAAGTTTTCCGTAGTCAACGATGAGTCATCATACAGCGTCACATCGTAAATGGTTGGATACACTGCAAGCTCAGCACACTTTGTTTTCAAAAAGTCAGCCTTCTGATTTCCTCTAACATAAATGCACTCAACTGAATGTAGTAGATATTTCTCCAAAATGGCATTCATTTCACTATAGTCAATATCTCCAGAATGATATGATATTCCATGAACATATTTTTCCAAGTATTGTGTAGTTTTTTTATCTTTTCCGCTCACATCAGTATAAGGTGTAGGAGGCTTGAACAAAAAGTTGGATCTTTGACGACCAATCTGAATAGTCAATTCTTTTGGATGGAAGACGCCATCGAGCGTGAAACCTTGAATGTCAACGAATGCGATTCTCATGATGGTCAACGGTGAAATGGCGAGCACGAACGGTACTCGGCCACTTATATTATACTTTTCACAACCTCCGTCAGAGGGAAGTACTCTAGCAGACAATCGTGCACGATGATGCAATAGGCCTTAGTATCAGCAGGAAATCCTTTAGTAGACTCAATCTCCAGCTTAATATCCACTGTCGATGATTTCATGCTATCTTCCTGCTTCGAGCAATCAATCACGAATAATGTATGATCTTTGAATGCTGAGTAGTCCAAAATTGGATGAACTTGTGTGGAATGTGTATAGCTCGAGTAGAAACTGGTATAATTGTAGTAAGCAGTGACATAATCGTTTCTATCGAAATCCAACTGCATCCTTTCGTTTGGCCAATATTCTCCATTCAATGATAGTCTGATGCTAGATATGTTAATGTTATCAAAGGTGGTGACATCACTGTCGAGTTTATTGCGTATATTCTTTTGGAAACAAACGATGACGTAACGTGGGCGTCCACTGCGGCGCTGGTTTTAACTGCCCAAATTTCATTCTTTGCACTTTTTGTGAGCGCAGGTAATTCGCTGAGACTCCATTTTCTGAATGGAATCATTATTGGTATATCGTTCTTGATAGGTTGCATCAATTGTAGTTTGATTTCATCGTTGGGAAATATATGCTTGACCTTCAGTATCATACTATCTATCAAAACTTTGACTTTCGTAGCAGTCGTTACACCAGCATTGGTAAGTTCCTTGACAATTACGCTATCTTTATCGTCACGTGCTCGAACTAGACGAATTGTTTGTCTTCCGTAGACAATTGAAGTGTAGTCATTGAATACGTTGAAAATGTGCTTGAGAGGTATCAACAAACTGAACGACTTATCCACAGCATTCAGGAACGGTTTTTCGGGGTACGTCCATCCAGCCGTCGCCAAATGTTTAGAGTCCTCAGGTTTACAGCAGAGGAATCCTCGTACAGTACTAATAATTCCAGGATCTCTAATCACTTCTATCTCTCTGGCACTTTGCACATAAGTGCACGAATCGAAAAGAAACGCTCCACAATTGGGAGCCAATGACACGTTACCAGCTCCGTCAATATCTAATTTTCCTTTGATTTCCAACAAAGATTCATGCATTGCGAAAAATGCATCTGCTTGATTCACATTAATCTCCACCATATCATTGTTATCGAATGATTTCACGTACGGGATGTAGGATCGATACTCTTCCTTCCGGATAGTTTCATCATATTGAGGTCGACGGTAAATATCGAAAATTGGGTTCATCCTTATTTGATTGAACGATGCTGCAGATGTTGTCGGTGATTGCTCAGAATGAACGTACTTGCGTTTTACCATCTCTAACTTTTAATCCAACAGATCGGAGAAAAATTATATTTTTTGGGGAGAGCTGGTCACGTCGCTTGGAAGAACTCGATGATACTGATAGGTTTGAGGTGGGTGGCACCCTTTTATGCTGAATTACCAAACCCATTCAACGTTCTTTCAAGTCCAAGTGCAAAGTACTTTTCTCTCCTCGAAAATTTACAGGTCCGAGATCTTGATCCAATACTCTAACACTGATGTTGGTGATCTCTGTCAAGTTACTTCTCACAGGTAAATAGATGGGGGTATTGGGACGTTCGTTGATTGCGTATCCAGGATCGACTGTAATGGGAAAGCTCAATATAGTATGGGCCGGTCTGTTCCCGTAGAAGGCTCCTTCGGTAATGTTGCAATCGAAATGTAAGCTGGATACTTTGAGAATATTCCAGGCTCCAAGATCCTTTTCGAAAATCCTAATAATTCTCCAAAACTATTATCGTTTTCGAAACTGATGGCGTGCAATCGACTATAGATTTCACACTCTAAGGTGTTATTGTTTGGTTTCAATGAGAAATCTGTATTATTCAAATGCTCTTGAATATAACTTTCAATGTTCTCAATCTCATAACAACCTGTTGGCAGCTTGATTTCCTTCAATATTGAACGATTATTATTTTCGTAGTAGTAAAATTTTTCACCGTCGATGTTTGGTATGGAATGGTAAGTGTGAAAGCCTAGTACAGCTATGTGATAACTTTTCCTAGGATGTAGTATGATCGGTGTGGAAGGGGTGAAAGAGAACTCGTTGGTAGTACTAGTCAGCGTGAGCAGCTGAGACATGACTGATGGCATTACCAGTGGTACAGGAATATTTATAATAAAACCATCATCGATGTAACCTCATATTATTTATTAATAGATTACGGCCCCTCTACATTTCAAAAAATAATTACAACCGTGACAATCGTACTGTGAACTGACAGGGCCATCCACATGTGTTTGAGCATCTGGCCTATTATAATGAATGTAACATGGTAGACGAATTCTCAAATCGAAATTACACTGATAATCGTTTGGTAATTTATGCCAAACATTCAACAGCTCCCATGGTCTAGCATGTTGTATCAAATATTTGATTGGAAATTCTTTCAATTCATCTTCGGAAAAGTCTTGCAACCTCTTCTCACTATGTAGAAATGCTAAAACGGCTTCCATTATTGTACAAAAACTTCAAGCAGAGATGTCCACAGTTGAACTGATTATAGTTTTGAAACTGGTCGTTATTGTAGTATAGTTTGATTTTACCTAGATATCGGACAAGTTCTTTCGGTGGTTTCAGACACCCAAATGAATCAAAATATTCAACGACATCATTTATCTTTCTATAAGCTACCCAATGAGTGCCTTGATTCTTCGACACATCTAAATTTAGAATTGCAGTTTCACGTTGACGAGGACCACTGCTTGGCAAATTGTCTCGCATGAAAACACCTCGAAAATATGGTATCTTCAAGCATTTCACATACTCTAACAACTCGGTATCGTACAACGGTCTATTGGGTAGCTTCATTGGGAGTTTTTTTGTTTTTTTAAATATAAACCAAAGCCTCCTTTGGCGTTTTTACGCAAGTACAGTCCTTTACCAATAGCTTCCATGGCTTTATTGTGTCGATGATCTTCTTCTAATTTCTTTTTCGCTTTCTTTGCATCGATAATTGTCTTCGCTATCGCACCACTTCCCCCTGCAATGCTACCGAGAGCACCAAGGGCTGCAAAAATTGGTAATAGTGGTAGAATACCTCCAGATTTCGCATCGAAAGGTATGATGCGTGGTATTCTAATTTTCTTTTTTCCACCAGCTTGCTTGATGACAAGTCTAGCAGCTTTCAGAGCAATCGAAGCAGTCTTCTTCAGATTGGTCGGGGGATTCTTCTTCAAAGATTTTCCAATTTTACCCACAATGTGTCTTTGGAATGAGCATCCCATACCAAGCTTACGCTTCGCTTTCATTCCGGAAGTAACTAATAAGGCTGCAGCACGCTCACCAAACTTGGCGTCTGCTGATTTCACTCGTTGCCAAGCAGCGTCTTCCAATACTGAATCGGCTTTGTGACGATCTTCCAGAGACTTGTGCTGCGAGTATGCAATGTCGTGTTGTTTGCATGCAGCGTCTAGAGGATTAATGCCAGGATCTCCACGAGCCAATCGTTTTTGTAGTTTAGTTCCAGCTGTAAAATAAATGAAATGTTGGTTATCGTTCACATCGTCTATAGTAATCCGACTTACGCCCACAATACTGATAGCCTCCAGGTAAATGGAGCTCAAAAGGTAATTTGTTTATCAGGGAATTCAAAACACCTTCTCCCTTGTACGAAGACATCGAAACTGATAAAGTGGAACTGTTACACCTATATTTATAGGCTAACATAAACGTCAATCATGTCACAAGATGAAGGTCATTCAACAAGAACAGTCGTTACCTATTGAAAATTTAGATTTTCACACATCATCAACGCCCCTTGGTAAACATGGTAAATTATTACCCAATTCATTTCGGGCAATAGTATGTGGGCCGAGTGGTTGTGGTAAGACGAACGTCATGTTGTCACTAATTTTCAATCCAAATGGTGCGAAATTTGAAAATGTTTACGTGTACTCCAAGTCATTGTATCAACCGAAATATCAACTACTCCAAGAGGTATTGAATGGAGTGAAAGAGGTTGGCTACTTCCCATTCAAGGATAATGATGAGATTATAAGTCCATCAGATGCAAAACCCAACTCTATATTCCTATTCGATGATGTAGCGTGTGATTCCCAACAGAAAATCCGGGAATATTTCTCAATGTGTAGACACAAAGATATTGATGCTGCCTACCTTTGTCAGACCTACTCAAAAATACCTAAACAGCTCATACGAGACAACTGTAACCTGATTGTATTATTCAAACAAGATGAAATCAATTTGAAGCACGTATTTGATGAACACGTATCTCCAGACTTGAGTTTCGAAGACTTTAAACGTCTGTGTTCGAAATGTTGGAATGTTGCATATGGTACTTTTGTGATCGTCAAAGATTTCGATATGAATGATGGTAGATATCGTCAAGGGTTTGATAAATATATAAAAATATAAGTATCTATCATCATCACATCATTTCCCATCATGATGTCATCAAGTCGTGTTGGCACACACAAAAAGCGCAGCAAACTGATTAAACGTGCTGCGTCCCCCACTGATTTGAACATAGACGATCAAATAGCTGCACGCAAACGCAAAATTGCAGAGCTCACCCGTTCCATTAGGAAAAAGTACTTGGCATTGAAACTGGGTAGATCGGAAAAAGATGAATCGCTCATCAGAATGTTCAAACCCATTTCGGAGCCACTACATGAGATTGTCAAATCCTCGAAGATCACTAATTCATTGAAAAGCATAAATAAAGAAGAATCACCTGAACTTAAGGAAGAAGAAGAGGTAGAAGAAAAGAAAAGAGGAAGACATGAACAAACACAATTTTTCCCAATGAAAGAAGTAGGCAGAATAAGTGCGAACACGAGTGGACGAGATGATGATGATGAAGTATTTCACGAAAATATACCTGAACAAAATATTTCTGATAATGTTATGGATGAATATCTAGATCAATATCCAGTCATGTCACATCCATATATCAAAGATCATTGGTCATATAGTGAAAAAATAGATACAATGTATGGACCAACATATGATCCTCAAACATCGAAATGGCATCTAGGAACACAAGAAATTGACTTTGATAAAAGGACTGGCTTCATTAAGATTGGTGGTAAACAGATACGAGGAACTCCAGGACTGTATAAGCTCATCTTCTATGATGATTCTACGGATTTTAACGAAGAAGATGTGCAAGCTTACAAGGAGCTATTGAAATTGAGTGATCGCTATATCAATAAAGATGGAAGACTTAAAGGTTCTACGAGATGGAAATACACAGAAATCATAAAACCACTCATAATAGAGTTGCGAAAAGGTAGAAGACGTTCAACGACTGGTAATGGTTTGAAATTAACGTACAATGAGAAACCGGTGGAGTATATTTATTGGGATGATCCAAATGAACTCGTTGATCGTCTGAAGCTGTTGATAGCTTCCAAGGCAGCTGGAAACACCTCCCTCGATAATGAAATAGTTTCCATAATCAATGAACTACGGGAAGCTGGCTATATATATTGATAACACTGATAATGATGAGTCATTTGAACAATGAGTCTGAACAAGTTCGGACACAGATATGCTCCACATGAAGGTAGCAATAACAGAATTGAATTGACTCATTTGAAAAAACAATGTGTATCACATGATATTATGATAAAGAATTCAACTGATGCATTGAATTTGATTGACAACAAAATAGATAAATTTGAAGAATTCATTTCGAGGAACCCTCCGACGGCCAGTGAACATATGTCAACAAAAAAGTATGTAGATGATGTGATTTCACAAATTAAATTTGATTTCAAGTTGGCCATTGATAATTATACCAAAAAAGTGCGAGGGGTACTCGATGGAAAAGTGAGTAAAGTTGAAATTGATAAGCTCAATACGAAACTTGATGAAAGAATCAGTAGTCACGCAAACAGTACCACAAACCGCATCGATGTACTACAAAATCAAATGATCAATGCCTTAAAAAATATCGAAGGATCAATAAATAGACTCAATAGTAAAAATTGATAGTATGGCTTCAACAGACAAGATTCAACTCGTTGATGAGCTTCATGCATCAGCCCGCAAAACTTACCCTAGACGACGAACCATCATCAAGGGCTTAGATGATTTATGGCAAATTGACTTGGCTGAAATGAGACCATATGCACACCAAAATAAAGGTTTCAAAATGATTTTAGTAGTCATCGACTGCTTTTCTAAATACCTATGGACACGCCCACTCAAAACTAAGACGGGTGAAGAGATCACTAAATCTTTTGCGGATATACTGCACCAAGCTAATCGTATACCAAAAAATCTGCAATCAGATCAAGGAACAGAATTTTTCAATATTAAATTCCAGACCTTGATGAAAAAATATAATATAAACCACTATAATACATTCACTGTGAAAAAGGCTGCCATTGCTGAACGGGTGATAAGAACACTCAAAAATAAACTCTACAAGTATTTCAGTCTGAATGGAAAATACAGATGGATTGATGTATTGCCAAAAATTACCAAACAATATAATGACACCAAGCACAGTAGGACTAGATTGAAACCTTCTGAAGTGAACAAGTCTAACGAGAAAGAGATTTTACGTCAGAGATATAGTCATTTGAAAATTGCTGGTCCACGTAAGCTCAAAGTTGGTGATATCGTGCGGATATCCAAGTCTAAACATATTTTCGAAAAAGGGTACACGCCAAATTGGACGACAGAGTTATTCAGAATCATTAAAGTTAAAATAACCAATCCTGTAACATACTTACTCGAAGACATGCATGGTCAGCCAATCAGCGGTGCTTTCTATGAGGAGGAATTGCAGAAAACCAAAAATCCTGACATTTACCTCGTAGAAAAAGTATTGAGAAGAAAGGGAAAGAAAATGTACGTCAAGTGGTTAGGACTCGACAAAAAACATAATAGTTGGATAGAAGACGTCGATTTGGTATAGAATCTTATGGAAAACACGCACAAAATTCTGCAGTCATGGGGGCCTTTTCATCTGCATCATCAAGAACAGAATCACAGTTCAAGTTCGGATAAGTCTGCGAGAGTAGGAGGGGGATATAAATATCTAAATGAAGTTGATTTCAGTCTCAGTCAAGTTTGTATTCAGCTATGTCAAGTCAAGATAGTGGTTACGCTAGTATGTTAGATGTAAGTGACGTCGAGATGACACCACCGCCACCACCAACAGCATCATTCAGTACAGAAGAATCTGATGGAGAACTGGACGAGCTGTTGGAAATGTTCGAGAATGCAACCAAAGAAGAGATGTATTACCTACTCCACACATCATTCTCGTCAGGTTGTTTCAATATCGGGGTTGGTTTAAGCCCAGCCAGATCATTTAGTCCAGCCATTATTCTAACATGTGCATCAAACAGAATATCTTTTGGATTGATGGAGTGGTCTGTATTCACTGATTTGCTGCAACAACAATTGGAAAAATTCTTCAATGTACCAACCAGCCAAGAGTGTGAAGCTGTCATGTTTCCATGTGGTGATTACTGTAAAGTTACACAGATGGTGTACGGCGAAGTGAAATTTCTAATGGTGAGCAAATTTGGTGTCGACTTCTACATCGATGATAAGGATGCCAATCAAATCCTCGAAGTTCATCGAGGTGTAGTGATTCATCGGGTGGCCATGCTGGAGGACATGAACTTTAGTGCTTATTTTCATAATGTTGTAGATTTAATTAGATCTAGTTTCCATGATGATGAAAATAGTCGTTTAGATGTACTTCATGCATTTTGTGAGATGTCCAATTGTAGCTTATTAGGTAATGCATTGAGAGAATATTTGTTTTTCCATAAAAGCAATGTTCTGAAATATTTTAATCTTAAATAAAGGAAATGGATGAATATCCTTTCGTTTCAATTATTTTTGGAAGTAACGTTCGACACACGTCTCAAACATTTGACGTATTTTCATACACGTTTCGAATACAAAAAATTCATGCATCATATTTTCGAATGATCATAATGAAAAAAATAAATACATTGTTTTCTTTATTGAAATATATTTGAACATATTCATTAAAAATATATATAAACATAAATATGTATTTCAAGATATACATGGAGAATATGATTTCTTCAATCGTACAATTTCTCAATTTGAAAATATTATTCTGTTATTATCACAATGTTACATATACATGAAGATGTATTACAAGATAGACATGGAGAATATGATTTTTTTTTCAATCTGAAAATCTCATTTTCTTATTACTACTGTGTAAGTCATGATCACAGTCGTATCTTTCTTTAAGATCGAACAGGACTGTATGAAATCCATTATGACACCAAGAGGATTTTTTTCTATAAATTTGCGATAACTGATGAGCCCACAAAAATTGGTGATAGTGATCATGACTCGCAATCACATTTTTATTTTTTTCAGATAAAAGTTCTCGAAAGTATGAAAAGCAATGCTTACATAAAATGAGGTTATAATTGTGTATCTTGAAATAACTTTCCCAAACACAATAAGAATCATTATGAGTGAATGGTTCCAAGCAATCAATACCTATTAGAGCTCTCCTAATTTCTGGTGAAATATCATATTCATACTCGAAATCTAGGAGGTTGAAATCATCATATTCTAATGATTCCTGTAAAATTTGAAGCCACTTATATTTGCTATAACTTTTGATGACTTCTTCTGTTAAAGTCCATGGTAGAGGAGAGAACAATATAAGAGTTGTGACTCTCTGCATTTTTTCACAAATTGCTTTGATACAAAATTCCTTCAAACTATTCATTCCTTCAACTATAGAGATGTGCTAGGCTGAAAAAAAGAAATATTATTTTCATTCAAACTATAATGACCCCAAGGAAGAGTATCGATGATCCCAGGCAATAAATACCGTTTGTCATCATGAGGACTCAAGCTAATTTTTGTTTGTTCGATACTGAAAACATCGTGAGCATACGAACGTATACAGCGTTGTTTTGCAGTTTGTCTTTTAAAATCCTTCAAGCAATTCACATAATCTTCAAAAGTGATTTTGTTCTTCACCACATTGTGTTTGATACCTTTGGATTTTTTGATTACACCCATATCATTCAATTCAAAGTCTATCCTATCCCTACTTAATTTCTTTAGCTTCAAACATGTTTTCTTATTTCTCCTATCTTCATCTGTCACTTCCAATTTATAAGTGTACATTTTGGATCTCAATCCAACAAAATGGCTTTTCTAAATACCTATGGACACGCCCACTCAAAACTAAGACGGGTGAAGAGATCACTAAATCTTTTGCGGATATACTGCACCAAGCTAATCGTATACCAAAAAATCTGCAATCAGATCAAGGAACAGAATTTTTCAATATTAAATTCCAGACCTTGATGAAAAAATATAATATAAACCACTATAATACATTCACTGTGAAAAAGGCTGCCATTGCTGAACGGGTGATAAGAACACTCAAAAATAAACTCTACAAGTATTTCAGTCTGAATGGAAAATACAGATGGATTGATGTATTGCCAAAAATTACCAAACAATATAATGACACCAAGCACAGTAGGACTAGATTGAAACCTTCTGAAGTGAACAAGTCTAACGAGAAAGAGATTTTACGTCAGAGATATAGTCATTTGAAAATTGCTGGTCCACGTAAGCTCAAAGTTGGTGATATCGTGCGGATATCCAAGTCTAAACATATTTTCGAAAAAGGGTACACGCCAAATTGGACGACAGAGTTATTCAGAATCATTAAAGTTAAAATAACCAATCCTGTAACATACTTACTCGAAGACATGCATGGTCAGCCAATCAGCGGTGCTTTCTATGAGGAGGAATTGCAGAAAACCAAAAATCCTGACATTTACCTCGTAGAAAAAGTATTGAGAAGAAAGGGAAAGAAAATGTACGTCAAGTGGTTAGGACTCGACAAAAAACATAATAGTTGGATAGAAGACGTCGATTTGGTATAGAATCTTATGGAAAACACGCACAAAATTCTGCAGTCATGGGGGCCTTTTCATCTGCATCATCAAGAACAGAATCACAGTTCAAGTTCGGATAAGTCTGCGAGAGTAGGAGGGGGATATAAATATCTAAATGAAGTTGATTTCAGTCTCAGTCAAGTTTGTATTCAGCTATGTCAAGTCAAGATAGTGGTTACGCTAGTATGTTAGATGTAAGTGACGTCGAGATGACACCACCGCCACCACCAACAGCATCATTCAGTACAGAAGAATCTGATGGAGAACTGGACGAGCTGTTGGAAATGTTCGAGAATGCAACCAAAGAAGAGATGTATTACCTACTCCACACATCATTCTCGTCAGGTTGTTTCAATATCGGGGTTGGTTTAAGCCCAGCCAGATCATTTAGTCCAGCCATTATTCTAACATGTGCATCAAACAGAATATCTTTTGGATTGATGGAGTGGTCTGTATTCACTGATTTGCTGCAACAACAATTGGAAAAATTCTTCAATGTACCAACCAGCCAAGAGTGTGAAGCTGTCATGTTTCCATGTGGTGATTACTGTAAAGTTACACAGATGGTGTACGGCGAAGTGAAATTTCTAATGGTGAGCAAATTTGGTGTCGACTTCTACATCGATGATAAGGATGCCAATCAAATCCTCGAAGTTCATCGAGGTGTAGTGATTCATCGGGTGGCCATGCTGGAGGACATGAACTTTAGTGCTTATTTTCATAATGTTGTAGATTTAATTAGATCTAGTTTCCATGATGATGAAAATAGTCGTTTAGATGTACTTCATGCATTTTGTGAGATGTCCAATTGTAGCTTATTAGGTAATGCATTGAGAGAATATTTGTTTTTCCATAAAAGCAATGTTCTGAAATATTTTAATCTTAAATAAAGGAAATGGATGAATATCCTTTCGTTTCAATTATTTTTGGAAGTAACGTTCGACACACGTCTCAAACATTTGACGTATTTTCATACACGTTTCGAATACAAAAAATTCATGCATCATATTTTCGAATGATCATAATGAAAAAAATAAATACATTGTTTTCTTTATTGAAATATATTTGAACATATTCATTAAAAATATATATAAACATAAATATGTATTTCAAGATATACATGGAGAATATGATTTCTTCAATCGTACAATTTCTCAATTTGAAAATATTATTCTGTTATTATCACAATGTTACATATACATGAAGATGTATTACAAGATAGACATGGAGAATATGATTTTTTTTTCAATCTGAAAATCTCATTTTCTTATTACTACTGTGTAAGTCATGATCACAGTCGTATCTTTCTTTAAGATCGAACAGGACTGTATGAAATCCATTATGACACCAAGAGGATTTTTTTCTATAAATTTGCGATAACTGATGAGCCCACAAAAATTGGTGATAGTGATCATGACTCGCAATCACATTTTTATTTTTTTCAGATAAAAGTTCTCGAAAGTATGAAAAGCAATGCTTACATAAAATGAGGTTATAATTGTGTATCTTGAAATAACTTTCCCAAACACAATAAGAATCATTATGAGTGAATGGTTCCAAGCAATCAATACCTATTAGAGCTCTCCTAATTTCTGGTGAAATATCATATTCATACTCGAAATCTAGGAGGTTGAAATCATCATATTCTAATGATTCCTGTAAAATTTGAAGCCACTTATATTTGCTATAACTTTTGATGACTTCTTCTGTTAAAGTCCATGGTAGAGGAGAGAACAATATAAGAGTTGTGACTCTCTGCATTTTTTCACAAATTGCTTTGATACAAAATTCCTTCAAACTATTCATTCCTTCAACTATAGAGATGTGCTAGGCTGAAAAAAAGAAATATTATTTTCATTCAAACTATAATGACCCCAAGGAAGAGTATCGATGATCCCAGGCAATAAATACCGTTTGTCATCATGAGGACTCAAGCTAATTTTTGTTTGTTCGATACTGAAAACATCGTGAGCATACGAACGTATACAGCGTTGTTTTGCAGTTTGTCTTTTAAAATCCTTCAAGCAATTCACATAATCTTCAAAAGTGATTTTGTTCTTCACCACATTGTGTTTGATACCTTTGGATTTTTTGATTACACCCATATCATTCAATTCAAAGTCTATCCTATCCCTACTTAATTTCTTTAGCTTCAAACATGTTTTCTTATTTCTCCTATCTTCATCTGTCACTTCCAATTTATAAGTGTACATTTTGGATCTCAATCCAACAAAATGGGTGATGACTGTACCTTTTGCCTCGTCTTTCATTATGCCCAGAACTTTTTTATTTACTCGAGGAATATTATAGCGGTTATTCTCAGGATAATCTGAAGTATCAAATTTTGCAAGATCAGCTTTTATCACTTCTTCATAAGCATCATCACAATTCAGTTCATATATGAAACTGTCAGTATCCATGTACATGAGTTTACATTTTTCGGGACCTAATTTGGTCATCATATGATCATAATGAAAATTGTACATGCATAATTTGGAAAGATCTAGGACTACCATTCCCACATATAAAGGTTTGTTGAATATCAGTTCAGTTTTTTCAGTTCAATAGCCATCAAATCATGATCGAAAATTGTACGACTATGAAATCTAAAACTAGATATCAAATTTTTAGCTCCATAGCGTCCATTCCAAGAATTGACCAACTTCACTACCCGATGTTTTCTGATGTTTTCCATGGTTTTGCCGAACACCGAGTTATTTGCCAGCTTGTACAGATTTTTCTCGAAATCATTTTCGGCGGCTTTTCGTAATTTCGTGTTTAGGTCGATATAGGATTTCAACCACGCTGATTGTTTGAATTTGAGAATTTTATGAATTCTAGTTAATATCATTCCATTAGCTAACATTTGTTTTAAATTCCGATAATGTGTCGTATATTCTTTCTTATCGTACAGAGTTGTCATTAATTTTGGTAATTTTGACCCCGGAGGTATGCGGTGTTCGGCAGCGAATGGAAAATCTTTATGCAAATCATGTAAATTATGAGGGTACTCCAAATCCACTTGTAATATATAACCTTCGGGAGAATCATCGTGAATTGACATTATATCGAAATTAGTGATGTCATCAACCCATTCGAAGTCTCTGTAGGGTGGAGGTTCACACATTGCCCACCCATATAAATTATTAACATCAAGATACATCAGATACTTGGAAGGTTTGCTATGATCATACTCAATCATGTGTTTATTGTTAGCTTCTGAAAATCTGCTACTACAAACGGAAATTCCACCACGGATTGCTTTTTCTTTAAACATTATCATATCTACATCATGCAATAATTCTAATTTACATTTGGTGTACTTGAGCATGCAATCCCAGGCATATCCCGGAATTGTGAAATACCATGCTGGGTCTAGGCCATAAGTTGCAGAACATTTTTTTCTAAATTGTTCGAATACATCAGCCAAAATCAAGATATCTGTTTTCAAATACAAATCCGAGTATAATCCTAAATTTTCAATTTGAAATGCATGCCAAACGTTCTGCGCATGGGTATACTTATCTTCACTGATATTTTCATCATTCAGTTTATTATAGAAGCAATCTATGGGAGGCAGTGAATTCTCATTCAATTTTTCCAAACTATCTATATAATCATAACAGAATACACCTTTCATGGTTGATAATTTGAATTTCTCATCATCTACAGAATTGAATTCCCTCTTTGATATTACGAAATCATTTGGTGACATGAGAAAAGCTAATTGATCTAAAGATGTACCCATGAACCGAAATGAGTCTATAAATCTGAATTTTATATCAGTATGTTCGTCAAACAGAGTGAAGGATATATATTTTTCCTTGTTCACGGGAAGTATGCTCAAACGACCTTTTTTACATAAACTAGAAATCATAAAATGAGAATCATAACCACTGAGGTTGTGGAAAATGACTGGCACAACGAATAATTTTTTGAAA
Source organism: Chrysomela aeneicollis (assembly GCA_029955515.1). NCBI lineage: Eukaryota > Metazoa > Arthropoda > Insecta > Coleoptera > Chrysomelidae > Chrysomela > Chrysomela aeneicollis. The sequence goes on along the minus strand of JARUHQ010000005.1, from coordinate 45,031 downwards.
TTCAAATTGCATGCTTGGTGCGCCCACCCCCTAAAAGTTCCCGTGAAATGGCAATGGTCTTTGACGATTGTTTCCTTGTCCTTGAATGGTTTCTCACATATATGACAATGTCTAACACCAACCTTTTCAGGAAATTCGGTTAATGGCTTTATATTTTTGATTCTTGATTGAATTGATTTAGCAACATTCGACATCTCGTTTGAAAACCAATCCATACAATTTTCACCACGAAAGCTTTTGAAAGAAGACAAGTTATCATCGAAACTGCATTTGACATAGTATCCAGCGCTATAAGCTATATGCTGTTGATATTTCTTAGTTTTTATAGGTTTTGAGTTGGTATCATCGAAATTCTTCAGCATACATTCAAAATCAGCAAATATTACGAACGGAGTTGTTTGTTTATAAACGAAATTTCTGAATTCTACTCGATCATATTTTGGAAAAGAAAATTTATAATCATTGAGTTCTGAGCACAATTTCTCATGTTCCTTCAATTTAGATTCACATGAGAAATAGTTTATGCACCTATCACACAAAAAAATTTTATTCTTCATTCTATTCAATTGTCCACTGAATAATCCAGACATATTTTTTATCCAACAATAATGAAATTTAATTCTGAATCATCATCATCCACTGGAGGAGCTTCGTAATCGTTTAATTTGGGGAAGTAAATATTTTGAATCAAAAGCAAATTGACATGTCGATCCAATTTGATTTTTGTTAATCTAGCTGGAACTACCTTGTAAAAAGTAGATTCATTTGAAGTTTCTTCCAATTCCAGAGCGAAAACATTGACAGAAATATTATTTGATTTTTCAAACTTGGAAATTTTGTGTAGCGGCATTGGTTCTTCCAAATCCACTGTATCTAGAACTGTACTGTAATATGGATATGAAGAAGTGAGCTCTGTATTCGTCTTAGCGGGATACATAGAACTTACGATCGACCAATAAAAACAAGCTTGGTCAGTATTCTTGATATTTATACAAGCATGTTTCTTTTTGATTTGTTCTGGAAGCTTAATGAAAGATGAGCCGTTTCCCATCTCAAACTTATTGATATTCACCTCTAAAGAAATAACTTTATTTAATGCCCACCCAGAACCTCGTTCTTGGAATTCCGATAATTTAGTTATAATTTTATCACGTACATTATCAGTAAACCAATGTTTAATGTCTGTCGCTACGTCTATAATAGTATTTCTAGTATTGAAATATTTTAAATCTGTGATTTCGCTATCTCCACATTTCTTGATGAATTCTCCACAAAAATTTAAATTAACCTTAATCATTGGAAATTTTTTCAAAACTTCGTTGATTTTGCTTTTGAAAACAATAAATGCATCTGATAAAAATGAGCCCAAATCCTTATGTTTCAAATTCACTATCGAACCTGTTTTGACTGTACCAGAGAAACATGAGACCACATTTACCCATTTCACTCTATGTCTCAGATCAAAATGTAATCCCGATCCAATATGATTATTCAGCATTAAACTCTTGAAGTGTTTTAAATGTCCAATGTTAGTCTGAAGTTTTCTTATCATACCAATCGACAAATTCAAATTATTACATTTATGAAGCAATTTGCTGCATGACCTTATTTGTGATTGCAAGCGATTCAACCAAATTCCAATATCTCTAGCTGTGAAACTATCGAAAAGGATTTTCTTTTGTTTTCTTATAGCTAATATGAGATTTTCAGATTGTTTCACAATATTATCAGTTTTCATTATATGGGATGTAAGTACGATTAAAAAAATAATATTCTCACCAACTATATTTTCTTCAGTTTTCGATTATTTCAAATGATGCTGCCGGATTTCGCTTTCCAACTTCTCGCGTTCCCCGGAACACTAGTGAGAATTTCTCGTTCGAGAACTGATCAACATAGGGGGCGTATGTCTGCAGAACTCGACAGGGTAGGAACACAACGAATTCCTCTAATTCTATCAGAATAGTCTTCCCAAACTTCGTGTTGACTTGTTTGGCCCCCTTGATGATATGCGGTTGTCCTATCGGTAGATCAACCAACTTGGCTATTGGTTTTTTCTCCTCTATCAAAGAAACTTTATTTAGTTCTGACAGATTCATCTAAAACGAAGAACGAAATACCACATAACAGCAATTTTCATGATTCATGATAATTAAAGAAACAAATTAATAATAAGGTCAAACTGTACATTTATCTTCACCAGTAAATTCAAAATAATATTGTTACACTTGCAAAGCATGATATGTGAATTCGGGAATGGGGAGATGATTATTAAAAAAAAGTACTCACTTTTCAGTTTTCAGAACACCAACCACAACAACACAGATTCGAATGCAGGTTGCAGAATGATGTTCTAGTTGCTTTACTCGCCTTTAAATATGGTTTTCTTACCATCACCACGTGATAAAGAATCATTGTTTATAATGCATCTTCCATAGAAACGTAGATTTAAGCATTCCTGAATCATCAGGTCAAACTTGTGTCAATGTCACTTGATATTCCATGTCAGCAATGACATCGGTTATTAAAAGTCCAATTGTAATTTCTGCGTTCAATTATTTTTTCAAGAAACAATATCATATCATAATCATCTCATGTACATATCATATTTGCTTCCACGAGGATCACCTCTGACCCACCCGTCTCTGAAAGTCACCTCCATATTGAGAAAGACCGATTATACTTATTATTCTTTGAATAAACAATAATTATATTATACATATTTCATCCACACATCATATTTGCTTCCACGAGGATAACCTCTGACCCACCCGTATCTGAAAGTACCATTGAATTTCTTGCATTCAATCATTTTTCTTCTGAATGAACAATATCATGATGAACTTATATCATCTACATAGTCATTTTTTTTTGTTAGCTACCACGTAGATCACCTCTGCCCTGTCGCTGGAAATCACATTCATAATATCGCTATGGCCAATCATTTCTACTCCATCAGACAAGATACCTAATATGTCATCAATTAGTTGTTTTTTATGTTACCTGTATATGTAACTCGTATGCACCTGTTTTTTACGAACACTCTACACAGATTTCTATCAATGATATGTTTTCACAGCCTCAGAAACCATGATTGCTAACGCTAAAAATATTCATGCGCCCCCCGTATATATATACCTACATAAACTCAATGGTATTATTTCGCAGCGGGCCGCGAGACAGCTGAATCATTATTCATTCGATGGCAGAGCAGAATCTACGTCGGTTAACTTTTATTGTTTATCATTTCTGAAAGCATGTAGAAAATATGTATATTATTGAGTCGATTCTTGTTCATATACTTCTACAACCATAGACATGGATTTTGTATCGAAACTGAGACATAAGTGCTCATTTGTTGATCACAATGTACGCACTCCTATCAATAACATCAATGCAAATACTTGTGGGAACGGTGGCGTAGTGCACAAGATGCGCGATCCAAAAACGACAGGTCCACGGTTCTATTCCCAGTCTGATTATACTTTTTTTAATTAATCAAATTCAGCAAGCGCTGACGTTGATTACGTCATTTTCCATCATATTCGAGTTCCGACATTATCTGTGTCTGACACATCAAATCACGTGCCATCTCCCTCTAGTACTCTCTCTCTCTCTAACGCATCATATTTGATACCTTCTCTCTCTAACACATGGATATCCCCATGTTCTCTCTCTAACACATGGTTTTTCCTATACCTATGGTACTAGCCCTGTTGTTTAACTACTCTCAGATACGATGATTGTTCAATCTATCCATTCAACCTTATGTTCGATTCGGTTGCTCGTATGTATAACGGAAGAACAGGTACCTGGTGAGTATAACTATATAAACATAATCGAATACAACTCAGATACGATGATTGTTCAATCTATCCATTTAACCTTCTGCTCGATTCGGTCACTTGTATATAAAACTGAAGGACAGTTACCTGGTGAGTATTGCTATATAAACATCATCACGATATCATCGAATACAACTCAGATACAATTATCGTTTCTTCCAACCATTCAACATTCTGTTCGATTCAGTCGCTAGTATGTATAACGGAAGAACAGTTACCTGGTGAGTATAACTATATAAACATAATCGAATACATACCAGATACGATGATTGTTCAATCTATACCAAATTTATGTAAAACGGGAATACCGTCATCAAATGTGTATAACTATATACACAGCATAACATCATAATCGAATACAACCCAGATACTATCCATTCAACCTTCTGTTCGATTCAATTGCTCGTATGTATAACGAAAGAACAGTAACCTGGTGAGTATTTCTATATGAACGTCATCACGATATAATAGATTATAACTAAGATACAATGATCATTACGTCTATCCATCTAACCTCCTGTTCGATTGGGTTGCTCGTACGTATAACGCAAGAACAGTCACCTGGTGAGTATTACTATATAAACATTCCCACGATATAATCGAATACAACTCAGTTACAATAATCTTTCCTTCTAACCATCCAACCTTATGTTCGATTCAGACGCTCGTATGTGTAACGAAAGAACCGTTACATGGTAGGTGTATCTAAATATACAGCATAACGATATAATCAAAGACAACCCAGATACAATGATTGTTCAATCTATCCATTCAACCTTATGTTCGATTCGGTTGCTCGTATGTATAACGAAAGAACAGTTACCTGGTTAGACATAATATATAATAATCATCACGAAATAATCGAATACAACCCAGATACGATGATTGTTCAGTCTATCCATACAACCTTCTGTTCAGTTCAGTCGCTCTTATGTATAACTGGAGAATAGTTACCTGGTGAGTATAACTATATAAACATCATCACGATATAATCGAATACAACCCCAGATACGATCATTGTTTAGTCTATCTATTCAACCTTCTGTTCAATTCAGTCGCTCGTATGTATAACGGAAGTACATTCACTTGGTGAGTATAACTATATAAACATAATCGAATACAACTCAGATACGATGATTGTTCAATCTATCCATTCAACCTTATGTTCGATTCGGTTGCTCGTATGTATAACGGAAGAACAGGTACCTGGTGAGTATAACTATATAAACATAATCGAATACAACTCAGATACGATGATTGTTCAATCTATCCATTTAACCTTCTGCTCGATTCGGTCACTTGTATGTGAAACTGAAGGACAGTTACCTGGTGAGTATTGCTATATAAACATCATCACGATATCATCGAATACAACTCAGATACAATTATCGTTTCGTCTAACCATTCAACATTCTGTTCGATTCAGTCGCTAGTATGTATAACGGAAGAACAGTTACCTGGTGAGTATAACTATATGAACATAATCGAATACAACCCAGATATGATGATTGTTCAATCCATACTAAATTTAACCTTCTGCTCGATTCGGTCACTTGTATGTAAAACTGAAGGACAGTTACCTGGTGAGTATTGCTATATAAACATCATCACGATATCATCGAATACAACTCAGATACAATTATCGTTTCGTCTTACCATTTAACCTTAAGTTCGATTCAGTCGCTAGTATGTGCAACGGAAGTACCGTCATCTGGTAAGTATCACTATATATACAGGATTGCGATATAATCGGATACCACCCAGATATATTGATTGTTCAGTCTATCCATTCAACTTTCTGTTCGTTTCGGTCGCTCGTATGTAAAACGGGAATACCGTCACCTAATGTGTATAACTATATACACAGCATAACATCATAATCGAATACAACCCAGATACTATCCATTCAACCTTCTGTTCGATTCGGTTGCTCGTATGTATAAAGAAAAAACAGTAACCTGGTGAGTATTTCTATATGAACGTCATCACGATATAATCGAATACAACTCAGATACAATGATCAGTCCGTCTATTTATCCAAACTTCTGTTCGATTGGGTCGCTCGTATGTATAACGCAGGAACAGTCACCTGGTGAGTATTACTACATAAACATCACCACGATATAATCGAATACAACTCAGTTACAATTATTGTTCCGTCTAATCATCCAACCTTATGTTCGATTCAGACGCTCGTATGTGTAACGAAAGAACCGTTACATGGTAGGTGTAACTTAATATACAGCATAACTATATAATCGGAGACAACCCAGATACAATGATTGTTCAATCTATCCATTCAACCTTATGTTCGATTCGGTTGCTCGTTTGTGTAACAGAACAACTGTTACCTGGTTAGACATACTATATGATAATCATCACGATATAATCGAATACCACCCAGATACATTGATTGTTCAGTCTATCAATTCAACTTTCTGTTTAGTTCAGTCGCTCTTATGTATAACTGGAGAACAGTTTCCTGGTGAGCATAACTATATGAACATCATCAAGATATAATCGAATACAACCCCAGATACGATTATTGTTTAGTCTATCCGTTCAACCTTCTGTTCAATTCAGTCGCTCGTATGTATAACGAAAGAACATTTACCTGGTGAGTATAACTATATTAACCTTATCGAATACAACCCAGATACGATGAATTTTCAATCTATCCATTTAACCTTCTTCTCGATTCGGTCGCTTTTATGTAAAACGGAAGAACAGCTACCTGGTGAGTATTGCTATAAAAATATCATCACGATATCATCGAATACAACTCAGATACAATTATCGCTTCGTCTAACCATTCAACCTTCTGTTCGATTCAGTCGCTAGTATGTGTAACGGAAGTACCGTCACCTGGTAAGTATCACTATATATACAGTATTGCGATATAATCGGATACCAACCAGATACATTGATTGTTCAGTCTATCCATTCAACTTTTAGTTTCGTTTCGGTCGCTCGTATGTAAAACGGGAATACCGTCACCTAGTGTGTATAACACAGCATAACATCATAATCGAATACAACTGAATTGAACAGAAGGTTGAATGATCGTATCTGGGGTTGTATTCGATTATATCGTGATGATGTTTATATAGTTATACTCACCAGGTAACTGTTCTCCAGTTATACATAAGAGCGACTGAACTGAACAGGAGGTTGAATGGATAGACTGAACAATCATTGTATCTGGGTTGTATTCGATTATATCGTGATGATTATCATATAGTATGTCTAACCAGGTAACAGTTCTTCTGTTACACATACGAGCAACCGAATCGAACATAAGGTTGAATGGATAGATTGAACAATCATTGTATCTGGGTTGTCTCCGATTATATCGTTATGCTGTATATTTAGTTACACCTACCATAAAACGGTTCTTTCGTTACACATACAAGCGTCTGAATCGAACATAAGGTTGGATGATTAGACGGAACAATAATTGTAACTGAGTTGTATTCGATCATATCGTGGTGATGTTTATATAGTAATACTCACCAGGTGACTGTTCTTGCGTTATACATACGAGCGACCCAATCGAACAGAAGTTTGGATAAATAGACGGAATGATCATTGTATCTGAGTTGTATTCGATTATATCGTGATGACGTTCGAATAGAAATACTCACCAGGTTACTGTTTTTTCTTTATACATACGAGCAACCGAATCGAAGAGAAGGTTGAATGGATAGTATCTGGGTTGTATTCGATTATGATATTATGCTGTGTATATAGTTATACACATTAGGTGACGGTATTCCCGTTTTACATACGAGCGACCGAAACGAACAGAAAGTTGAATGGATAGACTGAACAATCAATGTATCTGGGTGGTATCCGATTATATCGCAATACTGTAAATATAGTGATACTTACCAGGTGACGGTACTTCCGTTGCACATACTAGCGACTGAATCGAACTTAAGGTTAAATGGTAAGACGAAACGATAATTGTATCTGAGTTGTATTCGATGATATCGTGATGATGTTTATAAAGCAATACTCACCAGGTAACTGTTCTTCCGTTTTACATACAAGCGACCGAATCGAGCAGAAGGTTGAATTTGGTATAGATTGAACAATCATCGTATCTGGGTTGTATTCGATTATGTTTATATAGTTATACTCACCAGGTAACTGTTCTTCCGTTATACATACTAGCGACTGAATCGAACAGAATGTTGAATGGTTAGACGAAACGATAATTGTATCTGAGTTGTATTCGATGATATCGTGATGATGTTTATATAGCAATACTCACCAGGTAACTGTCCTTCAGTTTTACATACAAGTGACCGAATCGAGCAGAAGGTTAAATGGATAGATTGAACAATCATCGTATCTGAGTTGTATTCGATTATGTTTATATAGTTATACTCACCAGGTACCTGTTCTTCCGTTATACATACGAGCAACCGAATCGAAAATAAGGTTGAATGGATAGATTGAACAATCATCGTATCTGAGTTGTATTCGATTATGTTTATATAGTTATACTCACCAAGTGAATGTTCTTCCGTTATACATACGAGCGACTGAATTGAACAGAAGGTTGATTGGATAGACTAAACAATGATCGTATCTGGGGTTGTATTCGATTATATCGTGATGATGTTTATATAGTTATACTCACCAGGTAACTGTTCTCCAGTTATACATAAGAGCGACTGAACTGAACAGAAGGTTGTATGGATAGACTGAACAATCATCGTATCTGGGTTGTATTCGATTATTTCGTGATGATTATTATATATTATGTCTAACCAGGTAACAGTTCTTCCGTTATACATACGAGCAACCGAATCGAACATAAGGTTGGATGGATAGATTGAACAATCATCGTATCTGGGTTGTCTCCGATTATATCGTTATGCTGTATATTTAGTTACACCTACCATGTAACGGTTCTTTCGTTACACATACGAACGTCTGAATCGAACATAAGGTTTGATGGTTAGACGAAACGATAATTGTAACTGAGTTGTATTCGATTATATCGTGATGAAGTTTATATAGAAATACTCACCAGGTTACTGTTTTTTCGTTATACATACGAGCAACCGAATCGAACAGAAGGTTGTATGGATAGTATCTGAGTTGTATTCGATTATGATGTTACGCTGTGTATATAGTTATACACACTAGGTGACGGTATTCCCGTTTTACATACGAGCTACCGAAACGAACAGAAAGTTGAATGGTTAGACTGAACAATCAATGTATCTGGTTGGTATCCGATTATATCGCAATACTGTATATATAGTGACACTTACCAGATGACGGTACTTCCGTTACACATACTAGCGACTGAATCGAACAGAAGGTTAAATGGTTAGACGAAGCGATAATTGTATCTGAGTTGTATTCGATGATATCGTGATTATGTTTATATAGCAATACTCACCAGGTAGCTGTTCTTTCGTATTACATAAAAGCGACCGAATCGAGCAGAAGGTTAAATGGATAGATTGAAAATTCATCGTATCTGGGTTGTATTCGATAAGGTTTATATAGTTATACTCACCAGGTAAATGTTGTTTCGTTATACATACGAGCGACTGAATTGAACAGAAGGTTGAATGGATAGACTAAACAATAATCGTATCTGGGGTTGTATTCGATTATATCTTGATGATGTTCATATAGTTATACTCACCAGGAAACTGTTCTCCAGTTATACATAAGAGCGACTGAACTGAACAGAAGGTTGACTGGATAGACTGAACATTCATCGTATCTGGGTTGTATTTGATTATATCGTGATTATTATCATATAGTATGTCTAACCAGGTAACAGTTCTTTCGTAATACATACGAGCAACCGAATCGAACATAAGGTTGGATGGATAGATTGAACAATCATTGTATCTGGGTTGTCTCCGATCATATCGTTATGCTGTATATTCAGTTACACCTACCATGTAACGGTTCTTCCGTTACACATACGAGCGTCTGAATCGAACATAAGGTTGGATGGTTAGACGGAACGATCATTGTAACTGAGTTGTATTCGATTAAATCGTGGTGATGTTTATGAAGTTATACTCAATAGGTGACTGTTCTTGCGTTATACATACGAGCGACCCAATCGAACAGAAGGTTGGATGGATAGACGGAATGATCATTGTATCTGAGTTGTATTCGATTATATCGTGATGACGTTCATATAGAAATACTCACCAGGTTACTGTTCTTTCGTTATACATACGAGCAACCAAATCGAACAGAAGGTTGAATGGATAGTATCTGGGTTGTATTTGATTATGATGTGTATATAGTTATACACATAAGGTGACGGTATATCCGTTTTATATACGAGCGACCGAAACGAACAGAAAGTTGAATGGATAGACTGAACAATCAATGTATCTGGGTGGTATCCGATTATATCGCAATACTGTATATATAGTGATACTTACCTGGTGACGGTACTTCCGTTACACATATAGCGACTGAATCGAACAGAAGGTTAAATGGTTATACGAAACGATTATTGTATCTCTGAGTTGTATTCGATGATATCGTGATGATGTTTCAATAGCAATACTCACCAGGTAACTGTTCTTCCGTTTTACATACAAGCGACCGAATCGAGCAGAAGCTTAAATTTAGTATAGATTGAACAATCATCGTATCTGGGTTGTATTCGATAATACAGCGACTGAATCGAACAGAAGGTTAAATGGTTATACGAAACGATTATTGTATCTCTGAGTTGTATTCGATGATATCGTGATGATGTTTTAATAGCAATACTCACCAGGTAACTGTTCTTCCGTTTTACATACAAGCGACCGAATCGAGCAGAAGCTTGAATTTAGTATAGATTGAACAATCATCGTATCTGGGTTGTATTCGATAATGTTTATATAGTTATACTCACCAGGTAACTGTTCTTCCGTTAGACATACGAGCGACTGAATGGAACAGAAGGTTGAATGGATATACTAAACAATAATCGTATCTGGGGTTGTATTCAATTATATCTTAATGATGTTCATATAGTTATACTCACCAGGAAACTGTTCTCCAGTTATACATAAGAGCGACAGAACTGAACAGAAGGTTGAATGGATAGACTGAACATTCATCGTATCTGGGTTGTGTTAGATTATATCGTGATTATTATCATATGTTATGTCTAACCAGGTATCAGTTCTTCCGTTATACATACGAGCAACCAAATCGAACATAAGGTTGGATGGATAAATTGAACAATAATTGCATCTGGGTTGTCTCCGATTATATCGTTATGCTGTATATTTAGTTACACCTACCAGGTTACGGTTCTTTCGTTACACATACGAGCGTCTGAATCGAACATAAGGTTGGATGGTTAGACGAAACGATAATTGTATCTGAGTTGTATTCGATTATATCGTGATGACGTTCATATAGAAATACTCACCAGGTTACTGTTCTTTCGTTATACATACGAGCAGACGAATCGAACAGAAGGTTGAATGGATAGTATCTGGGTTGTATTCGATTATGATGTTATGCTGTGTATATAGTTATACACATAAGGTGACGGTATTCCCGTTTCACATACGAGCGACCGAAACGAACAGAAAGTTGAATGGATAGACTGAACAATCAATGTATCTGGGTGGTATCCGATTATATCGCAATACTGTATATATAGTGATACTCACCAGGTGACGGTACTTCCGTTACACATACTAGCGACTGAATCGAACAGAAGGTTAAATGGTTAGACGAAACGATGATTGTATCTCTGAGTTGTATTCGATGATATCGTGATGATGTTTATATAGCAATACTCACCAGGTAACTGTTCTTCCGTTTTACATACAAGCGACCGTATCGAGCAGAAGCTTAAATTTAGTATATATTGAACAATCATCTTATCTGGGTTATATTCGATTATGTTTATATAGTTATACTCACCAGGTAACTGTTCTTCCGTTATACATACGAGCGACTGAATTGAACAGATGGTTGAATGGATAGACTAAACAATAATCGTATCTGGGGTTGTATTCGATTATATCTTGATGATGTTCATATAGTTATACTCACCAGGAAACTGTTCTCCAGTTATACATAAGAGCGACAGAACTGAACAGAAGGTTGAATGGATAGACTGAACATTCATCGTATCTGGGTTGTGTTAGATTATATCGTGATTATTATCATATGTTATGTCTAACCAGGTAACAGTTCTTTCGTAATACATACGAGCAACCGAATCGAATATGAGGTTGGATGGATAGATTGAACAATCATTGTATCTGGGTTGTCTCCGATTATATCGTTATGCTGTATATTTAGTTACACCTACCATGTAACGGTTCTTTCGTTACACATACGAGCGTCTGAATCGAACATAAGGTTGGATGGTTAGACGGAACGATAATTATAACTGAGTTGTATTCGATTATATCGTGGTGATGTTTATATAGTAATACTCACCAGGTGACTGTTCTTGCGTAAATACATACGAGCGACCCAATCGAACATAAGGTTGGATGGATAGACGGAATGATCATTGTATCTGAGTTGTATTCGATTATATCGTGATGACGTTCATATAGAAATACTCACCAGGTTACTGTTCTTTCGTTATACATACGAGCAACCGAATCGAACAGAAGGTTGAATAAATAGTATCTGGGTTGTATTCGATTATGATGTTATGCTGTGTATATAGTTAAACACATAAGGTGACGGTATTCCCGTTTCACATACGAGCGACCGAAACGAACAGAAAGTTGAATGGATAGACTGAACAATCAATGTATCTGGGTGGTATCCGATTATATCGCAATACTGTATATATAGTGATACTTACCAGGTGACGGTACTTCCGTTACACATACTAGCGACTGAATCGAACAGAAGGTTAAATGGTTAGACGAAACGATAATTGTATCTCTGAGTTGTATTCGATGATATTGTGATGATGTTTATATAGCAATACTCACCAGGTGACTGTTCTTGCGTTATACGTACGAGCGACCCAATCGAACAGAAGGTTGGATGGAAACAAAAGAAAGTGAACGATTTTTATTCAACGACTCTGTCATTGAAATAACTAAATCGTATACCTTGGAGTAATATTTACTTCCTCAACACTCTTTCGCGAGATGGCTTGTGCAACCGCTGATAAAGCCAAGCAAGCTATTGGTGCAACCTTACCCATACTCGCCAAAGCCAAAGTCAATTCTTGGTCAACAAGAATCCATCTCTTTAAATCGTTAGTAATTAGTACGATGTCCAACTGTATTCCAGTCTGGGGCTTACGCTATTCTGAAATTTTGGAAAAAGTTCAAACCACCTTCCTGAAGAGACTTCTTCTTCTATCAACTAACACCCCTGATTATGTTCTCCGTATTGAAACTGGCAGAGTAAGAATTTTGTATAACATATTCAAATGGACCCTGAACTGGTATATCAAGATCATGGCCATGGATGACAATCGACTCCCCAAACTTTGTCTCAATAGACAAAAACAACTTTGTAATGGTGATGGTAGATTCAACTGGTATCTCCAGCTCAAAGATCTATTTGAGTTTGCTGATGCACGAGATATCTGGGAAAATCATAGCTTGAACTCTTTGAAAATCAATACAAAACTCGTCCTTTCCAAACTTCGACAAAAACTTTTCAAGACAGACTCGTCTCTCACTCAACGATCCAGGTTCCTCTGCCACTATACCTTCTTCAAAATAAACGAATTCCCAAATAACTACCTCTTACTCAACATCCCTATCCAAATAACCCGTACCATAGCGCAATTACGACTGTGCAATAATATATCGATGAAATTCACTTACAGTGGTTCAACTTTCTCAATCAACCCAAACGAAAACTGCACAGTATGTAACCAAAATCAACAGGAAACTATTAACCATATCCTATTTGACTGTCCAATCTACTGCTCGATGAAACCTCGTAGTTGCGATTGTTTATCCAACCCAAACTCATTGATCCACTCTCTCGAAAACTTGTCGATAGATTCCGCTAAAACGATTGCCAACTATATTTGGAATGACCTCAAACTACGTTCATTCATCTTAAATGAATGTTACTATTTAATTTTCCAGGCTACTTCACGAATGTAATTTTCACTGGACTAAGACGAGCATATTTTATACTGTTTAAGCTCAAGCTACATAGAATGTTGTTTTTTTATTATTTATCTATAATATTTCATTTATTTATACATAGGTACTATAATACCAAACCCTTGCTGTGAAATTTTTTGTTTTTTGAAGCAATAAATAATAATAATAATAATAATGGATAGACGGAATGATCATTGTATCTGAGTTGTATTCGATTATAAAAAAAAAAAAAAAAAAAATATCGTGATGACGTTCATATAGAAATACTCACCAGGTGACTGTTCTTCCGTTTTACATACAAGCGACCGAATCGAGCAGAAGCTTAAATTTAGTATAGATTGAACAATCATCGTATCTGGGTTGTATTCGATTATGTTTATATAGTTATACTCACCAGGTTACTGTTCCTCCGTTATACATACGAGCAACCGAATCGAACATAAGTTTGAATGGATAGATTGAAAAATCATTGTATCTGGGTTGTCTCCGATTATATCGTTATGCTGTATATTTAGTTACACCTACCATGAAACGGTTCTTTCGTTACACATACGAGCGTCTGAATCGAACATAAGGTTGGATGGTTAGACGGAACGATAAATGTAACTGAGTTGTATTCGATTATATCGTGGTGATGTTTATATAGTAATACTCACCAGGTGACTGTTCTTGCGTTATACATACGAGCGACCCAATCGAACAGAAGGTTGGATGGATAGACGAAATGATCATTGTATCTGAGTTGTATTCGATTATATCGTGATGACGTTCATATAGAAATACTCACCAGGTGACTGTTCTTCCGTTTTACATACAAGCGAACGAATCGAGCAGAAGCTTAAATTTAGTATAGATTGAACAATCATCGTATCTGGGTTGTATTCGATTATGTTTATATAGTTATACTCACCAGGTTACTGTTCCTCCGTTATACATACGAGCAACCGAATCGAACATAAGTTTGAATGGATAGATTGAAAAATCATTGTATCTGGGTTGTCTCCGATTATATCGTTATGCTGTATATTTAGATACACCTACCATGTAACGGTTCTTTCGTTACACATACAAGCGTCTGAATCGAACATAAGGTAGGATGGTTAGACGAAACGATAATTGCAACTGAGTTGTATTCGATTATATCGTGGTGATGTTTATATAGTAATACTCACCAGGTGACTGTTCTTGCGTTTTAAATAAAAGCGACCGAATCGACCAGAAGGTTAAATGGATATATTGGAAATTCATCGTATCTGGGTTGTATTCGATTAGGTTTATATAGTTATACTCACCAGGTAACTGTTTTTCCGTTATACATAAAAACGAATGAATTGAACAGAAGGTTGAATGGATAGACTAAACAATAATCGTATCTGGGGTTGTATTCGAGTATATCGTGATGATTATCATATAGTATGTCTAACCTGGTAACAGTTCTTCCGTTAAACATACGAGCAACCGAATCGAACATAAGGTCGGATGGATAGATTGAACAATCATTGTATCTGGGTTGTCTCCGATTATATCGTTATGCTGTATATTTAGATACACCTACCATGTAACGGTTCTTTCGTTACACATACGAGCGTCTGAATCGAACATAAGGTTGGATGGTTAGACGGAACGATAATTGTAACTGAGTTGTATTCGATTATATCGTGGTAATGTTTATATAGTAATACTCACCAGGTGACTGTTCTTGCGTTTTACGTACGAGCGACCCAATCGAACAGAAGGTTGGATGGATAGACGGAATGATCATTGTATCTCAGTTGTATTCGATTATATCGTGATGAAGTTCATATAGAAATACTCATCAGGTGACTGTTCTTCCGTTTTACATACAAGCGACCGAATCGAGCAGAAGCTTAAATTTAGTATAGATTGAACAATCATCGTATCTGGGTTGTATTCGATTATGTTTATATAGTTATACTCACCAGGTTACTGTTCCTTCGTTATACATACGAGCAACCGAATCGAACATAAGTTTGAATGGATAGATTGAAAAATCATTGTATCTGGGTTGTCTCCGATTATATCGTTATGCTGTATATTTAGATACACCTACCAGGTAACAGTTCTTCTGTTACACATACGAGCAACTGAATCGAACATAAGGTTGAATGGATAGACTGAACAATCAATGTATCTGGTTGGTATCCGATTATATCGCAATACTGTATATATAGTGATACTTACCAGGTGACGGTACTTCCGTTACACATACTAGCGACTGAATCGAACAGAAGGTTAAATGGTTAGACGAACATAAGGTTGAATGGATAGATTGGACAATCATTGTATCTGGGTTGTATCCGAATATATCGTTATGCTGTATATTTAGTTTAGCCTACAATGTAAAGGTTCTTTCGTTACACATAAGAGCGTCTGAATCGTAGAGAAGGGTGAATGGATAGACTGTACAATCATCGTATCTGGGTTGTATTCGATTATTTCGTGATGATTATTACATATTATGTCTAACCAGGTAACTGTTCTTCCGTTATACATACGAGCAAACGAATCGAACATAAGGTTGAATGGATAGATTGAACAATCATTGTATCTGGGTTGTATTCGATTATATCGTGATGATTATCATATCGTATGTCTAACCAGGTAACAGTTCTTCTGTTACACATACGAGCAACTGAATCGAACATAAAGTTGAATGGATAGATTGAACAATCATTGTATCTGGGTTGTCTCCGATTATATCGTTATGCTGTATATTTAGTTACACCTACCATGTAACGGTTCTTTCGTAACACATACGAGCGTCTGAATCGAACATAAGGTTGGATGATTAGACGGAACAATAATAGTAACTGAGTTATATTCCATTATATCGTGGTGATGTTTATATAGTAATACTCACCAGGTGACTGTTCTTGCGTTATACATACGAGCGACCCAATCGAACAGAAGTTTGGATGGATAGACGGAATGATCATTGTATCTGAGTTGTATTCGATTATATCGTGATGACGTTCATATAGAAATACTCACCAGGTTACTGTTTTTTCTTTATACAAACGAGCAACCGAATCGAACAGAAGGTTGAATGGATAGTATCTGGGTTGTATTCGATTATGATGTTATGCTGTGTATATAGTTATACACATTAGGTGACGGTATTCCCGTTTCACATACGAGCGACCGAAACGAACAGAAAGTTGAATATATAGACTTAACAATCAATGTATCTGGGTGGTATCCGATTATATCGCAATTCTGTATATATAGTGATACTTACCAGGTGACGGTACTTCCGTTGCACATACTAGCGACTGAATCGAACTTTAGGTTAAATGGTAAGACGAAACGATAATTGTATCTGAGTTGTATTCGATGATATCGTGATGATGTTTATATAGCAATACTCACCAGGTAACTGTTCTTCCGTTTTACATACAAGCGACCGAATCGAGCAGAAGGTTAAATTTAGTATGGATTGAACAATCATCGTATCTGGGTTGTATTCGATTATGTTTATATAGTTATACTCACCAGGTAACTGTTCTTCCGTTATACATACTAGCGACTGAATCGAACGGAATGTTAAATGGTTAGACGAAACGATAATTGTATCTGAGTTGTATTCGATGATATCGTGATGATGTTTATATAGCAATACTCACCAGGTAACTGTCCTTCAGTTTTACATACAAGTGACCGAATCGAGCAGAAGGTTAAATGGATAGATTGAACAATCATCGTATCTGAGTTGTATTCGATTATGTTTATATAGTTGTACTCACCAGGTACCTGTTCTTTCGTTATACATACGAGCAACCGAATCGAACATAAGGTTGAATGGATAGATTGAACAATCATCGTATCTGAGTTGTATTCGATTATGTTTATATAGTTATACTCACCAAGTTACTGTTCTTCCGTTATACATACGAGCGACTGAATTGAACAGAAGGTTGAATGGATAGACTAAACAATGATCGTATCTGGGGTTGTATTCGATTATATCGTGATGATGTTTATATAGTTATACTCACCAGGTAACTGTTCTCCAGTTATACATAAGAGCGACTGAACTGAACAGAAGGTTGTATAGATAGACTGAACAATCATCGTATCTGGGTTGTATTCGATTATTTCGTGATGATTATTATATATTATGTCTAACCAGGTAACTGTTCTTCCGTTATACATACGAGCAACCGAATCGAACATAAGGTTGAATGGATAGATTGAACAATCATTGTATCTGGGTTGTCTCCGATTATATCGTTATGCTGTATATTTAGATACACTTACCATGTAACGGTTCTTTCGTTACACATACGAGCGTCTGAATCGAACATAAGGTTGGATGGTTAGACGGAACGATAATTGTAACTGAGTTGTATTCGATTATATCGTGGGAATGTTTATATAGTAATACTCACCAGGTGACTGTTCTTTCGTTATACGTACGAGCGACCCAATCGAACAGAAGGTTAGATGGATAGACGGAATGATCATTGTATCTGAGTTGTATTCGATTATATCGTGATGAAGTTTATATAGAAATACTCACCAGGTAACAGTTCTTCTGTTACACATACGAGCAACTGAATCGAACATAAGATTGAATGGATAGATTGAACAATCATTGTATCTGGGTTGTCTCCGATTATATCGTTATGCTGTATATTTAGTTACACCTACCATGTAACGGTTCTTTCGTTACACATACGAGCGTCTGAATCGAACATAAGTTTGGATGATTAGACGGAACTATAATTGTAACTGAGTTGTATTCGATTATATCGTGGTGATGTTTATATAGTAATACTCACCAGGTGACTGTTCTTGCGTTATACAGACGAGCGACCCAATCGAACAGAAGTTTGGATGGATAGACGGAATAATCATTGTATCTGAGTTGTATTCGATTATATCGTGATGACGTTCATATAGAAATACTCACCAGGTTACTGTTTTTTCTTTATACATACGAGCAACCGAATCGAACAGAAGGTTGAATGGATAGTATCTGAGTTGTATTCGATTATGATGTTATGCTGTGTATATAGTTATACACACTAGGTGACGGTATTCCTGTTTTACATACGAGCGACCGAAACGAACAGAAAGTTGAATGGATAGACTGAACAATCAATGTATCTGGTTGGTATCCGATCATATCGCAATACTGTATATATAGTGATACTTACCAGGTGACGGTACTTCCGTTACACATACTAGCGACTGAATCGAACAGAAGGTTTAATGGTTAGGTGATGATGTTTATATAGCAATACTCACCAGGTATCTGTTCTTCCGTTTTACATACAAGCGACCAAATCGAGCAGAAGCTTGAATTTAGTATAGATTGAACAATCATCGTATCTGGGTTGTAGTCGATCATGTTTATATAGTTATACTCATCAGATAACTGTTCTTATGTTATACATACGAGCGACTGAATTGAACAGAAGGTTGAATTGATAGACTGAACAATCATCGTTTCTGGGTTGTATTTGATTATATCGTGATGATCATCATATAGTATGTCTAACAAGGTAACAGTTCTTCCGTTATACATACGAGCAACCGAATCGAACATGAGGTTGAATGGATAGATTGAACAATCATTGTATCTGGGTTGTATCCGAATATATCGTTATGCTGTATATTTAGTTTAGCCTACAATGTAACGGTTCTTTCGTTACACATAAGAGCGTCTGAATCG
Source organism: Chrysomela aeneicollis (assembly GCA_029955515.1). Classification (NCBI taxonomy): domain Eukaryota; kingdom Metazoa; phylum Arthropoda; class Insecta; order Coleoptera; family Chrysomelidae; genus Chrysomela; species Chrysomela aeneicollis. The sequence continues at coordinate 25,382 of JARUHQ010000005.1, read as the reverse complement.
TAGAGAAGGGTGAATGGATAGACTGTACAATCATCGTATCTGGGTTGTATTCGATTATTTCGTGATGATCATTACATATTATGTCTAACCAGGTAACTGTTCTTCCGTTATACATACGAGCAAACGAATCGAACATAAGGTTGAATGGATAGATTGAACAATCATTGTATCTGGGTTGTATTCGATTACATCGTGATGATTATCATATCGTATTTCTAACCAGGTAACAGTTCTTCTGTTACACATACGAGCAACTGAATCGAACATAAGGTTGAATGGATAGATTGAACAATCATTGTATCTGGGTTGTCTCCGATTATATCGTTATGCTGTATATTTAGTTACACCTACCATGTAACGGTTCTTTCGTTACACATACGAGCGTCTGAATCGAACATAAGGTTGGATGGTTAGACGGAACGATAATTGTAACTGAGTTGTATTCGATTATATCGTGGTGATGATTATATAGTAATACTCACCAGGTGACTGTTATTGCGTTATACATACGAGCGACCCAATCGAACAGAAGGTTGGATGGATAGACGGAATGATCATTGTATCTGAGTTGTATTCGATTATATCGTGATGACGTTCATATAGAAATACTCACCAGGTTACTGTTTTTTCTTTATACATACGAGCAACCGAATCGAACAGAATGTTGAATGGATAGTATGTGGGTTGTATTCGATTATGATGTCATGCTGTGTATATAGTTATACACATTAGGTGACGGTATTCCCGTTTTACATACGAGCGACCGAAACGAACAGAAAGTTGAATGGATAGACTGAACAATCAATGTATCTGGGTGGTATCCGATTATATCGCAATTCTGTATATATAGTGATACTTACCAGGTGACGGTACTTCCGTTGCACATACTAGCGACTGAATCGAACTTAAGGTTAAATGGTGAGACGAAACGATAATTGTATCTGAGTTGTATTTGATGATATCGTGATGATGTTTATATAGCAATACTCACCAGGTAACTGTTCTTCCGTTTTACATACAAGCGACCAAATCGAGCAGAAGGTTAAATTTAGTATGGATTGAACAATCATCGAATCTGGGTTGTATTCGATTATTTTTATATAGTTATACTCACCAGGTAACTGTTCTTCCGTTATACATACTAGCGACTGAATCGAACAGAATGTTGAATGGTTAGACGAAACGATAATTGTATCTGAGTTGTATTCGATGATATCGTGATGATGTTTATATAGCAATACTCACAAGGTAACTGTCCTTCAGTTTTACATACAAGTGACCGAATCGAGCAGAAGGTTAAATGGATAGATTGAACAATCATCGTATCTGAGTTGTATTCGATTATGTTTATATAGTTATACTCACCAGGTACCTGTTCTTTCGTAATACATACGAGCAACCGAATCGAACATAAGGTTGAATGGATAGATTGAACAATCATCGTATCTGAGTTGTATTCGATTATGTTTATATAGTTATACTCACCAAGTAACTGTTCTTCCGTTATACATAAGAGCGACTGAACTGAACAGAAGGTTGTATAGATAGACTGAACAATCATCGTATCTGGGTTGTATTCGATTATTTCGTGATGATTATTATATATTATGTCTAACCAGGTAACTATTCTTCCGTTATACATACGAGCAACCGAATCGAACATAAGGTTGAATGGATAGATTGAACAATCATTGTATCTGGGTTGTCTCCGATTATATCGTTATGCTGTATATTAAGATACACCTACCATGTAACGGTTCTTTCGTTACACATACGAGCGTCTGAATCGAACATAAGGTTGGATGGTTAGACGGAACGATAATTGTAACTGAGTTGTATTCGATTATATCGTGGGATTGTTTATATAGTAATACTCACCAGGTGACTGTTCTTCCGTTATACATACTAGCGACTGAATCGAACAGAATGTTGAATGGTTAGACGAAACGATAATTGTATCTGAGTTGTATTCGATGATATCGTGATGATGTTTATATAGCAATACTCACAAGGTAACTGTCCTTCAGTTTTACATACAAGTAACCGAATCGAGCAGAAGGTTAAATGGATAGATTGAACAATCATCGTATCTGAGTTGTATTCGATTATGTTTATATAGGTATACTCACCAGGTACCTGTTCTTTCGTAATACATACGAGCAACCGAATCGAACATAAGGTTGAATGGATAGATTGAATAATCATCGTATCTGAGTTGTATTCGATTATGTTTATATAGTTATACTCACCAAGTAACTGTTCTTCCGTTATACATACGAGCGACTGAATTGAACAGAAGGTTGAATGGATAGACTAAACAATGATCGTATCTGGGGTTGTATTCGATTATATCGTGATGATGTTTATATAGTTATACTCACCAGGTAACTGTTCTCCAGTTATACATAAGAGCGACTGAACTGAACTGAAGGTTGTATAGATAGACTGAACAATCATCGTATCTGGGTTGTATTCGATCATTTCGTGATGATTATTATATATTATGTCTAACCAGGTAACTGTTTTTTCGTTATACATAAGAACGACTGAATTGAACAGAAGGTTGAATGGATAGACTAAACAATAATCGTATCTGGGGTTGTATTCGAGTATATCGTGATGATTATCATATAGTATGTCTAACCAGGTAACAGTTCTTCCGTTGAACATACGAGCAACCGAATCGAACATAAGGTTGGATGGATAGATTGAACAATCATTGTATCTGGGTTGTCTCCGATTATATCTTTATGCTGTATATTCAGTTACACCTACCATGTAACGGTTATTTCGTTACACATACGAGCGTCTGAATCGAACATAAGGTTGGATGGTTAGACGAAACGATAATTGTAACTGAGTTGTATTCGATTATATCGTGGTGATGTTTATATAGTAATACTCACCAGGTGACTGTTCTTGCGTTATACATACGAGCGACCCAATCGAACAGAAGGTTGAATGGATAGTATCTGGGTTGTATTCGATTATGATGTTATGCTGAGTATATAGTTATACACATTTGGTGACGGTATTCCCGTTTTACAAACGAGCGACCGAAACGAACAGAAAGTTGAATGGATAGACTGAACAATCAATGTATCTGGGTGGTATCCGATTATATCGCAATACTGTATATATAGTGATACTTACCAGGTGACGGTACTTCCGTTACACATACTAGAGACTGAATCGAACAGAAGGTTAAATGGTTAGACGAAACGATAATTGTATCTCTGAGTTGTATTCGATGATATCGTGATGATGTTTATATAGCGATACTCACCAGGTAACTGTTCTGCCGTTTTACATACAAGCGACCGAATCGAGCAGAAGCTTAAATTTAGTAGAGATTGAACAATCATCGTATCTGGGTTGTATTCGATTATGTTTATATAGTTATACTCACCAGGTAACTGTTCTTTCGTTATACATACGAGCGACTGAATTGAACAAAAGGTTGAATGGATAGACTAAACAATAATCGTATCTGGGGTTGTATTCGATTATATCTTGATGATGTTCATATAGTTATACTCACCAGGAAACTGTTCTCCAGTTAAACATAAGAGCGACTGAACTGAACAGAAAGTTGGATGGATAGACTGAACAATCAATGTATCTGGGTGGTATCTGATTATATCGCAATACTGTATATATAGTGATACTTACCAGGTGCCGGTACTTCCGTTACACATACTAGCGACTGAATCGAACAGAAGGTTGAATGGTTAGACAAAACATTAATTGTATCTGAGTTGTATTCGATGATATCGTGATGATGTTTATATAGCAATACTCACCAGGTTACTGTTTTTTCTTTATACAAACGAGCAACCGAATCGAACAGAAGGTTGAATGGATAGTATCTGGGTTGTATTCGATTATGATGTTATGCTGTGTATATAGTTATACACATTAGGTGACGGTATTCCCGTTTCACATACGAGCGACCGAAACGAACAGAAAGTTGAATGGATAGACTTAACAATCAATGTATCTGGGTGGTATCCGATTATATCGCAATTCTGTATATATAGTGATACTTACCAGGTGACGGTACTTCCGTTGCACATACTAGCGACTGAATCGAACTTTAGGTTAAATGGTAAGACGAAACGATAATTGTATCTGAGTTGTATTCGATGATATCGTGATGATGTTTATATAGCAATACTCACCAGGTAACTGTTCTTCCGTTTTACATACAAGCGACCGAATCGAGCAGAAGGTTAAATTTAGTATGGATTGAACAATCATCGTATCTGGGTTGTATTCGATTATGTTTATATAGTTATACTCACCAGGTAACTGTTCTTCCGTTATACATACTAGCGACTGAATCGAACGGAATGTTAAATGGTTAGACGAAACGATAATTGTATCTGAGTTGTATTCGATGATATCGTGATGATGTTTATATAGCAATACTCACCAGGTAACTGTCCTTCAGTTTTACATACAAGTGACCGAATCGAGCAGAAGGTTAAATGGATAGATTGAACAATCATCGTATCTGAGTTGTATTCGATTATGTTTATATAGTTGTACTCACCAGGTACCTGTTCTTTCGTTATACATACGAGCAACCGAATCGAACATAAGGTTGAATGGATAGATTGAACAATCATCGTATCTGAGTTGTATTCGATTATGTTTATATAGTTATACTCACCAAGTTACTGTTCTTCCGTTATACATACGAGCGACTGAATTGAACAGAAGGTTGAATGGATAGACTAAACAATGATCGTATCTGGGGTTGTATTCGATTATATCGTGATGATGTTTATATAGTTATACTCACCAGGTAACTGTTCTCCAGTTATACATAAGAGCGACTGAACTGAACAGAAGGTTGTATAGATAGACTGAACAATCATCGTATCTGGGTTGTATTCGATTATTTCGTGATGATTATTATATATTATGTCTAACCAGGTAACTGTTCTTCCGTTATACATACGAGCAACCGAATCGAACATAAGGTTGAATGGATAGATTGAACAATCATTGTATCTGGGTTGTCTCCGATTATATCGTTATGCTGTATATTTAGATACACTTACCATGTAACGGTTCTTTCGTTACACATACGAGCGTCTGAATCGAACATAAGGTTGGATGGTTAGACGGAACGATAATTGTAACTGAGTTGTATTCGATTATATCGTGGGAATGTTTATATAGTAATACTCACCAGGTGACTGTTTTTTCGTTATACGTACGAGCGACCCAATCGAACAGATGGTTAGATGGATAGACGGAATGATCATTGTATCTGAGTTGTATTCGATTATATCGTGATGAAGTTTATATAGAAATACTCACCAGGTAACAGTTCTTCTGTTACACATACGAGCAACTGAATCGAACATAAGATTGAATGGATAGATTGAACAATCATTGTATCTGGGTTGTCTCCGATTATATCGTTATGCTGTATATTTAGTTACACCTACCATGTAACGGTTCTTTCGTTACACATACGAGCGTCTGAATCGAACATAAGTTTGGATGATTAGACGGAACTATAATTGTAACTGAGTTGTATTCGATTATATCGTGGTGATGTTTATATAGTAATACTCACCAGGTGACTGTTCTTGCGTTATACATACGAGCGACCCAATCGAACAGAAGTTTGGATGGATAGACGGAATAATCATTGTATCTGAGTTGTATTCGATTATATCGTGATGACGTTCATATAGAAATACTCACCAGGTTACTGTTTTTTCTTTATACATACGAGCAACCGAATCGAACAGAAGGTTGAATGGATAGTATCTGAGTTGTATTCGATTATGATGTTATGCTGTGTATATAGTTATACACACTAGGTGACGGTATTCCTGTTTTACATACGAGCGACCAAAACGAACAGAAAGTTGAATGGATAGACTGAACAATCAATGTATCTGGTTGGTATCCGATCATATCGCAATACTGTATATATAGTGATACTTACCAGGTGACGGTACTTCCGTTACACATACTAGCGACTGAATCGAACAGAAGGTTTAATGGTTAGGTGATGATGTTTATATAGCAATACTCACCAGGTATCTGTTCTTCCGTTTTACATACAAGCGACCAAATCGAGCAGAAGCTTGAATTTAGTATAGATTGAACAATCATCGTATCTGGGTTGTAGTCGATCATGTTTATATAGTTATACTCATCAGATAACTGTTCTTATGTTATACATACGAGCGACTGAATTGAACAGAAGGTTGAATTGATAGACTGAACAATCATCGTTTCTGGGTTGTATTTGATTATATCGTGATGATCATCATATAGTATGTCTAACAAGGTAACAGTTCTTCCGTTATACATACGAGCAACCGAATCGAACATGAGGTTGAATGGATAGATTGAACAATCATTGTATCTGGGTTGTATCCGAATATATCGTTATGCTGTATATTTAGTTTAGCCTACAATGTAACGGTTCTTTCGTTACACATAAGAGCGTCTGAATCGTAGAGAAGGGTGAATGGATAGACTGTACAATCATCGTATCTGGGTTGTATTCGATTATTTCGTGATGATCATTACATATTATGTCTAACCAGGTAACTGTTCTTCCGTTATACATACGAGCAAACGAATCGAACATAAGGTTGAATGGATAGATTGAACAATCATTGTATCTGGGTTGTATTCGATTACATCGTGATGATTATCATATCGTATTTCTAACCAGGTAACAGTTCTTCTGTTACACATACGAGCAACTGAATCGAACATAAGGTTGAATGGATAGATTGAACAATCATTGTATCTGGGTTGTCTCCGATTATATCGTTATGCTGTATATTTAGTTACACCTACCATGTAACGGTTCTTTCGTTACACATACGAGCGTCTGAATCGAACATAAGGTTGGATGGTTAGACGGAACGATAATTGTAACTGAGTTGTATTCGATTATATCGTGGTGATGATTATATAGTAATACTCACCAGGTGACTGTTCTTGCGTTATACATACGAGCGACCCAATCGAACAGAAGGTTGGATGGATAGACGGAATGATCATTGTATCTGAGTTGTATTCGATTATATCGTGATGACGTTCATATAGAAATACTCACCAGGTTACTGTTTTTTCTTTATACATACGAGCAACCGAATCGAACAGAATGTTGAATGGATAGTATGTGGGTTGTATTCGATTATGATGTCATGCTGTGTATATAGTTATACACATTAGGTGACGGTATTCCCGTTTTACATACGAGCGACCGAAACGAACAGAAAGTTGAATGGATAGACTGAACAATCAATGTATCTGGGTGGTATCCGATTATATCGCAATTCTGTATATATAGTGATACTTACCAGGTGACGGTACTTCCGTTGCACATACTAGCGACTGAATCGAACTTAAGGTTAAATGGTGAGACGAAACGATAATTGTATCTGAGTTGTATTTGATGATATCGTGATGATGTTTATATAGCAATACTCACCAGGTAACTGTTCTTCCGTTTTACATACAAGCGACCAAATCGAGCAGAAGGTTAAATTTAGTATGGATTGAACAATCATCGAATCTGGGTTGTATTCGATTATTTTTATATAGTTATACTCACCAGGTAACTGTTCTTCCGTTATACATACTAGCGACTGAATCGAACAGAATGTTGAATGGTTAGACGAAACGATAATTGTATCTGAGTTGTATTCGATGATATCGTGATGATGTTTATATAGCAATACTCACAAGGTAACTGTCCTTCAGTTTTACATACAAGTGACCGAATCGAGCAGAAGGTTAAATGGATAGATTGAACAATCATCGTATCTGAGTTGTATTCGATTATGTTTATATAGTTATACTCACCAGGTACCTGTTCTTTCGTAATACATACGAGCAACCGAATCGAACATAAGGTTGAATGGATAGATTGAACAATCATCGTATCTGAGTTGTATTCGATTATGTTTATATAGTTATACTCACCAAGTAACTGTTCTTCCGTTATACATACGAGCGACTGAATTGAACAGAAGGTTGAATGGATAGACTAAACAATGATCGTATCTGGGGTTGTATTCGATTATATCGTGATGATGTTTATATAGTTATACTCACCAGGTAACTGTTCTCCAGTTATACATAAGAGCGACTGAACTGAACAGAAGGTTGTATAGATAGACTGAACAATCATCGTATCTGGGTTGTATTCGATTATTTCGTGATGATTATTATATATTATGTCTAACCAGGTAACTGTTCTTCCGTTATACATACGAGCAACCGAATCGAACATAAGGTTGAATGGATAGATTGAACAATCATTGTATCTGGGTTGTCTCCGATTATATCGTTATGCTGTATATTAAGATACACCTACCATGTAACGGTTCTTTCGTTACACATACGAGCGTCTGAATCGAACATAAGGTTGGATGGTTAGACGGAACGATAATTGTAACTGAGTTGTATTCGATTATATCGTGGGATTGTTTATATAGTAATACTCACCAGGTGACTGTTCTTCCGTTATACATACTAGCGACTGAATCGAACAGAATGTTGAATGGTTAGACGAAACGATAATTGTATCTGAGTTGTATTCGATGATATCGTGATGATGTTTATATAGCAATACTCACAAGGTAACTGTCCTTCAGTTTTACATACAAGTAACCGAATCGAGCAGAAGGTTAAATGGATAGATTGAACAATCATCGTATCTGAGTTGTATTCGATTATGTTTATATAGGTATACTCACCAGGTACCTGTTCTTTCGTAATACATACGAGCAACCGAATCGAACATAAGGTTGAATGGATAGATTGAATAATCATCGTATCTGAGTTGTATTCGATTATGTTTATATAGTTATACTCACCAAGTAACTGTTCTTCCGTTATACATACGAGCGACTGAATTGAACAGAAGGTTGAATGGATAGACTAAACAATGATCGTATCTGGGGTTGTATTCGATTATATCGTGATGATGTTTATATAGTTATACTCACCAGGTAACTGTTCTCCAGTTATACATAAGAGCGACTGAACTGAACTGAAGGTTGTATAGATAGACTGAACAATCATCGTATCTGGGTTGTATTCGATTATTTCGTGATGATTATTATATATTATGTCTAACCAGGTAACTGTTTTTTCGTTATACATAAGAACGACTGAATTGAACAGAAGGTTGAATGGATAGACTAAACAATAATCGTATCTGGGGTTGTATTCGAGTATATCGTGATGATTATCATATAGTATGTCTAACCAGGTAACAGTTCTTCCGTTGAACATACGAGCAACCGAATCGAACATAAGGTTGGATGGATAGATTGAACAATCATTGTATCTGGGTTGTCTCCGATTATATCTTTATGCTGTATATTCAGTTACACCTACCATGTAACGGTTATTTCGTTACACATACGAGCGTCTGAATCGAACATAAGGTTGGATGGTTAGACGGAACGATAATTGTAACTGAGTTGTATTCGATTATATCGTGGTGATGTTTATATAGTAATACTCACCAGGTGACTGTTCTTGCGTTATACATACGAGCGACCCAATCGAACAGAAGGTTGAATGGATAGTATCTGGGTTGTATTCGATTATGATGTTATGCTGAGTATATAGTTATACACATTAGGTGACGGTATTCCCGTTTTACAAACGAGCGACCGAAACGAACAGAAAGTTGAATGGATAGACTGAACAATCAATGTATCTGGGTGGTATCCGATTATATCGCAATACTGTATATATAGTGATACTTACCAGGTGACGGTACTTCCGTTACACATACTAGAGACTGAATCGAACAGAAGGTTAAATGGTTAGACGAAACGATAATTGTATCTCTGAGTTGTATTCGATGATATCGTGATGATGTTTATATAGCGATACTCACCAGGTAACTGTTCTGCCGTTTTACATACAAGCGACCGAATCGAGCAGAAGCTTAAATTTAGTAGAGATTGAACAATCATCGTATCTGGGTTGTATTCGATTATGTTTATATAGTTATACTCACCAGGTAACTGTTCTCTCGTTATACATACGAGCGACTGAATTGAACAAAAGGTTGAATGGATAGACTAAACAATAATCGTATCTGGGGTTGTATTCGATTATATCTTGATGATGTTCATATAGTTTTACTCACCAGGAAACTGTTCTCCAGTTAAACATAAGAGCGACTGAACTGAACAGAAAGTTGGATGGATAGACTGAACAATCAATGTATCTGGGTGGTATCTGATTATATCGCAATACTGTATATATAGTGATACTTACCAGGTGCCGGTACTTCCGTTACACATACTAGCGACTGAATCGAACAGAAGGTTGAATGGTTAGACAAAACATTAATTGTATCTGAGTTGTATTCGATGATATCGTGATGATGTTTATATAGCAATACTCACCAGGTATCTGTTCTTCCGTTTCACATACAAGCGACCGAATCGAGCAGAAGCTTGAATTTAGTATAGATTGAACAGTCATCGTATCTGGGTTGTATTCGATCATGTTTATATAGTTATACTCACCAGGTAACTGTTCTTCCGTTATACATACGAGCGACTGAATTGAACAGAAGGTTGAATTGATAGACTGAACAATCATCGTTTCTGGGTTGTATTTGATTATATCGTGATGATCATCATATAGTATGTCTAACAAGGTAACAGTTCTTCCGTTATACATACGAGCAACCGAATCGAACATAAGGTTGAATGGATAGATTGAACAATCGTTGTATCTGGGTTGTATCCGAATATATCGTTATGCTGTATATTTAGTTTAGCCTACAATGTAACGGTTCTTTCGTTACACATAAGAGCGTCTGAATCGTAGAGAAGGGTGAATGGATAGACTGTACAATCATCGTATCTGGGTCGTATTCGATTATTTCGTGATGATTATTACATATTATGTCTAACCAGGTAACTGTTCTTCCGTTATACATACGAGCAAACGAATCGAACATAAGGTTGAATGGATAGATTGAACAATCATTGTATCTGGGTTGTATTCGATTATATCGTGATGATTATCATATCGTATGTCTAACCAGGTAACAGTTCTTCTGTTACACATACGAGCAACTGAATCGAACATAAGGTTGAATGGATAGATTGAACAACCATTGTATCTGGGTTGTCTCCGATTATATCGTTATGCTGTATATTTAGTTACACCTACCATGTAACGGTTCTTTCGTTACACATACGAGCGTCTGAATCGAACATAAGGTTGGATGATTAGACGAAACAATAATTGTAACTGAGTTGTATTCGATTATATCGTGGTGTTGTTTATATAGTAATACTCACCAGGTGATTGTTCTTGCGTTATACATACGAGCGACCCAATCGAACCGAAGTTTGGATGGATAGACGGAATGATCATTGTATCTGAGTTTTATTCGATTATATCGTGATGACGTTCATATAGAAATACTCACCAGGTTACTGTTTTTTCTTTATACATACGAGCAACCGAATCGAACAGAACGTTGAATGGATAGTATCTGGGTTGTATTCGATTATGATGTTATGCTGTGTATATAGTTATACACATTTGGTGACGGTATTCCCGTTTTACATACGAGCGACCGAAACGAACAGAAAGTTGAATGGATAGACTGAACAATCAATGTATCTTGGTGGTATCCTATTATATCGCAATTCTGTATATACAGGGTGTCCCCTCTCAATTGGAAAAAACTTCTGGGGCATATTGAGGAACCATAGACAAGCAGTTTGAGATGAGAGACTGATGTCCGGAAGTGCATGGTTGTCAAAATACAGGGTGTCAAAGTTTTTTTCAAAAAACTTTTTTTTATTAATATTTCAAAGACACGTTAACCGATTTTCTTGAAATTTGCTAGTGATGTGAGCTTTAATAAGACGTTCAGTTAGCACTGATTAAATGTTAATTATGACTTCCAGTGGCGCCCCGGGGGACAGTGTCACGAATAAAAATGACAAAAAATGTACGCTGCTGACTTTTTTAAAAATTTTATATATTTTTTTGAAAAGCTCAGTTAAATATATAACTTTTTTGTCACTTGATATTTTTTCGTATCTCTCTCCGTTTTCGAGAAAAAAATTATATTAAAAACTTTATTGAAAGGTTCATTATCTGAAAATCTAAAACAAAACAATGTTGTCATGGTAACACATAAACATGTCAAACTTTAGTAAAAGTGTCAGTTTCTATGTACTTAATCATCTCTTGTATGGGGAAGCGCGGGGTAATTCTTTGTTAGCACAACGGTTGTACGGGCAGCGGTTCCCAAATCGTGAATTGCCAAACCATAAGATTTTTATCAAAATTCATCAAAATCTACGGGAGACCGGCTCATTCGTGGTAAGTATTGCAGAAATGGCAACTTTCTGTGATTTTTTCTTGCGCGTTTCTGTTTTACAGCCAATCTAAGAGGCTTTGTTATCTTTGCAGCCTATTCGAGAATTTGCAAGGCAGTTTCCGATCAGAGATGCCGTTGAGGATGAAGTCATGGCACGCATTCAGAATGAGCCCAACACTAGCACTCGTCTGATTGCGTCGCAACTTGATTGCAGCAAAAATACTGTCCATCGAGTATTGAAAATCTCTATCCATTTAAACTGCAAAAGGTGCAGCATCTACTGCCTGACGACGCTCCTCGGCGGCTCGAGTTCTGCGAGTGGTTGCTCCGTCAAGCGGATGAAAACGCTGATTTTTTAAGTATAATCTTCACGAGCGATGAAAAAGGATTTTCGCGCGAGGGGACATTCAATCCTCGTAATAACCACGAGTGGAGCGAACAAAATCCTCATGCTACGCACATCAGAGGATATCAGCAGAAGTTTGGTGTTAATGTTTGGGCAGGTATTCTTGGCGACCATTTGATTGGGCCGTACGTTCTACCTGATCACCTCAACGGGAATAATTATCTAGTTTTTTTGCGAGATATTCTGCCCGAGCTGCTGGAAGATGTACCCCTCCAGTTGCGTAGAGAGGCCTGGTTCCAACACGATGGTTGTCCAGCGCATTTTGCGCGCACCGTGAGAGGTTACCTCGACCAAACCTACAACAAAAGGTGGATTGGTAGAGGTGGTCCCGTCCCTTGGCCAGCAAGGTCGCAGGACATGGCCCCCCTGAACTTTTTTCTTTGGGGCGAAATGGAACGGTTGATCTATGCAACTCCTGTGCCGACCATGGAGGACCTAGTTGCTAGAATTGTGGTGGCAGCGGAATTTATCGCGAACAATCCAGGCGTGTTTGCTCGGGTGCGCGAATCCTGGCTCGACAGGTGCAGAAAATGCATCGAAATGCATGGTGGACACTTTGAGCATTTGCTCCACTAATTAATAATAAATTATTTGTAAAAAAGCCTCCTTGTTTTTCTTTCTAATAATAATGAACCTTTCAATAAAGTTTTTAATAAAAAAAAATCTCGAAAACGGAGAGAGATACGAAAAAATATCAAGTGACAAAAAAGTTGTATTTTCAACTGAGCTTTCTAAAAAATATATAAAATTTTTAAAAAAAGTCAGCAGCGTACATTTTTTGTCATTTTTATTCGTGACTTTGTCCCCCGGGGCGCCACTGGAAGTCATAATTAACATTTAATTAGTGCTAATTGAGCTTCTTATTAAATCTTACATCACTAGCAAATTTCAAGAAAATCGGTTAACGTGTCTTTGAAATATTAATAAAAAAAAGTTTTTTGAAAAAAACTTTGACACCCTGTATTTTGAAAACCATGCACTTCCGGACATCAGTCTCTTGTCTCAAACTGCTTGTCTATGGTTCCTCAATATGCCCCAGAAGTTTTTTCCAATTGAGAGGGGACACCCTGTATAGTGATACTTACCAGGTGACGGTACTTCCGTTGCACATACTAGCGACTGAATCGAACTTAAGGTTAAATGGTGAGACGAAACGATAATTGTATCTGAGTTGTATTCGATGATATCGTGATGATGTTTATATAGCAATACTCACCAGGTAACTGTTTTTCCGTTTTACATACAAGCGACCAAATCGAGCAGAAGGTTAAATTTAGTATGGATTGAACAATCATCGTATCTGGGTTGTATTCGATTATGTTTATATAGTTATACTCACCAGGTAACTGTTCTTCCGTTATACATACTAGCGACTGAATCGAACAGAATGTTGAATGGTTAGACGAAACGATAATTGTATCTGAGTTGTATTCGATGATATCGTGATGACATTTATATAGCAATACTCACAGGGTAACTGTCCTTCAGTTTTACATACAAGTGACCGAATCGAGCAGAAGGTTAAATGGATAGATTGAACAATCATCGTATCTGAGTTGTATTCGATTATGTTTATATAGTTATACTCACCAGGTACCTGTTCTTTCGATATACATACGAGCAACCGAATCGAACATAAGGTTGAATGGATAGATTGAACAATCATCGTATCTGAGTTGTATTCGATTATGTTTATATAGTTATACTCACCAAGTAACTGTTCTTCCGTTATACATACGAGCGACTGAATTGAACAGAAGGTTGAATGGATAGACTAAACAATGATCGTATCTGGGGTTGTATTCGATTATATCGTGATGATGTTTATATAGTTATACTCACCAGGTAACTGTTCTCCAGTTATACATAAGACCGACTGAACTGAACAGAAGGTTGTATAGATAAACTGAACAATCATAGTATCTGGGTTGTATTCGATTATTTCGTGATGATTATTATATATTATGTCTAACCAGGTAACTGTTCTTCCGTTATACATACGAGCAACCGAATCGAACATAAGGTTGAATGGATAGATTGAACAATCATTGTATCTGGGTTGTCTCCGATTATATCGTTATGCTGTATATTTAGATACACCTACTATGTAACGGTTCTTTCATCACACATACGAGCGTATGAATCGAACATAAGGTTGGATGGTTAGACGGAACGATAATTGTAACTGAGTTGTATTCGATTATATCGTGGGAATGTTTATATAGTAATACTCACCAGGTGACTGTTCTTGCGTTATACGTACGAGCGACCCAATCGAACAGAAGGTTAGATGGATAGACGAAATGATCATTGTATCTGAGTTGTATTCGATTATATCGTGATGAAGTTTATATAGAAATACTCACCAGGTTACTGTTCTTTCGTTATACATACGAGCAACCGAATCGAACAGAAGGTTGAATGGATAGTATCTGAGTTGTATTCGATTATGATGTTATGCTGTGTATATAGTTATACACACTAGGTGAAGGAATTCCCGTTTTACATACGAGCGACCGAAACGAACAGAAAGTTGGATGGATAGACTGAACAATCAATGTATCTGGGTGGTATCCGATTATATCGCAATACTGTATATATAGTGATACTTACCAGGTGACGGTACTTCCGTTACACATACTAGCGACTGAATCGAACAGAAGGTTAAATGGTTAGACAAAACATTAATTGTATCTGAGTTGTATTCGATGATATCGTGATGATGTTTATATAGCAATACTCACCAGGTATCTGTTCATCCGTTTTACATACAAGCGATCGAATCGAGCAGAAGCTTGAATTTAGTATAGATTGAACAATCATCGTATCTGGGTTGTATTCGATCATGTTTATATAGGTAACTGTTCTTATGTTATACATACGAGCGACTGAAGGTTGAATGGATAGACTGAACAATCATCGTTTCTGGGTTGTATTTGATTATATCGTGATGATCATCATATAGTATGTCTAACAAGGTAACAGTTCTTCCGTTATACATACGAGCAAACGAATCGAACATAAGGTTGAATGGATAGATTGAACAATCATTGTATCTGGGTTATCTCCGATTATATCGTTATACTGTATATTTAGTTACACCTACCATGTAACGGTTCTTTCGTTACACATACGAGCATCTGAATCGAACATAAAGTTGGATGGTTAGACGGAACTATAATTGTAACTGAGTTGTATTCGATTATATCGTGGTGATGTTTATATAGTAATACTCACCAGGTGACTGTTCTTGCGTTATACATACGAGCGAACCAATCGAACAGAAGGTTGGATGGATAGACGGAATGATCATTGTATCTGAGTTGTATTCGATTATATCGTGATGACGTTCATATAGCAATACTCACCAGGTTACTGTTCTTTCGTTATACATACGAGCAACCGAATCGAACAGAAGGTTGAATGGATAGTATCTGGGTTGTATTCGATTATGATGTTATGCTGTGTATATAGTTATACACATGAGGTGACGGTATTCCCGTTTTACTTACGAGCGACCGAAACGAACAGAAAGTTGAATGGATAGACTGAACAATAAATGTATCTGGGTGGTATCCGATTATATCGCAATACTGTATATATAGTGATACTTACCAGGTGACGGTACTTCCGTTGAACATACTAGCGACTGAATCGAACAAAAGGTTAAATGGTTAGACGAAACGATAATTGTATCTCTGAGTTGTATTCGATGATATCGTGATGATGTTTGTATAGCTATACTCACCAGGTAACTGTTCTTCCGTTTTACATACAAGCGACCGAATCGAGCAGAAGGTTAAATGGATAGATTGAACAATCATCGTATCTGAGTTGTATTCGATTATGTTTATATAGTTATACTCACCAGGTACCTGTTCTTCCGTTATACATACGAGCAACCGAATCGAACATAAGGTTGAATGGATAGATTGAACAATCATCGTATCTGAGTTGTATTCGATTATGTTTATATAGTTATACTCACCAAGTAACTGTTCTTCCGTTATACATACGAGCGACTGAATTGAACAGAAGGTTGAATGGATATACTAAACAATGATCGTATCTGGGGTTGTATTCGATTATATCGTGATGATGTTTATATAGTTATACTCACCAGGTAACTGTTTTTCCGTTATACATAAGAACGACTGAATTGAACAGAAGGTTGAATGGATAGACTAAACAATAATCGTATCTGGGGTTGTATTCGAGTATATCGTGATGATTATCATATAGTATGTCTAACCAGGTAACAGTTCTTCCGTTAAACATACGAGCAACCGAATCGAACATAAGGTTGGATGGATAGATTGAACAATCATTGTATCTGGGTTGTCTCCGAATATATCTTTATGCTGTATATTCAGTTACAACTACCATGTAACGGTTATTTCGTTACACATACGAGCGTCTGAATCGAACATAAGGTTGAATGGTTTGACGGAACGATAATTGTAACTGAGTTGTATTCGATTATATCGTGGTGATGTTTATATAGTAAGACTCATCAGGTGACTGTTCTTGCGTTATACATACGAGCGACCCAATCGAACAGAAGGTTGGATGGATAGACGGAATGATCATTGTATCTGAGTTGTATTCGATTATGATGTTATGCTGTGTATATAGTTATACACATTAGGTGACGGTATTCCCGTTTTACATACGAGCGACCGAAACGAACAGAAAGTTGAATGGATAGACTGAACAATCGATGTATCTGGGTGGTATCCGATTATATCGCAATACTGTATATATAGTGATACTTACCAGGTGACGGTACTTCCGTTACACATACTAGAGACTGAATCGAACAGAAGGTTAAATGGTTAGACGAAACGATAATTGTATCTCTGAGTTGTATTCGATGATATCGTGATGATGTTCATATAGCGATACTCACCAGGTAACTGTTCTTCCGTTTTACATACAAGCGACCGAATCGAGCAGAAGCTTAAATTTAGTAGAGATTGAACAATCATCGTATCTGGGTTGTATTCGATTATGTTTATATAGTTATACTCACCAGGTAACTGTTCTTTCGTTATACATACGAGCGACTGAATTGAACAGAAGGTTGAATGGATAGACTAAACAATAATCGTATCTGGGGTTGTATTCGATTATATCTTGATGATGTTCATATAGTTATACTCACCAGGAAACTGTTCTCCAGTTATACATAAGAGCGACTGAACTGAACAGAAAGTTGAATGGATAGACTGAACAATCAATGTATCTGGGTGGTATCCGATTATATCGCAATACTGTATATATAGTGATACTTACCAGGTGACGGTACTTCCGTTACACATACTAGAGACTGAATCGAACAGAAGGTTGAATGGTTAGACAAAACGATAATTGTATCTCCGAGTTGTATTCGATGATATCGTGATGATGTTTATAAAGCAATACTCACCAGGTAACTGTTCTTCCGTTTTACATACAAGCGACCGAATCGAGCAGAAGCTTAAATTTAGTATAGATTGAATAATCATCGTATCTGGGTTGTATTCGATAATGTTTATATAGTTATACTCACCAGGTAACTGTTCTTCCGTTATACGTACGAGCGACTGAATTGAACAGAAGGTTGAATGGATAGACTAAACAATAATCGTATCTGGGGTTGTATTCAATTATATCTTGATGATGTTCATATAGTTATACTCACCAGGAAACTGTTCTCCAGTTATACAAGGTTGAATATATAGACTGAACAATCATCGTATCTGGGTTGTATTTGATTATATCATGATGATTATAATATAGTAGGTCTAACCAGGTAACAGTTCTTCCGTTATACATACGAGCAACCAAATCGAACATAAGGTTGAATGGATAGATTGAACAATCATTGTATCTGGGTTGTCTCCGATTATATCGTTATGCTGTATAATTAGATACACCTACCATGTAACGGTTCTTTCGTTACACATACAAGCATCTGAATCGAACATAAGGCTGGATGGTTAGACGGAACGATATTTGTAACTGAGTTGTATTCGATTATATCGTGGTAATGTTTATATAGTAATACTCACCAGGTGACTGTTCTTGCGTTATACGTACGAGCGACCCAATCGAACAGAAGGTTGGATGGATAGACGGAATGATCATTGTATCTGAGTTGTATTCGATTATATCGTGATGAAGTTCATATAGAAATACTCACCAGGTTACGGTTCTTTCGTCATACATACGAGCAACCGAATCGAACAGAAGGTTGAATAGATGGTATCTGGGTTGTATTCGATTATGATGTTATGCTGTGTATATAGTTATACACACTAGGTGACGTTATCCCCGTTTTACATACGAGCGACCGAAACGAACAGAAAGTTGAATGGATAGACTGAACAATCAATGTATCTGGTTGGTATCCGATTATATCGCAATACTGTATATATAGTGATACTTACCAGGTGACGGTACTTCCGTTACACATACTAGCGACCGAATCGAGCAGAAGGTTAAATTTAGTATAGATTGAACAATCATCGTATCTGGGTTGTATTCGATTATGTTTATATAGTTATACTCACCAGGTAACTGTTTTTCCGTTATACATACGAGCGACTGAATTGAACAGAAGGTTGAATGATTAGACTAAACAATAATCGTATCCGGGGTTGTATTCGATTATATCTTGATGATGTTCATATAGTTATACTCACCAGCAAACTGTTCTCCAGTTATACATAAGAGCGACTGAACTGAACAGAAAGTTGAATGGATGGACTGAACAATCAATGTATCTGGGTGGTATCCGATTATATCGCAATACTGTATATATAGTGATACTTACCAGGTGACGGTACTTCCGTTACACATACTAGCGACTGAATCGAACAGAAGGTTAAATGGTTAGACGAAATGATAATTGTATCTCTGAGTTGTATTCGATGATATCGTGATGAAGTTCATATAGTTATAGTCACCAGGTGACTGTTCTTCCGTTATACATACGAGCGACTGAATTGAACAGAAGGTTGAATGGATAGACTAAACAATGATCGTATCTGAGGTTGTATTCGATTATATCGTGATGATGTTTATATAGTTATACTCAACAGGTAACTGTTCTCCAGTTATACATAAGAGCGACTAAACTGAACAGAAGGTTGAATGGATAGACTGAACAATCATTGTATCTGGGTTGTATTCGATTATATCGTGATGATTTTCATATTGTATGTCTAACCAGGTAACAGTTCTTCTGTTACACATAAGAGCAACCGAATCGAACAAAAGGTTGAATGGATAGATTGAACAATCATTGTATCTGGGTTGTCTCCGATTATATCGTTATGCTGTATATTTAGTTACACCTACCATGTAACGGTTCTCTCGTTACACATTCGAGCGTCTGCATCGAACGAACATAAGGTTGGATGATTAGACGGAACGATAATTGTAACTGAGTTGTATTCGATTATATCGTGGTGATGTTTATATAGTAATACCCACCAGGTGACTGTTCTTGCGTTATACATACGAGCGACCCAATCGAACAGAAGGTTGGATGGATAGACGGAATGATCATTGTATCTGAGTTGTATTCGATTATATCGTGATGACGTTTATATAGAAATACTCACCAGGTTACTGTTCTCCCGTTATACATACGAGCAACCGAATCGAACAGAAGGTAGAATGGATAGTATCTGGGTTGTATTCGATAATGATGTTATGCTGTGTAAATAGTTATACACATTGGGTGACGGTACTCCCGTTTTACATACGAGCGACCGAAACGAACAGAAAGTTGAATGGATAGACTGAACAATCAATGTATCTGGATGGTATCCGATTATATCGCAATACTGAATATATAGTGATACTTACCAGGTGACGGTACTTCCGTTACACCTACCAGCGACTGAATCGAACAGATAGTTAAATGGTAAGACGAAACGATAATTGTATCTGAGTTGTATTCGATGATATCGTGATGATGTTTATATAGAAATACTCACCAGGTAACTGTTCTTTCGTTTTACATACAAGCGACCGAATCGAGCAGAAGGTTGAATTTAGTATAGATTGAACAATCATCGTATCTGGGTTGTATTCGATTATGTTCATATAGTTATACTCACCAGGTAACTGTTCTTCCGTTATACATAGGAGCGACTGAATTGAACAGAAGGTTGAATGGATAGACTAAACAATAATCGTATCTGGGGTTGTATTCGATTATATCTTGATGATGTTCATATAGTTATACTCACCAGGAAACTGTTCTCCAGTTATACATAAGAGCGACTGAACTGAACAGAAGGTTGAATGGATAGACTGAACAATCATCGTATCTGGGTTGTATTTGATTATATCGTGATGATTATAATAT
Source organism: Chrysomela aeneicollis (assembly GCA_029955515.1). Classification (NCBI taxonomy): domain Eukaryota; kingdom Metazoa; phylum Arthropoda; class Insecta; order Coleoptera; family Chrysomelidae; genus Chrysomela; species Chrysomela aeneicollis. The sequence continues at coordinate 4,244 of JARUHQ010000005.1, read as the reverse complement.
AGTATGTCTAACCAGGTAACAGTTCTTCCGTTATACATACGTGCAACCGAATCGAACATAAGGTTGAATGTATCTGGGTTGTCTCCGTTTATATCGTTATGCTGTATATTTAGTTACACCTACCAAGTAAAGGTTCTTTCGTTACACATACGAGCGTCTGAATCGGACATAAGGTCGGATGGTTAGACGAAACGATAATTGTAACTGAGTTGTATTTGATTATATCGTGGTGATGTTTATATAGTAATATTCACCAGGTGACTGTTCTTGCGTTATACATACGAGCCACTCAATAGAACAGAAGGTTGGATGGATAGACGGAATGATCACTGTATCTTAGTTGTATTCTATTATATCGTGATGACGTTCATATAGAAATACTCACCAGGTTACTCTTCTTTCGTTATACATACGAGCAACCGAATCGAACAGAAGGTTGAATGGATAGTATCTGGGTTGTATTCGATTATGATGTTATGCTGTGTATATGGTTATACACATTTGATGACGGTTTTCCCGTTTTACATACGAGCGACCGAAACGAACAGAAAGTTGAATGGATAGACTGAACAATCAATGTATCTGGGTGGTATGCGATTATATCGCAATACTGTATATATAGTGATACTTTCCAGGTGACGGTACTTCCGTTACACATACTAGCGACTGAATCGAAAAGAAGGTTGAATGGTTAGACGAAACGATAATTGTATCTGAGTTGTATTCGATGATATCGTGATGATGTTTATATAGCCATAATCACCAGGTTACTGTTCTTCCGTTTTACATACAAGCGACCGAATCGAGCAGAAGGTTAAATTTATAGTTTGAACAATCATCGTATCTGGGTTGTATTTGATTATGTTTATATATTTATACTCACCAGGTACCTGTTCTTCCGTTATACATACGAGCGACTGAATTGAACAGAAGGTTGAATGGATAGACTAAACAATGATCGTATCTGGGGTTGTATTCGATTATATCGTGATGATGTTTATATAGTTATACTCACCAGGTAACTGATCTCCAGTTATACATAAGAGCGACTGAACTGAACAGAAGGTTGAATGGATAGACTGAACAATCATCGTATCTGGGTTGTATTTGATTATATCGTGATGATTATAATATAGTATGTCTAACCAGGTAACAGTTCTTCCGTTATACATACGTGCAACCGAATCGAACATAAGGTTGAATGTATCTGGGTTGTCTCCGTTTATATCGTTATGCTGTATATTTAGTTACACCTACCAAGTAAAGGTTCTTTCGTTACACATACGAGCGTCTGAATCGGACATAAGGTCGGATGGTTAGACGAAACGATAATTGTAACTGAGTTGTATTTGATTATATCGTGGTGATGTTTATATAGTAATATTCACCAGGTGACTGTTCTTGCGTTATACATACGAGCCACTCAATAGAACAGAAGGTTGGATGGATAGACGGAATGATCACTGTATCTTAGTTGTATTCTATTATATCGTGATGACGTTCATATAGAAATACTCACCAGGTTACTCTTCTTTCGTTATACATACGAGCAACCGAATCGAACAGAAGGTTGAATGGATAGTATCTGGGTTGTATTCGATTATGATGTTATGCTGTGTATATGGTTATACACATTTGATGACGGTTTTCCCGTTTTACATACGAGCGACCGAAACGAACAGAAAGTTGAATGGATAGACTGAACAATCAATGTATCTGGGTGGTATGCGATTATATCGCAATACTGTATATATAGTGATACTTTCCAGGTGACGGTACTTCCGTTACACATACTAGCGACTGAATCGAAAAGAAGGTTGAATGGTTAGACGAAACGATAATTGTATCTGAGTTGTATTCGATGATATCGTGATGATGTTTATATAGCCATAATCACCAGGTTACTGTTCTTCCGTTTTACATACAAGCGACCGAATCGAGCAGAAGGTTAAATTTATAGTTTGAACAATCATCGTATCTGGGTTGTATTTGATTATGTTTATATATTTATACTCACCAGGTACCTGTTCTTCCGTTATACATACGAGCGACTGAATTGAACAGAAGGTTGAATGGATAGACTAAACAATGATCGTATCTGGGGTTGTATTCGATTATATCGTGATGATGTTTATATAGTTATACTCACCAGGTAACTGATCTCCAGTTATACATAAGAGCGACTGAACTGAACAGAAGGTTGAATGGATAGACTGAACAATCATTGTATCTGGGTTGTATTCGATTATATCGTGATGATTATCATATAGTATGTCTAACCAGGTAACAGTTCTTCTGTTACACATACGAGCAACTGAATCGAACATAAGGTTGAATGGATAGATTGAACAATCATTGTATCTGGGTTGTATCCGATTATATCGTTATGCTGTTTATTTAGTTACACATACCATGTAACGGTTCTTTCGTTACACATACGAGCGTCTGAATCGAACATAAGGTTGGATGATTAGACGGAAAAATAATTGTAACTGAGTTGTATTCGATTATATCGTGGTGATGTTTATATAGTAATACTCACCAGGTGACTGTTCTTGCGTTATACGTACGAGCGACCCAATCGAACAGAAGTTTGGATGAATAGACGGAATGATCATTGTATCTGAGTTGTATTCGATTATATCGTGATTACGTTCATATAGAAATACTCGCCAGGTTACTGTTTTTTCTTTATACATACAAGCAACCGAAACGAACAGAAAGTTGAATGGATAGACTGAACAATCAATGTATCTGGGTGGTATCCGATTATATCGCAATTCTGTATAAATAGTTATACTCACCAGGTAACTGTTCTTCCGTTATACATACTAGCGACTGAATCGAACAGAATGTTGAATGGTTAGACGAAACGATAATTGTATCTGAGTTGTATTCGATGATATCGTGATGATGTTTATATAGCAATACTCACCAGGTAACTGTCCTTCAGTTTTACATACAAGTGACCGAATCGAGCAGAAGGTTGAATGGATAGATTGAACAATCATCGTATCTGAGTTGTATTCGATTATGTTTATATAGTTATACTCACCAGGTACCTGTTCTTTCGTTATACATACGAGCAACCGAATCGAACATAAGGTTGAATGGATAGATTGAACAATCATCGTATCTGAGTTGTATTCGATTATGTTTATATAGTTATACTCACCAAGTAACTTTTCTTCCGTTATACATACGAGCGACTGAATTGAACAGAAGGTTGAATGGATAGACTAAACAATGATCGTATCTGGGGTTGTATTCGATTATATCGTGATGATGTTTATATAGTTATACTCACCAGGTAACTGTTCTCCAGTTATACATAAGAGCGACTGAACTGAACAGAGGGTTGTATAGATAGACTGAACAATCATCGTATCTGGGTTGTATTCGATTATTTCGTGATGATTATTATATATTATGTCTAACCAGGTAACTGTTCTTCCGTTGTACATACGAGCAACCGAATCGAACATAAGGTTGAATGGATAGATTGAACAATCATTGTATCTGGGTTGTCTTTGATTATATCGTTATGCTGTATATTTTGATACACCTACCATGTTACGGTTCTTTCGTTACACATACGAGCGTCTGAATCGAACATAAGGTTGGATGGTTAGACGGAACGATAATTGTAACTGAGTTGTATTCGATTATATCGTGGGAATGTTTATATAGTAATACTCACCAGGTGACTGTTCTTGCGTTATACGTACGAGCAACCGAATCGAACAGAAGGTTGAATGGATAGTATCTGAGTTGTATTCGATTATGATGTTATGCTGTGTATATAGTTATACACACTAGGTGACGGTATTCCCGTTTTACATATGAGCGACCGAAACGAACAAAAAGTTGAATGGATAGACTGAACAATCAATGTATCTGGTTGGTATCCGATTATATCGCAATACTGTATATATAGTGATACTTACCAGGTGACGGTACTTTCGTTACACATACTAGCGACTGAATCGAACAGAAGGTTAAATGGTTAGACGATGCGATAATTGTATCTGAGTTGTATTCGATGATATCGTGATGATGTTTATATAGCAATACTTACCAGGTAACTGTTCTTCGGTTTTACATAAAAGCGACCAAATCGAGCAGAAGGTTAAATGGATAGATTGAAAATTCATCGTATCTGGGTTGTATTCGATTAGGTTTATATTGTTATACCCACCAGGTAACTGTTTTTCCGTTATACATAAGAACGACTGAATTGAACA